>OY856412.1:846786991-847454491 GCA_963693085.1 Alisma plantago-aquatica
TAATTGCCTACTCCAGAGCGTATGCCAATATCCTGTTCTCTCATAGTAGGCGTTTGCTGGAAGAAATGACAAGTGGAACTCCTTGTCAGCACATATAGTTTTGAGATCCCCATACTAAATATGCGTACAAGATTTCGTTCCACACGTCCGGAACACCGGGAAGGCACCAATGAATGCAGTCGGCGTAACTGCTTGGATCTGAAAGCTGCTTTTGTGTTAGATTTGCATATTGTTTTCTGTAGACTGATGGGTGACCATCTTTACGATACTCTGATAGTTTTGTGATATTAAGGAACTGCACCTCAACTCCTCTGGATCTCAAGTTTTCAATCACACTACTTGTCGCTTGCATCATTCTCACATCTGAGTCTCTCCCCCAATTACCATCATCAGCTATGGGTGCTGTCTCATTGTAACAGTTCTGGTTCTTACCACCCCAGCCGTCACCCCTGCATAGATGAAGGTAATGAATGATTTGGTGAGTACCAAAATTTACATTTTTAGGTGAAAATTCATTGATATTGGAGTGGATGCCACTTGAAAATTTACATTTTATTGTTTCAGGTGTTCCTAATTAGATATAAACTATTACCATTGTTAAGAATATTTGTGGGTAATTCTAAAGGGATGCGTAAACACGTGTGGTATACACTATGAATTTGAGGGTTTTTGAAATGAAATGCTCACAACGATTACCCTATTATTCTAAGTGATTAATAACATAATATTTAGTTGTTACAACAGTCGGTCGTTAGCTGTTGTTAGACATTTGTATATAGATGGGTGGCGTTTGTTCAAACAACAGACACATCTCGAATCTTATAATAGTAATTAAACTTTTCTTTGAGCAGAATACACTTAAGTAGTTTTTCATGATGCAATACTTTTTTTCAAAAATCTAATCTGTTGATTTTCTTAAGCATCTAATGAATAACTCATATACAAAATTTGAGCACATTTGGACATTTATAGGTCATGTTATAAAGACTGCAAAAATTATACATTTCAAATTAGTTTCGTACGTCGATTTGTTGTCCTTGGAAGAGTGACTTACACTCATCAAAATGGATTCAAAATTTCCATGTTGTCTAGTTATAGTATGACAGTGAAGATCAATGGTTTACATCTTGCAAAAATAATTTTGATATACAAACACACTTGAGGGTATTCGTGCGATCTCTACACTCGAGTGTATTCTAGCCTGACACACACTCTATATATATATATATATATATATATATATATATATCAAAAAATTGTTTGGTTGAAGCACTCTCGGTTCTTTCTGCTTTCACAGTCGCCGCTTTTACTGAATTCTTTTTCTTAAATAAGAAATTGGGTATTTGAATCACTCTTCAGACTAATTCTTAAGCCACTTATCAGATGAATAAGAAGAATAGAACATTTGATTTTCAAGTGAATCACCAGGAGTTTAGTTTACGCTTGCAAACCTGGGATTGATACATCACTTTAGTTGTAGCCTGGAGTTCTCATTATCTTCTTGAACAATTTATATATTGTGTATTCAATATTTAAATGGTTTAACAATGCCCAATTTGCGTATAAACTTGAAGAATAGAAGCTTTTGGAAGTAATTTAATAGAGACATCGTAAGTAGGCTTTGAGATTTAATGAATTTACTTTGGATAAGCCCATGAGCTGTCATCTCAATAAAGAAATATAATCAACCTAAATGTGTTTTGTGCAACTGTGATAGACATGCTTCATTAACACGGGAAATGTGCTCACGGTTTCACAATGTAATATACTCGCAGAAGAACAAGGGATATCCAACTATACATGAAATACTACCATCCAAATTTTCCCATATTTCCTTTTTAGCATGAGCTAGGGACCTTGTCTTAAAGTTGCGACTTTATATCATCAGTTGCTTCTTGGATGGCCGAGATACGCATTTTGTTCCAAAAAAAATTGCAAAATGCTGAGGTGGACACATGAGTGTGTAGAACCTTCTTAGTGAACAATAGGGATAACCTGACATCGATATCGACTGATTAGAGTAAATACACAAATCTAGATTGATTAATCCCCTAATATAAGTACGTGTTAGGTTGACCACGTATCAAAAATTTGCATTGTTTTCAAGCAAAAATGTGACCTAACAAGTATGAAACATATTGATAATCCATATTTCACCTATATCGGATTTATCTCAAACGTTTTTTTGTGTGTGGAAAATTTGGGTAAATGTATTCCAAAACCCCTAAAAGGGGACAAAGGTACAAACCACATCCTTACATGTAGTTATCCGACTATCAAAATGCCAAATGAACATGAAACTACATAGATAGTATAGTTCTAGTGGAATTCCCAATTTCTAGCTATAAGAGATGATGTCTCAAACACTAATGTCACCGTCTTGTAATAGACATTATTAAATTATATACAAATGATTTTGCACTCTTCAATGTTTTTCCTTATAAGCAAAATGATTTTATACTTGGACTAATATATAAGAAGGCTTAAATTATAATAACGAGCCTGAGTTAAAAAGAACAATGTGACCAAAAATCTCAAATGGCTAGGTAATATTGAATAGTACTGAGTTCACCGATAACATAATTACTTCACACTTCAAAAATGATATTATCCACATATAATAAAATTTGATTTGTTGGTTGTTTTGATATAATATGAAGTGAGAATCATTAATAGATAGTTAAGAATGCTACAATAAAAATATTTTTTTATCACACCAACGACTGCGATCTTGCTTTTAAAGATTTGATGTATATATTTAGAGATGGTAAACATGTGTGTGTGATAGTGTTCATTAATAATACTAGAGATTTTCCCATGAAAACCTATTCACTGAGTTCCACATTCAAAATGGTTTTGCATATGTCTAGTCTCTTGAATTATCATTTTCTATCAATAGCAGTGGTTAAGAAGTTCCCAATTTAAGGTGGTTCCACTATTTTACTAAAGACTTAAAAATAGTCAACATATTGCTATTGGAAATGTCCCTTTGTCACTATGCTAACCTAGATTTAATATCAATATTGTACCATCATTTCTTAACTTTTAGTTGACATTTAATACCCGTTGATGGTCTAAATGTTCATATTAGTGTTTCCCATTACACGAGTTTAGTGTTATGCTAATGAGTTTCTTACGGTTCAACATTTATGGTCGATAATACTCTTCAAGACACATTCATGGTAAAATATTAGCCATTCATTTACATTCATCAGGTCTATGGATTTGTGTTTGAATGGAGAGGGATCAGGAGAAGCTCCTGAAAAGGCAATTGATGGGGAAGGGTAGCAACTTAGGGTTATATCGCTGGGACCACACCTGATTCCTAGAAATTGATCCCTCATCATCCTCCCTCTCCTAGTCTATTATGTTCAAACCTAACAAGGAAGGTGGATAGAGGCTTAAAAAGGTTCCCTTTGAATTTTCAATGGGAAGCTCCAATACGCCTAGTAGGAAGTAGTTTGAAATATGGAGAGGTGGAAAAACATTAATGTGTGTATGTTTTACACCTCAAAGTTAATCTTCAACTCTAGACAAACACGTCAGACGATTGTGGGAAATCAAGGGGAAAATTGAGATTTTTGTAAGAGATCATGGATTCTTCATTATCCAAATTTTCAGATGAAACTGATATGGTGCAATCTCTATAAGATGGTTCATGTTTTGTCAAAGCTATGTCACTAATTCTAAAGACCTAGAAAATTTTCAATTGATTGAAGAAAAGAACATTGGATTCATTCATAGTTTGGATGATATTTCACAACCTACTCCTTGAAATTTGATGGATGATATGTTCTAGTGTATGGAAAGCTACATTAGGACGCCTATTGATTTTGATACTTCTACTAAGAATTGGTCTAGACTTGAATTCTAGAATCTATATTCTTATATTGATTGAATCAGATTTCCCTACTTCTATCTCAATAGTTAGTGACTCTGATGAAGAACACTATGTAGAAATCATGTATGAATGGACTCCTAAAAAGTGTTCTAGGTGTGATTCTTTTGACCATAAATTTATCCATCCTAAATCCTTAATGTACCTAACGTGCCTAAGTGGAAATCCAACCTGATTCCAAAAGAAGCTCTAACGGTTATTAAAGACACAATGCATGTTTAAGTTCCTAAACCATGGGTACCTATGACTGATAGAGAAATTAAGGAATGTAATACTTCTATTGATTCTCTTGTTAATAAACTACAAAATGTTGATATACAACATACTAGTTTGTCTTTCTCTGGTGAGTGCTCTACTTTTTTTGTGTCTAAACAATTTTAGAGAGTGATGAATGATATGAATGTGTGTAGAGAAAAAGAAGAAGGGGATCTTGAACAAGGAAGACACTTATCAACAGTCAAGGGTGCTAAGTACCCAGGAAGACAAACCTAATGCTCCATTGCTCAATAACAATGGTTTCAAATAGTGGTTTCTAAATACAGATCCGTTTCTAGGGGAGGAACCATGAAAAATAAAAGTAGGAGTCTGATTTCCAATGGTCAAATTGAAATATCACCTAAGATTCCAAGAATTATATATGTCTGAAGATGAATGCGTGGATGTTATTCATTCTAGAAAGATTCTACAAACCCCTAGTAGTAATGGACGAGACCTTCATTGTCTATTGGGATGTCAGAATATAGATATCTGTTGTCTATAAAAATTCTTCTTGAAATCAAGATAAGTAGGAGGAAAATAAACAAAAATATGGAGTAAATTCTAGCCTAATATGGATTGGACTATTACTCATAATTCTCATCCTTTGGGTGAAATTCTCATTATTTGGGTTCCTAGGTTTTCTTAAATTGAAAAAAAAATCTCAAATCTAATCAGTTTATGCATTGAAAGGTCAATTTAAGTGATGTTCACTTTTATGCTACTATTTTATATGGAGACAACTGAAGATACAAAATATAAAGAACTGAGGATTTTTTTGTCTATAATCTCTAATTTGATGGTGGATGATTGAATTCTATGTGGGGACTTCAATGCTCTTACAAAGGTTCCTGAGAGTTTAAGGAGATCTAATCCCTCTACTACTTCAATGTGTAATTTTAATTTTTTTATGATATAATCTAGTATGTTTGAAGTTGATACAAAAGATTCTTACCTAACTAGGATAATAAACAGTGCAATTTCCAAAAAGCAATATTGACAACTTTTCATATTTATTATTTCCTAATACTTGGAGAGAGCATCTTGGAGAAAGTTTCTCTACTATTTACAATGATAACGAGATCATATGTGTTACATGAAAGTGTTCAAATAGCAGAAGGAATATCCCATTAGGATTTCTTAGTATTTGGGCTAATCACCTAGAATTATTGACGGAGGAAGCATGGAAAACAAATGTTTTTTTTTGGTCGGCAAAAAACTCATATTACTATTGTGAAATACCAAAACTTTAGGTACAAAACATAGCACCCCCTAATCCTAAAGAGGATTACCAAAAAAAAACACCAGAGGACAACTAACGGTCTTGCGCAGAAGACCCAAACAGAAAGACAAGGACTCAAACCTAGACCAACACACCAGCAAGCAATCATACAAGCCACACAGAAAAACTCACACCCTAATCTGATGAAGAGCTGCTCATACAATAAAGCCCACCCACAAAGAGAACAGATACATCAAAGAAGATGAAGAAAATCTACTGGGCATGTACTCAGACTTATTGAAGGTGTACCAAGAAGAGAACCATCTTTCATCAACTGCATACACAATAAAACATTGGCAGCAACAACCTATAAACCCGTCAGACACACACAGAGCTTTGAACTCGGTATCAGCTACATCGAATGCCAGGGTGCAAACAACCTGACCCATCCTTCACACAGCAATATCCACACCCACAAAAGTAGTGGAAACACGAACCAGGAAGCAGCATCCAGCTCTCAATCAGCAAAAACAGAACCTCAGCATCAAATGCCTATCAGACCGGGGACAGGAAACAAAAGGACGGAGAGGGCGACAATCATTCATCCACCTTTATGGGGATATATCCCTTGCTAGGCCAAGATTATTAACCCAGCACCAACCCACACAAAAGTGCAGGATGCACCTGAATGCATCGAGGCATATCGTTGAACACCTTGAAGGTGTTCCAATCTAGCTGTAGATGCCACCGGGAGCATGAGGCACCTGACTGTGACGAGGCATATCGTCGATTAGCTTGAGGGCGACCCAAACCATGGGAGCAGAACCAAGGGACCCTTAGGAGGGATCCCCAATCACCGGATTCGAACACCCAGAGGGCATTCCATCACACAGCAGCTGGAACCAACAGGGGGAGAGTGTAGATCTGCCCCCTATCACCAAAGTTTCGATGACGAGGACCTTGTGGAGGGAACCAGTATCGCTAACTAGTGGGGGAGCACCGCCGGCAGGGCAGTAAGGGTACTAAACCAGGCCACCCAGCGAAGGGCTCGGCCATCGCCTTGGTCTCCAAGCAAGATGGCATCGGTGACGCCGAAGCACGTACGAAGTGGGCTCGGCGACAAAGCAGCACCACACGAGGACCTGGACGCAGGATGACCGCGAGGCGCAACGGAACCCCCGACACCCCCTGGTACTACCGAGGAGTCTCGGCGTCGAGGTAGGCCCCAGGGGAACGAGCCCAAAGGATCGAACCCATAGTCAGCTAGCAGAGACACCTCTAACGTGAAGACAGACGAGTAAGAGGTAGGATTCATGAAGAAAAGGGCCAGAGATGGGGCATGGCATTTGGCTACTCACCGGTCTTCGTTTGCAGTTGAGGCAGCAGGTGGCATTGACTCCTCTCCATCTAGTCACCTTTAACTAGATGGGGCTTGCAGGAAAGTGCAAGCCGATTTTCCCCCAGATCTGTCGGCCACTCCATAAACCCCCTCTTTCCCCTTCTCCACCACAAACACCCCAAAGAGCTCAGTCCCTAACTCCAAAATAAGCTGTGAAAGCCGTGACTAGGCCAGGAGAGGAATACAAATGTTAAGGGTTTCATATGTATATAATTATTAAAAGTCTTAGAAATATTTATCAAAATTTTAATGAATTTGTATGATCTATTTTGGAAATGTTCATTCTAATGCAAGGAAAGTTGAACACAAAGATCTTGAAGTGACCTCTGTTGCTGATCTTAATTCAAATACTACTGATCTTCATAAAAAGATTTTGTTAAAAGGAAAGAAGCTTTTCTTGTTATTGACCTTGAAGAAGAATTCATTAGCCATAAGTCTAAGGCGCATTGTCTTCACATGGGAACAAATCTTACTATGTTATTTTATAATTCTCTCTAGACAAGGAGACAAAGAAATTTCATAAAGTCCATAGAGATCAATGATATTATGAGCTTTGACCCTCTTTCTAACAAGAATCATCTTGATGATTTCTTTGATAAGCTTCTTAACAAATCCCTGAGTCAGAATCCCAAGTGAAATAAAGATTGAAATATTCTTCAACTTAGTAATAAAAAAGCCTCCATTCTAATCTCTCATGTTACTGTGAAGGAAATAAATGATATTGCGAAGGGTTAGAATAAATGGTTTATCTCTGATTTTTTGTTAATTAGGATTAGTCCCATTTATATGTAATTCTTATTGTTATGTAAGTAAACTTAAGTTAGGATCTATCTACCCACTTATGTATACCCATGTATCTGTGCACTCATATGCATAGGGATCTAAAACATCTTTACTGACTATTAAATATATGGTTACTACATACTACATGGTATCAAACACATGAGAGATGAGAATCATTCACCAACATTCTTGTGCCTACTATCCAAAATAGAATGGTATCAAATAGAAGAAAATAATCATCTTATTGACATCAAACACACACTTACCATTCATGCAAACCTACCCAAAACATGTGGATTGATATTGTTAATACAACTTGTATTTTTATTAATCACCAACAATCATACACTATTCATAACCAAAACCCTTTTTCTATTTTGTATCCACATGACACACCATTTTCTATACCACCACATGTGTTTGGATGTGTCACATTCACTCACAAATTAGATCCTAAAATAGATAATCTATCCCCCGATGTGTTCAATTTATTTTTCTAGGATTCTCCTTCTCTTCAAAGTGATACAGATGCCTTGACTCCAAAACTAGTTGTATCGGTGTATCCACTGATGTAAATTTCCATGAGGATGAATTATTTTCTCCTCAACTCCTCCCTTTGCACCCAGACATGATTTTCTCTCTCTCCCTGAACCTTTTCTTCAAATTCTAGTCTTCCTACCTCAAGAACTTGACCAGTGCATTAAAAATGGTCCTCAACTTGCAGCCCCTCAATTGTCATCTTCTCCAGATCAATATGATTTACCACTTGTGCTTCAAAATGGTAAACTTGCATGCACCATTAAACATCCAATTTCTAACTTATGTTGCTTATCTCATCTTTCTTCAACAACTTTAGCTTTGCCACTCTTTTGGACACCACCTTTGTTCCCAAGCATCTTGCAAATGCCTTGAAACATCCAAAGTGGAAATCTTTCATGCCACAGGACATATGCATATGGTTGATCTTCCACTAACAAGCAATATTTTTGGTTGTTGTTGGTTTTCTATGTAAAATATCATTCTAATGGACCCATTGGGAAATTATAGGATGAACTAGTTGTAAAAGGGTTTACTCAAACCACTGGTGTGGATTATTTTGAGACATTCTCTCATGTTACAAGGTTTGCTTCGGTCCACACTTGTATCTCTAGAAACACATTTGACTGGCCACTCTTTCACTTAGATATCAAGAATGTCATCCTACATAAATATCTTTTAGAAGAGATCTATATGCAACAACCTTTTGATATTTTTGTTGAGGGAGAGTCTTCTCATAAATTATGATACCTTAGAATATCATTATATGGTCTTAAGCAATCTCCTTGAGCCTGGTTCAACAATCTCAATGCAGTTCTTGAAAGTTTGGGTTTCCAGCAATCAACCACAAATCATTCTCTATTCTCATAAAAAATCCCACTGAGACATATTCATATTGCTATTTATGTTAATGACATTGTAACCATAGACAATGACACCATTGGAACAAACAAACTAAAATAATATCTACAAGTCAATCTTCTTACAAAGAGTTTGAGAAATTTTTGGTATTTTCTTGAGATAAAAATCCTTCTCTCATCCACATGGATCAATTTATCCCAAGGTTTTATGTGATGGATCTACATAAGAAACCATGATCACAGATGCTAAATCCATTTCCACCCCTATGAATTACCATACCAAATCTCCTATTGGGGGGTTACCGATCCAGAAAATATCATTGATTAGTTGGAAAATTGATCTACCTAATAATTACTCAGTCTAAAATAACCTATGTTGTGGGATTTGTCAGTCAAAACATGACTGCATTCCTCCAACCAAATTGGTGCAACATTCAACATTTCCTTCCTATATCAAGAGTGACCTAAGAAGAGGAATATTTTGCAAACAATCTCATGAGAAGAAGATCACTATTTTTGGATATGATGATGCATATTGGGTAGGAAATGACAAAGATTGCCAGTCCGCCTCTGGCTTTTGTGTCAAAATTAGGGATCATCCAGTGGCTTGGATAAGCAAAAAGAAATCAATAGTTTCTTGCTCCAAAATAAAGCTAAATATCACATGATGGTCCATGTATGTTATGATCTTTAGTGGTTTTGGTCTATCTTGACTGAATTTTGAATTCATTGTCAAACTCCTACTTGTCTTTATCGTGACAATCAAGGTGCTAACCAAATTGCCAATAATTCAATTATTTATGAACATCAAAAACACATTGAAGTTGATTGTCATTTTGTATGAAATATGGTTTAAGACAAGAAGAATTTGACCCCTCACTCAAGTTCTGGCAATTGAATTGATGATATCCTTACTAAAACACTTCCTCCATCTTTTCTTCAATAAATGGATGCCAAATTGGAACTATAGAACATCTACTCTCCATCTTGAGAGGGAGTGTTAGCACAAGTGTATTATTTATTATATCATGTTAATTGGTCTTACACCCATTGTATCTGTTATTCATATTATTATGTAAGTACACTTAAGTGAGGATCTATGTACCCACTTAAGCATACCCATGGTATCCCTAATATCCTATATTAAGGATATTGAGAACATATTTACAAATTCTTAAATATATGGTTATTGATTTCTATGTTGAAGAATTCAAATAATCATAAGGCACCTTGCCTCAATGGGTTTAATGCTATGCTCTTTATATGTACATGGGATATTGTTGGAGAATATATTTCCATTTCTATTCTAGGTGTATATCGCTAAAGGGAAGACACAAAAGGAAATGAGCAAAATTGTAAGTTCCTTAATCCTTAAAGTAGTGAAGCTATGTTTATAAAGGAATAGAGGCTCATTTCCTTATGCGATTGTATGTATAAGATCATTTCTGAAGTGCTTTCTAATATGTTGAAATCATTCTTCCATCTATTATTATTTTCAATCAATGTGCCTTTATTCATGTTAGGAGCATCACTGATGTCATCCTTCTTTATAATGAGCTTAAATTTGATTTAACAAGGTTAATGTTCACGCTAATAATATGTGTTTTGTGGTTCATATGACTTTGTAGATTGGAAAGTCCTTATTATCTTCTATGAAAAAAATAGAGTTTCCTAACTGTTGGAGAAATTGGATGCACTTGATTATGTTCACAACAAAACATCATGTTCTTATCATTAGAGAACCCTTGAATCCTATTTTATCTTCAAATTGGGTTATATAGGGTGACCCCCTGTCTCCCATGCTCTTTGTAATTTTTGTATAGGTGATTACCTCTATTACTATTGATGTTGTAGAGAAGGGTGTTATGTACCCTAATAGATATATGCTTCCTATTAGTTTTGTATATTATCTAATGATTTTCTTTAAAGAAGATAAGAATAGTATTTTATCTATTTGGGATTTCTCTTAATGCTTTGATAATTGATATGGTCTTATCACCAATCTTCAGTAAAAATGGAAGGAGAAATGAGTTCAAGGATTTTATGAACATTGATGAAGTGATCTATCTCCTAGATTTGGGGATCCCTCTCTTTTGTGGACCTCTAACCAAAAATCACTCCCCATATTGACAAGATGAAATAGAAGTTAAATATATAGAAAGAAAAGTATTTGAGCATGGGTGGTATAATTGATTTGAGTTAAATAAATTCTCTACTCTGCACCTAATATTGGCTATTTCACCTCTTCCTCTAAGAATCACTAATATGGTAGACCAATTATGCATGAACTTTGCTTGTAAGTTTACTAAGAGTTCTAGTAATATTCATTCTGCTTCTTGGGACAAATTGTATTGCCTAAGAAAAATAGAGGTTGGAAAAAGATATAGATGTTTGTGAAGTTGTTCTTCTTGTTACTTTTTGGAATGTTTCCTCCAAAAAGGATTCCATCTAGGTGACATGAATCCACACACAATATCTGAAAACATATTTGATATGAATTGCAAATCCTTCCTATAATTACTCTTCGATGAGGAATAAAATTTTGAGCTATAAACCTCTTCTATTTTTTTCACTATAGTATTAGTTCTATTTGAAATGATCTCCTATGGAAGGATCCATGGGTGGATAGGAGTCAATTTCTTTCTAAGGTTGTAAATTCTAACTTGTGCCTCATCCTTGTAAAGGGGCACATGACCCTAATGAGTGTTGTTATTTATGATATAATATGGAATATATCAATCACCGTGGATTCACTCCCCTTCTCAATTTTCTTACAAGTATTCCTATGGAGGTGTAGGCAAAGGAAAGATTTAATGTTGTGGAGAAGAAAAGATCAAACTAATGCATGGAATTTTAAAGGGATTCTGATGAAGATATCCTTTGAGCTAAGTGTCTTTGGAAATATGCTATTCCTAGACATTATAGGATAACTACTTGGAAAATTTATATAAAGTGTCTGCCTACTATGAATCTCCTTCAAAGAAGGGACATCTACCTTGTACTATGCTCTATTTTTGTATGGTGAAGACTCCAGAGAAAGATTTTTTTAGTTGCTTTATAGCTACTACTATTGAAAGAAAGTTGTTGCAATTGATATAGTAAATGTTTAACCAAGTTTACTATGGACTACTATGGATATATGAGTATAAACTTCATGCTTCCATTGTTGTTTGTTTTTATCAAAGGCGGAGAAGAAGGAACCTTGTGGTGTTTAAAGATGCAAAAGTTCTGAACAATGATCTTTGGAAGAATTGTATTAATGATCTTAGATTTTAGGTCAGTAGTTTCTATGATAGAAGGTGTTGGAGCTTGCTCATTTTTTACTACCTTTTGCTTTTCTATTCTTTTGTTCTTAGGTTGTTTGGTCAGGAACCTTTTATAGTAGTGTATAGCTTCTTAGATAGCTCATTGTAATGGTCACATATCTCACTCTCCCCTATGTTTTCTATATTTTGGCATGATTGAGACATTTTATACTTTTAGATGTGGTTTTGGACCCACTTAAAAATCAATAAAAAGAGAGAAACGCCTTTTAGTGATTAAAAAATATATCATTTGACAAAGCATGACATATGGTGTTGGAGTTATGTTGGACACAACAAAATATATAGTTGGGAAATGGATTAGTCATACTAAGTTTTCCCCTACCTACTAAACAAATGTTGTAAACATGGTCTATGAAATGGATGTCAACATTTTACAATTAAGACATATTTTTAATGATCCTATTTGTTTTAGCCTAATGAGCTTGATCATGTCCACAATCTACTAAGATAAGGGTAAAATGAGTCATGTAAATCATACACGCAATTCATAACAAAAAGAATGTCAATACCAAGATAAGTATTCAAGAAACTACTTCATTCATTACAAAAGGTACGCTTTGAAATTGGATTTGAGTATTCAAATGAGGGAATGTGTTATTTTATACTGCACATGATGCAATAGTGCTTTACAGAACATTCTTTCAATTATAATTCTTAAATTGATTTTTATAATTTGGATTGCACTTAAAATGTTATAGATAGACACAAACATATATAATTTTGGTATATGTTAGAGTCTAGAAAATGGCATGTTAATGGACCAATGTAGGATAGGATGTTAGCGTATATATTATGTATATAATACACACACACACACACACACACATATATATATATATATATATATATATATATATATATATATATAGAGAGAGAGAGAGAGAGAGAGAGGAACCCAAGAATTTCTTTCAGGATTGATTAACCTGTTGGCTTTTTAGCATCACTTATGTAGTCCAAGAAGCTTAGTGGACAGAAATCTAATCACCTTCATCTTAAGTGTATTCCTCAAACATAAATCCAAAGATATCCAAGAACCACCACTGTTTTCCTTCTATAATATAAAATTTCATATGGATTTTCCATATCTAGAATCTTAGTAGGGAGTCTATGTGCTTAATTTACAATTTTACAGAATGATTCAACCCAAAAATTCCTTCAAAATATAAGTTTTTGAAAAATTATGTCTAGGTCAATATAAAGAATATCCTCTTTACCGTTATGTTCATAGGCATGAGAGAAAATAAATTACTAAAGAAATCCATGCTCATCAATATACAACAATAGTTGCTAGTGTATTTATTGAATTATATTATCAAGTTATAAATATTAAAATTATCATTGCTTTTTAACTTTTGATTCTGTTATGAAATTCATTAAAATAAAGAAACTTAAAAAGAAATTAGCTTGAGTTGGTGTAACTTTGAGGGGATAATGTGATGATTAACTAATCAAGACCAATAATGGTACCCTTGGATTATAGTTATTGTGTGCCTAGACCCACATATAGTGAATGACATATTAAATTAACTACACCTATCATGAGTGGTTATTCAATAAATGTTTACTTTAGATTCTTTAACATCTAAAACTAAGTTACATTTTATATTTCTATTGGGATTGATCTCTAAAACTCCACTTCCTTTAGTTTTATGATGACAGATTATAGTATGTTCATGTATTATTTGTTAAAACTAAGTCATTGTCCTGGTAAGTCAACAACATCATTACCTATTACTAGATTAGCGATTTATACTTAATACCCTCCATTTTTACTATTATCTCACCATTAATAAAGTTCTTTCCAACAAAATTTTTTATGCTTATTAGGGTGGAAAGTATACTAAGAAGAAAATTTGAAACCAAAATAGTAGAGTATTCTAAATGTTAAGCACAACAAGTACTTCATTGAAAGGAATGGTGATGTAATTTGTTAGAAACTCATTTTCTATATCAATATTTTGCAAATAGTTGATGCTATTTGATCCATTACACACTTAAACTTTTTTAAGATGCAATATTCTTTGATATACGTGAGCATGAAGCAACATGATCTAACATGACGATACCCAAATGTCAATTTGCTAACCATGATGAATAATCTTAATAGTTATAAGGCTTTTGGAGTGTCTTTAGAAATATTAAGGGTATCAACCTTATATAAGTTTCTATCAAGTTGAGTTGGATGGCTTGCATAATTATACACATTCCAACTACAAATTTGATAATGAAGGGAGGAATGAATTCATTAGTAAATAATGTTTTTAAATTTCCATATATCTAAAGGTTGATCGAACAAAGTGATGACAAACTATGATATATTTATCATATTTTATCTTATAAAGATAATTATTAGGTTGAGGACTAATGACTCAAAAAATATTTCTCCTAGTTTATGTTCTACATATAATAATTGGAATGGGGACTGTGATTCAAAAAGATGAATTTGGATATTTGGTTGTTTTGTTATACCACAAATCCAACATGTCATGTTTAATCTTACATGCTAGTTATTAGATGGGTCTTCATCACTACACTATCCTAGAAACTTCAAAGATTAAACAATATACAATCTTGTTCTTAGCCTTGTTTTGTATTGTATAAGGAAAGTTACAATATTTTCATAGAGATATAGACAAATTTAACATAGAAGTTGAGAAGTTCTTTTATGACTATGGAATACATTATAAATGGTGGGAATGTAACCAATTTTAGGAACTGACTTATTTAAGGATTTGAGATGAAAAAAAATTTGTTCTTTTATAAATAGAATCCTATGATATCAATTATCTTTTGGACACTCAATATTATATAGTATAAAAAGTCCAAAATTGAGAGAGTTTATAGAAACTTGAGGTTAACACCTCCCAAACATCCTCTATGGTCAACATGACTACTTCATAAAGAATTTTCTTCACCATAAACATGAAACATCCTTTTCTCAACTATTCCATAATTGAAGGTTTAAAATTCTATAAATATGTTTACTTGAATTTTTATCATCAATAACATTGGTTCGGGAAGAAGGTATGGTTCCACCAATGAATCCTTCAAATTGGTGTGATGAATTGATATTCATCTTATGTCATTTGTGCATTTTAGATTTGATTTATTAGTTTTGCATGCTTATTTTCCTATTTCTTTTATAATTTAGTAGAAATTGGTTATATTCTTAATTATAACTTTTTAAATGGAACTTCTTGCTATTTATTAGGGATAAAACATAGATCCAACTCAATAGTGCCCCCATGGTGTATAAACTCCCATAGACATGGTTGTGAAGTGAGAAAATGGCAAAACAAAGCAACTACATTGATTTGGGAGGCTAGTCGATCGCTTGTTCAAGTAAGCCAAAGAAGCCCCATGCATATGGTGGTTCAATTGACTCGCCATGTCAGTCATTTGACCCATATAAGAAAGTTGTCACATGAAGATTTAGAGTTTGTCATTGTCTATGGGTTGGTTGATTAATTTTATGAGTTCCTGAGTGACCTATATCACTACTCCACCAAGCCAAGCCCAGTCGGTTGAGTGAACCAGTGGGTCGGTCCACCCAAAATTCCCTAGAAGAACTTATAAGAAGCTAGTCAAGTGACTCGCCATGCCATTGGGTGACTAGTTCCATATTAAGATCATCGGCCAAGAAGGGATTCATGTGACTCAGTTGCCCAACACTCCATTTAGGTGATAGGTGGGGCATCAACAGGAGTATTTGAGCATTGTAGGCCCACCCAAACTTAGATTTTGGGGGTTTGGGGAACCACTATAAAAAAGAAAAATGTACCTTAATGACTAAGGGGTCTATTCTTCTCACTACTAATCATGTTTTAATAGAGGAACAAAGAAGGAAAATAAGAAACATCATGTTCCTCATGGAGACAGTTGGACTTGCTGCTATAGATATTTTAAATTATCTACTATAGACCATTGATTATGCCCCTTTGTGTTTTAGTGGTATGTTTTTATTATCTTCGTTCATACTTGCATTTATTCGATGGTCATGTGCAAGTAGTGTCCTTGTTGGGGCAATAGGTGTAGTCCATTTTCCCATATTTTTTAATTTTGTTATCAAACTCCACATTTTTTTGGTTAATTGATTGCTTTCTGATCATTTTGTGCTTATTCATTGTATTGATCAATAAATTTTCATGTTTAATAAAATACAAGACATAAAGATCATGAAATGTAGGTTTATAATATTGATTGGATGCATTGAACCCCAAATGAGATAACAAAATGTGTTCTCTAAGACGGTAGGTTGATCATCCATGAGTAATGATACCGCAAGCCCACGGGGAAACAAATCTTTGTGAATTTTCTACTATGAAAGGATATGAATTCCATGGTTCTAATGTAATTAGATGATTTTGAAGGATTGTAATTATTAGGACATGTATGTAGTTAGAGGTGATGAAATACATAATGCTCTAGAGCTATTAATTGAATCCAACTAGTTTTAATGGTTTCCATTTGTGTTCTATTCAGTTAATAATATTCAATTAACACAATCGGTTCAACCATTATTCTTGATAATAATCGAATTCATTAGAATATTCAAAAATATTTGTATCTAGGGTTTGGTCTTAGAAGACATATTGTGGTAAGACCCATCAGCTTGTTGGTGTGTAATGTTGCATGTAGGAATAGGTAGAACCTAGGGTTCTTCCTCTCTATGAATTTTTTGTGTGATATAAACCCCACATAAAAAAATTTGTAACATTGCTTGGGACAAAAAAATAGTCAATGAACCTGATTTTTCAATAGTATTTAGAAAATTTTCTTTTCAATTGATGCAAGTTCATATTTTCTTGAATTCTTACTATCACACCCAACTGAAAAATCTTGCATCTTAGATTCTAGGTACTACTATTGTTCATGCAAAATTCAACTAGTGTAGAATTGACATCCACACCCTACGACCCTAAGATAGAGGGAACTTTCCACAAGTTGAAAAAATAAAATAGAGAAAGAATGGATAGGAAGAGGTTCAACATCATATCACAACAAAAAATTCCAAACGACGAGAGTGTATCGTTGTTGAGGCTCGATCAATAACAAATACAAAGATGGATTTTTCACAGGAAGCAACTTGTATTGATAAGAAAGCCAAGGAGATTAGGGAGTTATCTATATTCAAGAGATTAAAATGTCTATCACACTGCCAAACCACCAACCATAACTTGTGAAATCGCGGTCCATTGGCTAACCTTGCTACATAACAACACTTTTGTAGGTAGAATAGGTGAAGGTTACCTGGGACACTTTCTGATATTCATAGACATTTGTGGAATGAGAAAACTAGTCGTCACAATATATGATGTAATCTAGATCCAACTTTACAAATATTCACTAATAGGAAAAGCAATAAACTAGTACACTTACCTCAAAGGAGAGTCAATCACTACTTGTGCTCAATTACAAAAGAATATCTTGGGAAGTACTACCCTCCTTGGGTCACATACTCCATCATGGGTCAAGTCATGTAGTTTGCAGGATCTCCTGGGGATGCCCTAGTAGAGGTGTAGGATCTTTACAATGGGGTCCTACAGAAGTGTTCACAACATAAAATCTCAAAAAATCATTTCATAGAGATCTTTTACAATGGGGTGGATGAAGAGAAAAGGATTTTCCTTGACTTCTCATTAAGAGGAACGTTTATTAGATGTGGTTATGAAAATGCATCAGAGAAAAAAAAAATCAATCTAAATGGGGCAGACCATCTGGAGGTGGAGTTATGAAAATAGGCATGATAGAGGAAAATTAGAGTTGAAGTCCATTGTAAATTCTCTCATATTGTTGACCTTGAAGCAAGACAACATAGAAATGTCTTTCAATGCTTATGAAAGGAAGAACATTTCATTTCAAGAATAGGTCAATGTTTACCCCGTGTAATGTGATGTATATTAGAGGACATGCACTTCTACACTAAATTCCTATATACGCATTTCTACACTAGATTCCAAGGACATGCATTTCTACAGTAGATTGAAGATTTCAATTAAATCCACATCATCTTAGGACAAAGATACTATAATTGCAACCAAACTAGAAATCATCCCAAGTTTTAGTATGGTAATCCAATTGGATCATATTTTAAGCACAACAAAGGCATGCACAAATGAATAGTCAAGTCCATCATCTTCTAGAATTCCAAAAATTCAACTAAATATTTTAGGAATTAGGGAAACATCAAATGTAGTTTATAAAACCGAGGTTACAATCAAGGAAAAAAAATCCATAATCCACAAGTGCCAAAAATGCAATAATGGAATGCCTCTTCATTTAACCAGGACAAGTTTCCATGTATAGAAAAGATTTTGTAGTCACAAAAGTCCATGATTGTTGGTTAAGAGACAATGTTTTCAATCAAACAGTCCCACCAAAATGCCATTGGGTCCTAGTTGGTTGAACTCCTTATATTTTTGTGCCTTCCTTCAAGTGCTTTTGCGGGGTAGCCAGAGAACAACCTCAAACACCCTAAGCAATTGAAAGATGTTGACATACATTTAGGGAAAGTTTATTAAGATAAGCCATTAACACTAGAGGTACCAGTTACAATCCTTGTTGATAATGATGATGAGATGGTAGTTGGTGAGAGAAAGGTACAAGGAACATGTGAGGATGCTGATATGTGAAAGGATGATGATACTAAGAAGGTACATGTTGATATAACTAAACCATAAGTTCCTGTCTGAAAAAACTCACCTACTAGAATGACCTAAAATAGACAGAGTTAGATGCCAAGTTTTTGAAATTCAAAGAAATTATGATGAAGCTTCATGTTGAAATCTTGGTGCTAGATGTCATTGTTGAGATCCCTATCTGTACCAAATATTTGAAACTCTTTTGGCCAACAAATACACTACTGAATAATGTGTGATGTTGAAATTATCTAGAACAACATCAAGCATCGTCTTGCATAAAATGCCAAAGAAGTAGACATGTCTTGGTTCCTTTGGGATAGGTTTCTACGTCGAGGATAACACATGTAGGAAAGGACTAGAAAATCTTAGTGCCATTATTTTCATCATGATGTTTAGTCTGTGTTAGAGATTAGGATTTACTGATCTATGGACAACTATGATGATCTGATTGGCAGATTCCTCCATAACAATGAAGATGGGTGCAATTGAAGACATCCTAGTCAAGGTCAACAAGGGTTCTTATGTGCCACATGATTTCATTGTTATGAACGTAATAGAGGATCTTATATATCCTCTCATCTTAAGTCTTCCCTTTCTAGATACAGGCCGAGCCTTGATATATGTAAAGACATGCGCTCTTCTTTTGAGGCCAGGGAAGGAGACACTTGAATTTTTAGTGTTTGATAACATAAAATGGAAAAAAAAATCATGAAGAGGTCATTCTACTCGATTATATTGATAAGTTGTCTTAGCTTAAGCATGATAGTGCAATGTCTAAGATCCTTTGCAAATAGCCTTGACCATACCATACAATTTTGTTTAGATGATTTAAAGGGTGAACAATATTGAGTTCACCAATATTCATATGAAGATGAAATCGATGTAGAATTTGAAGTGAATGATAAATCTATTATTAGAGAAGAAGCACCAACCCCTATGGTTCCATAAATATATCCCTTTCATGAAGGGCTTAAATATGTTTTTCTTGATGATTTGTATGTTTGTCTTGTTATATTAAATTATGATCTTATCCAAGAATAGGACATTTAATTATTTATTGAGCTAAAAAGTGGTGGCAGCCTTGAGGTTCAGAAGACAAACTTGATAGGGTCATCCAGGCCATATGCATGCACAATATTCCTACAATGGAAGATTACAAGTCATTTAGAGACCCCTAGCACAAACTGAATATGAATATGAAAGAGGTTGTCCAATAGAAGTCATAAAGTTGCTTATTTCTGGGATCATGTATCCCATTTCCAATTCTCCTCAGGTGATCTTCAAGCATATGGTACCAAAGAAAGGTGGCACTACACTCAATATGAATGAAAAGAATCAATTGATTCCCACTACACTGTAACAAGGTGAAGGATGTGCATAGACTAGAGCAATATGAACAATGCAAATTTAGAGGATCATTTCCCCTTCCCTTTCTTGATATGGTTTATATGTTTAGACGATTACTACATGTTCTATCAAACTCCTATTCACCCAGAAAATCAAGAGAAGACCATGTTCATATGTCTACTCAATACATACACATTCCAGAGAATGTTGTTTGGGTTGTGAAACACCCCTACTACTGTCTAGAACTAATGACAACTATATTCATAGGGTTGATGGAAATTGTTATGGAGGTTTTCATGGATGATTTATCTATTTATGAAGATTCATTTGATTCATGCTTGAATCATCTCTCTCTCTCTCATATAGGCTATATGTCAAGAAGAACACCTAGTGTTTAATTGAGGAATTGTGACTTTATGGTTAGAGAAGGCATAGTTCTTGGTCATAGAGTGAGCTATAGAGGGATTGAAGTAGACAAGGTGAGGGTTGAGGTCATAGGAAAGTTTTACTACCATCTCGAATGAAGGAAGTCCAAGCCTATTGAAATATGTTGATTTGACATTTGATTTAGCATGCAAGGACAACTTCAAGAACTTGAAAGTCACTCTCGTCATTACACCTATCATACGAGCACCATACTAGTCTCAACCTTTTGAGTTTATGTGTGATGTGAGTGACATTATTGTGGGAGAAATTTCGGGTCAACGATTGAGAAGAATCACCATTTTATTTACTACACCTCCAAGACACAGGACATGGCACAACACAAGTATGCCACAACCAAGAAGCAGCTTCTTGCCATTGTATATGCTTTGAAAAAATATTGATCTTATCCTCTAGGGTCAAGAGTTATTGTCTACACTGGCTACATGACTATTCTCTACTTGTTCACTTATAAGGAGGCTAAACCTAGGTTAATCGGGTGGATCTTGATATTACAGAAAATTGACCTTGAGATCTAAGATAAAAAGGGTAGCGAGAATGTTTTGGATTACCATATAAGCTGCATTTACTCTAGTGACTGTGGCATTGCTTTGATCAATGACTAATTACCACACAATCAATTTATTAATGTTTATTTATCCATTCATCTTTTTGTGGATTATGTGAGCTATCTTGCTGTAGGGTTCTTACACATGGAGTACACAAGAAACTCAAAGTAGAAGTTTATGCACGTTTAGAAGAGTTATTATTGGGATGAGCGATACTCTTCCAGCTTTATGTTGATGGAATATGTTGTCAATGTGTTATAGAAGAAGAAGACCACTTTATACTTAAGAATTGATAGTCGGGCCACAGTGGCCACATGAGTGTGACCAGGACAGATACAAAGGCCTTACAATGTGGATTATATTGCCCTACATTGTTCAATTATGTATACTATTTTATCTTAGGTTGTGATCATTGTTAATGAAGTGGGAACATCTAAAAATTAATACAAATGACTCAACTTACTGGAAGGAAGTGTAAGTATTTGATGTTTGGGGAGTGGACTACATTGGTCTATTTCCCACCTCTTGTGGCTCCTATATTTTGGTGGCAATCGACTATGTCTCAAATTGGTTGAAGGCAATCTCCAATGTTTAAATCCAATCAAAGTAAATGATAAAAGTATTCAAAGATATAATATTCTGTAGGTTTTGTGTACCATACATTGTGATGTCCTATGCAGGCTCATAATTTCTTGAAAATAAATCTAAACCACCATTGAAGAAATATAAGATTCTCCATTGAGGGGATTCCCTATATCACCAAAATATGAGTATCCGAGTGGAGGTTTCAAGTGGGTAGATAAAATCTATCTTGAAGAAGACAGTGGGATATACCAAGAAGTATTGGGCTATGAAGCTGAATGATGCACATACTCCATGAAAAACCTCATTGGGTACTACTTTGTTTCGGCTAATCTACGATAAATCCTGCCACCTCCGTATGGAAATGGAACACAAGGAAGGATGTACAATAAAGTATTAAAATTCAACTTGTCCCTAGTTTGTGAGAGCCAATTTCTTCAACCACAAGATTTAGAGGAACTATGGTTGTATGCATACAAGAATGCTTATATATACAAGGAGCGGACCAAGATGTGGCATTAAGGCCACTTAAAGAAGAAGGACGTATAGGTGGGAAACCAAGTGTTGCTCAACAACTCAAGACTGAGACTATTTCTAGGAAAGTTGAAGTCTCAATGGAAAAACTTACTTAGTGAAGCACATCTATACTCATGGAGCATTCATACAGTGGGACAAGACCAAGGGAGTGTTTGTATAAAACAACTAATGACTAAAGTGCTATTATAATATAGAAGATCTTATAGCAAGGGAAGTAGCCCCACTTCCTCTTTCTAGTCTCATGGAAAATTGTGAAATTATGTCAAGAAAATGATATAAAACAAGACTCTTTTCAGGAGGCGAACCGGTGATTATCTTAGATAGATTTGATTTATGTAGTTATAGAAGTTGACTTACATTGCATCACATTTTATTTATCTTGGCATTTATTTCAAAGTTTAACTATGAAATTGACTCATCGGTTTACCTATGTGGTTATAGGAGAAAATTCAAGGAAGAACATGGTTGTCCACCCACCATCGAGTGACAAGGTGACCTAGTCCATCAACTAGTGAGGTAACTTTTGATCAAGTTCAACAGCATATGAGTTGACCAGCTGGTTTCACCAGCTTGTCTTGACCCTCTTGCAGAGAGTAGTTTCCACACATTTTGGGTTACCCGACCCAATCATCTATTCAAGTAAATTGAGAGCCTCGATTGATCCATGGAATCCTTGTAACCCAATATGATCACCGATCGGGGGAACCACTAATAGAGTCGGGCAACCGACCCCTATAGAAATTGTGCCATCAAGTTTTCACTCATTCGACGCACAATTAGTGGGTTGGGTGATTGATCGTTATTGAAGGGCATATCAACACTAGGGCAATCTGGGGTTTGGCTGACACTAAAAACTATACCCACCTTGGAAAAGTATGTCAAAGACCATGGAATATGAATTAACTAACTAATCTCACCAGTTGTCCAACTTGCATGTGGAAGACGACTACCACTCATGCATAGTTGCCCGACCCACTCACCCAGTCGAATAGTTGTGAGAAGGGTGGATCTTGGGTGTTTACTTGGAGTGTTGACCCCTACTAGTTGACTAACTCATTGTCTTTATTGGGAGACTAATTATCCTTAGATCACATATGCTCAATTTTGGAAAAAGGGGGTTGAATTCACGAGTTATCCCCCTGCCCTAACACTACAAAACACCTCCTCTAAGTCAAGCCATCAAAAACCCCTATCCCCTTACGAGATGACTGACGACGGCCTTCTTAACCGATTAAATATGCCAATCTCACTGACTACCTCAATACTACATACCTCCACCACCAACGAGCATCCAACAGTTTGATTTCCCTTCTCCTCTAGCCACCCACAATCAGATACCAACTGCTCTGCAACACAATTGTCATACCATTTAGGTTCCCAGACTCAAATTGGTTCACTAAGAGACCATTCACACCACCAATCAACCAACCAACAATCTATTCACATTGCTTGAGTGGGTAACCCATGTACTTCTCCACCTCACTTTTGCACATCCATGAGTCCAACGACTCACTACAACAAGTTGAACAACTTACTACAACAAGTCAGTTGACTAGTCTTCATCCAACTGTAACTCTCCAGACCCAATTTCCCAATTAGTCAACATGTCAAACAACATGCACCCATGATGTCATGCACAAGAGGAGGAGGATCATAGAACCCCTTGAGGAACTCTATCCACAATACACTAAAGTAGATCAACCTCGTCGACTCTTTAAAGATCCCAAGGAAGGAGGCAAAGAAGAAATCCTTCCCCAGGCCCCAATTCAACCACCCCCTACAAGGGGTGGACTCCAATCTAGGGAGCCATAGATCGATGCCAACTCCAAGATGCCTGAAGATAAAAAGGTGTATGTGTTCTTGTTGGATGAGGCTACAACACCTGGTGTGAAATTGTGTGAGCAATTAATCAAGGAGATTGATGCATAGAGTATTTACATTATTCAATTTTTTTGTTGAGTAAGTGTTGTGTTGCACTCTTGAGTTTGTTGCTACCTCCATGACGTACCTCTCTGGTAAGAATGAGTATAACTACTCCTTTCAACTATTTGGACCAGAGCACACTTTGACGGACTATGATCTCATTGCCATACTTATGGATGTTGATAAAGATTGGTTGAAACTATGTGTCAAAGACAAAAAAAATATAATGACAAGTTCAAGAGGAAAGTTTTGGGCAAATATTTCTAGTCATCTCCCTACTTTTCCAACTGGGGAAAAGGCAACCTTAATTTACAAACCTATGCTATGATACCTCCACTATATCCTATATTGCATAATCTTATACATGGTTGATTCCTTGGGTGTAATTTCTTATGATGATCTTTATTGCATCTAAAGTATGTTTAATTATGAGTCACTCAACTGGGGGAGAACATTGATTGAACATCTCCTTTTAGTAGTCATGTACAATATTGACTCCCCATTCAATAACGGTGGATTGTCTATGCTATCTCTACATATTTGGGCTATATGACATTCCATTGTGATTCAACCATCCCCGAAGACGTGGTCTACTTATTGCTATTTTGGAATAGCCATGCCCAACTTGCATGACCTACTTCACAGTGGACATCTTTATTATGATATCATTGATCTCTTTGTGCACATCCAACATTACTTGCTAGATCACCCTCTTGTCGTGGGTGAGAACATGGAGCCTACTTCAAGGCATTAAAATGCCTCAATGAAGGCCAATGATGGTGAATTTGAGCCACCTCCATCGCCCAATAAGCACCACACCAAGAGACAAAATTTTTTATGGTACATCCCTTGTGCCCCCTTTGTGTTAACTTAGTTAAAAAAAACAACAAAATAACATAGAGAACACCTAGACTGCACAAAGTAGGAAAACATAATCAAGTCCACCAACTCATTCACATGTACCTGACGCAATAGACTCATGAGTTGTGGCATGTCAACCATGGTAATTATTATTCCACATAGAGACACTACCTGAACTATGAATCATGTTAGACATACCCTATACCCACTTCTATGCATTAGGAACGACAATACATAGAGCATGTTCAAAAGAATGACCCACATCAAACATCTAGGGACCAATTTTGATTTGACCGACCGTCATAGGATTTTTCCCATGCATAGTACTACCCATTGTCAATTGAGAATTAGCAGTAGAATCAGACATCCCCAGTGGGTCAACACATAGGATGGTGGTTGTTTTAGCCCTTTTTCTTCCCTCCATTCTAAAATCAAAATTTTCTTGAGGGTGATCAAATTTCTAAGTTTGGTATGAAGGGTTTTATCTTGTTCATATTGTTGTTTCCTAGATCTATTATTGTTATCCATGCATACATGTCAATTCATTGCATTTTTTCAAATTATCTTTTTTAGATCAGCAAGTAAGTGGTCATCGTCTAGTCGAACTAGATTTATTTTACATGTTTGCATTGCATATCTTAGCATCATTCATGTAACCTTCTTGAATGAAGCAAACCCTTGTGTTATAGAATTTCATAAATGTGCCAATATTAGAACCTATTGAGTCACTATTGACCATTGCCTTTGTCATTCCCTAGAGATAATGGGAATCTATATGGAATTAAAAGGAATCAAATACAACATGTCTTTGTACTGATTAGAATATCATTCTTGTGGAAATGTATTCCTTTTGCAAGTAAAATGATGTGGCTGAATTGTTGTGTAAGATTGTCCCTATGATCTGAATTTTAGTATATGAGGTGCACAAGTTTTCCCTCTTTTACACCTCTTCTATCATCATCTTACCCACCATTCCTAAAAAATAATCAAAAGACAAAAAGAAACTATAAGTTTGGGGTTGCACTCCTCCATTTCCTCCATACCACTCGTATGTAATAGAGGTGTACCGACAATAAAGAAAAAATGTCAATGTGCAAAAAGGAAAAAAATAATACAATCAAAGAATTTGCATCAATAAAATGCAATATCGAGTTGAATAGTGCAGAATTTCACAATTCTTCTTCCATACTCAATAAACTCCAATTTCTACCCAAGGGTAGAAAAATACCCCAAAAACACAATTACATTTCCAAACACTATCTTTTTGCAAAAGTCTCATAGGAGTGTGTAAGTTCATCTGAAATATCAAGGAGATTGTATCTTATCTATATTGTAGGGTTTTGAAATGGAAATATATGTGTGAAGTGAAGTTAAGATGTAGAAAAGGGAAAGTTGTTTTCCACTAATTTTGGGAAATTGGGGTTGCTTGGCCAAGTGTGGCAGTAGGGATTAAAAATGATATTGAGGGAGAGAGGATGACAATTAGTGGTATTATTTAGCAATCTAATTGTGGTTCTATGTTACCAAGGATAAGAAATTCTTAAGTTTGGTGTTATTTTATGAATGCATATTCATATCATATCATTAGTTTTTCATTAATTTTCCATGATTATTCTATGATTACACATTTAAAATAAGACTGATTAGTTTTTCATGCTTATTTCCTCATTTCTTATATGGTTAAGTTTAAATTTCTTTTTTCTCAATTTAGGTTTTTAATGGAACCTATAACTATTTTTGCGTAGATAGAGTGCTAATCCAACTCAAGGGTGCCCCCATGATCCATCTCCTCTCATACCCCATTGTTCAGAAGTGATCAGAGGGCCATACAAAGTAAAGCTAGACATGAGATTGTTTCATCAGTTGTCCAGTTGTCTAAGAAAGCCAAAGAAGCCCCCATGCAACTAGTTGGTCACTGACTCACCATGTTAGTCATTCAGCTAGTTTGAGAAAATGTTCATATGAAGATTTAGAGTTTTACAAATACATGTCGAATGACTAGCCATGTAATTCATCTAACTAACCTATAATACTACTCCATCGAACCAAGCCCAATTGACTGATTGGCCCAATGGACCGATCAACCCATAATTTTCCATAGGAACTAATTGGTAGCCAACTAGGTGACCCACCATGTTAGTTGGTCACCTAGCCTTTTAGTGATCCATACACCAAGGATTAAGCAGCTTGACTTACTTACCCAACACTCGCATTCTGGCTACTGGAAAGGCGTCAATAAAGTAATTGAACACCGTCGTACCGTCTAAACATAAATTTGGCGGGTCCAAGGGGGGCATAAAATAAGTTTTCCCTAATGACAAAGGGTCCACTGATGATCAGTTCTAATGAAGTTTTCATCAAGGAACCAAGCAAGAATAGAAGGAATTCGTCTTGCTTGTGGAGATTTCCATACCTGCTGCTATAGAAATTGTAGATTCATTGTTAGAGACCACTAATTGTTCCTCTCTGCATTTGAGTGACATGATTTCTATTTTGTTCCCGTGTACTTGCATTTATTCCATGGACATGATCGAGTAGCCTCCTCTCTGGGGAACGAGGAGTAGCCCCATTGCTTATATTTGATTATGATTCTTATAAAACTCTATAATTTTTGGGTCATTTGTTTTTTTTGAATCATTTTGTGCTTGTTCTTTGAATTGATCAATAAAATTACATATTAATAAAATATTATGTGTGAAGATCATAGAATCTAGGATTAGATTACTGATTGAATGCATTGAACTAAAATGTGATCACAGAACAAAAATTCTCTAGGAAGATAGGTTCATGATTTGTGGGTAATAGACTGTGACTCCACGCGGATATCCTTGTCAATTTGACGCCCCAAAAGGATATCAAATTCCATGATCCTTATCTAAATTTTCAATTTTAAGGATTTATAATGATTAGGTCAAGTGTACATGTAGTAGTGGTGAAATCCATAATGCCCTAGTGGTTTGAATATGGAATTTCATTAGTTTTAAAGATTTTCAATTGTGTTGCAATTACTTGATCAAATTCAACCAACATAATTGGGTTAGTTATTATTCTTTATAATTATCAAATTCATTAGAATATTCCTAATTATGTTGTCTCTAAGATTTTGTCCCATAAGATATATTGCAATAAGGCCCATCTATGTGTGGGTAGTATTGCACATAGGATTATGTAGTACCTAGGGTTTATCCTCTAGGGGAATTTGTTATGTGATATAAATCCCACATCATGGTGGATTTGAATAATGATTGTAGGATATGGGTAGATGCTAAGAATTTTGACGCCTTTAATGGAGCTTGAGATAGAAGAATCAGAGGGAGAGCGGATGAGGTTATACTACATGAAGGCTTGACGATTGCTAGTGCATATTCACATTTTATGTACAAAGATTTAGAAAGGTTGAGAAGAAGACAAAACAAATCAAGTTAGTAGGTAAGGAAGAGGATCTATGACTTGGGTGGGTATTTGGTACCATATATGGGCTTTGGGAGAGTTTTAAATTATATAATCATGATAATTATTACATTATTAAGAGTTACAATTTCACAAATTTCCAAATGCCACAATAGTTGGTCATGTTCCCTTTTGGGGGCTTTGGTTCATAGACTGGATTAGATACTCTAATGAAATAAAATAAGTAAAATGTTACTATTACAAATAACTATAAGAATCATACATATCAAACATGCATGAGACACACTATTTGATTGATGCATGTCAACAAATTTTGGATGAATTTCTTATAACTTATTAGATAGTTAGGCTTATAACACCTACAATGGGGTGTCATTATAAGACAAAAATATATATAGGTATTTATACTATCAAATTGGGATTACTTTAAATTGTTTATCATACTTTGTTCCATTGGTAAGACATTCCAATTTATTTTATTTTCTTAACTCAATTTCTATATAGTAACATTTCTCTACAAACATAGGCCTTTTGTAATTTATAACTATAAATCTAGCTATAATCTTGCATAAAATCATATGAATTCAAGTCTATATGCATATAGATGTATATTTTGGCCATGACTCATGTTGGAGTAGACAATGTTCATTGATATTATATGTGTACCATTTCACCTCTTCCTTTTGAGAGAGAACATAAAGACCAAGAAACTTAAAACTTTCGAATACAACATCCTGAACGATGTTCATGCCTAGGAAGTATCAAGGTAATACCTCTTCGTTGAGAAGGAATAATGGATTTTCTTAGTAAAATATCACTCTTTTTTCCATGTTGAGTATTTTTACACCTTATGATAACCTCATATAATGAAGGGAACATGTCCCTCATGTAATAATCCTCAAATATATCATGACCATGAGTCTAAGTTTCCTCTTGACTCATTATCAAGGTGTTTTCAGTCCGCTGGAACATTGGGAATCACTTTGATGTTATGAGCCAAAATTGCCTTGGTAAATAATACAAGCAACGATAACCCCCTAATGACATATTTAGACCTACTTAACAAAACAAAGCTTCCATGCTGCTACAACCATTTTCACAAACTATTAACTATGAATAACCTAGACTATGAGTTTGTGCATCTAGTTCAATAATAAACAATCAACAACCAAAGAAGGCATTATTTCAACTACGAGAAAGTGAGAGTCATGAAATTGGAGGAAAAATTACATCAATTATGTGCCATTCAAATCTTAATATCAGCATGTTCCCGAGAGGAAGACCCTTTTTGTCATTATGACTTGAAATTAGAGTTTATCTTAGATTCAAGGCTACCTCCTATGCCAAGTGCTCATTGTTTGAGGGATCGACAAGCCTGAAGAGATTCCCACTTCTGATCGATATTCAATCAATGTTGTTTTCTCACCCTGTGACTCTTGTGTGCACGTATCTAGATTTGAAGCTTTGAGCATAATACATTATTTTCTTACTTTAGGAAAAAAAAGATGTTGGATCTTATGAAATGTTGTTTTATTTTTTGCTTCAGATCTTTACATTTTTCTTCTTGAGATCTTTCTATTCGACCCTAAAAAATGTTGCTATGGGTCTATGGTTGTTTACTATTGGTCTCAATTAAAGAGTACGCACTAAAATGTGGTATGAGCTCCAAATTTGAGAGCACCGGCTGGTTTCACTCTTGCCCTATCCAATATTATCCTTGCCTCTACAGTTGGAGGATGATGCATAGCATGCATAAATCTCGCGATGGATGTTGGAGAAACCAATAATTTATATAAAGTCAAATGACAAACAGAAGATGCTGTGAACATAGATGAAACCATTAGGGAAGACAAATCCATATGACAAAAAGAAAACATGCTGCAATGAGTATCACGTTATCCACAACTTTGAGTCTTCAGTTGTTATTCTTACATCCTATAACCTTTTTTGACCCTCCAGAATCTTAGTTTATTTGAAGAGTTTTTATGCAATCATCAATTTATTATCCTAGATACCACAAGGTGTAAGGTCTATTTTTGTTTCCAAACATTCCGTATGGATTTGACGCTCTAGACTGAACATGACATTACTGTCTGCCTCTTGTTGTGTTTTAAGCTTCTACATCTAAATCTGGCAGAATCCCGTCACCTATCCCTGTATTTACATGTGCACCCAAAAACTTATACGGAGAATGTCACGTGACCAACAAAAATATTAATATTTTTATGATGGTCAGGTAAATTCGTTACGAGATTTTATGAAGAACATTTTATAGTATATTTACAAAGGCCTACTAGTCTTAAGGACCTCTGAAATAGATATAAACGTTATCGTTTGGTATATCTTCGGAAAGTGCTACATCTTTTTTAAGATTTGTTCCCAATCCCCGAGTATGCCATAATTCCTTGAATACTCATGTTTTAAGTGTTTCTTGAAAACCGGCCGTTTGGTCCCCAACTTTCAAAATTTTGGTACTTGTGTACATATATGTTATTTTATCAGAAGACTGTGAGCTAACTTTTTTAAGCATACATAGCAGCAAGTGAGCAGCGGGTGAGTGCGCCAACCAGAGGTCGCGGCATGCTCCAGTATGGCTGCACATGGCGTGATTTTAAATCACGCAAATTTATTAACTGAGCTACCTGATAAAATGTCGCATGGGATAAGATCCTTTTCGCCCCTCATGACACAAAAATGCAAATATACTATTTCTTAAAAATTCCTACTGATATAGCAGAGGTAAAGATTCTTTTCTTAGGTACAGGTTGAGTGAACATATAAAAACCCTTAGTGTTACTTGGAGAAGTTTGAAGAAGTCATCTTCGGACATATCATTCATTAATTCCTAAAAGAGATATATCATAAATTCGTTTTTATAAACACTTGGATCGCTGTCAGCTGGTAACTTGCTTAGCAGTCAGTGGGCATCTCAAACGAAAATGACAGCAAATTGCATCTTTGGGAGGAAAAACAAAGTAAAAATAATAAGAGAAGAAAAAAATAATAACTACAAGAAGCTATTTAGTAGGACTTACCTGCTATGCGAAGGCGACATACCCATGAAGAACATCTTAGTCTTGAAGTGGTCAACGTTGAACTCAACCCAGTCTGCCCATGTCCTCAGAGCAAGCTCAAAGCTCCGCAATGAGTCAATCTCCCTGTATATGCCACCAGATTCATCAAACGACCCCCACCTAATAGAAAGATATTGATCAGATTAAATCCAGATACTTCGAGCAAGTATGGTGCATAATTACAATAATCAGCTAGTTCGTGATCTTCTACTTACAACACCTTGAGCTTGGATCTCCTCCACCAATGGTAGGAGTTGAAGATAATCACGTCGGCTTCCGTCCAATGGACAGCATGCTTCTTTATGGATTCAGCCCGTATAGTCCTATCAGGGTGTTCACAGTCTACAGGATTGTCTGAGTTCGATTCGACCAACAAGGGCGCCCAGTAGTGATCAATGGAGGTGTTATACTCCTGAATCCGAAAACCAAGAATATCAAGTATATGTAATCTGAAAAAGATAGTTCACTCGTCTAAGTTGCTGGCAATAATCAAAGAGCACCGACTGAATAGACAGACAAATCACTCTTAGATGAGTTTGAATCGTACATAACATACCCTGAGATGGAAGCTTTTGAGGGGCCCATAGGGGTGGATTGTCTTTTGTGAAGCAGGAACTGCAGACTCGACGAGGCAGATGAGAGAAACCCACTGGTTCCAAGTAAGTGAATCCCCAACGAAGACCAGTCTTTTTCCTCGGAGCTTCTCCAGCAGCGCCGTGGCGTTAAATCTGTTGTGTAGTTTGGAGAGGAAACGCATCACAGCGAGAATGCGTATCCCAAATGTCTCTGTTACTGGGTTCAGTAAAAGATTTTAAACTTTGCAGATTACTGTTGCATTTGGACATTGAGTTCTAACTGAATGTTCAATACAGATGCTGGATACCGAATTTGACAGGTTGTATCAAATGTTTTGGTAATTCAGCTCAGTGCAAAACTTCGAATCTTACAAATGATTGTTATATTTAATTTTGACACTTGGTAATGACTTAAACTTGAAATTTAGATACTGATAACTGAATTAGACAGGTTACCTTGGCAGGTTGCATCCGTGCGGCTGCCATCTCCACTTCTGATACTGCAGGTCTTTCCTCCCGAACTTCTCACACGCCACGATATCGTTCATGAATGCGCAGCCCCTCTCCGAGTACAACGGGTACAGAGACCAGTCGTGGTCAAAGCCCCACCTCCCTGAGAAAAGGTCGCACTGGTCCTGCTGCTGCTCAGGGGGCGGTCGCTTTTCTTCCAATGTCATGGAAGAGGAGGAGGAGCAGCTTCCGGCGGAGGTAGAGATCACCTGGCGCAGCACGGGCACCCTCATCGAACTATCTTGGGCCATTGGCAAGATGGGAATGGTCTTCACGGCAACAAACAGCAAAAAGACACAGAGAGCAATCACCGACCAGCAGTAGCCTGACTTTACCAGCCTCCACCGAACGACTGATGAATGATGCTGTTTTGTAGCCATGTCTGTTAAACCAGTCTTAGTGCTGTCCTCCCGTCTTGTTAAGAAACCTGCTTCTTGGGGGAGTTGTTCAACATCGCCTATACTCCAACGGGATGCACCCGTTCAGCTCTTCATGTAAGAGGCAACTTGCTCGTTTTTTAGGCAACAATACAAAGAAGCGACGAATCTCTGTCAACGGTTTAATTTGGATTTATAAGACATAAATATTGACTACCGTCTCTCAGGTGGTAACATGCTGTGGCAATACCTCACTGGCAACAGTCCGCGCCGACCAAATAAGAAGGGAAATATATAAATAGTCAAAAATCTAAATATTCTTCTCCCAAATTAGGGAAACTACTATTCCCCAAGTAAGACAAAACACTTGTTTGGGGTTTCCGTTTTTACCCCCGCCCCCGCCCCCGCCCCCGCCCCCCACCAGCTTATCCCTTATCATTTACATATTCTTCTCCTTAAGTTGTTGCCCTAGTTATTCTCTACTTTTTATTTACCCTATTATTTTCAAAGCTTTCTAGTATAAACTGGATTTTATCATCTGGAGGTTTTCTGAGCACTGGATTTCTGATGGAATAGATATACATTATTAACCAAAATTTTACCCCTTTTCCTAAATTATCATTTACAAAATTATATCAAATGTAGTGTACTTTTTATTTTATTGATTCATTTGTAATATAGAAAACGCTTAGGTGGATCCTGACCCCTTTCTGCAAGTCAGGTATACACACAGTTGTACTGTTGTAAATAAACTTATTTTTTTATTTTATTAGCCATCTAGCTAACAAAGATATCGCCCCTTCTAAAAGTCTAGTATGCTTTGAGGAGTGTTCTTTTAGCAAAATTATTAAGGACATGGATATTAAGTTCGACATGACCATTAGAGAAAAAATTATTTTTAGATGTTTGCAAGCTGATCATGCTCAAGATTTTCTTCGTGCTACTCCTGTTGATGGGTTTCAACTGCGAATGTCTCCAGTAGAGTACTGTGTAATTCTCAGATATTGTCTTATGATTCCCCTATTTTCAGTTGATTATGTATGTCTTGTCTGTCACAAGGCGTGCTTAGACTCCTTTGGGGAGCATGCTGTTTCATTGCAAGGAACTGTCGGGCTTCAAGTATAGGCATGACCTTGTTAGGGATGTTCTTTATGATGTACTTAGATATGTAAAAAAAATTCTAAGAAAGAGGCACCGTTGAATTTTTTCACTGATCTACAAAAAGGAAGATTGACTTTTAGGTCAACAGATGTCTTAATTTTTGACTAGGTTGGTGGGAAGTATGCATGTGTGGATTTAACAGGAGTTTTTTCATTGCTAGATTTGAAAGGAGGAGATTTATTGTGGGACAAGGCGCCCTGAAAGCTGTCTTAGCCAAAGTGGTTAAGTATGAGAAAGTGTGTGTTGACAATCTACAAATTTTCACATCTTTTGGTTTTGATATTTTCAGGTTCTTAACACCACAGAATATGGAGCTTCTCAAGAGGGTATAAAAAGTAATACACAACAATATCATGACTCCCAAATCTATGGATGTAATGTTACGAAAGATAGACTTCATCATTCAAAAGGGGTTGATGGCGCAACTTGTTGCCCGCCTGCATTCTTTTTCAATGTAACTAAATTTTTCTCACCAAAAAAAATATTATTTTTCAATTGAAAAAAAATCTAACCTACTTTACTAAATTAGTATGCACATACCCATGTACGAGAATAAAATACCTACAATGTTGTGATCGACTTGCAGTATTTCATCTTTGCCATCTTTCACGGAACCACTGATGTATAGAGGAGGGGTTAAAAATGGCTTGATTTGAATTCATAGAAGATTATAAAGATTGATTTAGAATCCTCAGTTTATTCCTCTCTTCACATATTACATTTTGAAGTAGTGTCTCGCTGGCTGTGAGCCAATCAGACAAGAAACAAGTGTATAAAGAAAATAGGGAATATATATATATATATATATATATATATATATATATATATGCATATAGGGTCATATTAAAATACACTCAAGTCATTTTTCATCATACAAGATTTATTTTAAAAATATAAATTATAGTTCTCCTTAAATATAATATGAACATACTATATAATAAAATTGAGCTCATTTGGACAATTATCAATCATACATCTAAATGTGACAAGGATAACACAATTCAAAATCTTGTTGTTCATGGAAGAGTGACCTATGATAATTAAAATGAGATCAGGTTTTGAATGTAGCTTATATTTGTGACAACAATAACGATTTGGAATCGATAAAAAAATTATCTACAATATATGGTACGATCGGTACATTCAAGTGTATTCTAACATGACTCTCTCTCTCTCTATATATATATATATATAATATTTATATTAACATATATACAATATATAGAGAGAGAAAGAATCAGGCTAAAATATATTTGATTGTACTAGAGAATGAATACAATCAAGTCATTTTTCATCATGTAATACTTATTTTGAAAATCTAAACCATCGATCTTATTAAATATCATATGATAATACTATATCTAAATTTTGAGTTCATTTGGACACTTGCAGGTTACACATCTGAAGGTGACAAAAATTATACAATTCAAATTATTTTTGTTTGTGGGTTTTGTTAGTCTTGAAAGAGTGACTTAGAAAATTTCAAATGAATTCAAACTGTGTATATATCTTGTAGTTGCTATAAAAATGAATATCAACAATTTGAATTTGTCAAAAAAGTTGTCTAGATATACAAACACCACTTGAGTGTATAGTGTGATCTGTATACTCGAATATATTTTAGCCTAACTCTCTCTCTATATATATATATTATAAATATACATATGTAGTGTTGAAGAAAAAGAAATATATATTTTATATATTAGAGACAATACTTCATTAATATATGTATCTCTACTCTGCTTCACCAACTCATCTCTTACATTTGTATATTATTCTTCTTATGTTGTTTCTCTAATTTATTTTCTTTATTTTGGGTCACAATGGAATCTCCCTAGTGACAAAGTCACTTCAATGACTTCACCTCGATAGTGTAACCGTTCTCCCTAGCTACCACTGGAGAGGACATATGAATTCACGTAGTGAACTTGTCTGCATGACTAGATCATTCTCATTGTATTTTTATTGTTTAGTTATGTATATAATATCATTTGTTACTTTCGTTGCTTTGGCCTAGTGGATATTTAATCAGGCAACCACTTGTTTTATTGATAGATTTTCTTGCATCTTTCTTAGTAAATGTATGCAAATTATATAAGTGTTTCGTAGTTTTCATTCTATTGTTTCATTTGTAATAAAAAAGATGATTGGGTGGATGCGTAATTCATATTTAACAATAAGGTGTAGGCATTGTGGTACCATTGTAGAAATGTTTAACAAAAGATTAGCATGGTATTATTGTTCATCTAAAAAAACTAGGCCATTTACCAAGTTAATAGACCTACACATGCCCATAGATACAGATAAAGTATCTAAAATACTTGACCAACATGTCACTATAGTTTTTTTTATATCACTAGAGAACTCACTTTAATATCATGTTCCATAGTACAGGCCAAAAGCAAGTTCCAATAAGTATCAACATTACAAGAAAGCCAGGTTGTCTTTGTAGATGTAAAAGAGTAGGAAATCACAGTGCAAAGTACATTTGCTTCTTCTTCTCCTTATTATATAATTATTTTGGGAATACATGTGTTATTTTATTTATTTCACAAATTTATTTAGTTATATTTAAATAACATAATGTTTCTTTTCATTATTAATATTAGTAGGGTGCTACAATTATATTGAAATGTATGAGACATTCGATAGATAGATAGAGAGATAGAGCTTGGGAGAAGATTAATTAGTCTTCCATATTGTGGTTTATCTTTGTGGTTTTTTATAGTTGGAGAGAGGGGAGATATTTTGTGAAATAATTGGTGGTTATTTGAAAACAGAAACTTAGTAGAGAGAGATAAAGTTTGAGAATTAGTTGGATTCCATTAGGGAATCATGTATCAAGCTCTATTTATATGCTAGACTCGTATTACTACTGGATTGGGAGCAAAAACACAAAATAATTGAATATAGAGAGGGGAGAAGAGAGAAATAATATTTTTTGAAGACAATTGAGGTGGTTTAGAATATGTGCATTTAGTTTTTTATATTTGTTACATTTGTATTGATAATTCATTGTTGGTCATTGTAATCAATGATCAAGACTAATTCTACTCTCTAGTTGATGATGGAATTCATCAATTTTACTCCACAATTTTCCACATTTGTTCACATATTCAATTACACCCACTTGTTGATAGTTCATAGATAGAAAAATCCTTTCTATGGATTTAAGTAAATTTCCCTTTGTTTGAGCTATTTATAAGATTTTTTCCATAAATCACCCAATTGAATTATCTTTGAATATAATATTCATATCAAATCTCATCTGGAAATTCAATTGTTTGTGTCCCTCTTTAAAATTAATGTCGTTATTTCAACAGAGAAGATATTAAATTAAAATCCATATCCTTCTTGACAATGACAAAGAAAGACAAAAGAAAAGACTTTTCCCTCCAATTTTCATCTCTCCCTCTAAATTACATGTTTCATTGAATCTTTATTTCTCAACTACACAATCTTGCAAAAAAAAATTCCTATTTGAGACACAATGAAAAACATACAGAAAGTTAAAGACTCAGATACAAAAAACTCCTATTTCTTGCCAGTGTTAAACCAACATAACTTCAGATTCAGTCAGGGTGCCATGTGGTGGAATGTGGAATTCTAACAATGGTGAATCCCATGGAAACCATCATTCTTAGGGTCCCCTCAGGTCATTAATCCTAATTTTTATTTTCTATTCCTGATATGAGGGTAATTTTCTCATAAAATTTCTTTCTCGATCTAGAACCCTCGACCCTCACCTCTAGGTATAAATACCCCCATCCAACATAAAAATATGAACCTTTATACTCTCCTGAATCTAGAGATAAAATAACTTTTTCTTGTTCAATCTCTGTCAATGATATCTAGAATATCCTTTTTCTAAAACAATGATTGTGATACACCGAGAGTTTGCTAAAATACTAAGGAGGAACCGAGATCTACAGATTTAGTTGTTAATACTAATTTCTAGGTCTAGATCACAATGAGCGCTTATCTACTTCTTCGTCTTGCATAATGAATTCCAATCTATCTACATGTTCAACTTGATAAACTGCTCATGCTAAAAATATAAATATTTATTGTTCATGATCACATCATACAATTGACTAGTTGTTTTGACTTCATGTCTTCTACTTTTCTTGATCTTCTTAAAAATATTGTATCTTTCTCATAATTTATTTTTTTCTCTCTAATGCATCTTGATCAATACATATGAAGTTGTGCACATTAAGATCATTATCCACATACACATCTCAATCTCAATTGTTCTAACTATCATTTCTCTCCAATTCCCACATCTCATTTAAATAGTCCAATAACAATCTAGGAAGTTCACTCCCATTGGAGCTTCACTCAGTACCATTCTATCAACTATTCAACTTCATCTGAAGTTCTCATCTGACATGTTGTAACTATTCGTGCAAAATGTGAGTCTACACATGGAGTAGTATAGGCTTATGGGGCCCAAATGTCGAACTCAAGAAAACATGAATCCAAAAACCACTACTAAACTTGATCAGCTAAACTTAGTGAAAAAAGTGATTGATTGTTGATTAGCTAATTGCAATAATTGAAATCTAACTTAAAGTGAATTGTGATCACTATTGGATGGATTCACTAGGAATTTAGTTTCATTGTGGCTCACACTGCAATTAACTTCAATTCATTAATAACTATTTATCCTAAATCCTGGACCAAGGGACCTATGGAAAATATTACCCGCTCACGCATCGTAATATCCTACCTATACTAAAGCAAATCCTACTCACATAGCAATTTAAGAGTTAGATAGGAATATCAATGATACCTCATGGCTATTCTCTTCACATTTGTAGGCCCTCTCATGAAGCATGATATTAAGTATGAAATTCTATGATTTATCCAACCCTTAATCCCTCTCACGAAGAAATTAGTGGTATAACTAATTGATTGTGGTGATCAAGCACATACAATTCATTAAGATATCATAGAAATATGTCTAGATTCAAGAAAATATGTGTATCAATTCATCAAAATCAATTATAATGAATAATCAGGCTACTCCCAAGTCTTAATGAACAAAGAGGATTATCCCTGCATGATTTCTACTGTCATATCCATATAAGAGAAGAAGAAAAATGTGTGGAAAATGAGAAAATTAATGTAACTCTTGAAGAAACTCATCTGGATGATCCCTTCTGGATAGCTTCTTGATGTGCAGTATTTTGGCTGCAAATCCACTATCTAAAAGTGTCTGAATCACCCGAGATGTGGTCATCTCTTTCATCATATCCTCTCCCAATTCTTTGCTTGGTTGCAATAGACTGAAACATGATAAATAGGCATGTCTGAACTCCCCTTAGGTCATAAGGGGGACTTTCACCATCATTAAGTCTTTAGCATCAGATCTATCTTAATCTAAAATTTGCACTGATCATGGTGAGTCAGTACCACCGATGGTGCGGTCGGTAGCACCAAGTCTCTGATTGAATCAAAATCCTTGTTGAATATTGACACTACCGACAGTGCGGTAGGTAGCACTGAGTTGCTAATTTTCTGTTCCTATAATCTCATGTTGATTAATGTTGATACTACCGACTCAATGGTTGGTAGCAACGAGTTGATAAACTCCATCGCTGTTGATTCTGGATCATAAGTTGGTAGCACCGACTTGTCATTTTGTTATCTCAAACATTGACTTAGTAGCACTGAGTCAAATCTTAGTAGCATCGGTATTTCTTCAACCAACATGTTGGATTTTCACCTTAAGTTAGTACCACTCAAGCTGGGGTCGGTAGCACCGAGCTGCCTTATAAGTTCTTCAATTACCTAAAATATGGAAAAATCAACGTATGTCAGAATAAAATATAGAAAATCAGTGTAATTTGATAAAAAAATGTAATAATTGACGCAATATCATTTCACAGGACACTGATGACAAAAGATGCATAAATGATATTAAAATGAGTAATTATGCATGAAATATATGGAAAACTAATATGTGAAAAGCAGATAAAATTCAGTGCATCAAAATCCTCTAAGCTTAATTGTTTCTTTACCCCGAGCAATACTACCTTTGGATCTATTTGAGACAAATCAGAAAAAGAAATACAACATAAATTACATTTCTCAAATTCCCCCACCTAGCGGTCCTAAACAATCTCTTACTGACCATTCAATAGATAACTACTTTGCAGTGACCAAAAATGTTCATTAAAGATGTCCACTCTTAGATCAACGAGGCACTATTAATAGAGCAGTTAACATGATAGTCAATAGGGCATTCTCTTAAAGTACCATGTGATTCCCTAAATGACATTTCTCTTATCTATATGCCAAATACATTGCAAGAAGTTCCTATATATGAGTGAAGGAGTGGATCAAATCATATATATGGCCTACCATAAAGAGAAATGGGTGGAATGGAGTAGGTGGCTATGGAAAAGAACTGCATGTAATGTCCAAATCATTTATGCAAACAAATATGATGAACCTATAACATGAAGGAAATGAAAAGGGCATGAATCCTAATGTCTACTATATTATTGGTGGAATGATGCCTACACTGAAGGTCTCATCTGATTGATGAGAATGAAACAAAAGAATGTATACATGTAACTCTTTCACTTCTCCTTAAAGAACAATTCAAGTTTAAGTTCAAGGGATCCTTTCCTCTCTCTTTATTTGATTTTATTTCTCTTTTATTTTTTTCTTGCCCTCTTATTTTAGAATGGTTGAGACTTTATGCTTGGTCTTTTCTTCAATGTATCAAGAAATTTTTCATTGAGAGGTATGGATGTGTATCCTTTCACTTATTTTTTTTAGCAGAGGAGAAACATAGATACATGATCATCTTAAGGTGGTGGATGACATGTAATGAAAAGCGGGTGGAATCACATGATTAAGAGACAATGTGTGCATTAAACTATGATATGTCCCTCTCCTATCAACCTATTTACAGGGTAACCTTAGAGTTTATTTCTAAAAGTCTCATTTAAGGTCTTGTTACTAATTTGGTCAGTTTGGGCTCAAACCCCATCGTCATCCAAAATTCTTTGATAATTTAAGATTTTCATTCATATTAAGTGTCCTTAAGCTGACTAAAAAATACATTTACTCTAGTTGGTGTTGCCTTAGACTTGCAAATCAAGCTTAAAAGATGTGATCATGTAAAAAATTTCTTTTAGTTTCTATTGCAAAGGAACACACATGAAGATGACATAAATCATGAATTATGCTCCACTATTACACTAGATAGTGTTGGATCTAGGGATGGGTGATTGGATGCTCTCGAGGGGGGGGGGGTGAATAGAGTTGAATGCACTTAAACAAAATTCATTAGACCTTCAAGATATATCACAAGATAAGGTTGCTAGATAGGAAATTTGAGTGCAACTAAAACATACATAGCAAGGGAGAGAGAGAGATTGAACATACACCAATTGACAAGCTATGTAGAGTGGTTCCACACTTCAAACTAGAAGTATGCCAATCCACTACATAGAGAGGTAAACCTCTAGGATTTCTTAACCATTGCACTCTTATATTCATTCATAAGATTTACATTACATGACCCACCAAAGGACTTACCTATCCAATACAAAGAGTCTTCAACCTTACCAAGGACTTACCCACTTTGCAATGAGTCTTTGGCCTTCTCTAAGGACTTACCCACTCTTGCACAAGTCTTCAGCCTTCTAGGAATTACCCACTCTTCTTGGATCTTCAGCCTTTGACTTCACCTTCACTCGGAGAAGCTTCCACGTAGGACTTACCCACTTGAGCAAGGAGTCTTCTGCCTTTATCAAGGTCTTACCCACTCTTGCTCCAAGTCTTCAGCCTTGATCTTCACCAACAGACTCCTTCCCTTATTATTCTTCACCTCACTTAGCTAAGATAGAGAACCTTCATCTTCATGGTTGAAATGAGAGATAGGAAGGTGGTGGAAGTGAGAGCCTCACAAGATATACATGTAGGACTAGCTCTCTTACAACTCTCCTACTCACTCTAATGGATGTAGCAAGTGATTAAGCTTTGAGAGAGAGAGAGGAGGCATATAGGATCACTCAACTATAGAATAGGAACGACATGTAGAGTTTTGCATTGAATGCTCAACCTTAGAATGAAGCCCAAGGGGTCCTATTTCTAGTTGCAGATGCCTCTTAGCCTTTTGGAACACTTAGGAATGAAAACTAACTGTTTTGTGGCTTGCAACGGATATATTTTCGATTGTTGCAACTCCACAACGACTAGAAACACTTTTATGCACTTTTCATACAGTGCAATAGGTCGAGTTTCTATAAAGGTAACTTGACCGATCCCACTAAGCGACAAGACCAATTTAGGCCATCGGTCAAGTTTGTCCTGGGGTAACTCGACTGATTCACTTAAATTAGTTTTGGTCTGTAAAGGGATCGGTCGAGTTCTATGAAATGAAAACTCGAGCGACCAAAAGTCATTTTCAAGATCCAATCAAGATCGGTCGAGTTGTGAACAACATGATCTGAATTTTGGAAAATGGCTTTTGAGTTCTTAAATATTCAATTTAAGTGCTCCTGATTTTTCCTAAGCCTAATTACAAGTCATATAATCATTACAAGTGATTTACAACATGATTCTAATAGATTTACATCATATTCCAAAAATGTGCACTTGTAATGACTTTGACTTGTCTTTTCTCCAAGTTGAAGTGCACAAGTTAGGGCATTTGGAGTGTGTCTATACCTAATCTAAAATCACTCAAGTGGAGACATTAGACACAAATAAGTGGAATGGTTTAGTCATCATCAAAATAAGGGTTTAGTCAATTTAGACCTTGAGTCAACATTGACTAAATTGACCTTGAGTCAACATTCTCCCCCTTTTTGAAGATGACAAACCATTCCATAAATGTATTGGAAGAATTTGAGTAAAGTCATACCTTTGGAGAAACCTAGGAGTTTCAATAGAATTGAGTTCATATGCTTCCCCTCAAATGATGCCAATGGAGTTTTCATACTCCTCCTCAATTGATGATATTTCTCCTGCATGGTTAGCTTTCATAACATTTATAGAATACTATGTAATTTGCTCATATATGTTCTAGACATATATGCTTTATCCCCTTTACCTTCTCCCCTTTACATATTAGATATGCTTATCCTCTTCATGTAAGACATGTTTTTCTCCCCCTTTGTCATAGGAAGACATGTTCCTTCTCCCCCTTTGTCATTTCAAAAAGTAGGGGTATGAAGAATAAGAAACACCACTTGCTAAAAGAAAGAAGATAATAGAAGTTATAAAAGGAGAGTAGAAGAGCACAACTAGGGGCTTGTCTAAGAATAGAAAGAAAAACAAGTTAAAGCATGCACTTGAACAACCCATAATGTAAGACAATGTTGTAGAAAAATAACAAATTGTAATTTTGACCCTCAAGATGACAGAATTCGCACAAAAGGCATCAGTACTCATGGAAAAGTGATGAGTCTTGCTCAGAAGGCCGTTTCTACATAAAAACACTAGTCTTGCACCAAAAACTGAAATTAGAGCAAAATCTGCATGAATTCCAAAGATGCTCCAATTTCTACATACAATGTAGTTGTATGTATCCTACATCACAATGTTATGCAAGCAACTCGAGATAGTAGGTATGCAAGTTACGAAACAAGCTTGAGCAAGTATGAAACTAGATACAAGCATAACATATAGTGAATACCACTTTATGAAAAGATAAGAAATGCTAGAACTACATGCATATGAACTACTAGTAGATATTATCATAAGTTAGGATTACTACTAGGATCTAGATCATAGCAAGAGATGCAAAAGATACATAATATAAAACAAGCTATGAGTAGATGTAGAGATATATCCAAACAAAGAGATGTGAAATTTTAGAAGCATGAAAGGATATAACTCACTATCAAATATGCATCACTACCAAAAGATGCTTACCACTAAGAACCTCAAGATTGTATCAAAACAAGATATACAACTATATAGATATAGAAAGTTAGAGCACAATGGAATCATTTTAAGACACAACTAGGAGATCCAATGAGATCATCAAAACCTACAAAAAAACTCAAAATAAGTTATTGCAAGATATAGGAATACCACTAGTGGGATACCAAATTATAGCAATTAGAAAGATAGAGTTGTAAGAAAGATAGGGAATTTAAAAACATGGCAATATGCATATATAAAGGTACCAAAGGAGTGCCAAAGAATAAGGCTATTGGTTGAGAAAATGTAGTTGAGAGGGAAATTCTCATCTAAAAAGCCAACTGTATATTCTGTTGGCAGTGTTGTCAGTAGAGTTTTGTGTATTGACAATTTGACCAATGACAACTATTGGCAACACCCATTGGTGCCTATCTATAATGCCTGGGCCCACTTCCCAAGGCTCTAGTAGAGTTTCAGGAATGACGACTGGCCCCACAGACCACCACTAGCCTTAACTACGCACTTTGTCCACACTGACGCGCAAGCCAGGATTAACTTCCCGACTGGTCACCCATCCTAGTACTACTCCAAGTTGAGCACGCTTAACTATGGAGTTCTTTAGAGATGGGCTCTCGGAAAATGAGGTGCACCTTGGTTATATGGGTAGTCCAATCATTCCTTTTAAGATCATGTTATCTGAGGCCTCAAATCCTGGGATGTTACAATCTCCCCCACTTAGACTCTTGACGTCCTCGTCAAGTCTAAACTATATGGCCTCATAATCTGACCCCATTTCAGTGCAGACCCACAATGGCCCATGGACACCCAGCTCCCGTCCACAGCTACCAGCGCAAGGGTGGCTCCATCTCGTCTCTACAGATAGCCCTTTCCAACTTGCCTGGACCGCACGGCTCAAGACTGGTATGCCACATGCCCATGTGGGCCCCACCTACTGGAGGGGTTATGGCTCTGATACCATTTGTAATGCCTGGGCCCACTGCCCAAGGCTCTAGTAGAGTTTTAGGAATGACGACTGGCCCCACAGACCACCACTAGCCTTAACTACGCACTTTGTCCACACTGACGCGCAAGCCAGGATTAACTTCCCGACTGGTCACCCATCCTAGTACTACTCCAAGTTGAGCACGCTTAACTATGGAGTTCTTTAGAGATGGGCTCCCGGAAAAGGAGGTGCACCTTGGTGATATAGGTAGTCCAATCATTCCTTTTAAGATCATGTTATCTGAGGCCTCAAATCCTGGGATGTTACACTATCGGTCAAGTTTCTAATAGAACAAACTCAATCGAACCTGCTATCAAAAAGCACATACATATATGAAAACATATATAGAGGCATGATAGAAATATAAACCATATACAAACATGTGTAAGCAAGTTAGTAATACACTATGAAGTCATTAGAAACAATTTTTTAGCAAGAGTGTGAAGGGAATAACAAAATACCACTTTTGACTCAAAAACCATATGCATAGTGCACACTATCTTGACAAAAATAAGTTAGGATTGGGTATAAATAAGAAAACCTTTACCTTTATTCTTACCATTCTTTTCCACTTTTTGCCACCCCATACAAATATGGCCTTTCTTCATTTATGTGGATTGAGAAGTCAATTTGTAAATCCATATCTCATGTCAATCCATTAGCAACATACCTATAAGAAGAAAGATGAAACAATCCCCAATTATGTTTTTGGGTCCGGAGGGGTTAGCTTAGAAACTCAAGTCCTATTTCTCTTGGATGCCTTCTAAAAGGACAACAAGTAGAATAATGACCAGTATCATTACAATAGTTGCATGTGCCCATAGTCTTGGAACTACATGATTCTCCATGGAATATTGGAGGTCCTTTACCTTTGTTGTTCCTTTGACTACTATCATACTCTAAACCATGTCTACCAATTTGTTTAGTGGTATGGTATAGGATATCATTAAGATTCTTTTTACCGACTAAGAATCTTTGCAAAGAAGATCTGAAACTATGATTGTCATGCATAAGCGAAGTAATAGTAGAAGACAAATGATTGATATTATCTCTAGCATGCAAAAGATCATTTTCTAAGCAAAGAGATTTAGTTAAATAAGAATCTCTATCAATATGAAGAGAAGCAACACTATTCTCTCTAGTAGTAGAACTAGAACAAGATTCAAGGACATTGATTTTAGCAAGCAAGGGGGCATTTTATGTTTCAAGAAAAAAAATATTAGAAAGATAAATACCATTTTTACATTCTAATCCTTGCAAAACAAAATATGTGTCCTTGTTTTTAGATTTAAGAACACAATATCATGCATGAGAGAATCAACAACTAAGTATGCTCTTCATTAAAACTAGTCATAAGTGGTTGAGTTTCTAAAAATATAATCTTATCAAGCAAAGCTAGCATTTTCAAGTTTAAGAGCATCTACTTGACTAAGATAGACATTTTTATCATAAAGCAAGCAAGCATTGGCATGTTCAAGATCATCTAATTTTACATGCATATTGTCAAAAATTCTATCAAGCTTTTTCCTTTTCTTTTTAGAAGACTTAAGAGAGGCATGAGTAGCATTAATGATAGAAATTAAATGTTCTTTATCTAAATAGTTTAGATTTATCTCATTTGAGTCTTCACTTGTTGATGCCATAAGAGAAAAATGACATTCTCCTTCCTCATTAGAGCTTGAGCTAGATCTTCCACTTGATTCTTCACTTGATTTTGAGTTAGAAGAGTCACTTGATCTCTTGTGTCATTCCTTTTTCTTCTTGTACTTCTCTTCTCTTTCCTTGTGATGATGGGTCTTCTTGCCTTGTAGACAATATATCTTGAAGTGACCCTTCTTTCCACACTTGAGGCACCAGACGGAGGAGGAATTCTTGCCTTTATAGAATCTACCCTTGGAGTACATGGCATCTTCTTCAACATGAGACGATGGAGAGCCTTGTTCCATAATAGCTTCAATTTCAGCCTTGATTTTAGTCTTCTTCATTCTCTTTATCTCTTTCTCTTCTTGTCTTTCAACTTCTTCTCTTTTTTCAAATGTGACTTCATGGGCTTGTAGATTTCCGATGATCTCTTCAATGGGGATATCATCAAGAGACCTTACTTCTTCAATGGAAGTCATTTTGGGTCCCCATTTCTTGGGGAGAGTTCTAAGGATTTTAGAGTTGATCTCTCCTCTACTCATAGAATGACCTAGGATGACAAGGTCATTTACAATTGTGTTGAGTCTTGAGTACATGTTGACTATCTTCTTCTCCTTTCCCATCTTGAAGTTCTCAAGTAGTCCTTTGAGTATGTAGACTTTACTTTTCTTCACTTGAGTTGTCCTCTCATAGGTGATGCATAGCTTTCTCCATACCTCATAAGCCATCTCACAAGAGGAAATCCGGTTGAACTCGGTGGGGTTCATGGTGGCACAGAGGATGTTGATTTCTCTTGCATTCAAGGTGGCTTTCTTCATGGTAGCTTCATCCTATTCTTCTATCTTGGTCTCCGATAGCTTGTATAGATGGTCCACCATTTACCATAGCTCAAGACTTGATTCTTAGATGTAGAATTGTAGCCTTCTTTTCTAATAGAGGAAATTACTCCCATCAAAGATTGGAAGTTTGATCAAGTATCTCCCTCCTTGGTAGTCACCCATCTTCTCCTACTTGTTGAAGTATTCTTGGAGAAGACCCACTCTGATACCAATTGTCGGATCTAGGGATGGGTGATTGGATGCTCTAGGGGGGTGAATAGAGCTGAATACACTTAAATGAAATTCATTAGACCTTTAAGATATATCACAAGATAAGGTTGCTAGATAGGAAATTTGAGTGCAACTAAAATATACAAAGCTAGGGAGAGAGAGATTTAACATACACAAATTGACAAGCTATGTAGAGTGGTTTCACACTTCAAACTAGAAGTATGTCAGTCCACTACCTAGAGAGGTCAACCTATAGGATTTCTTAACCATTGTACTCTTATATTCATTCATAAGATTTACAATACATGACCCACCAAAGGACTTACCTATCCAATATAAAGAGTCTTCAACCTTACCAAGGACTTACCCACTTTTCAACGAGTCTTTGGCCTTCTCCAAGGACTTACCCACTCTAGCACAAGTCTTCAGCCTTCTAGGAATTACCCACTCTTCTTGGATCTTCAACCTTTGACTTCACCTTTACTCAGAGAAGCTTCCACCAAGGACTTACCCACTTGAGAAAGGAGTCTTCTTCCTTCACCAAGGTCTTACCCACTCTTACCCAAGTCTTCAGCCTTGATCTTCACCAAGGGACTCCTTCCCTTGTTCTTCTTCACCTCTTTTAGCCAAGAGAGGGAACCTCCATCTTCATAGTTGAAATGAGAGATAGGGAGGTGGTGGAAGTGAGAGCCTTACAAGATATACTTATAGGACTAGCTCTCTTACAATCTCCTACTCACTCTAATGGATGTAGCAAGTGATTAAGCTTAGAGAGAGAGAGAGAAGGTTGTAGGATCACTCAACTACAGAATAGGAACCTCATGTAGAGTTTTGCATTAAATGCTCAACCTTGGAATGAAGCCCAAGGGGTCCCATTTATAGTTGGGGATGTGTATTAGCTTTTGGGAAGACTTAAGAATGAAAACTAGCCATTTTGTGACTTGCAACAGATGTATTTTTGATTGTTTGCAACTCCAAAATGGCTAGAAATACTTTTCTGCACTTTTCCATACAATGCAATCGGTCGAGTTTCTATAAAGGTAACTCGACCGATCCCACAAAGCGACAAGGAAAATTTAGGCCATCGGTAGAGTTTGTCCAGGGGTAACTTGATCGATTCACTTAAATCAGTTTTGTTCTCAAAGGGATCGGTCGAGTTCATTGAAATGAAAACTCGACCGATAAAAAGTCATTTTTAAGATCCAATCAGGATCGGTCGAGTTTGCAACTCTACCAATGAACAACCTGATGTAAATTTTAGAAAATGGCTTTTGAGTGCTTAAATATGCAATCTAAGTGCTTTTGATTTTTTCTAAGCATAATTACAAGTCATACAATCATTACAAGTGATTTACAACATGATTCTAATGGATTTACATCATATTCCAAAAATGTGCACTTGTATTGACTTTGACTTGTCTTTTCTCCAAGTTGGAATGTGCAAGATAGGGCATTTGGAGTATGTCTATACCTAATCTGAAATCACTCAAGTAGATACATTAGACACAAATAAGTGGAATGGTTTAGTCATCATCAAAACAAGGGTTTAGTCAATTTAGACCTTGAATCAACATTGACTAAATTGACCTTGAGTCAACAGATAGATGTGGATCCTATGGTAACAAACTACTAATAGGAAATAGAAGATAACAAGATAAAATCTTAAAGGATAAAAATTGTTCTAAGACCCCCCTAAGCTTGAACTTGACTATGTCCTCATAGTCAAAATTCAAACATAAAGGTGGAACAAATGTACCATGATCTCAGAATGATGGTGGCGGTGGATGAGATGTTCCTGACAACACTTAAGAATCTGGATAGTTGCAGAAGAATGTGGGTGGGTCTCTAGGAATATGTGGTGGTGGAGGGTAGCTGGTGAAGTGGTCGTGGATCCAGTAATAGTCATAGAGTGACTGCTGGTAATGCTTGATGTGTTGCATGTGGGTGTTCATGTTGTCCTAGTTGGCCAAAAGAAGGCACTTGTTTTTGTATATACCTAGATGCTGGTACAAAAGCTACTCCTGGACCCCATGAATCTATGCCAAGGTGATATAGTGTTGTTGATAACCCTAATATATTTACTAAAACATCTTATACATTCCTTATATGGAGAAGGAGTCTCCAGGAGGTGGAGATGTGGAACTGGATGTTGCATACCTACGAGATGTCTTATGTAGATGGCGCCTCTATGTGAAAGGCATGACGACTTCCTCCTCTTCTGCTTCTTCTTCTTCTTTTATGTCAACTGCTACCTTAGTTTGGGCTCCTCCTGCTCATCCTCACCTTCTAGAACTGGTACAACATGATCAACTAGCCATATAAGGAATCACACTCCTCATAGATGGAAGATGGGCTATGGGAGCGCCCTTTCCTTCAACTACCTGTCAATGGTGCAACAAGTGTACTCCTTCCCATTGTATTTGGAGACGAGTTGAGAATGCTTGAAATTCTTGAAGTCAATTTTGAGGATGGATTTATGCCGATGGAATTGGAAAGGTCCTAATGGTGGAAAAAACTATGTTAGAAAACCCCGAAAGTGAATTGGAGGCTTTCTCTAGACTTGCCTTTTCACTTCTCACTTGTGCAGTGAAAAGAAAGAGATGAGGTTGACCTTCTCTATCCCAAGTGTTAGAAGCATGCACAACACATACATGTCCACCTACTGCAACTTCCCCTATCCTTGAGTGTACCTAGAGAATATAATATTCATCATGTAGCAATGCAAAATTTATACGAAGGGATGATCTATGTCCATTATCATTATCTAGTGCCAGTTGACGGTGAATCCCTTTGGCTGAGTTGGCATCTACCTCCAAGTCAAGGCATAGTCAAAGTTGTTGGGAATGAAGTGAACTCCACCCACTAGACAACCATAGAAGGTGTTTGAACTCAGCCAGTGTGAGGTGGTGAGTGGTGTCATAGAGTTTGAACTAAACTCACCCATCTTCCCAACCTTCCCCCCTACTCCAGGATGAAACATACCTCCAACGTGTGAGAAGCTCGCACACTTGCTCCTCCCACGTGGGCCAACCACCAAAGAAGAGGTGGTCACCCATCATACCATGCCCCCGCCATACTTGGTGGAGGCAGTCGGTGAAGCTAGTCTTGATGAGGAAGATGTGGTCTCCATACTACATGGACATGATCTCTCTCTTCATCAAGTTGGTTAAGAGGTGCTTCTGGTCTTCATCAGCAAAAGCCATTCTTGATGGCTTCAAAATCATTTGTTCATATCCTCTTTATGAAGATCCTTGCCTTTGGGTAGCTAGTGGTGATGGAGAGGTGAAGAGAGAGAGAAAAGAATCTTGATGAAGACTCAGGGATGTCAGGATGCTGTGAAAGACTTTGGGTCACTTGGCACCTTCTCTATTACAAGGAGAGTTATTTGGGTGTCTTTGAACAACAACCCATCTTCCCCTTTTATAGTCTCGGTTGGCCTTTTCGTGCTGCTACGGTTCTACTGACATTTTGAGTCAGTGGTACTGACTTGATCCCTATTCGTGGATCACCGATATCATCTGTCAATATTGACTCTTGTGAGTTGTCGATACATTGACACGGATCTCCTGATATTAGTGGTACAGACACAAAGTCGGTAGTGCTGACTTTTGTATTGTGCATCTGGATCGATTCCATCAAGTGTAGCATGAATAGGTTCTTGATCTTCGATGATCGGTCCCATGGATTTTGTCCTTCCTCAGTCAGATCCAGTTGATGACAGACCGCCCTTGTGATCTTGTGTCAGTGCCACTGACATAATGGTTGATGGTTCTGACATGATGAAGGTCGACCCTTGTGATCTTGTGTCGATTTTTCTGTGGTTCGTCGGTGCAATCCAACCACCCCTTTGGTCTCTCAAACATGTAGCTTCTTTCCCTCTCAATGCTACTGATGGAATTGCTAGTAGTACCAACTTTTTGTAGTAAACTTGGTCATATTCCTGATTAGGTGTCAATGCCACCGACTGATGTGTTAGTGGTACTGAGTTTTCTACTCTCTCCCTTTTGATTTAGATGCAAAACTTGGTACCACTGACTAGTATGTCAGTGGTACCAACTTGTCCTCTGCCTACACACTAAGTAAGAATAATTAAGGTACCTTTTTATTATCTAAAAAAATCCAAAATGCAAATATGAAAACTATTCCAATCAAGCTTAAATGAAAAATAACTAACTTAAAAATAAATTATGGCTTGCCTCCCATAAGCCCCCTTGTTTAATGTCTTAGGATCGACAATCTTTTATGTTTAAATATCAATGAAGAACAATGAGCTTCAATTCTACCTCCTCATGGATCACCTCCCATCCAAAAAATGCTTTACATCCATTCATCAAGAATATTCTTACCCCATCATTTATTTCAATGGCTCCATGAGGGAATGCCTTGGTTACCACATATGGTCCACTCCACTAGGAGCTCAATTTCCCCAGATGCAGTTTCATCCTAGAATTGAATAGTAACACTTGGTTACCCGGTGAAAAGTTTATATGTAAAATGTGGAGATCATGCATTTTCCTTATTCTGTCTTTGTAGATTCTAGAATTCTCATAGGCATCTAGCCTAATTTCATCTAGTTCATTGCGTTCTTATATACACTTCTTCGTTGTACTAGAAAGATCAAAATTTAATTTCTTTAATGTCCATTTAGCCCTATGCTCTAATTCCACATGAAAATGACATGTCCGTCCATAAGCAAACACGTAGGGTGTAGTTCATATGGGTGTCTTAAAGGTTGTGCTATAAGCCTATATAGCATCATTCAATTGCACACTCCAGTTGGTCCTATGGGTCAATACAGTCTTGTATAAAATCATTTTTATTTCTCTATTTGAAACCTCCACTTGGCCTTGTGTTTGGGGGTGATATGGGGTTCCTACTCTATGCTTCACTATATATTTTCTCAATAAAGCCTAAAATATCCTATTAGTGAAGTGGGATCCCCCATCACTGATTATCATTTATGGCACCCCAAACCTAAAAAAATGTGGTCTATGACAAACCTACATACTATTTGGGAATCATTGGTGTGGGTCGGAATTACTTCCACCCACTTTGATACATAATCAACGACTAGTGAAATGTACAAATTGGAATTAGAAGACACAAAGGGGCCCATAAAGTAAATGCCCCAAAAGTAAAAAAACTTCCATCTCCTAAAAGGTATTAAGTGTCATTTCATGTCTTCTGGAAATATGACCTGCATGTTGACATGCATCACACCTCCACACATATAATAAGCATCCTTAAAAGTGTCGGATAATAAAATTCACTTTCTAGAACCTTAATTGATGTTCTTGAATTGCATGGTACCCCCCAGTGGGAAAAGAGTGACAATGAGAAAGATTGTTCTCAAACTCACATTTCGACACACACTTCCTCAATCTGCCATCTCCACATTGTTTAAGCAAAATTGGGTCATCCCATACAAAAAATATCAAAGAATGAAAGAATCATTTCATTTATTGATATCCCTAGTCCTTGATGGAAAAAAAGTTCCCTAGTCTTTTATTGATATCTCCACATGCTAGATAGTTCACTATGTTTGCAAATCAGGGATCCTTGTCCTTGATGGGAAAAAGTTGCTCATCAGAGAACTCCTCAACTATGGGTACCTCTAACCCAGATTTATCCACTCTCTCTAACCTAGACAAGTGATATGCTACTACATTCTCAGCTCCATCCTTGTCCTTGATTTCTAATTCAAATTCTTTTAGTAGCAAAATCCATCTTATTAGTCTGGGTTTAGCATCCTTTTTCTACAAAATATACGTAATAGTTGCATGATCAGTCCATACTATCACTTTTGCCCCATCAAATATTGTCTAATTTTATCAAAGGCAAAAAACATAGCTAGTAGTTCTTTTTCCATGGCTGTGTAATTTAATTGTGCATCATTAGGGGTACTAGATGCATATTAAATGGATGAGAGATCATGATCCTTATGTTTGATTTGAACATCCCCTAAAACCAAATCATATGCATGACACATCAACTCAAATGGTTGTCTCCAATCTAGAGACACCACCACATGTGCATAAATCAACTTTTCCTTCAAAACTTCAAAGGCCTTCAAGTAGCGATCATCAAACTTAAATTCTTGGTCTTTCTCTAAAAGCTCAGAAAGCGACTTGGCTATTTTTGAAAAATATTTAATAAAACGTCAATAAAAGTTGGCATGTCCCAAAAAACTCCAAACACCCTTCACCGATGATGGTGGGGGTAGTTTAGAGATCACATCAATTTTTACCAGATTGACTTCCATTCCCTTGTTGGACACCTTGTGTCCTAAAACAATCCCTCACTCACCATCATGTGACATTTTTACCAAGTCAAAATAAGGTGAGTATCTTTACATCTGTATAAAACTCAGTCTAGACTGGCAAGGTAGTCCTCAAAATTTTCTCCATATACTGGAAAATCATCCATAAAAATCTTGATATAACATTCCACCATGTCAGAAAAATTGCAAGCATGCATCTTTGAAACGTTTCTGGCACATTGCACAAACCAAAGGGCATTCGTCGGTATGCAAATGTACCATAGGGACAAGTGAAGGTAAAATTATCTTGATCTTGTGGCTTGATAGAAATCTGATTGTAACTAGAATACCCATCTAGAAGATAAAAATGTGAATGGCTTACAAGCCTCTCGAGAATTTGATGAATAAATAGAAGTGGAAAATGGTATTTCAAAGTGGCGGCATTCAAACGATGGTAATCAATTCACATACGTCAACCAGTCACTAGACTAGTAGGAACCAACTCACTAGAAGCATTTGTAGTGATCATGATGCCCCCTTTTTAGGAACAACCTAGGTAGGACTAGCCCATTTGGAGAAAATATAACATAAATTATACATGCCAATATAAGTTTAACTACCTCTTTCTTCACCACCTCTATCATGATTGGGATCAAATGTCATTGAGGTTGTGCAATGGGATTTGCTCCTTTTTCAATTTGAATCTTGTGATGATATAAACTAGAAGAGATCCTCTTTATGTCTGCAATGGACCAGATGAATGCAACCCTATGATTCTTCAGCACGTGAGTAGATGCTCCTCCTCCTTGATGCTTAGCACTGCTAAATATATCATGAGAAGATTTTTTTCTTCTACTAAGAATGTGTACTTCATATGCGGTGGTAGTGGCTTCAATTCCATCTTAAGAGGACACTATAGAGATGGAACCAATGGTGGAGGTGGCATCCTAGGTCTTCATAATGACTAGTGTAGAAACATGAAAGGGTCCTTAGAAAAAGTGCACTCTCCTCTAGTGTGTGATAGCATGTGCAATCATCCACTAGGTTCATGAGGCAAGCTTCTAGAGGTAGTTGTGGATAGGAATGCATCATTGTAGAGGACACGGCATTTAAAATTGTTGTCAGGTGTTCCTCTTCCTTTGGATCATCATGGTACTTCACAATTTTTGGTAAAGAAACTTTCTCTATATGCTCCATTATATCAACAACAAGAGTACCCTTTTCCACCTTCTTCATGACGTGATGCATATCTAGAAATGGTTTTCCTAAGAATAGTGACACCAAATTGCCCAAATGTTGCATCATGTGGTGTTGTTCTCCTTCCTTATCCAACAATTTATAAATGGGTAGCTTGATCTCAAACCGATCATCTTGGATCCCCAATGCCAATCTTCCTCTTCCCATTTCTAAGATATCTGGTGTGGCTCGTAATGTATTCCCTAGAAGTAGCTCGTTCCCATAATCATCATGCATCTCCATGACAACAAAATCTGCTAGGAATACAAACTTGTCAACCTTCATAAGTACATCTTCACAGATGCCAATGGGTCTCACTATAGAGTTATCTACCAGCTAAATAGTCATGTTGCTTTTCCTAGATTCTTTGAGTCTTAATTTCTTGAATGTCCTCAAAGACATAAAATTGATACTTGCCCCTAAAACATAAAGTGTGTCACCAAACTTCACTCTACCAATGTAGCATGGTATATTCAAACACCCTGGATCATGTCTCTTCTATGGCAGCTTTCTTTATGTCAATGCACTGACTTTCTCTTTAAGGACAACAACATATGAATCATCTATCCTTATCTTCTTGTTAATGATGTCTTTAAAGAATTTTCCATGAGAAGAAATCTTCTCAATAGCATCAACTAGTGGTAGGTTGATCTGGATCTTTCTAAATGTATCTAGAAACTTTTTGAATAGTTGATCCACCTTCTTGGCCTTTAAGTTGTTTGGAAATGGTACTTGAGTGATAATTTTTTCTTTGATGTGGTGGGATATAGGATTTTGTGTTGCTCTCCTTCTACTCACTAGACTCCTCTTTCGGGCTTTCCTCCTGTAGTGTGGCATCATGTGGTTTCTCTAGAGAAATTATTACAATGATCTCCCCTATATCAGTTGTAGTAGTGTCTTTTTCTGAATTTGCCTTTTGATCTCTAATCAATATCTTGCCACTGCGAAGAAGCACTACCTTCACCCATTGATTTCTATCTAGAAAATCTATATTTTTTGGAAATCCTTGGTGACTTGGCTTTTTTAGAGATGTTACTTCTACTGGTAGCTGAGAAATATGGTTTTCTATGTTGCAGATTTGTGCCCCTTGATTCTCCTACTCTCTTTGTGTTTGGCCTAGTAATGTCTCATTCTGAATGACAAACTTGCACAACATGTCTTCTATGTGGTCTATCTTTCTAGAACTCTTGTCCTACTAATACTTCTATTGTGGCTTGGACTGTTGTGCTTGAGATGGGTCCTACAGAAAATTTTTAGGATCCTTCCATGAGAATGATTGATGCTTCCTCCATGCATATTCATTTCTACCCATGTATCTTTACTAACGCACATACATGCATTCTTCTTCCTCACCTCTAGATGAGGTGCTTGTTTTCTAATCTAATTTCCATGCAAAGTTGTCCATCTTCTCTTTCAACATTATCATATCTCTGGACCCTCCATCACTTTTTACAGTTGCTGGAAGTTCTCTCTCTTCTCCCCATGACTGATTCTTAGTTATGTTCTTCAAGATTTCATGACACATGGATGCCATCTTGTTGAGAAAGAATCCTACCCCTACACTGCCAAGGGTGGTTCTCTCCCCCTTGTGAACCTGTAATAAAACGTCTCTGCCTGGCCATAGAGGTCAATCCCATGATGAGGGTACTTCCTCAGCATATTATAGAATCTCTCCTAGGCCTTTGAATAAGACTCATTTGCATGATGCTTAAAGTTGTAGATCTGCCCATCTAGGTCCTATGTCTTCTGTGGAGGGAAATATCGTTTGAAAAATGAATTTATCATTTCCTCTCAGGTTGATAGGGATTTTGATGGAAGGCTTAAGAACCAAGCCTTTTCCTTATCTTCCAGTGTGTATGAGAATAACTTTAGATATATAACTGTCATCAGTACCATGCCAATTTTTAGCATATCATAGCTCTCCACGAAATTGTTAATGTGATCCATTGGATCCTCCATGATGTGGCTATAGAATGCTTGAGATTTTATGAGTGCCAACAACCCTGGATCTATTTTGTAGCTTCCCAGGTTGACCTTCTTCTTTATAATTGGTCCTAGCTGTGTTGTGGTTAATGAAGCTTCAATCTTCTCCTAGACAGTCTGCTCCTCAAGTTTGGCTCCAACTCACTCTTCTACATTAGGATCTTCTATTCCTGCCATTACTTGCTCTACCTGTGGCGGTGGGGTATGGAGAAAGTTTTCCACTAAACTATTGTACTCTTTTTCCTTGTGAAGGAGTTCTTCTAGGCTTATACCTTAAGGATTTGATTCCCCGTAGTTGGTTGTTTGAGTATGAACCATACACTTGCACCTGAAAATGCAATATTCATGAGTGAAAATGCATACTAGTGGATTGTTAATAGAATTTTTTCAATTATGCTTAGTTTAAAAGAAATAACAATTAAAATGAAAATAAAAGAAAAGGAATGGCCCAGAGTGGCCACTCACAACACTCGTAGTGATGGAGTTGCCATTTCCCAAGCAACGGTGCCAAAAACTTGACATGTTATAACTATGCATCCAAAATGTAGGTTTACGTGTCAGGTAGTATAGACTTTTAAGGTCTGAATGTCAAACCCAGGGAAACATAAATCTAGAAACTACTACTAACCATAACTTTGTTAGCTATATCTAGTGAAAAATTGATTAAGTAATTGCAATAATTGAAATCTAACTTAAAGTGAATTATGATCACTATTGGTGATTCCCTAGGAATTCAGTTTCACCACGGCTCACACTGCAATTAACTCCAATTCAAAACTAACTATTCATGCTAAATCCTAGACCAAGGGACCTACGACAAATATTACCCGCTCATTTAGCATAATACCCTACCTATACTAAAGTAAATCCTACTCACGTAGCGATTAAGAGTTAGATAGGCACATTAACAATATCTCTCAGCTATTCACTTCATAGTTGTAGGCCATCTCACAATGCACGATATTAACTATGCACTTTTATAATTTATTCAACCCTTAGTCCTTCTCACAAAGCAATTGATGGTCTAACGAATTGATTGTGATGATCAAGCACATACAGTTCATTAAGATATCATAGAATTATGTCCAAATTTAGGAAACTATGTGTATTATTTCATCAAAGTAAATTATAATGCATAACTGGGGCTACCCCTGGGGCTTAAGGAGCAAAGGGGATTACCATTTCATGATTTCTATTGTCATATCCATGGAATGGAAGAAGAAAAACATGGGGAACATGACAAAACTAATTTAACCCCTAGAGAAACTTGTTTGTATGATCCCTTTTGGCTAGCGTCTTGATGTGCAGTGTTCATGCTACAAATCCACTCTCCAAAAGTGCCTGAATCACCTGAGACATGGTCATCTCCTTTGTTGTCTCCTCTCCCGGCTCTGTGCTTGGTTGTAATAAATTAGAACATGATAGATAGGTCTGCCCGAACTCCCCTTAGGTCATAAGTGGGACTTTGACCGTCATTAAGTCCTGACTGTTAGATGTGTCTTAATCTAAAATCTACATTGATCATGGTGGGTCGGTAGCATCGGTAGTTCGGTCAACACCGCATCTCTGACCCACTCAAAACCCTTGTTGAATGTTAGTACTACTGACTGTGGTCGGTAGCTCCAAGTTGCTAATTTGTGGTTCTTGTATTATCTTGTTGATTAATGTTGGTACCACTGACTCGATGGTCGGTAGCATTGAGTTGATAAACTCCATCCCTATTGATTCTGGATCATAATTTGGTAGCACTGACTTGTGATTATGGTGTCTCAAACTTTGACTCGGTAGCACCAAGTCATATCTTGGTATCATCGAGTCAAATCTCGGTAGCACCAAGATTTTTTCAATCAACCTGTTGGATTTTCACCTTAAGTTGGTACCACCAATGTTGGGATTGGTAGCATCAAGTTTCCTTATAAGTGCTTCAATCACCTAAAATATGGAAAAACCAATATAAGTCTGAATAACATATAGAAAATCAATTATAATCCATAAAAATACTCCATAATTAATGCAATAGTATATCACTAGACACTAATGATAAACAATGCATAAATGATATTAAAATGAGCAATTATGCATGAAATACATGGCAAACTAGCATGTTAAAAGCGGATAAAATTTAGTGCATCACCATTTACAACGGATCTTCTCAAATCCTAGCCAAAAGGATTTAATGACCATCCCTATTGGAACTATCATCATAGAAAGGGGCTCAAGATAGACACATGCTTGGATATCAAATACACATTACACAACCTGATTGAGTCAGACAAGCTGAAATGGGCTCTCCTAAAGGCAAGTCATCATCGTCAGATGATGTGGAAGCCATGACTACAGTCAAGGATTGTATTGTAGGTTCCATTCAACCTTTACTAGTGTGGAAGCCCTATGTCATTCTTACTAGAGGCCAGTGATTCTTGGGTTTGTCCAAAGACTAGTCATCATACTAGGGCCACTACCACACCAAAATCTTTAACCAACTTGAATACCCAAGTAAGCACCAACACACACCGGTCACTAAAACACTAGTCATCATACCAAGTCTAGTTTATCTCAAGGAAACTCCACATGTGATATTGCCCAATCAAGAAAAAGGCAAAGGGCCAGAAAAATCACTTTGCTAGCATAGATCATGGACAAAGCCACTTCAGTTGAGAATGCTTCATCCTTAGATAATGGATAGACAAATATTAATATCTATGAAGGGGTCCTTATTGATGCTTTGGATGAAACTACTAAAAAGAAACTTGTAGAGGTTGTCATTCACACAATCAACATGAAGCAAGTTCCTCCTACTCTTGAGCTTTGCACAGAAACAAGTCCTATGGAGGTGAGGTTATCCAATTCCTAGGTAATCTTAAAAGGGAGGCATCACTCATGTAGATGATGAGGAACATCATATTGCACCAGGAGATTGTGATGAAGACCCTCAAAGGGACTTACGTATCCAAAGAGGTTAAGCTAGAAGCACTTGTTGCCACTATCTGGCTCATCACAACCCTGCATATAATTTCATTCTCTAAGGTAGAAATACCATAAGGAGAGGACCACAATAGTAAATTGCTCTTCATAGAAATATGTAGATTCCTAAAACTCCCCTCATGCTTCTTTAACAATGGGGCATGTCTCAACATGTGCCACTTGAGACACTTATCATCATGTGGAGAGACCCCATTGCTATCTAGGCAACTACAAACAAAGCGACCTCCTTCAATGGTACACTCAAAGATGCTCTGGGATAAATCACAATTGAGCTCTAGATCTTGCCAAAATGTTCTTAGTAGAATTTGTAGTCATGGTGCTGAATTTATCTTTCAATATTCTCCTAATAAGGCTACAAAGAAATCAGGATGGCCAACATAATTGTTACCATCCACAAAGATAGTCGATGTGGCACCATAGAATTTGTAGAATAAGACGATCTCCAACTTAGATTTGATGTGTCATATTGAAACTATCAACTATTGATGCCATGATGAATTGGCCTGCACCACCTATTTATGATTCTAACTAGTTTAGTTAAAGGTTGTAAGACATGAAAATCCACCCAAATCAGGTCTTAGACCCAAACGATAAGGACACATAGCTTTAATCCAAATCTAGATATGCCTGAAGGAGATAGGAATTGGGTTTAATGGTCCATCCTATTATTTCTAGCATATCACACGTTGGAAGCTCCAGTGGGGACTGGCTTTGATGTGTCTTACAATCGATGACTTGTCGAGCCAAGGAAATCTCAACTATCAACCTCCATACTAAAATCTAAGTAGGGAGGCTTAGCAAATATGCATGATGAAGAGCATTGACTCAGTGTACTATATATGTGGGACTTAGGCATTGAGAGAAAGGCTCCACATCCCTACTTCCACTGCATTATCAACAAAGCTATTGACCATCTAGACACAATCGAAGTCGTCAACCTTTCAGTGATACATTTCCTCATTCAAGACATTGATTACAAAGAATAGGACTCTTACTTCAGCATTGTAGCCCTCATTGGGTAATATTTCCCTCATCAATGAATGTTCATATAACATCCATATCATGTGGAAAAATTTACAGTTTTGTGACATGGTCATCTCTTCAAAAGAGATTCCATTAACTACATGAAGGAAGCCATTGATCTGAATCTTAAAGATACATTCCAACCAACTACACAATGCCCACATCCATGGTCAACTCACCAAACTCATGAGACTTAAACAAGTTGAGAAACAAGTGCATGGATGAGGACTATGGAAGCCAACAAAATGATTATGACAAAGGGAATGTCATGGACTACATGGAGGAAGCCATCTATCTGATTAATAGTGATGTGGTGATCATTAGATATAGCCAACTTCATAGCACATGCATCCATCTTTGACTCACCATGCTCACCAAACTCCAACGAGTGGAGCACCAAGTGCATGGAGGTAGACAGTGGAGCCCTACATGATGATTACGATGATGCACACAAAATGCTTGAGGGAAGGGGAATCAACACCATATTTGAAATAAGAACCATGGAAAATTTGCAACAACTCATCTGTCTTGTTCAAAGAGTAGATGAACTGCACAATTGGTACAGGAGGTGCAGATTGTCTAGATCACAAAACCACCTATACTTCTAGAAAATCCCTTTAGAAGAACGACACCCCAAAACTGTAAAGATCCTAGAGTGGTTTTCTTACCATTCTACATGATGCCTCCAATTTTCACTAGAAATAACAAAAAAGTCACAAAATGAAAACCACAAAAAATGACTTGAAGCAGCTCGATAGAACAAATTTAGGCTGACAAGGATGTGAAGTTCGAAGATGTTGGAATCCTATAATATATTTTGAAAGAGCATCATCCCTTTCACATAGAAGATAATATGGAAACTATAAATTTAAGCTCTAACTCTAAGACAGGAAAAGTAAAAATTAGGGTGTGTCTAACACAACTTATCCAGGAGTAGCTTATAGATCTCTTGTGCAACTACATTGACGGATTTTCTTGTAGTTGCTTGGACATGTCAGGATCAGATGAGATAATCATGGTTCATATCCTTCCAATCATCCCCGACATATTCGTAGTCAAGTAGAAAGCTAGACAAATACAACCATAATGGATCCTCAATATCAGAAAAAAATGATCAATAGTACAATGTTGGTTGTCTAAGGATGGTCAGATATTCAACATGGATTTCCAACATTGTGCCTATACCAAAGAAATATGGCAAAGTACAAATATGCACAGACTACTCTGATGTCAATAAGGCACCTCCCAAAGATGACTTTCTATAGTCGTACATTGGTGTACTAGCAAAAAACATAACTCTCCATTCCCTCCTAATCTTCATGGATCATTTTTCTAGATAAAATTAGACCAAGTTGGCTAAGAAAGACAAGTAGAACACTTCTTTCATTATTGAATACTAAGTGTTCTTCCATCAAGTCATGACTTTCATCCTCAAAAACTCCAAATCCACCTACCAAAGGGAGATTAGCCCTCTTCATGATGGGATGCACAAAGAGGTGGATGTAACGAACTAAGTTTCAAATAAAATTTGCAATTTCCACCCCATATTTTGTGCTATCTCATTTTTCCTTTTCCTTTGTCCTTAATCTTGAATTTATGGAAATTTAATGGTTTGGATAGCATATACATGCCAACACAAGGGTTATTGTACAAATTACCTCTATTATTACTTTTAGTAAGGGAAATGATGCAAATGTTCCCAAAAATAAAATAATTGTTGCATAAATAATATTTTATCAATGGATAATGTTATTATACAAATCTCATGTGTAATGGGGGAAAAATAATCAATGTTAAGGAATTAATAACCCCCTTTATTTTTCTCTCTCCTTATGAGTGTATAAAATAATGAAATGTAATTAATAGCATGGGAAAAGCTTCTTGGTTGGCCTATCTCAAAAATACAACAAGAAAAATTATCATAATGCCTCTTCACATTAATTTACTCAATTTATACACTAATATATATGTAAATGGGAAATAAATTTATTAGGAGCCTTATATGGGGTAAAATGAAAAAGTAAATGCATAGCATTGTTCTAGGTGTTTTCATAAACCTATGGTTAAAATTTGAGATCATTTGACTTCGTTTGACCATTCAAATGGATTTTACAAGTTTTAATAAAGTATGACTATAGAATACCAATCAAATTTCATTTATGTCATTGATTTCATTGTCACGCGCCCCGATCATCGTACGATCTCGATCCATCAGCTAGGAGCTTGTCTCCTACCTCTAGCCACTGGGTAGCTTAGGACTCCTCAGTTCCTTGACCCGTTCTCCCTCTCCTCTTTATCGTTTCATGAGATTTCTTCGCCAAATGAACCACCTTGCTCTGATGCTTCGTTCAAGCCATCACTCGTCGACTCTCGTGCACTGTGTCTGAAATGGCCAATGGCACCGACCAATGCTTCTCTGCCCCTTTGACATTTTAGCTCAATGAGCATCCTCACCTATAAAAAGCTATCCCCACACCTCCGTCGCCCCCTAGCAACTCCTCCCTAGCACTAATTCGGCTGAAGATCCCCCATTTAGCTCTGATAACCCCATCTTCTTCCCTGACTTACGACCCTCTTCTTGCCTTATTGGTGATAGTAGAAGCAAAATTGAGCCTTCCAGTGAGTTCGTCTCTCTTTCCTCTTCATTTCGAGTATCAATACATCTGATTTGGTCAAGAAATGAGGAAATGCCCAATCGGGCAAGCTTCTCTTCTGCGGCCATGGCTCGCGTGAGAGGTAGCAGAAGACCCACTGGATTTTTATAGTTTTACCCCCACACACCCATCCCTTTCTTCTTTAATGCAAGGGGCATTTTGGGCATTTGCTCCCTCATTGGCTATGAGTCCTAAGTGGCATTTTCTATTTTTCTGTTTGGTCCAAATTGTTTAATTCATAGAAAATTGATGCTTTATCAAAAAATGCGAATAAATACTTGTTGGAAAGCTAATTTCAAGTACAATTCGAATTTAGAATTTTTGATTACCGAGTCTCAGTATTATTTCGATATTTAATGTGTGTACCGTTTTAATCGTACTAAATATTCTTCAAATGATAACTAATGCATCCTAAGTCCTATTTTGATAAATAAATATGTTTTCTTAACTAGAAAAATATTAGGAATTGATTGGTTAGGTTTTCAAGCCCAAAATCAATGGTTTGTTTAGAAGGTCCAAACTTTGGGCACTTTACACTTAATCTCTTTCAAGTATCTAATATATGTAATGAATCTTGTATCTAGGGGTTAAAGAGACTTGGAATTAATCATTTGGTGGAAAAATCACATCTAGGGATTTAAGTCAGGTATGTGAATTCTAACACCTAAGTTGGGCATCTTTTTAATCCAACCTAATTTCCAATCGAGGCATGAGCCATCTACATGTTGCACCATAACTTGCTTATTGAGAATTGAGCCTATATGCATGTTACATTATATCTTGCTTATTTTGAATACTTTGATGATTATTGGGTCTTGGACCCACCTGCAATGTTGCAAACTTCTCATATCTTCCATTTGAGAATTTAAAGCATGTTAATGATGTATATGACGAGTTAACTAATATAGTGTACATGAGTACAAACCACCCATAGAGGGCATGTGTAATTTCGCCCTGGGGAATGTGCATTTTCTCCTCATTTTTATTTATATTTGAGGTTTGGGATGTGCATTCTCCCCTCTCCTCTTGGCTGAGGTTAGGTAGGTGCCTCAACCCTATATTAGCTTAATTTAGTCATAATTTATCATGTTTGCTCTTTACATGTTATTTGTTTGGAAGATAGTCTAAATTGTTAACATGCCTCATACTCTTGAAATCTCTTAGTGTAGTGAATCTTTACTTTGTCATATGTTACAAATGTACCTGTCCTTAGTCATGTTTTGACACATACTTTTATCTCTCTCTTGCTGGGTGACCCCCAACCACCCAGGACCAGGGCAAGGACTAGATCACGGGCAAGGAGTACCAAGACAGGAAGAGCGGACATCATGACTAGGTTGCTATTGTTAGATCTTGTAGTTTGTTGTTCAGGCTATGTTATAAACTTTATATATAAGCCATGTAATAGCTTAGGCTTCTCATCTTTTTCTTCCATCGCTACTATTGACATTTATGTATTTGGTACATGCTTATTTAAATGTAATTATTATGTAAGAATCCTTCCTCATCAAAGTTTTATGTAATTGAGGGATGTTTTGTATTTTCCATTAAATTTTAGTGAGGGGGTGATCTTGCCTCTTTACAACATGGTATCAGAGCTTTTAGGGTAGCTACTTGGGTACAAAGTTGAAAGTGATGGTGTCTAGAAAGGGTCAGAACCTGGGGGCTGGCAATATTTTCTTCCACCCCACTAGTTGATTAACAAGGACTCCTGGGTTCATATGACACCGGCCTGGCCTGATCTGATACTGAGTGCCTGAAATAACATGCCTATAAGCAATAGTAGCCTCATCTTTTTCTATCTTGTACTCCTAGAATTCTTACCCTATGACCTTGCCTTTTAGGAAGGGTATCTTGTTCGGTGAAAATTCCGACAACAACACGACAACCTGGAGACCCCTGAGACTCCTTTGACTCCCGAGCAGGAGTTAGGTATGGTGTGTCAACTCCTCTCAGACACCCTTATGGGGCAACTTTCTATAGTCGTTGCCAATGCCAACAAGCCCAAGGAGTTCCACCTATCTGATTTCATCAAGATGCAACCCCCTTACTTCAAAGGGGAAAATGAGTCTAACATGGTGGACAAGGAAGATGACTGGGTGTTAGCCCTGGAACGTACTTTTGAGGGCATGACATGCCCCCCACACCAAAGGGTTTGCTTTGCAGCCTATGTCCTAGATGGTCGAGCTCGGATCTGGTGTAATGGGATTTCCTACACCCGTGACACTATGAACATGACCTGGGAACAGTTTCTCGAACTGTTCAGAGCAAAGTACATCTATTTGGCCTATATGAAGAAGGAGGTTGAGTTCTACAGCCTGCGACAAGGAAACATGATTGTGTCTGAGTATGTCCAATATTTCCTTCTATTGGAACGTTATGTTGTAGGCCTAATCGAGGATTGGAGGGCAACCATCTTTATGGAGGGTTTCAACTATACCGTGGGGCACCACCTTGTGCCCTAGCTTCCGCTGACCTTTCATCAAATGTTAGACAAAGCCCTAGAAGTTGAGTCCTACCCAGGCTTTTAGTCTTCCAGACCAAGCAACAACAACAAACGGAAGAACCCTGGTGGCTTCCAAGGGCGTGATAGGTGCAATAGGTGTTCCCAATCTCATCCGCCTGGGAAGTGCCCTGCGGGAATTGCACCGCCTCGTAGGGATTTTTAACCTGCACCTACTTGTCACGAGTGTGGCCAAGCTAGTCATATTCAGCCTTTCTTCCCCAAGCTTTACTCAGGACAAGCCCCCACCCAGCAGGCACCTCAACGCCAGAATCTGCCTCCACAAAACAACAACAAAAACAACAATAACAACAACCGCAACAATAACCAATAAGGATGTCGCCTGCCTGTGGAGAGGCGGAATGGAAGGGTCTTTTCTTTAGATGTTGAGGAATCTGGTGATGACAATAATGTGATTGAATGTATTGTACATCTCAATACATATCATGTCAAGGCACTTTTTGATTCTGGATCGTCAAATACCTTCATATCTACACAGTTTGCTGCTATGCTAGAAATAGAAACTGAGTTCATGGACCATGTGTTAGATGTCAAAACCCCTAGCAGTAGAATATTTTCCTCTTATCTCAAGCTTTCAACCTTAGACCTTTGCATCTTGGGGAAGATGTTCCCTTCCAACTTTATCGTGCTCGAAATGTCAGTCTTTGACATTATCCTAGGTATGGATTGGTTGAAGAAATATAAGGTTGTCCTTTTCTGTGAAGAGTCGAAGGTTAGCTTGTTGCACCCTGAAGTTGGTAGAATGTGCATGAAGGGAGGGAAACGAGATGAATGGAAATTCATCATTTCTGCCATCAAAGCCGAAAAACTTGTCTCGCAAGGGTGTAGGGCATTTCTTGCAACTATTGTTCTTGATACCACACCTCCTGCTCTCGATCATATAGAAGTGGTGAAGGATTTCCCTGATGTTTTTCCTAAAGAGTTTCATGGGTTACCTCCAACTCGCGAAGTGGAATTTTCCATCGAACTCTCACCCGAGACTTCACCCATATCGAAGCCGCAATACATCTTGGCACCTGCTGAACTCGTCGAGCTTAAGAAGAAGCTTCAAGAACTTCTGGACATGGGTTTTATTTGCCCAAGCGTTTACCTTGGGGAGCCCCCATCTTGTTTTTAAAGAAGAAGGATGGGTCTATGTGTATGTGCATGGACTACCACATGCTTAATCAAGTCACGGTGAAGAATTGTTATCCACTACCTCGTATTGATGATCTCTTTCACCAACTCAAGTCTGCTACCGTTTTCTCAAAATTGGACTTGCAAAGTGGCTATTATGAAATACGGGTGAAGGATGAAGATATATCAAAGACAACCTTCAGAACTAGGTATGGACATTATGAATTCTTGGTCATGCCTTTTGGTTTGACCAATACCCCAACTGCATTCATGGACTTGATGAATCGAGTGTTTCATCCTTACCTTGATCGATTCATCGTGGTTTTCATTGATGATGTCCTGATATATTCTGAGTCAGAAGAGCAGCATCGCAAACATCTGAGATTGGTACTCAATACACTATGAGAAAATCAACTCTATGATAAATTCTCGAAGTGTGAGTTCTGGATCAAAGAAGTCATGTTTTTGGGTCATGTTATTTCTGGAGGACACATTGTTGTTGACCCCACAAAAGTCAAAGTTGTGACCAAATGGAAGGCTCCAAAGAATCCGTCTAAAATCCATAGTTTCCTCAGCTTGGCAGGTTACTGTAGGAAGTTTATCAAGAACTTTTCTGAACTAGCCCTTCCTATGACAAAGTTGACACGAAAAGAAGTCAAGTTCGTTTGGTCACCTGAATGTGAAGATAGTTTCTAGAAGCTGAAGAAGTGCTTGACATCCGCTCTTGTGCTAGCATTACCTGTTGAAGGCAAACCCTATGCGATATACAATGATGCCTCCAAGCAAGGATTGGGATGTGTTCTGATGTAAGAAGGTAAAGTGATTTCCTATGCCTCCCACCAATTGAAGTCGAATGAAGAGAATTGGCCTACACACGATTTAGAGCTAGTGGCCATTGTACATTCTCTAAAAATCTGGTGACACTACATCTGTGGGGTTCAGTTCGAGGTATTCACGAATCAAAAAATATTAAAATACCTCTTGACACAAAAATACCTGAACTTGAGGCAGCGTAGATGGATGGAATATCTCAAGGACTACGACTTTACCATCACTTATCATCCCGGTAAAGCCAATGTAGTTGCTGATGCCTTGAGTCGAAAGAAAGTCCCAGAACTTGTGCTGCTATAACTTGTTCTGTCTGGAAGAATCTGGAGTATGTTTCTAGATGGCAACCCTAACCTATAGAGATTTCAAATGAAGAAGCTAAAGACAAGCTATGTGTTTTCATGGCTAGCTTGTCAATCACTCCAAGTTGGATTTTGGATATTATTGTTGCCCAATTAGAAAGTCCTGAGCTGGAAGAAATGAAGACATTAACCCTAAAACCACAATCTGACTTCTCCATTGGAGTTGATGGTGCACTCCATTTTCAACAATGATTGTGGGTTCCTAAGGTCAGCGAGCTGCATCAGAAGATTCTTAGTGAAGCTCATGGGTCCAAATACACTATACATCCTGGCACGACCAAGATGTATAAAGACTTATAACACAGTTTCTAGTGGAAGAATATGAAGAAGGATATAGCTCTGTTTGTGTCTAGATGCTTGACATGTCAACAAGTAAAGATAGAGCATCAACGACCTGGTGGTCTTCTCCATCTGCTTGAAATTCCAGAATGGAAGTGGGAGAAGATAACGATGGACTTTGTCACTGGTTTTCCCAAAACCAAGAAAGTCTACGATGTTGTGTGGGTTGTGATTGATCAGCTCACTAAGTCTGCCCACTTTTTGCCTTTCAAGTCCACTTACAAGGTTGAGGATATGGCACATTTATATCTAGAATGGATAGTTCGTCTGCATGGTGTACCTAAAGTGATAGTTTCTGACCGTGATCCCAAGTTCACATCTCGGTTGTGGAGTCAAATTCAATACGAAATGGGGACCAACCTGTGGTTCAGCACTGCCTATCACCCACAAACTGATGGCCAGTCAGAAAGAACCGTGCAGATTCTGGAGGATCTGCTTCGTGCTTGTGTGATGGACTGGGGAGGTGCATAGGATAAATATCTACCCTTGGCTGAGTTTGCATATAATAATAGTTACCAAGCTAGTATAGGTATGCCTCCGTACGAAGCCTTATACGGAAGACCTTGTCATTCCCCATTGCATTGGGATGATGTGGGTGAACGAACTCTTGTGAAGACTGACAACATGTAAATGATGATAGAGAAGGTTCAGCTGATTAAGAAGCATATGAAAGCTGCTCAAGACTGACAGAGGATGTATGCCGACAAGCATATGTCTTATGTGAGCTTCTTAATAGGTGACCATGTGTTTTTAAAGGTCAAGCCTATACGCTTGATTGCCCGATCCAAAGTTAAAGGCAAGCTTAGTCCTCGTTATGTGGGACCTTTTGAGATCTTCGCTAAGATAGGGGATTGTGCATATCGTCTAGCTCTTCTACCTACCTATGATAAGATCCATAATGTCTTTCATGTCTCTGTGCTGAGGAAGTATGTGAAAGATCCTTCTCATGTACTCACTATAGAACCTTTGGAGATTCATGAAAACCTAACCTATGAGGAGTTATCTGTGAAGATCCTAGACATTCGGGTTAAATAGTTGAAGAATAAGGAGATTGAGTTATTGAAGGTGTTGTGGAAACACCATGGGTTAGAGGAATCCACTTGGGAGCTGAAAGATGAAATGCTCCGATCTCACCCTTCTCTATTTGTTTGAGATTTCAAAGGGAAAATCTTTTCTAACGGGTGGAGTGCTATAACGAACTAAGTTTTAAATAAAATTTGCAATTTTCACCCCATATTTTGTGCTATCTCATTTTTCCCTTTGCTTTGTCCTTAATATTGAATTTATGGAAATTTCATGGTCTGGATAACATATACATGCCAACACAAGGGTTAGTGCACAAATTACCTCTATTATTACTTTTATTAAGGGAAATGATGCAAATGTTCCCAAAAACGAAATAATTGTTGCATAAATAAGATTTTATCAATGGATAATGTTATTATACAAATCTCATGTGTAATGGGTGAAAAATAATTAATGTTAAGGAATTAATAAGCCCCCTTTATTTTTCTCTCTCCTTATGAGTGTATAAAATTATAAAATTGAATTAACATAGTGGGGAAAGCTTCTTGGTTGGCCTATCTCAAAAATACAACAAGAAAAATTATCATAATGCCTATTCACATTAATTTACTCAATTTATACACTAATATATATGTTAATTGGGAATAAATTTATTAGGAGCCTTATATGGGTTATAACTAAAAAATAAATACAACAACGTTCTAGGTGTTGTGATAAACCTATGGTTAAAATTTGAGGTCATTTAGACTTCGTTTGACCATTCAAATGGATTTTACAAGTTTCAATAAAGTATGACTATAGAATACCAATCAAATTTCATTTATGTTATTGATTTCATCGTCACGTGCCCCGATCATCGTACAATATTGATCCATAAGCTAGGAGCTTGTCTCCTACCTATAGCCGCTGGGAGCCTAGGACTCCTTGGTTCTGTGACCCGTTCTCCCTCTCCTCTTCACCGTTTCACGAGATTTCTTTGTCAAATGAACTGCCTTGCTCTAACGCTTCGTTCAAGCCATCACTCGTCGACTCTCATACACTATGGCCGAAACACCCAATGGTGCCAACTAAGAATGCTGCACCCCTTTGTCATTTTAGCTCAACGAGCATCCTCACCTATAAAAAGCTATCCCCACACATCCGTCACCCCCCTAACAACTCCTCCCTAGCACTAATTGGGCTGAAGATCTCCCGTTTATCTCTGACTACCCCATCTTCTTCCCTTACTTGCGGCTCTCTTCCTGCCTCTTTGGTGATAGCATCAGCAAAATTGAGCCTTCCGGTGAGTTCATCTCTCTTTCCTCTTCGTTTCGAGTACCTATATGTCCGATTTGGTCAAGAATGAGGAAATGCCCAATCGGGCAAGGTTCTCCTTTGCGACCATGACTCACGTAAGAGGTAGAAGAAGACCCACTGGCTTTTTATGGTTTTTCCCTCACACACCCATTCCTTTCTTCTTTAACACAAGGGGCATTTCAGTCATCTGCTCCCTCATTTCCTATGAGGCCTACGTGGCATTTTCTATTTTTTATTGGTCCAAATTGTTTAATCGTAGAAAATTGATGATTTATCGAAAAAATACAAATAAATACTCATTGGAAAGATAATTTCAAGTAGAATTCTAATTTTGAGTTTTTGATTACTGAATCATAGTTTTATTTTGATATTTAATGTGTGTACCATATTAAGCATATTAAATATTCTAAAAATGTTAACTAATGCATCCTAAGTCTGATTTTGATAAATAAATATGTTTTCATAACTAGAAAAATATTAGGAATCGATTGGTTAGGTTTTCAAGCCCAAAATCAATGGTTTGTTTAGAAGGTCCAAACTTTAAACACTTTACACTTAATATCTTTCAAGTATCTAATATATGTAATGAACCTTGTACCTAGGGGTTAAAGCGACTTGGAATTAATCATTTGGTGGAAAAATCACATCTAGGGACTTAAGTCAGGTATGTGCATTCTAACACCTAAGTTGGGCATCTTTTTAATCCAACCTAATTTACAATTGATACATGAGCCATCTACATGTTGCACCATAACTTGCTTATTGAGAATTGAGCCTATATGCCTGTTATGTTATATCTTGCTTATTTTGAATACTTTGATGATTATTGGGTCTTGGACCCCACCTACAATGTTGCAAACTTCTCATATCTTCCATTTGAGTATTTAAAGCATGCTAATGATGTATATGACTAGTTAACTAATATAGTGTACATGAGTACAAACCACCCATAGAGGGCATGTGTAATTTCACCCCAGGGAATGTGCATTTTCTCCCCATTTTTATTTATATTTGAATTGGGATGTGAATTTTCCCCTATGCTCTTGGTTGAGGTTTGGTAGGTGCCTCAACCATATATTAGCTTAATTTAGTCATAACGTATCATGTTTTCTCTTTACATGTTATTTGTTTGGCAGAAAATATAAATTGTTAACATGTCTCATACTCTTGAAATCTCTTAGTGTAGTGAATCTTTACTTTTTCATATGTTACAAATGTACTTGTCCTTAGTCCTATTTTGACACATACTTTTATCTCTCTCTTGCTGGGTGACTCCCAACCACCCAGGACCAGGGCAAGGACTAGATCACGGGCAAGGAGTACCAAGATAGGAATAGAGCGGCCATCACGACTAGGTTGTTATTGTTAGATCCTATAGTTTGTTGTTCAGGCTATGTTATAAGCTTTTGATATAAGCCATGTAATAGCTTAGGCTTCTCATCTTTTTCTTCCTCTGCTACTATTGACATTTACATATTTGGTACATGCTTATTTAAATGGAATTATTATGCAAGCATCCTTCCTCGTCAAAGTTTTATGTAATTGAGGGATGTTTTGTATTTTCTGTTAAATTTTAGTGAGGGGTGATCTCGCCTCTTTACAGTGGAGGTCTAAGTGGACTGTGTGATCATTGGAAAATCTCAGAATCTTGAAGATCGCATCACCCACTTAGAGAATCTCTTTGAACAACTAAGAAGAGACTCATATTGCCTATATCCAAAAAATGTACCTTCAAAGTTACATTTCGTAACCTCTCTTAGAATATATTGTCTTCCAAACAGGATTTAAAGCCAACCTTGGAAAGAAATGCACCATTCTAGAAATTCCTTCTGAAGACTTATATTGGATATTAGGGCCTACTCGCCTCTCCAATGGATCATCCACTATATTGTCAATCTAACACCCTATTATGAGCAAACTTTTAAACTATTGAATAAAAACTCTAACATCGGATGGAATGAATAAGGTAAAGAGGCACTCCACAATCATAAAGACTACCTCACTAGAGAACCAATTCTACGACACACATTTCTAGGATGCCTCTCGCCCTTTGACTATCTATCTATGAAACATGGATGGGAGGATTCTAAGCCAATCAATATTGATGTTGTGCATGACATCTACTATCTTTCCAAAAAGTTCGGTGAAATCAAGGCACAATAAACTACTGTTGAAAAGTACTGCCTAGACCTGGTGTATTTGATAAGGAAGTTGCATCACTACCTAATGATGTAGTCATTTCAACTTCTTACAAAACATGACCTAATATGGTATCTATGTGAACAACCTGTCTTAATTATGCAATGCACAAAATGGCAACTGTCATTGTCTGAGTTTGACATTACTTGTTTACCCATGAAGTCTATCATAGCATGAGAATTAGCAGATCATCTAGCGGACTTCTTGCTTCTTTAGAACAAACATGAGTACGAGCTCCCACACAAAGACATTATAATGATGAGCTCAACATATATCATTATCCCTTCAGATCTAGAGTTATGGATGATCTTCTTTGATGGAGTTATCAATCACAAATGATGGGATCATAGTGGTACATCAAGACCGACATGGCAGCCATTTTCCTTTTTCAAGAGAACTCGATTTTGATGACAAAAAATGGATGAATAGAAAACATGCATTCTAGGAATCCATCTTGCTAAGAATCATGTGGCATGTCATCTTCAACTCTATAAAAAAATCTCCTCTTGATCTCTTAGGTAAAAAACTAGATAAATAACCATCACAATTTAATCACATATTATAAATTTTTCTCTCTCTCCAGGGATTTTGAGTCGATCTCCTTCACATGTTGAAAACACCTTTGTCAAAGCTTTGTCCAACTCGCCTCATGGATCGATATCCAAGGTGACCACAAACTTGACTTTGAAGTTCAAGAAATCTCTTAACGACCCTATTGTATGATCATAGACAATGCAACCAGCAATAAAGAAAATATGTGGTTCCCTGACATCAAACCATATCTTGTGAAACAATTCATCTCTTAAGGTGCCTCTAGAAGAGACCAAAAAGCTCTTAAATTACAAGCCATGAAATACATCCTAGTAGGGGGATATCTTTATCACTGATCATACAATTCAACCTATGTTGGGAGAGTTGATAAGATGAAGTCCAACGATCTCGTGAAAGAGGACCACAGAGGATCATGTGGCACACACAAGAGTAGGTTCATGTTCATAAACAAGATACAAAATCTGGGATACTATTAGAACATCATGGATACATATGTTTCTAGTACATTTCCAAATGTTGAGTATGTCAGATAAATGGTGACTACGTCCATGAACCATCTAATCAATTATATAACAAGACCCTTAATTTATTGGGAAATCAACATGATTCAAAAGATACACCCTAAAGAGTCAAAAGGAAACTGCTTTGTGTTGGTCACTGTCAACTACTACACCAAATTGGTGGAAACAATCTCTATAAAGAATCAACACATGAGATCAAGTTCCTCAAGAATACCATCATAAGATGGTATGGAATACCGCTTGAAATCATCATCTGAAATGGTAAAATTTTCATTGCTAAATATGTCAAGGAGTATCTGATATCCTTGGAAATCAAACATCATCACACATCACCATATCTACCATAGGGTAATGGTGATGTAACATCTGCTAGCAAGCATATGATAAAGATATTGAAGAAGACAATCCTCTCATGTGCAAATTGGAACAAGAACGTTCTGATGGATATGTGGGCTTCTTGAAGTTTGTTAAAAACCTTTACAAGAGCCACACCTTATTATTTCATAAATGGTATGGAGGAAGTTCTGCAAATGAAGTTTGAGACATCATCTCTCTGCATGCTACAAGAAGCTGAAATCCCTAAGGAAAAATTGGCAAAGATTGAGTCTACAACACCATCATAATTGAATAAATACAAATGGGAGATATGTTTCACGCATAGTTCTCTAAAGCTAGAGCAGCTCGAGCATGTCCATCTTCATAACTTTTACAAGGGATGTCTGGTATGGAGGGACTTTTTTGTATCTTGATACTAAAGGCAATTTTAATCCTAAATGGGAGGAACTCTACATTGTCCATGGCATCTCTACTGAGGAGGCATGTTCATAGAAGACATGGATGGAGAAATTCATCTCCACCGTAGGAATGTCAGCCTTGCAAAATGTTACTATTGATGATGAGCAAGCTACACTGACATAAAGACTCTAGTAGGAAACTTTGTACGAGAGAGAACTGTCACCTTTATAAAAAAACATTAAACATACTTAAAATAATGTATTGTGTTTTCCTTGGACAAATGAAGTAGTGAGGGTCAAACACTAGAATTGAAGGGTCTATGATAGAAGGAACACAACCATTATCCTGAGGCCCCCATAGTTATCCAACCTAAATTTATCCCTAAAATACATAAAACTCAATTGAAAAAAAAATCATCAGTGTGGCTCAAGCAAAGGAAAAGCCCATGACTACGGTCATCATTTCCTAAAGATTGGGTGATAATTAAAACACCCATATTTGGTAATCATATGCCGCCTAAAAAAGGTCTTCTAAATCATTGGTCATTATACACTGCTTGGGCATCAATATACAATCAAGTTTCTCAAAATATAATATCTAAAACCCCTACTATGTATGAACCTTACATAAAACATTTTAAAGACCTAACTTGTGTAGGTGCACCTCAAAAATTTCCAATAAATTTCCAAAATGGAACTCTAAAAATTAGATACATGCTTGCATCTACTTCTACAGTAACACATGTAGGGAATATAGCCCACACAAGTGACTATGATACCTGGCACCTTAACCCAACTAGGTAGGGAGTTGCCACTTGTACACTCACTACATGGAATATCCTTAGTCCCTATCAAAACATATAGGTAAGTGGAGTCCCCAATCCATCTTCACCCCTTGTCAAAGGATCCTATTGAGGAAGAATAGGTGACTACCATCCAAAGGGAAGATCGATCTATGAGTTGAAGAGTGAAACATGGGACAAGCTTAAATATCTATGGGATCCCAACCATCCAACTCCACTAACAAAAAAAGGTCGAAAAGGATGACCCATGCATATGTAATTTTCACTCTATCAAAACTACATAAATTATATGAACACCCTTCACATCTTAATTATGCAAGCTAGGGTATCCCGACTTGCCTATGTCACATGACTCCAAAAGGGCTTTAGCAAAAAAGATCTCAACAATGATCAGTTTTTGTGCAACAATCCTGAAAGATACATATGATGAACATCATGGATGGATTACCCAAAATTGGTGTCAGAGACCATGATAAAACATCATTTTTTAAATTTACTTTTTATTTCTGAATTTCATAAAAAATGGCAACATTGTGATAAAAATAAATTACAAAGGTAAAGCTTGTGCAAAAATCATTGGAAATAGGAAACGTCATGCACCACTTATCAACTCTCCATATGAAATTGATTTCACAACTATTGAAGGAGATGAAGATATCCACTCCAAGAACTCAATAGTTCAATCCTTATTGACACAAAATGCCTCTGCAGTCATCTTTTAACAATCAAGCCACATTCTTGTAACTGTTTCATGGACCCTATGAGAATCATCATGAAGCCTCTAGTATTAGGTTGAAATATCTTAAATGTCATATCTTCAATGTTAGTGATTGCACTTTCTAAGCATTGACATTAGGTAGTAAGAAAAACATCACTCAAGCTCCAAAAGAATGATCATCCATTATAGGGTGTGCATCACTATCCTGCAACCCAAAGTGTCAAGATGAAACTTCTTCCATCCTCAACACACATCCTCATTTGTAAAATGAGAGAGCATCTTGGATTGCTAATAGTGTCACTGAACAAGACCGCCTATATTGACATGCTTCAATATATATTCATGCACAAGGATATGAGTCAAATTTGTCAACTGTTGGAAATGAAGAGGACCAATGCATGTCCTTAGATTGATACAAAAGACCTTGAAAGGTCCTCATAGTCTCCTAGTTATCTTGGCCTCATCCAAGCATTGATATATGCCACTCAAGATCAAGGTAATGGAGGTCTTTTTGTGCAACTTAACTCTCACCTTGCCTGCTACTAAGGGCAACACATGAACAACTATCACCCAAAAGAACAAATATGTAAAATAGTTTAGAGTACAAGATCATAAATGGGTCATGTCTAGTGACTATGCACACTTATGCGGCTAACTCCTGATTGACTCCCAAACCAGATCCAACTCTTTGATGCCTTAATTACATGCTTTGTCCTCAGTCACAGACAAGCTAGGATAATGTTCCCAATTGATCATCAATACTAGTACTACTTTGGGCTGAACACTTAACCACAAAGTTCTTTAGGGAAGGACTCCTTAAAAAAGCGATGCACCTTGGTGATATGGGTAGTCCAATCATTCCTTTTAAGATCATTTTATCTGACGCCTCAAAGCCTAGGATGGTACAATCTCCCCCGCTTAGACTTTTGATGCCTCATTAAGTCTCAACTATATGGCCTCATAATATTACCCCATTTCAGTGCATACCCAGAATGGCCCATGGATACCAAACTCCCAATCATAGCATAAGAGCATAAGAGTGTCTACATCACCATGGACAGCCCTTTCCATCATCCTTGGACTGCACGAATCAAGACTGACATGCCACATTCCCATGTGGGTCTCACCTACTAAAGGGGTTATGGCTCTAATACCATTTTATCACCCAGACCCACTATCCAAGGATCTAGTAGATTTTTGGGAATGACGTTGTCCTCACAAACCATCACTAGCCTTAACTACGTGCTTTGTCCTCACTCATACCCAAGCCAGGATAAACTTCCCGACTGGTCACCCATCCTAGTACTACTTTGGGCTGAGCACACTTAATCATGGAGTTCTTTAGTGATGGGCTCCATGAAAATGAGGTGCACCTTTGGTGAGATGGGTAGTACAATCATTCCTTTTAAGATCATTTTATCTGAGGCCTCAAATTCTGGGACGTTACAGGACAAGCAACCAAAAATCATGAATATTCAAACAAGTTATCTTAAAACACAATATTCCCAAAGAGGAATGTGTGACTGAAAGGATCTCATTAGTAGACATTAGCCTGCATCGACTCCCTGAAAATGGGTGAATATGCAAGATGGTGAAGGTGTCAAGTCAAGATGAAACTAGCAAACTCCACCTCTTTCATATCAAACATGTATGTAATCATCACCACAATAACTACAAATTCATTGGCAAACTTCTCAAAAGAGGACTTCATTGATTGCAGAAACTCCATGAAGATCACTTTTAAAAGAGTTAAGAGATGTAGAGCATGAGGCAATCATTCCATATGTATAACTATCCCAGGTCAATAGAACTCAGACAAGAACACTTCTAGAGAAAAATAAGACTCCCAACCAAATAATAATGTGGAAATACATATTCAACAACCAATAAGGTGTGATGGAATAGATAGTTTTATGAACATTGATGTGGAGACTGTAATTTTGTTACTAGAAAAATCCATGATCTTCACAACATACCAATTAGACAACAAAAGGGATTTCCCAATACTACAGTACCATTTAATTCTTAAACATAAAGTCCAAGTTCAAATGTTTGAATAAACTCTATTTCATTACCAAATCATGTTGAAACTATACACGGCTTTCTTCTCATAGCCACTACCCAGAAGAAGATCTTGAAGATTGATGCTACCTAGTCATATCTAGATGTACTACACTAGTGGACCACTTTTGACCAGAAGACAGACCACTGTATTTCTCCTCCATGTACAAATTAATGTTCCTCTAACATGATTATTTTGCATCATTAATCACAAAAAGAGTCTCCATGGTGACCACACATTCGTATGAGTCAACTAAAGAGGCTAGATTTTTTATGGGGAAGTGACACATGCTTTCATGGTAGCCATGTGCTTCCATGAATTGGTGACTTGAATGAGTTTTTAGGATGCTCAAACTTAAGAAGCCTCTAGTTTTAGTCATCGAAAATCATCCTCTTGGTGGTACAAGACCACCCAAAATCTCCCTCACTAAAGAATAAGTCATATGGGACTCTAGTAGTAGGGAAGTGACTCAAATCCCTAACACCAAAGCCATGATGAAGTTACAACCTAGAAAGTCATAAAATCCATGAGGTCCCTCTCTAGAAGGCTTGGCCAAAGACAAAGAGGAGTCTCTTGATGATGATCTCCATAATGAGAACATGGATGGTGTAAGTTAGGACCAGTGTCATTGGGTTTCTCAACTAGATCATATTTAATTAGCTACATAAGAAAAAGTACAATGTCATATCATGCTACTTCAACAAAGTAAAGAAGTACAAACCACATACTAAAGACAAATCTTACTGACATAGGATGTGACATATGCTAATGAGCTCCTTGAGAGAATAATAGTGGTTGGACATACTAGGAAAACCACTTCAAATATACAACAGGACTCACCTAGCTGCACATTAGGCTCCACACTAATTGATCGATCTCAATGACTAATTCAATCAATCCTATTGGAGGATCGAACACGATGTGCCATCCTCCTACCAACTCTCGGTCCAAATTCTCTCTCATGTAGAACACACTTCCTGATGGTGACTCCAACTAGTTTCTCTACACATCAAAGTACAATGAGTGTAAGAAGGAAGAACAAGATATACTCACTAAACCAAGTTGAAACTTGGATAAAATCCTAATTTTGACTTGGAAAACACAAACAAGAAGAGGACTAGCTAAGCACACACATAAAAATGTGACAATATCAAAAGGTACAAAGCTTACCTCTCCCACTAACATACTCTCTTGATACTCTCTCTGTCTCTCATAAAAGGACCATCTATTATATATATTCTTGTATTAGCAAGTTGGTTGTGAGGAGAATGTAGATGATCTAGTTCACCACTCTCTGCCTGAGGTATACCAAGAAAACAATGCTCATTCCTCTAAAGATTCAAAGTCATTACGATGTTGAGGAGGCTGTGACATGCTAAATCCTTGATAAATCGCATTGAGTTCACAAGTTTGTCATCATTGGCTTCATCACATAAAGTAGGGTTCTGGTTCTCCATGTTTAGTGTGTTGGTGGGGAAAAGTGCGTTGGTGGGGAAAAGGATATACTATCTTTAGCTACCAACACCTACACAACTAGATCATATGAACATAGATCTACCTATCCTGGAATACTGCCTCGATGATAAAAAAATGGTTTCCATCCAACTACCATGAGAATGGTGATACCACTATTTCGACATCAAGTGAGGGATGATCACTATCCTTATGGGAAACAAAATTTCTAGATCTCTTTGGTAGAAAACTCAAACCATACATTATCTACTGGAAGCGGATGGAAAGAGATGATCAATCAATTACACCTCAAGAATAAATGGATCATCCATCTAAAACCCTTAGATCATTAGATGATTATGTCCTAGGTCATAGACTATCTTCCTAAAACCCCCATTGAGCTCCTATTGCTCTTTCAGATGCCTAGTGATTCATCACTCTTAGGAAAAGATTCAGGATACCAACAAATTGTCAGATACATATATCAAGCCCCTCTTGGATTTAAAATCAACCCACTCCAAGTAGATTCATCATCTACAATGGACACGTAATCATTAGACACAAATACAATAACATCATCCTACCATCCACAATATCACAGAAAGAATTGTAGGGATGATACCAAACCTTTTAGTGTTCATCATGTTTCATCTCCAATTTTTGTGAGTTCTATTACTAGATACCTTTCAGTCAGTATATGTGTGCCTCCTCCATCAATTTTTTTCTCTACCCTTCTCCCCATATTACACTTTATACCCCTCCATCTTCCCCCTTCCTTCATCCTATGCCTCTTTCTAGATCTCTCTTTGCTCTCTCCTACCTTCTAAATCCCTCTCTGCATGGACCACTATCTCTTGTAGATGAAGGGGTCCTCATAAAACTCTACTCTACACCCTCTTCTTGAGTTTGGGACATCGACAATGTCATTGTTCTTTGCTAGCTTTCTATTTTTCATGTCACAAAAATGGGTCATATCTCCTACTCCTACCCTTGCCCCATATCATGTCCTCCCACTTACCACTACCCCCATGCCATGAAACACCCTTTGGGACCTATTACATCCCTCTTTACCTATAAAACCAATCATCATATTGACTCGTCTTTTAAACACAAACACTTCCCCCTCTTCCTCATCACCTCCTCGAGGCCTTCTATCTACAAATACTTTCTCCCTACTCAACCTCCCTGGAAACCATATCATCCCATAACCTCCTACCCCCTATTACCTCCCTTCTGGTCCTTCTGTGAACCCCACTCCTATTCCATCTTGACCTATTTTTTCCATCTTTTCTCCTCATCCTTTTTCCTCTGATTACTTTCTATTGAACTCTAACATTGCTCACTATCTTCTATTTATATCCTCCTCATCACCCACCATCCCCATGTCATCGTCTCCTATTTCATTCCCTTTGCCTCCTTCATCCATCATGACACCCTCTTCCCTTTTCGACATCGAGTTTCCCATTGATCTTCCCGCCAGCTCTATGCGTCTTTTGAAAGGCTTTTCCAGCCGCAATGTCTTGGTCATCATTAATAACAACATATACAACAACACTGTCAACATCATGTACGTCACTATGGCTATAACACACCTAATCATTGGTCTACTATCCTCAAACCTAAGATCCTTTCACCTTCATAGCTCATTTACTATATTCTAGAAGGCAAAAAACTTGACCATCAGACTGCCTTCTCCAAATGGTCTACTGACCAAGGTGCATTTCTTGCTGGCTCTAGAGGATTAGAATGGGTTTCCATCACTTACCTTCCTCTACATCTTTGGGAAGTTGACATGTTCAGATCCACTTAACATGCTATTGATCCACCCTTCAATTTGTCAACCATGACACCTTACAACTGACCAACTATATCAAAGCTTTTTGTGAATTCTCTATTAAAAAACCATTGAGTTTCCCTCCTTGATCAAAATTAGGTTTGGTAAAATTGCTTACACCATCAAACTCATTGCCGAAAATCCATCACCTACTAGCATCGCCTTCTCTAATATCTCTTTTCACCCCCTGTCATGTTCTGTCCACCCAATACCAAACAGAATTCCAAGAACAATACTATAAAAAAATCACTGACAGAAAGATGGTCTGGGAGAGAAAAGATCAGATAAACTAGCCTCATGTGTACTCCAAACCTGAAAACCCTCCAAACCATAAAAGACAACACACAACTTCACCTAAAAACAAAATATCCTACCCTCCCTTCATGGACAAGGTTAAACCCTTATCATTCCACAACAATACAACAAGCAACACTTGACCCAGTTTGGACAAAGCCACTATCGATTGACTTAAGACAACCATTGTAGAAGAGCTTAGGTCTTCTTAGAGCCACAAATAGACTGAGCAATCCAAGAAACTATCAGTTCTCACATCTTTCATCTCCCTCATATCCAACCATGAGGAACACACAAAGAAAAACTATGTTGCAATGGATGATGTAGGTACAAAACCCACATTCTTTTTATATTATTCCCATGAAATTGATATAATATTGAAGATTTTGCTTCATTGTTCAATATTAATGCATTTACTTCTTTGCTTCTAAAATGGGAATCAAATTTTGACAATGATGCACATGCTAATACAACTTTGCAAGATATTGATTTTTTTTATGGGATGGAACAATACTAGACCTATACACCAATATTCCAAATATATAGGAACACTCAACATTCTATAGAACTTTTTTATATTGTGGTACTAATAGAGTTTTTCCAAACCATAGTACTCATGTATATTGTTGTATGGAATGTTTGTGGGGTGTAAGACATCAACCAACATAGAGCTACTAGAAGATTCATCTACACAAAAAATTAATATCATCACCATCCAAGAGACTAAAACACATTTGTCACCGTTCACACTCAAAATTATAGGATGAAAAGACCTAAATGAATGGATACAAATCCCACTAGTAGGTTTTCGATGGAGGCATCAAAATAGGAGTAAACAACATCTTTTAGCACAAACAAATCTATGAGAAACTGTGGCGACTGCTATCAAACGAACAACTTAATTGCACAAAACTATGCAGAATTAATCATTAATAGTGGATTACCGAAAATCACTAAAAATTAAAACCTTTTTGCCAAGAGATCCACTACTAGGAAACTCTTTTCATAAAGAACCAAACCATATATATACATCATGGTTTACTTGTACATACAATGTTCCATCACCTTGCAAGGATATGAGATAACAGTTGCTTTACCAAAACATGCACAAAAGCAACATTATGCATCAAGGCGTACTAGCCAAAATCTCAGATCGAATATAAAACTCTTTACACACTATCTCCCAAAGAACCTAAGAGTATATAGATGACACAAAGTACTTTACATCTACAAGACACATAGCAACACACTCAACCTAAGTTGTTATTGTTGTTCTGGCTATTGCCGCCCGCTCCCTGCTGCACGATGTTTAACCTTTCGTACACGTCCACCTAAAAAGTTGTGGAACCCACGGGGTGAGACAACTTGTCCTAGTGAGAAATATAACTCTCCGCAAACAATATTATTATCATAGTTAAACTTTTATGAATGAGAGCAAAAGAAACCTATACTAAATTAAATAAATGTAGCTACTAATTATATGTAGAGTAGAGAAGTCTCATCATCTTATTAGTTTAGATATCTTCAACTTAGCAATAGATCATTTAACCACTTTTAAGAGGAACATGACGAACATGTATAACTGTTATAAACTAAGCAGTATAAAACCAAAGCAAGACATCAACCAATGTTTTTGTATTTGGTCCTTAAACAAATACACTACATGGCTAATTACATCTTTAAACATTCCATCTTATTATGCCCTACAGAGATGGGAATATACCTTCCATCTCTAACTGACCACTGCGAAGCTAGCATCAATACCATATAGGTCTATGGAAGAGCTAGAATCCACAACCTCTCCTTTCTTGGTTAGTACGAGAGTGGCAGTGACATTATGAGTCATTCTGCATTTTAGCTAGCATGGCATATAGAGGCTCTTCGCTATAGAGATAAAACATGGAGCATGTTCTCTGTCCAGGGTGTGACCTACAATCAATCATGCTTGTATATATTGAGTCATGGCCTACAACCATACTCTTCTGGGGGTATGGCTTTACTGCCAATCCCGATGTTGCAATAGAGCTATGGCCTACAGCTGCACTCTTTTTAGGAAAATAGCTCAAGGACACATTTTGGGGTTTGAAGGAAGAAAGGTAATACTCATCTTGCACCCTCACATATTAAAAAATATGCTCTCCAAGTAAAACTCATTTCATCATTCAGTAGATCCTAGAACTAAATGATTTTATGGTCGTGGAAACTACATTTTTAGTTCACTTGATAGATTAAGTTAATTATAGCATCTTTTAGCATCAATCAAGTTACAAGCATGAATTATAGATAAATGCTATACAGAGAGGTGTAACATATTTTCAAGAGATCTTGTATCAATTGGTACATATTTGGTTACACTCATCCTGAGATCTCAGTCCCTTGAACACTTTATTAGGAATCTCATCCCTTCAACGTTATCATTATCATGATCATATGTTTTGGGTATCAAACCCTTAGTTCATTATTGAACAATATCACGTCTTATTAGGTAATAACCAACTCTAGGTCATCATACCCATGTATAAATCATACTTGTTGTACAAGTATATCACACGGCTCACAAGGCCTTATATAATCTGTATTATACTAAATCATCATAGCTCATACTTGGATATGTTCATCATCACATAACACCTGGACGGCTAGGATTTCATAGCAAATGGAATGTCAAGCAAATATCATGACCATGTCATAAAGAGAAACATTCAAATTGCAACCCTCTCATGATTAGGGTTAAGGTTTTCCCTTGTAACTGATTTAGGGTTTCCAAGTGCATATTTATCAATCAAACCCTTATTCACATTATAAGAGCTATTTAGTTGCCGTAAATGTTCAAGCATACTTCATCAAATATCATCAATTGATTATCAACATGAGGTACAAGTTTCTTTCTCATCCTTACTAGGATATTGACTTCAACATACTTATTACATTGATTTTAACCTTCTTTAGGGTTATTAACCTACACTTATTAAAGTGTATTCATCTCATTACTTTCATAATGGATTCACTGATTGTATTCAAGATGTATTAGACTACACTCATCAAGGTGTATCGACCTCCACTAATCAAGGTGTATCAACCTTCATTTCCAATCTTTGTGTCAGCCCAGACACATCATTTGTGTCGACGTAGACACATATACTTGTGTCAGCTAAGACACATCTACTTGTGTCGGCCAAAGCATATCATATGTTATCATTTTAGAGATGCTTAGAGTTGTATCATTTGTATGGTGCTTAAGGTATATCGACCATAAAGTATTCTTGTGTGTGTCGGCCATACCATCATATTTTATTTCGGCCACCTCAACCAACTAGTGTATCGACAACCCAAAAAAAAAACTAGGGTATTGGCCACACCATAAACTTATGTATCGGCCTCACCAACAACTAGGGTATTGGCCACTTCAACCCCTTGTATTTCGGCCTCACCTTCAACTAGGGTATTGGCCTCTTAATCAACTTTGAGTATCGGCCACTCAACATCAACTAAGGTACCTACCACCCCTTCAACTTAGAGTATCGACCACTCAACATCACTTAGGGTGTCAGCCTTGCTATCCCTTTGAGTATCAACCATTGCTCACTATGGGATATCGACCTCTAGGGTTTATATTGTATTCAATTAACCCTCATTCAACACCTTAGCTTTTGCACCTATTCGCCTCAACACTACTTTGTGTATCGGCCAAGGCTTCTAAGAAAGTATTGTCTATACTTTCACAAAGTATGTTGGGCTAAGGGTGTCACCCATCACACGTGCATTGGGCAAAAAGAAATAGGATTGTGACTGTATCGGATTTAGGGTTAGAGTAGACCATGTCGGTCTCTACACTCAACCAAAGTGTCACCATTTGATATTCTATCTTCACTAGAAATCTCTTGGTCATGACAAGCTAACACCTTTGAGGCATATCATTTTTAGAAGAACTAACATATCGGCCTAACAACAACATATTGCTTTAAAGTGTCACAAGATATATCGGCCATCCATGTTATGGTGCAAACATATGTGTCAACTTGGATATCTTTTAGATATCGGCCTGCCATATTCTTAGCATTAGGTGTAAGGTTAAACATTTAAGAGAATAATATTCCTACTTAAGAAACCAACCCAAAAGGATAGGAGTTCATATGTATTGGTTTCCATACTTATACCCTTGTATCAGGTTAGGGTTTCCCACAAACCAATATCGGTTTGTGCATATCAGTTTCATCATCTTCAAGCTCAAACTTTTCATCCATAGCTACTATAGTTCATGGACAACAACCCTATGTATTCATTAGTAATCGTAGAACCATCATTAAAACAAGAAAATCGAAGTAGAAAAGAAATCACCAAGTATTGCAAGATAGAAAGTGAATAATAATAAAATTGGGTTCAAGTTATATAACTCACCTCGGGATCAACTCAAGAGATTCAAGCTTCAAAGCTCCACATTCCAAGGTTGAAGATGACTTATCAAAAGTCCAAGACTCGATCACAACACTTCTCTATGAAAGATGATATCATAGTTAGGAACTTGGTGAGGAAAGAAGAAAAGGAAAGAATCATGATCCAAGAAGCATAGTCTTTCCAGGGTTGAAGATGATCATGGATTCACCTTAGGCAAGATGCTCAACCTTATCTTTGTTCCTTGAGCTCCTAGGGTCATCCTCAAATCAAGAAGTAGTAAAGGAGTCAAAAGGTTTACTAGGAGGTGAAAAGAGAGGTATATATAGTTTTGGTTCATGAAAGAGAGTGTGTATAAGGTGTCATCACTATGTGCACTTAAGTGACACATGTCCATGCATGGTAACTTCATGCAACCATAATTATCTGGCCATGCAAAACTATTGAGAATAATCCATATGCATGATATTGACCATTTGGGTATCTTGCTTGACAAGATATCATCACCCAATCTTGCTTTATGTGCGAACCGATACCACTTTTGCAAGGAACATGCAAACCGTTAGGCTTCACCTACTTGAGGTGCTTATCCCATCATGAACACCTTCAAAGGTTAACAAACCGATATGGGACCTCCTCTATGGCTTCCAAGATGATAGGCACTCCCATATACACTTCAAAACTCGATACAACCTCATCTAGGGTTCAAGACACTCAACACTTCTTTGGTTCTTTCACATCAAAGAGTGTTATCATTCAACCAAGACTCAAACAAGGCTCCCCCTTATTTCTCTTTCCTCTAGTTGATACTAAGAGAGAGAAGGAACATTCTAGAGGTGATAGATTGCACATAAACCCTTCATTTGGGTGAATTGCAATTCTTACCAAGGTTATCATATAAGGCACAAACAATTTGCAAATAAGTTCAAAATTGAGAAATAAACTCTTCTCAAGTCTTAATTACTTTTCAAAAGATTAATACAAGTTTCTTAGATACTTACTTAAGCAAATCTTCTAGGGTTATCCCAAGACCCAGGTTATGGGTGTTATAGAAACTATAACAGTTCATCAACATACAAAATTGTCATGAGCGGTTCGCATGGTCCTTCACAAGGTTTTATGGTGAATCCATGCAAAACGAACAAACATTTATAGAATAAATTTTTAAGTCCACAAACACATACATATTTTTTCTGTGGCTCGTAGGAGGAGACTTTAATTTGATTACATGTCAGCATGATAAAGTAAACACCAACAATTCATCCACCACATACCTCAAATAGTTTGACAAATGCCTCCACAAAATCACTATAGATCACAAACTCACAAACATCCTGACATCTAACTCCCTATTTTCATGGAACCAAAGCACTTCATGGGCCATGATAGACCGTTTCCTTTGTTCCCAGTTATGGGAAAATAAATACCCACTTTTCTATTCCTTTACTTCATCCGTACCCATATCCGATCACTTCCCCTTCATCATTAGTACCCCACACACCCTAGTGGACAAAATTTTTTTTGCATGGATAGATTTTGGATGAGCCACATGGATTTCAAAACAATAATTCAAAAACATTTGCATATTCCCAACACATTCATAGAACCCAGTTTCAGATTCACTGTAAAAATAAAAATATTGGTAAGGCCTTAAAAACATGGAATAGAAAAAACCTTAGAAATATTCATAAGAGACTAAATGATATAGGGGATCTTTATTTTTTTCTAGACAACTACCCAAAAATTGATCTAGCACACACACCAGCAATCAAAATGGAACTAGAAAATATCATGTTCAAAATGAAATGCTTTCGAAACATCATCATCATCAACGTCATCATCATCATATAAGCCTCAATCCCAACCATGTTGGGGTCATTTACATGGATCCTTCTTTTCCAATAAGCTATGTTACGGGTTATACTCTAATCATGATGTAAATATTCAAAGTCTCTCTTTATAATCTCCTTCCAAGTTAATTTAGGCACAATTCTAGATCTCCAAAAATTGCAATGCATATATTCAATGTTGCTTCTATTGATAATAAATCTATTAGGTTCCAAAGCGTTTCTCCAAAGTTCAACTGTATCATTCAATATTTCTCTTTATTCATAAATCAACACAATATCATGAACAAGTAACATGCACCAAGGGATATTATCTTAACATGCTTTGTCAACTCATCCATAAAAAGAACAAATAGATAAAGACTGAGTGTCGATCCTTTATGTACCCCAATAGTGATAGGAAACGTTTGTGTCTAGGAGTCCTAACACTTGCAGTTGATTCGTACATGTCTTAAATTAGGTTAATGTATTGGATAGGCACACCCATTTTATGCAAAACCGTCCATAATACTTCCCTAGGTGCTCAGTCATAGGCCTTTTCCTGATCAATAAATACCATATGAAGATCTTTTTTGTTTTCTCTATACTTATCCATAGTCCTCTTTATCAAAAAAATCACATCAATTGTTGATATTCCTAACATAAAACCAAACTAGTTGTTTGACATCTATGTAATAAATCTTAGCATTTGCTGAATAATCCTCTCCCAAAGCTTCATAGTGTGACTCATCAACTTGATACCTCTGTAGTTTTTACAGCTCTAAACATCCCCTTTGTTATTGTAGATCGGAACTATAATACTATTTCTCCATTCATTTGACATCTTCTTTGTCACATAATCTTGTTAAAAATATTTGTTAACCATATTGTTCCTTCATCCTCCATACTCTTCCTTACATCAATAGGAATATCATCTGGACCGCATGCCTTTTTCATTTTTGTCTTTCCCAAAGCATTTTTGACCTTAGATAATAATACTAATTCTGTGTAAGTGATATTTCTTACATTCATATCACCCGAGTCTCTTATATTGTTTACAATATCTCTATTAAAAAGCTTATGAAAGTATTTTCTCCATATTTTCTTTATATCACCATCCTTCATCAACACTCTTACATCTTCATTCTTGATACATAAACTTGAATCAAGTCTCTTCCTTTCCTTTCTCTTATACAAGCCATTTTACAAAATATCTTCCCCAGTCTAGTGTCCAAATCCTTATATATCTCATCAAAGTGTGTGGACCTTGCCTCTTGAATTTCTTTCTTAGCATCTTTCTTTGCTTGTTTGTATCTCTAAAAGGTAACATCATCTCTAGATTTGGGCAAGCTAGTGTACATATCCCTTTTGAGTTTAATAGCTTTTTGTACTTCATAATTCCACATCAGGTCTCATTCAGTGGATGCCCACACCCTTTTGGACTCTCCCAAGACCTCTTTGGCAATTTTTGTTATGCATGAGAACATACTTTGCCACATAGAATTAACATCAGACTCTAAGTTCCAAGTTCCCTCCTTGATAAGTTCATCATAAAATGTCAATTTCTTTTCTCCTTTAAGGTTCCACCCCTTGATCCTTCTATCTTGGCTTCTATTGTGCTTACCTTTGCTGATCTTCCTGTTCACAAAATACTTTGGAAACTAAGGTCAAATATTTAATGGATGAAAGAGGAAAAGAACAACAAAAAATTATTCCACAAATGTTGTAATGATAACTCAAAAACAAACTTCATATACTGCTTAGAGATACTAGATTCTCACACCACAAACATACATATCATTACAATACACATTAGCAAACACTTCTAGTCCCTTTTCCACAATAGGCACAATGCACCACCACATATTTCCATTAGATGGGATCACATTTTCCCTAACCACATAACATCACCATCTAGCCTCATTGAACCATTCACATTGACTGACCTTATTAAGACTATTATTATCTTAGAGGCTAACACATCACTGGGACCTAATGGTATCAATATCGAGTTCCATCAATGCATGTAGGAACACATGAAACTAGATTTTATGAACCTTCTACATGATGACATTAGATCCCAAATTGTGATTCTCAACCACACACACATTGCATTGATAAAAAGGTTGAAAAACCAGACATAGTACACTAATTTATACCAATTAGTTTGATAAATACATCATATAAGATCATAGAAAAAGCTATCAACACTAGGATGCATCAAATATCAGATATCATCATATGCCATCAACAATGCACACGTATGAAGAATAGAAATATACATGATGCATACATTGTTGTGAGTGAAACTAGCCACTCGTGTAAGAGAAACCACTCCCCACTCCTAGCACTACAACTTGAAAGAGGCATGCGATAACATAACCTAGAATTGCCTCATCCAATGCATGCATTTCTACAATTTCCTTAACAGATGGACACAATGGATCCTTGTGTGCATATTCACATGCAAATTTTCTAAGGTCATTAACAGACTGCCTTTTGGATATTTCCAAAATACAAGTGAACCCAGACAAGGAGACCCTCTATCACCATACTTATCCATTCTTGTAGCCTATATCCCCACCAACATGATTGATATGGACAATCAACAAGGATTAATTGAGTCATCTATAGAGTGCACAAATAACATCATACAAATATGTAGATGACACCATCATTTTCATCAAGACTAATGATGCCAATGTCATAAATACTATCCACATCTTGGGCGTATTCTCATACATCACTGTAACGATAATAAATCTCCATAAATCTACAATCACTGGCACTCATATGGATCAAAACCTTGCTCTTTGATACCAGGTCCTTCTCAACTACAAAGTGGAGTAATTTCCATTTTCATACCTTCGTCTCCCGTCTCACCATATCCTTTGTCAAAAACCATATGGAATCCCATCATAAATAAACTAAATCATCAACTTACCTCATGGAAAACAAACAACCTCAACCTTATGGGTAGACTCACCCTTTTAAACAACTCTCTCACCATGATCACCACCTACTATCTCAGTTGTATCCCATTACCTACAAGCATTCTTCTATATTGATAAATTCAGAAGAAAATTTCTATGGAATCATTATGGAAACAAAATTCACCTGGTAACCGGAGTACTATTTCTGCTCAAAAAGACTATGAGGATGGTAAATTGTGAAGATCAAGCTACATGATCTTTGTTTGATTTTTAAAATCGTTACAACCCTTATCTCAGACAGAAGATGCATATGAAAAGAATATATTTTGGAGAAATACTATAGCATAAAATTGCCTCAATGCTTTGAAAACACATAAATAGACAGATACACTATATACAAAGTAGTATCCAAATTCCCACAAATGTCGTAAAATATGTTCAGTTCTTGTTTAATCCATGGTTCCATGTGACTCAAATAAAAATCTTAATAGCAACATACACATTTTATAAAATATATCCCACATTAGCACGACTAAAACCATGCGCCCCTAAGAAGTCAGAGAAAGAACAATATCAATAGAACACTTTCTACTTATTTATCTGATGACATCGCCACCAACATTCTACATCATCTTGAAATTAATACGCAAAACTATATTTCATGGATTTGGGGACCTACATACACACCTAAAACAGCTGACCAATTCTTCTCATATCGTGGCTACTCAGGCCAATCAGACATGGGAAATCATTGGACCCCAAAAATTCAAACTCATCTTATGGCTTATCAAGCATGATAAATTGACCGACAACAATCTAAAAAAGAGGCTTCTCTGGACCCTAGCTATGTCACATGTGCTAATTTTTTCAGTCTTGTCAAATCAAAACATGAGCGATATTCTATTCGTAAAACTTTACTAGCAACCATCATATAGACAATACAAACAGAGATAAACAAAAGAAAACACAACAACCAGGAAAATCATAGTCATGTTCTCACTCAACATGTCAAATACACATATGTCATATTTCTTCAGTATAGGGTCACAAGTCAATGCAGAGATGAGCAGGGAGAACGAAGCCCCAACGCTCACATTTGGAGGAAAAGGTCAGTGGACGCAGGACATTCACTATGGAAGAAATTTAAGCAAATGCTTGCGACTTTTGTTTTTTTTATATGTTCTTCTTTTCATCTTATGAGGTTCATTGTAAGGGGTGCCTCCCCCATTATCCACAAACATTACTTCAACTATGATTTATTAGGTGCATAGTGCAGATGGTTGACTCCACTATGCTAGGTACCTCTGTATCACAATATTAACATGCGGTTGCATGCTAATATGTAGAATTTAAATTCTTTCACAAAAAACAACGGACTATCTTTGGCGGGATGGAATCATCGGGGAGGGTGGAAGGTTTCTCGGGGATATGTAGAGTTTGAATTAGGTGTTTAGTATTTGTAGCGGGAGGGAGAGTGCATTGGTGGTTTGTATTATCTAGCTCAGGTGAAGAATTTTATTTTTTATGTTTTTGATAATCAGAATTTTTTTTCAGTTTTTTGCTTGTAATTGACTCTGTGGCCCAATGGATAAGGCGCTGGTCTACGGAACCAGAGATTCTGGGTTCGATCCCCAGCAGAGTCGTTTTTCTTTAGATTAGTGGGGGATTGTATTCGTTATCACTTTTTAATGTGGCCCAAAATGGATAATTACACTATCAAGAGTTTTTCCTTATCCAGTTGGTTTGCAGGTAAAGTTAACATATCGGGTTTTTACCCCTAAATTGAAGGACGGAACTACGGAAGTCTCATTCCTCTCTGGCTGCCGCAACCGCCGCCGCTCCTGCAAATTTCCCTCGGAGAAGCCGGACCAACGAATCTCAAGATTCTCAACCCGCTTGCAGGGCTCCAGATTCTTTCAGTGGGTGATGGCTGGCATTTCCATCTCCCCGCGTCCCGTGAGATATTTGCATCGCTTCTGGTCGTATCATCTCTCGCGTCCGGTCACTGAGGCAGCCGGACCCCACGACTCCAGTAGCCAGCACCGACGCCTTCAACGCAGGCGGTATGTCTGCGCAACAGAGAAAGAAGAGAATCCGACATCGGCTCCCACCCTCACCACCGGTAGGCGTTTCGCCGTCTCATCTGCAGTGTACTATGAGCTCCATCGTGCAGACAGAAGCCACCATCACTTCTAGACATGTCGCGACGTCGCCGGCAGAAGACCGGGTGGCGCGCCGATCTTGGAACACCTGATGCGGGTCGATCTCGGCCCCGACTCCAAGCCCGGGTATGGCATGTCACGGGAACTCGTCCCCCAACCGAGCAGGGGCCTGAACCTGATGGTGTCGCGCGAATGTATCCGTGTTCTAGATCTACCACGTAAGGACGTCCTTGTACTTCCTGAAATATCGGGTCTTCCGACGACTAATATAAAGCGGACCGCAAGCATAGAGTACAACCTCGGTACAGGCAAATACAGATAGGCCATTTTAATTAGACTAAGGGCCAGTTTGGTTGGGCCGTGTTTGAACACACGAATTGGAACTGAACGGATTTTCCAACTAGTTGCGTTTGGTTGCATGTTGTTCCTATCCGAACTGGGAAAATGAACCACACAATTGATCTTTGAGACATGTAAAAAGGAGGAACTCGAACCACGCCTATTTTGGGCGCAGTTTCTTTTCCATGCCAGCTGTTACTGTTGTGTATCTTTACCTCTCAAGCAATAATACTGGGTACAACCTGAACAGCAAGTAGCTGCTCTATATTAACTGGTCCGTATTGTGGTGGTAACGTTACCGTGGTCACTCAATGCAAATTCTACTTCCAACCAAACGAAATCTGAATGGATGTTGTCAGCTCTAATTACACAAAACCAAACGAATGATGTTGCATTCCAGATCCTGTTTCTGTTTTCGTGTTTTGGAACACATGGTGCCCGCTGGAACTGCTCCCAACCAGACAGGCCCTAAGCAAGCGTGCGTGAGCAGTTTCACGGGCAGTAAAACCGCCTCAAGCCAGTCTCCATAATCGCACACGAAGCGGCTGATGGTGATAGGGTGATCTTTTTGAAATTATACAAAAGATAAATAAATTTGTTTTGTTTATAACTTTTGAACCGTAAAGAATTTTTTAATAAAACAAAAACCGTTGGTTTCATTATGAAAAATACAATCTAACAAGCCTAATGTTGACATATTTTTGAGAAAAGAATATAAAAATGATATATATAGGTTAATTGACAATGGCGTCCATAAATGATTATTGACATCTAAAAATGATTAGTTGACGACCAAAATGATTCATTGATATCCGGAAGTATAAAGATGACACCCAAATAAGGTATCGACAACTAAAACAACTATTTAACCATTTTAAGCGCTATTTTGCCATTTTTGGATGCTATGGCGCCCATAAATGACTATTGACACTAAAAAATAGTTACTTGACGCCCAAAATGGTGCATTGCACACCCAAAGTATAAAGATGGCGCACAAATAAGGTAATTGACACTCAAAATGATTCATTGACACCTAGAAGTTTAAAATGTCGCCCAAATAAAGCATTTTTAGATTCTATGATGCCCATAAAAGGTTATTGACACTCAAAAATGGTTAATTGACATCCAAAATAGTTTATTGACACCCAAAAGTATAAAGATGACACCCAAATAAGGTAATTGACGCCCAAAATAGTTCATTGACACCCAGAAGTTTAAAATGACACCCAAAATGGTTCATTGACACCTAGAATTATAACGACGCCCATAAATTGTTAATGACACCTAAAGATGGTTAATTGAGTTTAAAATGACGCCCAATATAAAACATTTGTGGATGCTATGACACCCATAAAAGATTATTGACACCCATAAATGGTTATTTGACACCCAAAATAGTTAATTGACACCCAAAAGTATAAAGATGACGCCCAAATAAGGTAATTGATGTCCAAAATGGTTCATTGACACCCAGAAGTTTAAAATGGTGTCCACAATGGTTCATTGACACCAAGAATTATAACGGCGCCCATAAATAGCTAATGACTCCCAAAGATGGTTAATTGACGCTCAAAATGATTCAATGGCACCCAGAATAATATATTCATATGATTTATATATTTTTTTCATAAAATATATCAATATTAGTCTTGTTGGATTGCATTTTTTATAACGAATCCAATAGTTTTTATTTTGTCAAAAAATTCATCACGGCCCAAAAGTTATAAGCAAAACAAATTTATTTGCATATTACACAACCTCTGCCAGCCCATCCAATTAAAATCCGCCACGTCAGCACCCCCAAACAAGCCTTTCCCCCAACAAACCACTTCTTCCCCGCGCGTGAGGCGAGCATGCAGCTGCCCGCGCGTGATGGAATCATTTTCGATTTTAATTCCCACAATAGCACGTTTTTGAACTTAATTCTCGATACATTTTGAGAGCAATGCTTCCCGCTTGGAGCGTCTCTAAGTACGACGCATTAGTCCCACCACAGACCAATGTGTCCTGACTCGGGACGCATTGCCTTGCTGTGGGGCCAATACGTCTTCGATGTGGACGTATTGTCCCCACATGAAAAGCAATGCGTCCTACATGTGGACGTATTGTCCCCACATAAAAATAATGCGTCCCCATACATGACGAATTGCAATTTTAATTTTTTTTTTCATTCATTATTATTTTTTCATGCATATTAATTTGTATATTAACAATATTGATTATATTTGTACATTTACTATTAGTTCATTTGTATTTGAATGTATATAATATAGCAAATTATTATAAATTTGTTAATTTGAATAACACTGAACATGCATATGGATTATAGAAGTGGTATTACAACCAACACTAGTTGGTTCCTAATTTTTTTTTGAGGAATATCAACCGAAGCTGATTACATTAGACTATCAACTAGAGCAGAAAAAGGGACGGGAAAATAGCAATGTCAAGCAAGGAAGGTTTCCATCATGAGATGGGGCATTGCATCCATATGCGTTGCCTATCTGGTTGCTTGAGGAATATCTTGGCCAGTAGATCAGTGAGCTTGTTCTGATTCTTGGTACGGTATATAATCTCGAGTCAATGAAATTTCATCCGGTCTTGGATCTCTCGGACTAGGAGGAACTTTGTTGGCACTGGCTTCTTGTCCGTGATCCATTGGGCAATAGTCTTGGAATCCATGATGATCTTGGCGTTGATGAGCTTGGAATGGAGTGCGAGCCGGACTCCTTCTCTAATCGCTTGGAGCTCTCCGTACTGGGCATTGCATCCCTTAGTCAAGTAGGCTGAGCCTATGATCCAGGCCCCTTTCACGGGCAATATCACATATAGCTTTAGGGCCAAAAAACATAAATAGCACATTTGGACATTTTAATTACCAAATTGGCACGATTCAGAACTTAATTCCCAAAATAGCAAATTTCTGAGGCAATACGTCCCCAAAGAGGACGCATTGATCTTGGTGGGACCAATACGTCACATCGGGAGACGTATTGCTACTTTAAAAAGCAATACATCCCCAATGGAGACGCATTGCCTCCAACAAAGCAATGCGTCCCCAAAGAGGACATATTGCTTTATTTATTTACTTTTTCTTAATTATGATACCATGTATGTTATATAAATACATATATATGTTAAATTGTGAAATGAACATAATCTACATTAACTTATATACAATTAACCATATATTTTAAATAATAAATGAACATAATAAAGTAATAATAGAATATTATATTTCATTAATACATAATATTTATAAATGTAGATAGAAGTATTTAAAATTAATGAATACAATACTAAAATTATATATAATTTTAAATACGTTACATTTAAAATATATAATTTTAAATACTTCTAGTAACATATTTAAAATTATATAGAAGTATTTAAATGTAATGTATTTAAAATTATATATATGTTACTAGAAGTATTTAAAATTATATAGTAACATATTTATAATTGTATATTATTATACATTACTATATATTAAAATTATTGGATACAATATTAAAATTATACATATTAAGTATTGTATCCATTAATTTTAAATTAATGGATACAATACTAAAATTATCTACATTAATTTAAAATATATAATTTTAAATACGTTACATTTAAAATATATAATTTAAAATTATCTACATTAATTGTGTTATATATAATTTTAAATGCGTTACATTTAAAATATATAATTTTAAATACTTCTAGTGATGTATTTTAAATATAGAAGTATTTAAAATTAATGGACACAATACTAAAATATAGATAGAAGTATTTAAAATATATAATTTTAAATATATATAATTTTAGTATTGTATCCAATAATTTTAATATATAGTAACATATTTAAAATTAATGGACACAATACTAAAATTATATATTTATACATATATACATATACATATTATATATATATATATGGATACTACTACAAAAAAAAGATGATTTTGCTACAATTTTTCAAGCTACATATATTTAATTTGTAGCTAAAAGATATTTTTCTTTACAAATTCTAATAATGTAAACAAAAAAAAATATAGTTAATTTTAATAACTACAAAATGACTACATATCCTAGCAGGCTACAAATTCAAAACTCTACTCGACTTAATCCGTTCTCCTTATTTCACACATAAAACTAACAATGCCTAAAAATATAAATTCCCTGCCTAGACTCCCTTTTCTTTTCAATTGGCGCGATGAGGCCCTTTCCTCCCCCGCCTTCCAATCAGCACGATAGGTATGCTCTCTCCTCCCTAATGCCCCCACCCCCCGCATTCTCGCCTTGTTCTGTTCGTCCCACCTGCTCATGCCCCCGATGGTGTCCCCCTTTCACTCGTTTTCCCATTCCCCCCTCCCTTACCTCATTCTTTCCCTCCCGTCCAGTCATGCCTTCAATGGTTCCCCTCTCATCTTCCATCTGCCTCATCCATACTTCCAATCGATCACCCCAAACCCAAATCCCATTATGTCAGTTTGCAATTGACCTCACGGACTATCGGAGCGGAGGTGGTGGATGATGGATACCTTCAAGGGAACAGAGACAGAAGCAACTACATTGTGCCTCTTTTATACTCTTCACCATCTTCACGCCATCACTCAGACACAAGGTATAGAATCTGTCCCATATATGGGATCTAGTCTCATCCCCTAATGTGGTTTGGTTCCTGATGATATCTCCCTAGGCGACGTATCAAACCCTGATGTGACCAACGTCCCGGTTGAGCTCACATCTATGATGGGCAATGCCTCTAGATAATTACTCCCTCCAGGTTCCACATCCTCAGTGCCGACAAGGACCGTGGGGCTTGCGTCATACTGTATGACAACAAGCAAAAGAATAGCAGGTTCATGGACGCCTTCATCAAGGCTACGCGGTGACCCGGCCCAACGTCAAGGGTAGCTTCGTTAAGCATAGTACTAATGCAGATCAAGATACTTGAAGGATCACATCGCCTTGACTGTTGTTGCTCCCGACGGATAGTCTATGGCCACCTCAACGCTACGTACAGACTGATCCTCTGGTTCCGATCACGTATTTGATCTCTTGTGCTCATTATCTGCCTGCATTATGCCTCTCTACATTCATGTTTATACTCTCCCGATAACAACTTTTTTTAGTATACGGGGTGATAGGCATCTGGTACGTTAACTAAGACAGCCTCTCAATCATTTTAATTTGGTTCAAATCAAATTTTGATTTACACAGAATAGGAAACACTGAATGTCTAGAAGATTCTAATGAGAGGATCATCTAATTTCCTAATATATATGTTTCCTCTAGTGGCCAGTTCTCGTGTACTTGAATTGTTTTTGATAAAATAAAAGCTGAAAAATGAACTTTGAAGATTATTAATTGTATTTTAATATTCAACTAGTTAAGACTAACATATATGTCTGACTTATAGAGTTTCTAAAATCTTCTTTGCCAATGCCACCTCTTCTTGTCCCAAAGAATGAGAAGATACTTGTTTGGGTTGGGGAAGAACTTGTACCTCGCGACTTTGCAAAGGTACTTGTTAATCATAACTTGCTATGGAATCACAATTGCTAAATTTATATGCAGTCAATTAGGTTATTAGGTAAAGACCATCAGGAATTTCTCCTCCATATACCTAATACGTTTGTGACCAGTTCATTTTGTAAAATCTATGTATTAAGAAAGCAATTCCATTGCATATCAACTCCTGTAAGATTTTCTTTAGTCATCTTTTTGTTGAACTAGATGGTTTTAAAAGAAGTAATGGTAAGAAAGAGAGATTATACTCTTTAAGTCTCAAGTCTCAGATTCAGCCGTAGTTGGTTATCTGCTTATCACTAAGTTAGATATCAGTCAGAAAACAGTATGGCTTCATCTATTTTTTCCATAAAACTATTACAAGGGTGGGTAGTATGTTCACAAAACTCATCATAAAACTAAATAAATTATAAGAGTGTTGATTAAGTAATGAGAAAGGGTGTGAAGAGCTAAGAACATGTTAGTTGATCTGAAAAGTGTTCTAGAATTATGTTTGCCTATGCTTGGAATCTGATCCTTCACTTTCAAAGGTTTTAGTGGTTGATTCAGTTGTACAAGGTGGTGATGATGTATGGGAGGGCCTTTGTGTCTATAGCAGAAAAGTTTACAAGCTAAATGAACATCTTGATAGGTATGTTTTCTAAACTAAATATTGTCTTACTACACACTTCTTTTGAAGCGAGAAAGTGTGATACGTCCAACTTTTCCTTAATAGTTACCTTCTTGTTTTTAATTTTTTATGATAATTATAACATTATTTACCTTTTGGTACCAGATTATATGATTCTTCAAAAGCTCTGTAGCTTTTAACAATATCCCTAAATGTGATGAGGTGATATTATATTCAGGCATATGCTATGTTTCTCATACAACTCTTCTCATGCTTCATATTTTGTTGTAGAATGTTTCAGGGTAAGAAAGCAATCTTTACTACCCTCTCTGTGAATGGGCTGTTTGGCAATGCACGTATCAGATTTACACTAACATGTGGTAAAAATGTTATAATTTACATACATTTTCTTATTCTTGTGTTTCTCGCTGAAATTTAAAAATACCTTGACAAGGTAGGCATTATTAACACTTATAGTAGAAGACAGTGCATAGTTAGAGGAAACCAATCCTGAAATAATCAAATTCAGAAATCAAGCTTACATGATCGAAACCCGTATGATCGGAAATCATAACAAATGCTCTGACTAATAACCAATTCATATAACAAACTCAAATGAAATAATAAAACTTGGAACTTACAACTAAGTCCATGAAAAACATAATGTAATAGGTCTCTGGAATTAACTTAACACACCAAAACATACTAATCTACCACTAATCACCTGGATTAAGTTCTCACAAGGGATGGAACCAAATAGTGAGCTGGATATGCAAGCTATCTTACATGAACTCCCCCTCTTGAGATAGACAAGCCTTGGCTTGTGTGGTGGTAATTCAAAAATGCAAGTCAAGGTTGCCGCAAGGGGCATGTGTAGTAGAGCATGCCACAACGTGTTGACCGACTGAGAAAGCTTACAGAAGAGATCACCAAGAATATGGAATGAGTCTATGTTGCAAAGCTATCATGTTGTGCTCAATGGCCATACTGCCATGGTCAACCCGAAATGGGGTGTACTAAGATACAAGGAGCACATCATAGAACACCGCATCGGTGTGGACTCCATGATATAAAAATTGACTTTGCAGATCACTATTCTCGTTGGTGATATTGACTTTGCACATCACAGAACACCGCATCGGTGTGGACTCCATGATATTGACTTTACAGATCACTATTCTCGTTGGTGATGTTGTTCTCTTGTTGCTGTTGTAGGAACAAGGGGGACCAAAATTCTTGGGACTAGTGTGGTTTCAATTCCATGGACCAAGAGCCCTTGTGCCCTATAGTTGTTGTTGTACCATCTTCACAGTCATCAGACTGCTCCATAGTGGAAGAATAGTATGAGTCCTTCATGATTAAGGACTTGGTGAAAGGAATTGAATACACTCTGCAGCAAGTTTCCTCCTGGCAAGGACCGCACTGTGTACTCTGGATATTCATTCAGTCGAAATCATACCTGTTGGAAAAATATATTTCAAATGAATTCGAAGGATTCAGTACTCTAAGTTTGCAATTTATCCACTCTTACCCGAAATTTTCTGTCTTACATTTGATACTTGATGTAGCATGCATTCTGCAGTTATGAATGTGATATACTTCCGTCTTTAATACAAGTTCAGTGATCTATATCTAATTTTCACAACAAGACCTACCAGGTTTCCCCAACAACTTCTCAACAACGGGGCTTGGTTCAGATACTAGCTATGGAGTAGAGTTGTAAGCATGTCTAAAAGAAGTAGCCATTCCCTCAGCTCGGTAGAACTGGGGAGCTTTTGGACTAATTAAAAGGTACATTGTATTATTGGTTAAATACTTGTTTATCAAATCATGTATACAAACCGTGGGTTATGGAATCTTCTATTTCGATCTTGATTGACTTCCTATATTGATACTTTAACTGATAAAATCTCCTCCTAATTTAATAAATACATGAACGTGGACTCATACAGATCTCTTGTGGAACAACCTAGGATTCTTGTATTATTTATTTGGCCCCTTGAGAAATAGACTCCCACGTGTATTTTTTCCTACAATATTTTATGTTTGGTATCCTGTAAGCTAATTGCTCTGCTTTATTATTTTATATTTGGTATCTCGTAAGCTATCTGCTCTACAATATTTTATACTTTGTATCACATAAGCTATTTGCTCTACTTTGTAGTGGCCTCATTGTTTTTATTGTCAGTGTTTCTGATTCTTATGTGCCTTACAGTATCACTGATCAATTTTCTTTGTATGCCTTTATATTTCTTGCTATTCAGAATGATAACCCGGTGCTTCTTTCCTTATATATCACTGGGAGGTCCTTCACCAGTCACACAAGTCTTTCTTGTGTTACATTTTGTAGTGCACGATCTCTACATAGCTGTAAAAAACTGATTTCCACACCAACTAGGATAGCTGGGAGGCAACATTTTATTCTTGGTCCTCACGTTTAATTTATTTCTCAGAATTTATTGGATTCTCTGTTTTATGGTAGGCTCAAATGTCAATGAGGACATACAATAGATAAATTTTAAAGGACGTGTGAAATACAAAAAATGAAAACTAAGAAGTCAGAGACCAAGAGACCGGAATAAGGATATATTTAGGAGTCAGACCACTTAAAATAAAATCAAACAATACCACATTGATGATTTGATGGATATTTCATATCTGCTTCATCTATGAAGATGACTCCTATGGAAATGATGTGAAAAGTATGAGAAGAAAATGACAGAAAAACTGGCATTTACATAAATTTGAATAGGCATAAGATTAGACAACGAAGGAAAACCTCTATATCTATACTTACCTCTATATAATTGCTGGGATAATTGCTGCTTGAAAATCATCCAATCAGACTGACATTTTTTTGGAAATCAGGGGTAATTCTGAAGTCTTTTTTGAATCCTTTCCAACCCTACACTGAACACACCCTCACCCAACATCCGAAAGCAGGTTTGAGATCCTTTAAATGAGTTTTAAAAATGTATTCTGAATTGACATTCAAGCATTGAGATAAAATATATTTGGTCATGGGTCAAGGTCAGACTGTAAAGTCCCAATCACTCGTCTAATTTGGTTTCACATATTTCATATACAAAAGGGCACTGCAATAGAGTACAAAAATGAAAGATGTTCATTTTTCTCAGTGAGAATTTGATTTGTGATTGATCAATGACTAGCCACACTCTGATTTTCTTATCTAGGTTGTACTGAAATATACAACCTTGTAATGCTTTAATCTGTGTTGAAAATGTGACTAGATGGAATATATAATATTACAACAACAACATATACAACTCATTGCAAGCATATCATTTATAGGCCACTTTCATACCAAAGTTTCTCAACCAGACAACAAAGGTCTGAAAGGAAGACAAGGGATCCCAAACAGTTCCATCATCCATTAGCCCACTACACTACCTGGGGTATGGAGCTGACGCCAACTGAAATTTCTTTAGTCTAATTATAATATTGACTGTTTCCCATTCTAAATTTTCTAATAGTTATTGTAGGGTTCAATTTGTTCATTGTAGATTTCAGATTTCAGATTTCCCTTGTTTCTACATGTTTCTAGTAGGGACTGGATTTTGGCCATAATGGAGAAGTACCATTATGATCCTTTATGGTCTTTAACTACAAAAAAAAATAGTGATGACCCTCCTCTATCGCAGGGTACTTCTCCATTATGATCCTTCTCCAGTAAAGGTTGCCGAAACTATCTTCTTGTCCTCCACGTTCTGGATTTCAGGTGTTTGGCATGTTGTTAAGAATCATTTTAAAATTATAATGTGTTAATATGTATTCGAATGAATCACATGTTTCCTTTTTATACACATTTCGTAGGCAGGAAAACCTTGATCAGAGGATTATTGGGTCCTATTAGATTCCTCTTCAGGACATATCCAAACCAACAATGCTTATGTCCAATGTCATTTTATTGTCTGTCTGGATAGGGTGTTGGTATTACTTGTTGCTAATATTATGCTTTACTCTCTCCCTCCATCCCTCCCTCCCTCTGATTCTGTGGAAGTTAATTAAATTTCCTATCAAGTATCTTCTTCTTATCGACATGTCTTTATAATTCGTATCATTGATCACTTAGCATCATCATCATTTAAATTTGCATTCGTTCTGCACTATTAAATTTCTTATCAAGCTATATCTTTTAAATAACTTTTCTTATGGAAAACAAATATCTATACGTACTAATTTTTTATGATGTGGTTCTTATATAGGAACAAAATGGTAGTAACTAACTAATCAAGTCTCAAGGTTCATGCCTAACTTTGTTGTTTTCTTCTCATGATTGCAGAAGTCTCCTGTTGTATCAAAATCTTCAGAGAACATTATATCGTATAACAAATAAGATCTAAGTGTGAATCTAGAAATATGCAATTGCATTTGTATCCAATTCACATTTGTTGGGTCTGCTGGGAGAATGGTGCCCCATGCAATTGCATTTCTGAACTTAAAAGCGTATAACAATGCCTTCATATACTGATAAAGAGAGTACATTTCAGAATTCAAATCCAAACATTGTAAGGGAAAATCAAATTCCAACCTCATGACTATGGGTACTACTCTTGGAAACCTTAAATGAACTGTTCTGTATGGTAAATACTATGTTGTTTTATTAACAATTCTTTATGATATCTATAAAATAGAGTGTGCAGGTGAATCTCATTGGAATGCAGTACTCCATGTGTAAACTTGAAATACCGGTAAGCATATTTCCTTCATTCGTTATATATTCTCTTTTATAGTGTGCCTTGAGAAGTATATTTGCAGCAATGCATTTGCCTTGACATGTTGATCTGTCAACTCAGGTTCTCAAATGAAAATTGTTGATGATTTATAAGCTTTCTTATTAATTTTTCTTCACCTAGTCGAATGGGACGCTGGGCTTACTGTGAAGCTGAAGGTAGAATTCTCAGAAGCAATTCAACCAGTAACAGATACACGTCTATAATGGGATGGTGGGGTTAGGTCTTATCTTCATTGCATCATACAGATAATACAGTACTCCTACTGAAGTGGCTCTCGACTTGGGGCCCATATTTTCCTTAACTACAAGATCATGCTAGCAAAGTCTTCATGGATAAAACTTTGCTAAATGTTGTTTCAAAAAGGCATACTCTTAAATATTGTTATATTCTTTCTACTTGTTTGAAGACTGTTTTTTTATTTAAGGTCTTGGTGGATAAGAGTCCCCCATCTATTGCAATGTGAACATGTGCAGTCTAAAAACTACCTATCAGAGGTGCACATGTTTCATATTGTGCTGCATAGCACACTACTCTTTGTTAGATTGTTATTATATTTGGTTAGATCCATAGATTAGAGGCATTTAAACAATTGCTTCTAACTTATGCACATATCAACACATTATCTCAATGTACTTGAAACCACTGAATGCTCGTCCTCCTCTTTCTTATTTTTTCACATATCAACACATGATCCTTGACTACCCTTTCATAGCAAGCCTTCTTACATTCATTTATAGGTTGAAAACCATTCATTTACATGTTTGAACCAATTGAAATTTGTGATAGGTAAAATTGTGTGTAGCACGGCCGTGCTGGGCTGCACGACCGTGGTGGGTAGTGGGTAGCATAGGCGTGCTGGCTAGTACGGGCATGCTGGCTAGCACGACCATGTTGGGCTCTGGATACCACGAGCGTGATGGGCTCTGGCTACCACAGGCGTGTTGGCTAGCACGACCGTGTTGGGCTCTGGCTAGCACAAGCCTGCTGGCATTCTGGGTCATTTTCTGAAGTTATTGTTAGTTATTTGTTTATATTATGCTAATTATTGTAATTTAGTATGATTATGATTTCTGCAAACCACTACAAATATCGTCCTCCATCTGTATAGAAGCAATTTGAACTCTTATCTTTTGATTTAAAGGATTTACTTGATTCAATTCGTATCTTCTTTTACTGTCCAGTTAGTATCCATTTAAACTCTTACAATTCACAAATTGTCATCAGGGCAACTAGACTATATATTGAATTGTAGAAAACTGAAGGCATGAAGCCCATTGATACTTCTCATTCACTGGGAGAAGACGGCTTATGTAATAGGTAAGTTATGAGTAGGAGAAACTATATTTACTTGTTTCTTTCGTGAGCTATATCTCAAAACTTGTATGTTTCTTTGTAGGTATCCATGGTGGTTCACACAAAGTGGATGCTACTATCAACTTGATGGCTCTTGAGATCCACAACATACGAAAGTACATAACATATGGATTATGAGAAGAAATGTCAATATGTTCTGATCCAGGGGATTCGCCAACCAAAACTACATACATGAACCTCTACATGACGTTGCCAATAGGAAAGGCTGCGACTCTTGTGCTTAGTCCTATGTGTTGAGAGCTCTGGGAGTTGTTGAGGACATGTCACATACCTTGTTTGGGATTGGAAGATTCACCACTAAAGCTGAGATTCATAGGGTTGTTGAGCTCATTGTGAATTAGGTGAAGGAACTAAGGGAGATTAGCCCTCTTTATATTGTGCTTTGTAGTTTGCAGTGGATAGATGTAGTCAGAAGAAGATATTGTATACTTGTATCTTTTTTCCATGCATATTGTAAAATAGGGGCCAGGTTAATGTCCTCCCCATGTGTACCCATTGTTCAAATATAAATAAAAGTATCATTGTTGACATTGTAAGCACAACTCAATCTTGATTAACATTCATCTTTTTTCTTATTGAAAACCCCTCTATATTGGCAAGCGACTGACTGGATACATAATGTCTCTCACTACATATGTATGTATAGTACATGGTATCTTTCACTACACACTAGCTATAATTACATGTATAGAAAGTGCTAATTTTTGTTATACATGAACTACAAATACAAATTGTAACCAATGTCATCTCTCCCTACATATCATAGGTACAAATTGAATTGTAGTCATATATTTGGCTACAATTGAAACTACATGTTTATGTGTAAGGACATTTTTACCTACAATTAGGGTTACATATAAATTTGTAGCCAGAGGAATAACTAACTACAACTTAAAAAAATGTAGCCTAAACAATTAGCTACACTGGTATTAGCTATGTATTATAAATGTAAGGATAAATGTAGCCAAAGCTTTTAGCTACAAATTTTGGGGTTTTCGCTACAATTTTTTTTTGTAGTTAAAGACCATATTTTTCGTAGTCTATACTAAAATTATAAATACATAGAAGTATTTAAAATTAATGGATACAATACTAAAATTAATATTTATACATATTATATATATTTATATATAGTGCATATCAACATGTGCTATATGTTGCTATATTTGTTTTCTTTTTCTTTTTTCTAAATTTACAAGTAAATATATACATGTATACGTATATATGTATATATTTGTTTTATTTTTATAGTTTTAAATGTTACTATATAATTTTAGTATTGTATCTATTAATTTTAAATACTTCTATCTACATTTATAAATATTATGTATTAATGAAATATAATATTCTGTTATTATTTTATTATGTTCATTTATTATTTAAAATATATGGTTAATTGTATATAAGTTAATGTAGATTATGTTCATTTAGCAATTTAACATATATATGTATTTATATAACGTACATGATATCATAATTAAAAAAAGTAAAAAAAAAACAATACGTCCTCTTTGGGGACGCATTGCTTTGCTGGAGGCAATGCGTCCCCATTGGGGACGTATTACTTTTTAAAGTAGCAATGCGTCTCCTGAGGGGACGCATTGATCCCACCAGGAGCAATGCGTCCTCTTTGGGGACGTATTGCCTAAAAAATGTACCATTTTGGAAATTAAGTTTTCAATCGTGTCACTTTGGTAATTAAAATGTCCAAATGTGCTATTTAAGTTTTTTGGCCTAGCTTCAGTGGTAGTGTGGACGGCCACAGCAGCGTCAATGTATATGATGGCTGCATTCGCAGGTAGAGGCAGTGGTTTCTCAGGCGGCTGTGCATCTCTCAAGCCAGCATCATGGTTTGGGAGCATCGCAGCTTCTATAGCCACAACTTCTGCTTGACACACTCTAAGGAGGATGGTGGAAGGGATGGATTTGTGTTCGAAGATATGTGAATTCCGGTTCTTCTAAAGATACCAACAGGCGACCGACAAGGTAGTCATCCGCCCCTTGACGTGGTTAAGATGCTTGATGTTATAGTCCACCCAGTCGTCGGGTGAGGTGGCGGTGAAAAAGTCCCTTGCAGAGTGGGGAAGCAACCGGAGCCAGGAGGCTTTTGCTGTAGCGCAATCGCGCAGGAGGTGGAGGCAGTCTTCAAGTTGGGCATGGCATCTCGGACACGAAGGGTCTTCAGTCATCCTCCTCTGCATCCTCATGCTATTGGTGGGAATGCGGCTTCTATAGACAAGCCAAATGTGAAATTTCAGATGGTGGGGAAGTTGAAGGTTCCAAATGCCGCGAAGGACTTATATGGGTCGGTGGATGTAGCAGAGAGAAGTTTGAAAGTCGAGTTAGTGGAGAAGTTCCCATCAGGAGTGTGATTCTATGTACGTACATCTTGCCCATGGCGGCGGTGCGGGACACGCATGTTCTTTATGGAGTCGACCGTGTCTTTGCAGAACCATGATTGGAGGAATCCCTCATCCCATGAACCATTATCCAGGACTAGGCAGGAGACTTTTAGAACCGAAAGGTCTTCCGGGATGGTAAGGGTGGGTTTTATGGAGGTGATACTCCCTTCTCCAATCCACGCGTCGTACAAGACCGAGGTTGTGACGATCCGTCATCAAATCAAGTCATCACTAGTAATAATTGTGAAATAACCATAAACAGCGGATCAACAAAATTACTAAAAATTAAAATCATTTTGCAAAGAGATCTTTTTTCAGGAAACTTTTACTGAAAGGATCAAAACTTTATATACATGAGGGTTCACATTGTACATACTGTACCATCTTATCTCGAGGATAACATATAATAATTACTTTGTCAAAACATATACTTAAGCAACATAAAACCGCGAGACATATAAGACAAAATCTCAGATTGTTTATAAAACCATCACGTACTAAATCTAAGGACCTGAGAGTATAGAGACAACACATATAACTTCTATCTATAAGACACGACAGACAGTACATTCAACTTGAGTTGTTAGTGCTGCCCCTGCTTTTGTTGTTCTCCCATTACAGTACAATCCCTACCCCCTCGTGCACGTCCACCTAAAAAATGTGGATGTCACGGTGTTATAACCCCAATTTTTGGGTTCATTGGTGAGAAATGTAATTTCTCATATTAAAGAAATAAAGATATGATTTGTTTTGAATAAATGGATTCCCTTCACAATAGCCTTGATTGGTTGCTTTGTGGGCTTTATTGGCTATTGGGCCCAATAACAAGGAAATTCGATTAGTAAATGGATAATTGAATTTTTTAAGAAAAGAAATATGTAGAAACCTCTAGAAGGCAAATCCAAAGAAGATTTCGTGCCTCTTGGGTTCCTTGGGTACCAAGGAGTCCAAAGTTGCATAAAGAGGCAATAAGAAAAGAAAAAGTTAATTAAGTATTTCTTTATTAAGAAATAAATTGAAAATAGTGATAAAATGTGGAAAATGAATGGAAAGAGGTATAAATGAGATTTCTTGGGGAAATTTCGTATCCATGATGTTGTTAATATTAAAAGGAATACCAATGAGGAAAATTAAAGAGAAATAAAGAGAAATAAAAAAAGAGATATTTTAATGAGAAATAAACAAGATAATGCGAAATAATGAATAAAGATGCATCTAGAAGGATAATAAGTATCCAATAAAAAAGAATTTCGAAATTAATGGAGTGTCTTGGGATCCAAGGAGACCCAATAAAGAGGAAAGAAGGAGAAAATACCAAAACTTGCAAAATAAAAGATAATGTGATACATTAATAATGAATTTTGTGTTGTTTTTCAAAAGATGGTATTTTCTATTAAAAGGAAACATGATTTCGTGACAAATAACTAAAATGCAAGTTTAAAGAGAATAAGAAAGTGGATTTTTGTAATCCTAATATTAAAAGAAGAAGGAATACTAAAGGAATATGAGAGAGAGAGAACTAGTTTCTTATTGAAGGAATTAGTTTCCTACTTGGAAAGGGACTCCTTATTCGTGAATAGCCGACCTAAGTCTCCTTTCCTCACCCTATATAAAGGGTAGACTCTCAGGATCGAGTTCCAGGGGAAATTCCATGCAATACACTCTCTTTTCCCTACCTTCTTCCTCCTTGTCTTTGTCCTTAAACCCTAGAAGAAGAGAACGCCACGACCCTAGAGCAATAGGGCGTCCGAGTAGATTGGCAATGGATCTGAACGTGCCACGAAGCCATAGGTTGTTCCAGCCAACAACACCATGCTCTAAAAATCGATGCATAACAGCCGCACTGCTGCACTGAACGGCCACAAGATGCAGCTCCGCCTGAACCATCCCGGCCATCCTAGCCAGGGGTCAAGGGTGGGTGGAGGATGATGGTGGACGACGGAGCTAATGGAGTGGTCTCCAGGGGCTCTCGGGTCCAGGAAGAGGAGGGAAAAGCTGCGCCAGTCGCAGCTAGGGCGGCAGCCCTAGGGCGGCCCGAGGTTGAAGAAAGGAAGGGTTGGCTTTGGACGGAGTTGCCCTCCGTGGGCTGTAGAAGGCGCTCAACTTACCAAGGACAAAGTTGTCCTTTCGTCATGTTTCCAAAACCAGCAAAACGCGTTGCATGGAAGGCACCTACGTGGCAGCCCCCCATTGGCCAAAGTAAGTCATTTTTTGTTAAATTCATATCTCCTCAACCGTAGCTCAGATAAATGCAAATAATATATGAATTTTGATCAGGAGAACGAGAGGAATCCGATAAAAATGGTATTAAATATAGATTTTGTTCCTAATTGCAAAAGTACTATAAGTTAATGAAAAGTGCATTAAAGTAAAGATAAAAACCCTATTTGTGAATTAAAGGTTGAATCTATGATGCCTAATGGGTTAGTTTGAATAATGATACCTTGTTGAATGATAATATCAGATGCAAATCTAATCTAGATGAGAAATTGTATGTTTTAAGGTTTTATACCAAGGTTACATGATAATGCATTTAGAAACCCTAATTTAGAGAAAAAGGGGAAGATATCATGAGAATATGTTGTTAAATGATAGTTCTAAGTTTTTGGTATGTGAAAGTCCTTAATTCTGGATAAATACCCTAAAAGTAGTAATTAGGGTCTTTTTATGAATAAAAGGTAGAAATGATGGCAAAATGAGTTCATATGTTAATTAGACCCTAATGAGCTTTGGATTAATGATAAATGCACATAATGATCTTGTCCTGAATTAAAAGGGATAAAAATAGTAGCTTTAATGTAAAATAAGTTTAATGAAATTAATTGATGAGTAATGTGGCTTTAAATGTGGAAATAGGGTTATATGTTGTTGAAGATAACCTTAATACTGAAGAATAGATAAGATAACTAGGGTTTTGAGTAATGACATAAAATTAGGGTTTACTATGGTAAAAGATGAAGGGAAACCCTAATTGCAAAAGGAAACCCTAAAATGGATACAGAAGCCTTAGGAAGCGATTTCAAGTTGAATAGAAAGAATCTTGATAAAGTGTGTAGTAAATGGAATACATGTGTTTTTCAGGATTCTTGATTATGTGGTTGAATTACTTCCTTGGATTGCTTTCTTGGTTGGAATTGATATTAGCTTGAGAAATCTACTGAACAGGTATGTGGTTACTTATGAATAACCGCTTAGGTTTTCCGATGGATTCCCGAATGTTTAATCGCATTGAATGCAACTAAACTGTTTGGATGTTCATATTGTAAACTATAATGTGGCTATGACTATCACAAAGGATATATGCCTACAAACTCAGATCCTGGTTCTCTCTGTGGCATTATAGCTAACCTAGTACATGGCTACCTATGGGTAGATCCATCAGGTTAGAGAAAGACCTAGTACATGGCTACCTATGGGTAGGTCCATCATGTCTATGGATGACCTAGTACATGGCTACCTATTGGGTAGGTCCATCAGGTCTATGGTTGACTTAGTACATGGCTACCCTTGAGGTAGGACCATCAAGTCACAATGAGTTAGATATTGGGCTATCTTCGGATAGTGCCATGCGACTCTATTACCTAAAAGAGAGGTGATATCCATGTCCACTGTAGGGACATCCCAGAGTTCGAGAATATGTATGGATTGAGTTGTATGGCTTAAAATGTAATCTTGATTGTTAAATGATTAATTGAATGATTATATTGTTAACATAGTTGAACATTATTTGTTCCCTCCACATACCAGCTTCGGCTGACCGACGTTTTGTTTGTCGGCGTTTTAGGTACAATGAAAAGAACATATAGTAATGTGGCACATGTGGTACTAAATGTGAATTAAAGTGCAAAGGAGGATTAGATAGATTCGTATCTATGTGGATAGAAGTTTAGAGATCCAAGTTTTCAAAAAGGTATGCAAAATTTATTTTCTTACAGCTTTCAGTATAGTGTGTTAAAATTTGATAATTATTCTTGGTTAATTGCCGAACCTTTGATCCGGAAGTCATGGGTGCGGCTTCGACCTCTCGGTCTCCCTTAATTGGGGGTTATCGGGAGATGGGGTCGTAACACACGGGGTGAGACAATTGTCCCAGTAAGAGATATAACTCTCTGCCGACCATATTATTATCACAGTTAAGTAGTACAAAATTGAGCAGAAGTTCTTTTATAATAACAAATAAGATTAATTACTGTATAAATAGGACAAGGTAATCTCTTTATTTAAGAAAAATGATACATTTATCCATAGTAGAGTAATAAAACATCTATCTACTTTACAAGGAATGCAAAGAAATATAAATAACATCTATAAGCTAAGATGTATAACTGAAGTGTACATCAACCAATGTTTTCCGTATTCGATCCTTAAGCAAATACGCTACACGACTTATTACATTTTACAATCACACTTATGCCCTGAGGATATGAAGTATACCGTTCATGCTCCAACCGACCACAAACTTCTCACAAGTCCGTACCATACAAGGTCAATGGAAGAGCTGACTGCCATGACCTCTGTCATCTCGATCAGTACGAGACCACTGGAAGTGACATCTCGTGTCAAACTACAAAAAGAGCATGCCAGGGTATAGTGGCATCTTCGATCAGAGCTATAGCCGCAACATGCACTCTCTTAGGGGAACAACAGACACACAACCATCCCCAGTCGTAAAATCACTTAGTCTTGGTATATAGCCGTACTCTGAGCCACGAGCCAGTTCATCGTGCTCATCACTGAGTCTACGACCACAGTCACACTTGAGCCAGGATATGCCATATAGCCAAACCCCCATTTTTTTTCAAGTTCGTAAGGGGATCGGCTCACATATGGTCATCCAAGCTTACGCCCCAGCATATTCAAAAATATGCGTTCCATGTTATCCCGTGGGAAAAACCCATTTCACTATTTCAGCAAATCCTGACGCTGATGGATCTAATGGTCAGGGCAATGTTATGGTTTCTAATGATATATTAAGTGCATTACAGTATTTTTTTAGCATCAAACAAGTTATAAGCATCAATCATAAACAAATGCTACAAAGAAAGGTGTAATACATCTATCAAGTACTTTCCTAATCTTTGGAACACATTTAGATACATAACACTTGGTATCTCAGTCCCTTATCATATTACTGGTGATTCTTATCCCTTAATCATTATCATCATCATGATTATATGATCTGGGTATTCAACCCTTATTTCATCACTAAACAATGTCACCTCTTATCAGGTAACCATTACCTCTAGGTCCTCAGACCCATGTATATATCACACTTGTTGCATAAGTATTTCACATGGTTCACAAGGCCCATTAAACATCTTGTCACCTCTCACTAGGCAACAACTATTCACATGCACTACAAAAAAAGTATGCTTTAACTACAATTATTTTAACTATATATGTTGTAATTATAGATAAAAACTACTTTTCTCTACACATATTAAATATGTAAATAGAGAAAATGTAGTGTTGATTACAAGTACTCATCCCATGTATTTGCTCTCAAATAAACACATGCCCAAAATTTCAATTTTTCTGCGCCTACTCTAACTTTTTCCCTGTTGGCGCGGGGAACACACCCTCTAATCCCCCAATCACACTCGAGGTACTCCCTCTCCTATGCCTCGTCCACCCACGATTATGCTCTCTCCCTCTCACCCTTTTCTCTTCCCCTCAAATCCCCCAACCCAATCTCGCCCCCCCAGTACTCTCGTATCGTCCCCTTGGTTAGACCATGACCTCATAGATTGCCAAACAGGAGGTGTTGGAAGAACGATGAAATGAAAAATAGGAGAGGAGAAGGGCTAGATTGAAGCTCAACTTCTCAAGAACAAGGTTCATAATGTTGTGCCTAATCTTTTCCCGCTCACAATAATTTTCAGCAATGTTAGAACTTACAAAATTTCTACCCTGATATACTCAGTGCAAACTACAATTGATGAAATTAAGACAGGAGGCGCCTGTGCAACACAAGGGTAGGCGATTGCATGCACGACCAAGGCGCCTCCGCTTCCTCTCAGATCTGGGGGTGGGGGACGATCTATACCCTGAGTCCCAATGATATCCCGTTATCCTGGGGGAAGTCTCCTATCTACGAGCAGCTATCGATCATACAAGTTTCCAGATTGTTGAGGTTCTGAGCCGTGCACGCAAAGGGGAGCGGTGTGGAAGGTGTCCACTACTCCCACTACGATACTTTGTCTTTGAATGTGACGGTGAACGCAAGTTTCTATCATCTATTTGCAGGAGCCCATCTTGCATCCTAGGAAACCAGATCTTTGGCTTGAATGGGTTTTCTGCTCACTTATTTTCCTTCTTCTGTTTTCTATTTTCATTGCTTTTTCTCCTATTTGTGTTATTTCTAATTAGATGTTACCCGAGTAGAATTTGTGTTATTTTTTTATTAGATGTTGCTGCAACATCTTTCTGCTTAGATCTTCTTCTCCTAGCTATCTTGTCTCCCTATTCTGCGATCTCTAGTCCTATATCTAGCTTTCCCCCTTAGTTTCTCTTCAATTTTCTTTCTTAGTCACATAGATATACATTTGAAGATCTTCACGTTTGGAAAAATCACTCTGTTTTTGTCTATGTACCGCACGAGCGTCATCAAATAAAAAATATCTATTATATTTATCTTCGATCAGCTTTGTCTTAAAGGGATCAATTCTAAATTTTATCTATTGCCTCCCGATCTCTGTATGTATGGCTTGGTTGATTCATATTTTGTTTGTACCTCTGGTGATGCTATATCTTTACTCAGATTGGTGAAGCCTTTGTCTTGATCGTTGATGAATCTCCGTTATTTTCCTTTTATATTACTTTGATTCTTTTACTTCTTTTCAACTTGCTTTGTTCTCTTAGTTCACATGAAAATCGATAAGTATCTTATATTGAAATAACATAAAATTGGCAACATGATCATGTTTAGTGAGATAATATATATATATTAGATTGTAGACATTCTCTATCTCTTATGGATAAATCACAGAACTGTGGAAGGTGTTGACTAAAATCTGACTAGATTTTTCACTATGCTTCCTCGTATGTTTATTAATATATACTTGTATTATTCTGTTGAAAATCCATAGAATATATAAACCCTTACTACAGACATGCTGAAAACATTTCAGACTTTCCTCTCATGGATGTAAAGTTCATTTTGGGATACCAAATTACTGTCTCACTTATAGGTACCTTTTTATTGCTGAACATTGTTTTATTGTGATAAGTATTTCTTGTTTCAGGATGTTTATACACCAACGGAGAAAGATAAATGCTTTGTTTGCTTTCAAATGGGATACATGGTTGTTGGTTTCCAACAAAGGAAAAAAGAAAGGCTGGCGATTTTGAAAGAAAGGAAAATCATCTGTACACCTGATTGTGGTTTAATATTGCACTTTATTATCATATAATATTTTTTTCATAATTAAATGTGAATTCATGGAATAGAAATATAGAACTACAACCTGATGAATTCTGGTTTTAAATTCTGCCTGCCCAATTCTATTTTAAAAAATATTTTCTCATGTATAATTCATTATCCAACCATTAATACAATACAAGAAAAATGCACATGCTTGAAAGAATATACTAGCATGAGTTAGATGTCCAGTTTTGACATAATTTAGACTTGTAGGTCAGACCACTTTTCATTTTCTACCAGACCCATTACATTCATTTTGAACTAGATAAAATTCACTAGCTTGAATAGAGAAGCATCTCACATGGTCATTTAGGATCCCGATGCATTTGGGCACCTGTTATATACTTTAAGTTGGCTGCAGGCATAACTCAAAATATACATATGATCATATTACTACTATAGATATACTATGTTATTTACTTGTTGGTTTACTATTTTACTTTTAGTCCCATATTGCTCACTTGTACTTCTGTCTCTACTCTCAGTAGCTATATTAGAGACTATCTTGTAACCTGTTTTACTGACTAAATAAACAATTTCATTTCCTTCTATATGGTATCAAGAGCATGATCTCTGTTTCCCCGCCCATCCATCCACCCATGACGTAAGTCACGCACCCCCCATCCGCCTGACCCCCACCCCCCGCCCTCCCTGCCCTCTCTCCGTCACACCACCCTCCCTGCCCTCTCTCTCTTCCCCCCACACCGCCGCCACCCCTATTCTCCTCCCCCCGCTGCCGCAACCTCCTCCACCACCCACCCTGCCCGCCGCCTCCACCTGTACAACCAACCTCCATCGCCACCCTCCTCCACCGCCACCCTGCCGCCGCCCTCCCTTTCCATCCTCCTCTCCCGCCACAACCTTCCCTTCCTCCCTCCACCCTCCTAGCTTCCTCCTCTTCGGCTCCTCCGCTTCCCATCCCTGCTCCGGCTGCCACTAGTTTTTACCTCTCCTCTCCCTCTACGTCCGGGTGATCTTCGTCTCCAAGTTCGGACATCCACCTGCCGTCTAAGTTGAGTGTATTTTCGTCTCACCATCTTCTCTACCTACACCTCATGAAGGAACATTGAGCTTTCCTCATGACGACGTAGGTTTCTCTATATATATGCATATTCTATCCTATACGGGTTTTTTGATCTGACTCGTCAGATCCCTACTGCTGTTATCTGCCCCTTTGTGGGTCTCTGATCTACTTTGCTACTACACTGACTACTGTCTCTGCCATGGCCTTATATGAGCCTCCTCGCTCTTTGTGTGTCACCGCGGTGAAGCTCGACGGTGGCTCCAACTATCATCTGTGGTCAACGTCATTTGTTCTATATGTCAAAGCATAATGCCGGTACACCATCTTACGGCTGAGCCTCCTACTATTCCTACTGTTGATGCGTATGACAAAACCAGACAAATCTATGCACAATGGTCCAAGGATGACTTCGGAGTCATGTTTTGGATCCTCAATAGTACTAAGCCCCGAATTAGCCAATCACATATATGCCTTCATGATGCTAAGGCTATGTGGGATCAACTGTCCCACGTCTACTCTCATCAAGAGAATCCCAAGCGAGTTTTTGAAATTTTCAAAAACTTGGCTAAAAAAGAGTTCTCCCCTGACACTTCCATTGATGACTTCTACAATCAATGCTCGGCTTTGTGGAATGAGTTTGAACTCTACCACCCCTTGACGATAGACATCAAAATTGCTCAGAAGCAAAGCAACAAACTACAACTTGTTCAGTTTTTGGCTACTCTTCCTCCCTCATTTTCTGGTGTGGTTGACCAGATCTTGTCAAGTGATCCGCTACCTACCCTTTGAGATGTTCTCAAAAGAGTCCAACGCCTACCGTCCATGACTCCTCCTCCTGTTGTTGAGCACCCTGCGCTTATTGCTCGCTCTACTGATTCTGGACGTGGCCGAGGTCGCGGTCGTGGCGGTTGCCCTCCTACCTCGGGAGGTCATGGATCATCTGCTCCTGGATGTGGTGCTCCTCCCGGCCCTCGCTACTGTAACTGGTGTACCTGGGATAATCATATTGAAATCACTGCTAGATTAAGCGCGACAAGCCCGCTTGGGCTAACCAGGATGCTACAGAAATTACTGCTGACTCTACCGCTGACGCACCTCCTGCTGCTGCAAGCACAGAATGGTTACATTCTGAGTTTGAGAAGATGTTCCAAGAGCATCTCTCACAGCTGCCATCCCCGTCTAGACCAACACCGTCTGCCATGCTCGCTTCTCCATCATCTGCTAACAAACAATGGTGCACTGACTCGGGTGCGTCCACTCATATGGCTGGTGATCTTCGTCTATTTTCTATTCTAAATAAAACTGCTACTATATCATCTGTTACTGTTGCAAATGGCTCCAAAATTGTAGTTCATGGCACTGGCACAGTTCCTATTTCACCAATACTGTAATTGCATTCTATTTTATATATTCTAAAATTTCCTGTTAATCTGTTGTCAGTCAGTAAGATGATAAAACAACTCAAGTGCTCTATTAAATTTGATCCTTCTGGTTGTATTTTGAAGGATCTCCGCACGAAGATGAGGATTGGTTCAGCCGTGAAGGACCATATGGGCTGTATTATCTGGATGGACCTCCTGCTGCTTCTGCTATGCTATCTACTTCAGTGACGGGACTACAATGGCACTTTTGCCTGGGCCATCTGCTATCAAATTAAAGCATTTATTTCCAACTTTATCTAAGAACAATTTTTCCTGTGAAACTAGTGTTTTAGGCAAACAAACTCGGTCTATTTTTCCTGTTAAGAAAGTTATTGCTTCTAAAGAAATTTTTGACATTGTTCATACTGATATTTGGGGACCGTGCTCCGTATCAAGTCACTCGGGTGTGAAATATTTTATGACCTTTATTGATGATTATTCTCTGCCGATAGTAGCTGGCATAAATACATATACTTAGTCATTCATCAGTTTATATTCCCAAAACAAAAAATGAAACTTCCATCAATAGTAATCGTCTTACTTAAGAAATCATTGAGTTGTGCTTTTCTTTCTAATGAATGCCCTTTTTAGTAGAAAAATGTTTTTTTAAGAAAATTTTGTATAATAGAGAGGCTGAGAGACAAGTGAAATGATAGTGCCAACATGTAAAAGCTTGACGTGTAGACTCTAGAGTGTGACTTGATATATTGCCTACATAATTTATTTTAAATTTAATTCGGTGAATCCTCAATGTTTATTAAATTATAAAAATAAATTAGTGGATTGTACCTCAAGGTCAAAATGGCAGCGTGAAAATTTTGCATGGAATCAAGCATATAGACATATCACAACTATTCATGCTATTAGAAAAATATGTAACCTATACAGGAATTCATGTATAAAATGGACTTGATGCATTCAAGTAAGTCATTACAGCTTAAGGATTATATGCATAATTTTTTCACAAATTATAGCTGATCTATCATGTACTGGTGATTGGTGGTTTTCTCTTTCAGTCCCATACTCATAATAATTAAACGAGCCTCAAATAAACCACATTTAGCCAATAATTTCCCTATATGAAGGCAGTTGACTTCCTTATATTAGTTCTATACGACAACATGACCATGGAGCTTGCAAAATGCATTTCAAGTCTAATATGCATATGTGAAATATAAAAGCATACAAATTAGTACAAAACACACAGACACATCCTCGCCTAGATACACATGTTTTTCTTTAGTTCCACATTGTGCGTTTGTACGTTTGATATATATATTTTTATTAAGTCAAACACGATGTTCTGACATTATTGACATGTTATTCAAGTCAGTTATGTGTTAGCTGTTGGGTAGATGCACCCACATAGTAAACAAAGAATGATAGAAAGGACAATCATTGTCTATAAATCCCAGAACTTGACATAATTCATTGAATTTAAAAATCTTTATTTCCTCTTATATGTTTTAAGATATAATCTTCTTCACAAAATTTTCTTGTAGCAGGAAAAAGTAATTGAGTTTTCTAGTCTTATTCTACTAAAGTAGTTACTTGTCGAGCTGACATTTACATTACCATTAACATCCAAGAAAAGTTGTACACTGGAATTAGCTTACCAGACTATAACTAAAGTAAACACAACATTGAAATGATAATCTTTCATTGACCATTGTGTTTCATCCTTTTACTCTCTTTGGCAAGGTAGAGATGGGGACCACTAGCTGTCATCTGTGGAGATTGAGATGCAGGAATGGAAACAACTCCTCCCATAAGTCGATTCCAACACTACTAACGGTCAGAGTCCAATTTCTTCTTTCATAGACCAGTTGAATGTTCCATCTTTAAAGGTTCACTTTTCTGGACATCCCTTACCCACCCTCTCCAGATGTCATATAATGATGTGGCAGGTATAGCAGGTTACTTCCTTCTAACATTTGAGGGCCATGCTAATCTATCACATGGTTCATGTATCTGTTCTATGGACCATGCATGTTATAAGAAATTTGGTAGCCCATAAATTTATTTTTTAATTTATAGTGGAGAACATGTATCACAAACCAGACCATTAATTATTCTACATCTGTAATGGAGTTTCTGTTCCTACTGCGCTAGCATGGACTGGTAAAAAAAGTATAAGATGTATGCCCAATGACATGGTGAAAAAAACCCTCCACATATGTTTAACAGCCTCATATATTTTTTTGTGACTCACATATGTGCTATAGTCAGCACATAGTTTAATAGCCTCACAAAAATTTCTTTGTGCATGTTCAGTGCTAACAGTGGGCATTTTCCCTTACACTACAAGTTCATAGTTGTTGTTCTCAATATCCATTTCATATAGGTTTCTAGGGCCAAACATGGACAGATTGCACTGCACCATATTCAATCAAGAAAGCAAATTGATCACTGCTGCAACATTCAGTAGTATCCACAAATATTGAAGCAGACATTCGCAAACCAATTGTATCAAATGTTGATAAACAACACCAACAAGTATTAGTAGACAGGTTTGGTTGCCTCAAGCTCCTCACAACTGTCTGACAGAACATGCAATTGTGAACCATTAAGGACTGCATACTTATGAGATAATTTGACAGAACAAGCAACTGAATCAGTTTTCATGGTCTCCACAAGGTCTAAACATAGAGGTATGTCTCATTTCGAAGACTGACATTATCGAAATTATCATGGTTTGTCCTTTTAGTATAAACTCATTGATATTCAATATCTGTTATGGTAATAGAAAGTATCTTTCTAGGATTCTAATATATGAAGATGGATTATAGAGAACAAAGGTAGTACTTTGGTACTCATACGAGAGGATTATCATGCTTTTTAGTTGGAATGTCATGTATTTGAGAGGCATTTTTCTTCTTGTGATAAAATAGTGTATATGCCTTTGCTTTCATATGTAGGATGTGACATCTTTATATGGATCCAACCATGTTGCTGCAATGCCCATGATGAATCTGTTGGCAAAGACCAATGTTCTCATAGATTGTCGAGGGAACAAGTAGGAGGTATCAATCACTACCCCTTGAATTTCCTCTTAAATTAGGGTTTATTTATAGGTATAAAGAACAAACATCATCAAATACATATGCGATAGAATTTCCTATCACATAAATTGGTTTACAATCCAGGAGGCTTATAACCTGCTTGTTGCATATATTAAGCTTAAGCTTGTATACAGGTCTTCGGTCTGGTTATTAATATGTGCAGGATGCTTGATGATGTTCTTACCTCATGCTATGAAATTCTCCTTATCTACTCTTTTCAAGAGGATATGTTTTTGCCTATCTGTATGAAGCTAAGATTTATGACTGGTATGAAGTCAATTCTAATATCAAGTTTGATGGAATATATTAATTAGTTCACATTTTTTAAATATGAAATGATTCCAAGTACTTGCTCTATTCTTTGAAGTTACATTTACTCAAATCATTCATGCATATGGTACATGGTTGATGTGTTTGATAGTTTTATTTAGGAACTCAAATCTCAGCTACGCTCTAGGGTTAACATGCTCTCTATCTTCAAATGATAACTTGGGACAACTACAATTACAGAGCTTATCAACATGTCTAACAACCATGTATGAAGCTAATATTTGATGGTGACCTTAATGGTGAATCAGTTGCATAAGTTGCTGTCCTTAAAGTCTTCAGAGGTAAAATCACTGTTCTGCCATTTAAATCTCTTGGTATGGTTCGAAGTTTAAATCCCCCCTTCATATTGGTAAGTTAAGGCACTTACACATGTTGAGCGAACTTATTTCATTTCAGTTATATTTCAGTTTCTTATGTTAGTACAGAGCAATATAGAATTCTGTTTTTCTATAAGGGTGTAAAATCTCATGTGTTAAGTGCATTAAATGCCAAACTCCAATAATATATGACTGAATGGGTGAGGTAATTATTTAAGGTCTTCTCATTTAAGGTATATTGTTTGAAAAAGAGACGTGGATGCTTTTGTTTTGTGGGAATTAGTCTCTCTCTCCTTGAATCACATTCTTCCTTCTTTGTATAAGTGTGGAAGGCAAACTTCTATAGTCTCCATATCTTCTTTTAATGCATGGCTAGATTAGAATTTAAGTTTTATCTAGTTAATGAAAATTCATTCTCTTGATTCATATTACATGTTCCTGTTCATTCTATATAGTTGTCTGCCATCTACCACTTTCTCTTCCTATAATATAGAGCACGATATTCAGTCTCCAATGCGTGAGCTAAACTTTTATAATGCTTTTCAAATCTTATTATTTGATTTGTCCTCAAATTCAGTCTCTAGTGGACATTAACTACTAGCTGAATTGAACCATTAGAATGATGATTTATGATCAAATTCCAAACTAGCCTAGATTTTATCTATAATTGCGTTGAACATTTCTGTTTGGCAGTGTTTTTATAGTTTCTTCCTTAGATACAATGCTGACGGATACAAAGACAATGCTTGAGGTGAAGATGACCTCTACAGTCATGACCATTGGAAGCAAGCCACATGGGATACTGATGTATGCTTCTAATTTTATTGTGATTTGCAATAATTAGCTTTAAAACCTTATTGTCTCTTGTTAGCCTCAAATCTTCATTATTATTATTTAATAGTGCAACAAACTCAAATGTTTACTTTCTTTTTGTTCTTATTTGAAGATAATACAACACATGAGACTTTGTTCCTGATTTATGGTACTTTCTAGTTAATTGTTCAGCTCATCACTCAAAATATCAGTTGTGGATGTGTCACTATAGACACACCCATCCTAAACACACTGCACTTCATGCACAATGATATATTTCTTCACATTCTTGTAATCAGTAGAGGTGGATCTTTAGAACTTTATATTTGTCAATTCTGACATCCTTGTTTTTATTCTCTCTTGTTTAAAGGTAGACTTTAGTATGTTTCGTCCTAATTAATCTACAGGTGGCTAAGAGGTATGTGACACTTGGTGCTACTTTCAATTCCATAGATGATCATTTACATTATTTAGTTTTCTATTCCAACATGGATGGATAAGCCACTATAGTAGTTTGCTCATGTCAATAAATGCAGCTTGTCCATCTACTGAAGATGATACTAACTAGGGACATTCAAATGCAAATAAATTGACATAAGATGTGGAATTCAATTTGCAACTAACTAGAGGTTTCTACATTCAAATTTACTAAGATCTCAACCATATGAATAGCTCTATCTTCCTATCCAATGAATAGTATATTAAAGGGAAGGGGTAGGTATTTTATTCAGAAAATATTTGTTTTGTACCTACAACTGTAGCAAATGTGGTCAGAATTTTCCTGATTTCTAATAGATGGATGAATGACAATGTTGGTGTTGGTGTCTATTCACCATTACACGCGCTCACAACCATGCTAATGTTAAGTGTTAACTCCATGATCATCATTAGTGACATGTGGACTGTTAAGTCAGTAAGGGTTCTTGGGATTGGACCCAAACTGATATGTTGATTAGCAATGATGGCTTGCTACTGATTCTAAGCAATGTTCACATGATTAGCGATACCATAGATACTCCTTTATGAATGATGGCAAGATTACAATGTTGGTTGGTGATGGATACATATAGGGTGACAAATAGTGGCGAAGAGTGACATTAGGTCCAGGTGAGGCACATGCCTCACCATGTTTCCATAGAAAAGAACATGCATCAGTCTACCACTACAACATCACCTCACCCAATCCTAAGTGTGTGAGATATGTTTCCAGTTAAGATCTGTAGCAACACCATGATCGAAGAAAGTCTTGAGTAGATAATTAGGGTGTTTGGGCTATTTTTGACTCTTCATCTATCTAAGTCTCAATGTGGCTTGCTTAGCAGGCTTCCTGTAGTTTGTTTTGTTAAATGAAATCAAAAGAGTAGGTTAGCAATTTGAATTGTTCCTCAGTGACTATTTACACTTTATTCTGCTTCAGGTTTGCAATCTGAAATAGAACTATTTTTTGTACACTTCATCTACTTTATGTTTGCATTCTTGAATAGTAGGTTGCAAGCATATGATGTTAGTCTGACATGGGCCCAACTATGCTATCCTACATAGGAGAAAATCCTCTCTAGAGTTATACTTCTATTTTCCCTTGATGCCTATAAATATATTGATGTTTTATAATTGTATCTTTTTCTTGATACTGAACTTATAATTTTGTATGTCAATAGGATATCAGTATCTTGGGGAGTAAGATGTTTATGTATGTTAGTTTACTGTATGAGTTGGGCACACTTGATTTTGATACTAAGTGAACTACTTGTTTAGGCTATCTCTCATATGAACTATGTGCACGAAATATGAATAAAAGACCTCTATATGTTGATGATAAACAATATCTAAATGAAATATAATGAAGTTGTGAACTACCTGAGATTGATTGTCTTTAATTTCCTAACTAGCTGGATTAGAAAGACTGGTAGGTTTGTATTCATCTCAGTAATGTTGATTAGAAAGACCAGTAGCTTTGTATTCAACTCAGTAATGTTGGATTTAGTAGCTTGATTTGAGTGAAGTATATCATATTTTGGAAAAATGTTACAGTAGTGTACCTACGGATGACGAGGTCAGAAGACGTCACATTTTGATAGTGTACATTTTTCATTGTTGTGAATGCTCCAAAACAGAATTAATGCAACACATGTTCCAATAAAGTGACCTTTTCTCTCTTCTTCCTGTCCAAATTCAAAGAGATATGTTAATGTATTATGATTGAAGTGAATTAACCCTCTCATTGTTGTTATTATATGTAAGGATGGAGTTCTATATAACACCTTAAAGGGTAGATATTCACACGCTTTGTATATCTAATTTTCTGAACTATATGAAGACCTAGGTGTGATGCCAAATATGATGGAAAGACACCAAACATGCTAAAGATTTGAAAGAATATTATTATGATTATTAAAAAATGTTTAATAATCAGTTTTCAAGTTGAATATTTGGGTTTCTACAGGTCTACTAATAGAAATGACCTAAAGGAAACACAAACATGTTTGAGATAGATAAGTTTTTGAAAATAGCCTAATGGAAGCTCAATTGTTTATGTCTGGTTACATGTAATGAAACATTTGTTTCTATTTCAGTCTTCATCTACTCTTTACCTCTTATATGTCTCAATGTAGTTGGTGCAAGAACAAGATATAGTTCAGTCACTCCCTACTCAACTTTTGAGCCATGGCTGATGGATTTCAAGGAAGGTATTGAACCGGTATAGGTCCCCATGGGATGAACATTAATTGAGAAGAAAAATTTGTGCAGGTCCGGTCCCATGGGAGTAGTGATTACAGAGCAGAAAGGCTAGAACAAATCTGTATGAGAAACTCCTCCATCACTTTCTAATGCAAGCATACATGCATACCTCTTTCATTCACTTCTTTTTCTGGTATATGTTATATAGGAAAATGCATATCATGCTTCTCTCATATTTGATTATCATACATTATTCGTCATGTACTCCATGAAATTCATTATTGAGTGTATGACTAAAAATTACATGGATTTAAAGATAAAGGTAGGATGGGACTACCAATTAGGTACCCTTACAAGTCCAGTAGGCCCTGACAGAGGCTATTTTTTGTCAATCTACACACACATATCAGTATAATGTTCTAGAGGTAAGGTGTATTCAATAATTCTAGAGATGGCAAGTGCATTACGAAAGCTTCACTGTGACTTGACTACTGTGTTGCTGGCATGTGAATTTTTCAGCAAAGAAGTTGTTGTCTAGACATTTGATTCAGAACTGGCTATTCACTTGGGTGACTCTAATAATCTTCAAGATCTTATGGATGAAATCTTGAAACATTTGCCTCTGCCTCTACTAAAGGTAAACTTTGTTTTGGTAAGAGAATCTAGCTTTGTGTGTGATAACCACTTTTTTGTATCTAGATTTTTTTTCAAAGTCTAGTTGATACTTACATTTTTTCTTTCAATCTATGGTCCTTTAGATTCCGCACTTGGAGTTTATGATTTTGTTCATAGCCTTGAGCTGCCATTCACTTTCTTTATTGAGATAATGCAACTTATTTCAGATATATCCACTCGTAACTCCTATAGAAAATGACATTTTTCACAAGGGTAGATGAAATGCCTAAGGATAATAGAGGGGGTCAGTATGTTAGAAATCACAACAAGGTCTATGAGTAGGTCTTTCTTTGAATCAAAGCTCCCACATGTTAGAATTTCTCAGTTTCCCTTATCAATAAGAAGCAGCAGGTACAGGAGCTAGCTTCGTCCAAACCTACGAAGAAATTCAACCTTCTCGAAGACGATGACTCCGACGCGGAAGAGGTAGCTGAAGAAATTCACTCGGGAGAATCAAGTGGAGAAGGGGAAGAAGGAAATGGACCTCCATCTGACGTGTCTTTCTCGGACGATGAAGAACCTTTTACCAATGACTTCCTTGGAGGGAGCAGCGATGGTGCGTTTTGTTGTGCATATTCGGTTAAACATTAGTGGTTCTATTCTCCTTTTTTGTTAAACAGTTTTACTGTCACGTAATTGTCACTTTGGTTTACCAAAGCAGAGCAGGAAGGCGAGGAAGAAGGCGAAGAAGAATCTGATTCCGATGATGAGTCTGACATTGTGGAGAAGTCTAAAGCCATTGATGAGGAGAGGGCACGGGAAATGGAAGACGTTGATGCAGAGTTGAAACTCAATGTAAAAGGGGAATCTGATGAGTTCAGGCTTCCAACTCAGGAGGTCTGTTTACCGCCTCTTTCTCATGTCTTCTACCACCCTGCTAGACATTCAATTTAGCAAATCATTGAATTTATTTTGTTTTTTCGTTTCTCATAATTGGATGACTCTCATTTATCTTTTTGTTTGCTGAATTACTGTTTTACCTGTTGTGTGGGGGCAGGAACTCGAAGAAGAAGCAATCCGACCTCTTGATCTTACAAGTCTTCAACTTAGAATTAGAGAGGGTATGTTTCCATCCTATATTTGTAATAAGCTTTCACAGTTGTCGTCAGTGGCTGTCCTGAATATAATATAATTACAGTCGGACTGATAAAATCTACATTTAGAGCTCCATTGCTGGGTGTTGCTGATATCGGCTAGTAGCATATTCATATTTTGTTTCACATTGCATTTGCCATCTTCTTAGTGATGATAGTATATTTCATTATTTTCTCAAAGTAATGCGAGTACTGGCCAATTTCAAAACTCTGAGACAAGAGGGCTCCTCAAGGAAGGAATATGTTGAGTAGCTTAAAGCTGATTTGGGAACATATTACGGGTACAATGAATTCTTAATCGGTGCTCTTGTTGAGGTATCTCTTAAATTTCCTATGTGGTTCCTTTTTTTGACTAATTATTTATCAACTTCAGTGCCAAATGTATTCTATTGTTACTCTTTTTTTGTAGATGTTTCCTGTTGTAGAACTTCTTGAACTTATTGAATCCTTTGACAAGCCCAGGCCTATTTTCTTGCGCACAAACACCTTAAAGGTTTAAACTTTTATAGCGGTTTGCTTTTTTTTCTTTTCTTTTTCTTTCTTTATGAAGTTTAAGAACTAATGGCATGGTGCTTTCTTATAGCTTGGGCTAACTTTCTATCAATGTTTTATGCGTGATGATGTGCTATAATATTGATAACTATTTTATTTTCTGGGAGTTGCATCTTTTTAAATTCTTGCCTTAAAATTTTTGACTGTGAATTAATTTTCACCCATACCGAAAGTATATGTTCTTATAGAATGATGTTCACAGACTCGTAGAAGAGATTTAACTACTGTCTTGATGAACAGGGGTGTTCAACTGGAACCCTTGAGCAAGTGGTCAAAGGTGAAAACATATGAGTTCTTTGTGAATTCCTCTTTCGTAGAGCATGTTCATTATCCCTGTATGGTTTTCACCCTTAACACAATATAATAAATTCTGGATTCCAGGTTGAATTGGTTGTTTACAAATCCAAAGTGCCGATTGGAGCTACTCCAGAATATATGGTTGGTCATTACATGGTACACTATGAGCCTTACGCCGCTTTGCATTGTTTCTTCTTTAGTTTTTTTTTCATGTCTGATTGATAAAAGTTTGGTTGCACAGCTGCAAAGTGCTAGTTCCTTTCTGCCGGTTATGGCTCTTGCTCCTCAAGAAAAGGAACACGTTGTTGACATGGTATGTTGGGCATTATATGGTCCCTGTTTTATTACATATGTCGTGTATGTGACAACCAATTGTTGTCTCTTTTGTTATACATATATTCATTTGTGTTGTTCTGTCTTCTAGGCTGTATCTTCCTTAAGCATAGAAAAGTTTGAAATTCATGCTTACCTGAACTACTGCATAAATGGACCATGGCGTTCAATTTCATACCTCTTTTGTAACTGTAGAGAAACATAGAATTATGATTGCTGTAAGATTCCCTAAACAGTAAGGTTTTATATTTTAGACTACTTTATACACTCCCATCATTCATCCTCACAAATGGACAGGGGAAGGGGTAATGCTCAAGCTACCTTACAATTTTCTATAGAGATCAATAGAAATTGTATGGACAAAATATGAACACTCACATACTCATGTTTAGTTCAAATCTTCCTCATTAATATACTGTAGTTGTATTGAATTATGTTTACTGATTTAGATTTCAATGTCTACTTATATTAGTTATAATTGTTATGTAGCAGGTATACCAACATTAAGATGAACATATTTATGTTTGCTGCTTCTACAATTATTGAATCGAATTTGCTTGATAATTTTTGAGCTGAACCGAATTTGCTTGATAATTTTCGATCGACACTAGAAGCTGTCATGATCCGCATTTCCAATGCACTAGCTACTGAACTATAGACACTTCAGTCTCTAATGCCGTTACTGACCTTACAGGTTGAGAAAGTGATGGGTATTGAGCAGTTCAATGCAGAAATATCTTTTCCAGGTGAGTTTTGTCGTGAGTTTGGAACCTCTTAGTTTTTATGTATATGACCTTTGTTTGCTTTAGTAATTGATAGGTGATGACCTCGATGGTGTCTGTGGGATGAGTTGTTATTCTTCCAGTTATACATTGAATTTGACGTAGTAGTACTGGTTGTTGTACTCGCACCATTAGAAAACATAGATAAAAGGTATTCTATTATGTTTTGCAAACCACATATTTATGTTTTCAAAACTGTGGCACATTTCAATGTCTCATATTTCAAATAATCTACTATGCATTATCACTTATTCTTTATTTCCAACAGCGGCCAAGTTATTAACATGAACTTGTGGGATATATTTGTAGAATTTGAGGCCTTTCATTCCGATCTATTAACAAATAAGCAACTCAGATTTTCTTTTGGATGTGTACAACCATTGTCAGCATCTGCAAACATAGTGACCAACTTTGTAGGGATGATATTCCTTCTATCTCTGCTTAGAAGGTTCTTTTCAGATTCTTATCTCGGGTGCTTTTGGATGATGCTGGCCGAACAACAACATCTCGAACAAAAGCAGAAGACAATAAGGATGTTAAAACTGGTCGAGAAAGGCAACTCTTTCACAAAGATGTTAGTAGACCACTAAATCATTGATATATGTATATACTTTTCTTTGTACACATTGTGTAATAGGGGCAAGGTATATGTCCTCCCCGTGTACATTTGACATTTCAATATAAATGAAAGTAAGATTGTTGGCATAATGAACATAACTTGGCCTAACAACTACAATTATATATATATATGTATGTATATATATATATATATATATATATATATATATATATATATATATATATATATATATATATATATATATATATATATATATATATATATATATATATATATATATATATATGTGTGTGTGTGTGTGTGTGTGTGTGTGTGTGTGTGTGTAGTAATTGTCACCTTTCCCTACACATTAACTTCATATAAAATGTATTAACTTCATGTTTTTGCTACATACTGACTATATATGCAATTGTAGTCATACATTTAGCTATAATTATACTTATATTTAAATATGTAAGGACAATATCTAGCTACGGTTCCAGATACATATGAATTTGTAGCGAATGGATTATCTAACTACATATTTGAAAAATATAGTTAAAGGCTTTATCTATACGAGCATATACTACAATTTGTATGTGTAAAGAAATATGTAGTTAAATCCTTTAGCTACAAAATATTGGGTTTTCGCTACAATTTTTTTTATAGTTAAAGACCATTTTTTTGTAGTGATGGCTCACAAGACCCATTAAACATCTTGTCACCTGTCACTAGGCAACAACTATTCACATAGCTCACAAGGCCCATCAAACATCTTGTCACCTCTCACTAGGAAACAACTATTCACATGGCTCACAAGGCTTATGCAATAAGAGAAATACAACTTTCCCATTATTAGGGTTAGGGTTTACCTTTATAGCCGAATAGGGTTTCAAGTTCATATTACCAATCCAAACCCTAATTCATTGCTCCACACATCTAGGAGCCTATATTGATATCATAAGTATTCAATCATACTTACTTATTCTCATCATTTATCATTAAATGAGTATCAACACAAAGTATTAGTTTATCTCTCATCCTCACTAGGATGTTGATTACATCATACTTTATTAACTTGGCTTAACCCTTTCTCTAGGTATATTATCCTACACTTATCAAAGTGCATTAAACTCATTACATCTTAATGTAACAATTGGCATGACACACTTCATGTGTCACTCATCCAAGTATATTGGATTTAAGGTGCATCAATGTGTATCAACGTTGAGGTGCTGGATGTGATATTTATCAATGCCTTGATGTATCACTTCCCTCATCACTTTTAACTTTCTTAAGTTCATCAACTTATCTTGTATTAGGGTATTTCCCATCTTAATACTTTATGCACTAACTCATCACATTTATCCTGTAGTGTATTGGCCATAAGTCACACATTTGAATTATTGAACTATCATCAAGTGATATGGACTCATCTCAAGTTAAGGCATTGTTGATATACCATTTTCAAGCACTTTAGGTATTTCACCTATCAAGGTATTAACCACACCATAAATTGGTGTTACACTCATCACTCCTAAGAGTGTTTTACCCTCACCTTTACAAGGTGTATCAGGTTGAATCATGTATGTCAAGTTGAACACATGTTTTGGGTTAGGTGTATATTGAGCTAGACATCATCATATCCTTCATACCCTTACTCATCAAGGTATCAACCTTACCAATCATATGGTGTATCACCTTCACCCTACATGGTTGTAACATCCTCACCTCACTTGAAGATATTAGCCACACCATACTTTAGTGTATTGGCCATTACATATTCTAGGATATTAACCACCTTACCACTTTTGTCATCTAGTGTATTTGGTTACCCACCATATTGTTTTAGTGATGTGTGCTCAACACCATATCATCCAAGAGGTGTATGCTTAACCCAATATCGGTTTAGAGGTGTATGCTTGCTTACCATATCACCTTAGAGGTGTATGTGTGCTTACCATATTGGGCAAGAGGTGTATGCTTGCTTACCATATCGGGTAAGAGGTGTGTGCTTGCTCACCATATCACTTTAGAGGTGTATGTGTGCTTACCATATCACCTTAGAGGTGCATGTGTGCTTACCATATTGGGCAAGAGGTGTATGCTTGCTTACCATATCGGGTAAGAGGTGTGTGCTTGCTCACCATATCACTTTAGAGGTGTATGTGTGCTTCACACCATATCGGGCAAAGAGGTGTGTGTATGCTTCACACCATATTGGGCAAAGAGGTGTGTGTATGCTTCACACCATATCGGGCAAAGAAGTGTGTGTATGCTTCACACCATATCGGGTTAGAGATGTGTATGTGCTTGACATCATATTGTGCCTAAGGTGTATATTTGACCTCATATCGTCCAAGAGGTGTATACTACATTACCATATTGTGCCTAAGGTGTATATTTGACCTCATATCGTCCAAGAGGTGTATAATACATTACCATATCGTGTAAGGAAGTATAAACTCATATCCATATCGTTTTAGTGGTGTAGGTGCATCACCATATCGGGTTAGATGTGCTTGCTTATGTGCTTGAACCCAATATCACTTTATAAGGTGATACCATCATCTTCAAGCTCTATACCTTCATTCTACTTATTCTAGTACAAGGATAACATGTCTAAGAAACTACTAGAACTCATATATATATATCAAATATTCAAGAAAATTTAGGAATTGAAAGTAGATCATCAAATATAGTAAGAAAGATGGTGAGTAATAACATGTTTGGGTTCAAGTTATATAACCCGCCTTAAGAACAACTTCAAAGATCCAAGCTCCAAAGCTCCACGTTCCTAAGGTTGAAGATGACTTATCAAAAGTCCAAGGCTTATTCACAACTCCTTCATATACAATGAATCACCATAGTTAAGAACTTGGTGAAGAAAAAAAGAAAGAAAGATCATAACCCTAGATCCATGCTTCAATCCAAGGTTAAAGATGATCATGACCTCACCTTAGGGCTAAGACTTGAGATCCTTCTTCCCCCTTATCACCTTGCACGTTACCTCACTAACCATGCATGATATGCCCTCACTTGTGGCTGATATCTCCTTCACTTGTGGCCAATATCACTTCATTTGGCCGATATCAACTTGCTATGGCCGATATCAACATGCTATGGCCGATATCACTTGCTATGGACGATAATCAAGGCCCCATGCATGATACCACTTCAACTATGCATGATACCAAGACTCTATGCATGATATCTAAGAGCAAGGAGGTGGTAGGATTTGAAAATTTTCACTAAGGGGTGAAAGGAAGGGTATATATACTTGAGGTTCATGGGAGAGAGTGCAAGAGGTGTCATCACCTTACTACTAGTAGGTGCCACATGGACATGCATGGATTGACACATGTACTTGCATGAATTCCATATTTATATTTCCATGCAAAATAAAAACTTGAGGATAATTCAAGGGATAAGGGTCGCCCCCCTTTGGTTATCTTCTAGGGCAAGCCACTTCCACTCACATTATTATTATATTCACAATTCAATACAACCTTTCCCAAGGGAAGTTGCAAGCCGATATCCATTACTTTATTGAGGTGCTTAGCTCATTTTTTCAAAGGCAAAGAGTTAACAACACGATATGGGGGTCTCCTCTTTGTCTCCTTGGCCGATAGGGACTCCCATTTAACACTACAACCCGATACACTCAAGTTAGGGTTTCACATTCAACCCCTTTCTTGGTCTTTTCATCACCAAGAATACTACCACTAAAAAATGATTCAATCATGGTGTATCCTTATTTCTCTCTCCTCTAAATGATACATATAGGAAATAGGAACACTCTAGAGGTGGTAATTTGCATATCAACCCTACATTTTGGTTAAATTACAATTTGTACCAAATTTGGTGCACAAGGCACTAATATTATTCAAACAAGTTCGAACTTAGCATTTAGGCTTTCTACAAGCCACCACTTAGCATAATTCTCTTTATTATAATGATAAAACACTTAGGGCACGTTCAACATGTGACATATTGCAATATAACCCCTCATCTTGGGTAAATTTCACTTTGGTCCAAAATAAAGGAACATTGCTCAAACAACATTCAATCAGGACCAAACTTGGAACATAAGTGTGTCACATGATAACAAAACACATTAAAGGATTATATTAAATTTCTAAGAAACTTACTTAGCCAAAACATATAGGGTTACCTCATAACCCAGGCCAGGGTCATTATAGAGGTGCTCTCGCCCTAGATGGCAACTTTCTTAGAATTGTTGAGTAGGAAGGGGAGTAGATTCTTGATGCTTCTCCATACATGGGATCCCGTGGGTTTCAACCTCCCGTTGTGTGAGTATTTGGCATTCATAATTGTGACCCAAGGGAGATTCGATGGGTTTTGGCTGAAGGTCCATGCCATCTTCATGAGAAGTGTTGTATTGAAGGTTGTAGCTTCTTTAACGCCCAGGCTGCCCAAGTGTTTAGGCTTTGTAATGTCTTTCCAGGCAACCAAGTTGAGGCTCCCTGACGTCCCCGTGTGCCAGACGAAGTTTTGGGTAATTTGCTCGATCTTTTCACATATAGAGATATGTATCTGGGTTGCTTGCATAGTGTAGTAGGCTTTAGAAAGAAGGACAAACTTGGCGAGGGTCACCCAACCAACAATGGAGAGGTAATTGTTCTGCCAAGATTGGATTTGTTGGTGAAATTTCCCGACTAAATGTTGGAAGTGTTCCTTCCCTTTCCGGCGGTGGATGATCGGGATGCCTAGGTGGCGTCCTAAGTTGGATGTTTCTTTAATAGCAGTCTCCTACTGATGCGATTTCTGGTTGTCCGAGGCGTGTTGAAAGAATAGAAGATGGAAAATTTGTCAGTGGAGAGGACAAGGTCTGGGGCCTCTCCGAACTTGCACAAAAAGCACTTCATGGTGGCAGCTTGCTCTATTGAGGCCTGCCCGAAGAGGATTATGTCATCGGTGAAGCTTACGTGAGTGAAAGCCATCTTGTCTCTTGTGATGATAATTGGTTTCTAGTTGCTGGTGTGGACCTCAGCTGCAATCATCTAGCTAAAGCGTTCTAAACAAAGCACGAAGATATAAGGTGAGAGTAGGTCGCCTTGTTTGACTCCACACGAGGGGGTGAAGGTGCCAAGCGTCTCTCCATGCCATTGGATTGCCGTCATTCTAGATCTGATAATTTGTAGAATAATGTATTTGATGTTCTGGGGGATTGGAGTCATGTTCATCGTGTCTTTGATGAATGGCCAACCGAGTTTGTCGAAGGCCTTGACCAAGTCCAGCTTCAGTGCAAGGAAACACTTGCGACTGGTATATGATTCCATTGAATGGATGATCTCTTGAACGAGGGCAATGTTGTCCCCAATCTGACATCCAGGAACAAAGCTCGATTGGAAAGGCCCTATCCAGTCTCAAAGATATGGGTTGATCTGAAGAGCTATCACCTTAGACAACAGCTTAGTGCAAACATTGTTTAGTGAAATAGGCCAGAGGTGTGAGCAAGATTCAGGATGGGGGACCTTGGGGATGAGGATAAGCTGTGAATTGGCTGCCTCGAGAGGTAAGGGGCTGCCGTTGAAAGGGCCCTTTACGAACTCACATACTTGGTGATGTAGAAGAGTCCAGTTGTTCATATAGAAGGATGTGTCCAAACCATCGGGGCTCGGAGCTTTGAGAGAAGGCATGGACGTGAGCGCCTGCCAAATTTCGTCAGTGTTTGAGACCCTTCCCAACTCGTGAAGTTGGTTGGGCATGAGCGAGGAGAAGGCACCAAAGATATCACTGTAATGGGTTAGCCTGGCTACTGCATCGGGGTCATGGTAAACATTAGAGAAGAAAGAAAGGATAAGAGATTTGATAGCTTGTTTGTCTTAAATCCACGCACCCGTGGTATCCTTGAGCTGGGTGATTCATTTCCTCTGTCGTCTAGCCTTAGTGATCAAATGGAAGTAGGATGTATTGTTGTCTCCCAGTTTGATCCAATCACGGTGGGATTTTTGTTGCCATTCCATCTCCTCCCTGCGTAGGATAGAATCGAGTTGCGTTTACAAGTTGATGGTGTCCTGAGCAACCAGAGGGTCAAAGGATAGAGCAAGCTGCATTTGATTCCATTTTATCTTGTTGGAGATGTGGTCCTTGTCGTGTCATTCAGTTTTCCTGGTTGAGAGGACCCAAGTCGAGGCCTTGCTTAAGAAGATGGTCATTGCTTCAGCTAGAGAAGTTTCTCTGGGCCAGTTGTTGTGTAGGAAATTCCTAAAGGATGGTGCTGAAGCCCATCACACTGAGGTGCAGACCTGTCGAAGGTGCTTTCTTGGTGTGGTGGAGTCCATAGCTAGGATGGGTGCATGATCTGAGTGCATGCGTTCAAGAACTTGAATAGAGATCGGATTAGTTTGATCAATCCAGAGTTGATTGCCTAGGGCTCTATCTAGGTGCTCGTGGAGGAGTCCACTTCTGAACGTCGTGCGAGCCCCGCTTGCCCCAAGGTCATAGATCGCGTAGGCCTCTACTGCCTCTATGAAGTCCTTTCTGTTTACACTGTCAAAGATTGAACTACCAAACTTCTCTGTCGGGTACATGACCACATTGAAGTCTCTAATGACAATCCAAGGTAGAGTGATGGTGGAGGCGATAGCGTGAAGCTAACTCCAGAGAAGCCGCTTACTGCTCCTAATGGTGCTGGCGTATACGAAGGTATAGAGCACGCCGTTGATGTTATAATTTATGAACTATTTATGGGAAAGAAGAATGACAATAGACGAGGTTTGTTTCTAGAGGACCCAGATACCCCCAAAAAACCCTACCGCATCCACTCTGTGGGAGTGGGGAAAACCAAGCTTCTTGACAATGCTGAGGGCCCTCGCACCGCTACACCTGGGCTCGAGCAGGCAGACGACTTGAACATCATACTTATGAGCAAGATGCTTTACATAGCTTTGGGTATCTTTGTCGCAGATACCCTGGGTGTTCCATACGAGTGCTTTCATTGGTCAGATTTGTTGAGGGTGGAGCTTCCCATTGCCTTAGCTTCCTCTTCCAGATCTGAGAGGAGAGAGATTTTCCCCCTCTTCCTTGTTGAAACTTTGCCTCCTTCCCTAGGTTGGATGATCTTGCGGTTGTGAAGGTGGATCCCCACCGAGTTCCATCTTGGGATGTGGTAGGAGGGTGAGGAGTTGACAACGGTGCCTTGGTTGCTGAAGGTGAATGGAGTGGATGAGAATTGGTTTGCTTCCGGGGTCCTTCCATGGAGAACTGTATCGCCCGAGGGGTTGACTAGTGTGTGGCTTGGGGGGTGAGAGGGTAATGCTTCTGCCTGTGAGTGAGACGCTGGGGGGGATTAGTTCTGGGTGGGGCATTCAATCTGAGCAACTATCTTCTTGGATGTTCTGTTGGTCTTCTTCCTTTGATTCCAATCAATTCCATGTGCAACCCACTCAGCAAGTGAATCCACATCCACTACCTCTTGGGCAGTGTCCTCGTCTGTCTGGTCTTCTAGAGTCTAGAAACGATTGTTGTGCTTGGCATTGTTCTTTCTGATGAGGCGGAGGAGGCTTCCTTTGTTTCCTCAGCGTGGGCTGGGTGTGGATGTAATCTGTGAATCCTTCCATGCGTAGAGGGGGATTTAGGGTCAACGAGCCAACTTCTACACTGGCTTTCCACGCTTCATTTTCCTTTACTATGCGTTTATATAAGTCCTTCTCGAGATGATCGGCGTGCCCATAGTGAAGACAGATGAAAGGTATGTTTTCATATTCGATACAATATCTATTCCCCTAGATCATGATGAGCGGAGTGAGGGGCTTCGACAGGTTGATTTCCACTACGATTCTCACAAAGTGTCCCCTGTGTTGCATTATTGTGTTGAAGTCGACCTTTACTGTCTTGCCATTATGGTCCCCGATTAAGGCAAGCAAGGTTTCTTGGTAGAGATGGATGGGAAGATTTGGTATATGGACCCAAGAAACTAGTTTGGGGGGGGGGTGTCGATTCAGGAGAGAACTTGGGTTCCCATCGTTGTACAGAGAGGTACGACCCAAAGATAGGCCATGGTCCTCATGTTAGGGCATGAATGTAGTCATCTTCATTTTGTAGTTGGACTATAAAGAAGTCATTGGCGAGGTCTATAAGGTTGAACCTACCTTGTAGTTTCCATAGCATGTGGATCCTGTCACATAGTGTCAGGAATCCAATTTCCTTTGACAGAAGCTTGACTACCACAGCGTATTGCCATGGCTTCAGTAGTTTGTCTCTGGCCTCTTGCTAAACCGTGAAGGCCTGGTACCCATCCTCAACATAGACTGTGATGTCGTTGGGAGACAGAGATACATTGCAGTCCTCCGCGTTTATTTTGATGAAGTCGTGTTGCGTTCTGGTGCACCTTTTCCTACCGTTTCATTGTAGGACAATTTTGAGGGTTGTTGCTGTTGATCCTGGGTCTGTTGTTGGCGTCGGGATTCGGCGCTTCATTCGTGAAAGTGAGGGAATCCCTCATTTAGAGACGTCTCCTGGTCGTCTACTTCCATGGCGTTGCCGGCCCGGCTAGACGACTGTTGCTTCACAGTGCTATTAGTCGTGAACTGAAGATGAAGGCCGGTTGATCCCAGCGGGATTGCTTGAGCCCTTCTTGTCGCCCCCATCTCTGTCGTCCTCCTAAAACCCCTAGTCACCCGTGCGAGCGCCGCCCGGAGCGCTAGGGTTTGTAAGAAGAAATTGATCCCAAAAAAATGAGATATCATTAAAAACAAGGTTAAAACAGGAACCAACTTGATGAGAAAATAATACACAATAGAATAATATGATAGATCCAAAATGAACCAATATGATATCATAATATGATGGATCCATATACAAGCCAAATAAATATCTTAACAAAGGCATATATAAAGTAGAGTACAATATATGAAAAACTAAGCACATCCTCCATGCCCACGACGTCCTCGCCCACCTCCCTGTACATTTGGCTCCTGAGTACCAAAGTCATCTAGAGATGCCTCAATGGGAGACAACTGTGTAGCAGTAGGATAACGAGGACCAGGGAAGTAATGAAAATCTGGAGGTGGGGTGAGGGGTCTCTGAATACTAGGATGTGGAGCATCAGGTGGGGTGCATCCTGAGAAATCAAATGGAGTCAGTGAGTATGTGACATAAGATGGTGGTTGAATGTCATTAATAACTGATGGTGGGAGTGGAGTGTATGGAACAGAAGAAGAACCTTCTCCATAGTAGGATGTTGGTGGAGGTGGGGTGATGTATGAAGAAAATGAACCAACTCCTAAAAAGTATGGCCCTGTCAGTCCCCATGCCATGAACTAAGAAGTGGGAGTGCCCTCAGGAGTAGTAAGCACATGAGTAGGAGTAGGAGTAGGAGTGGGCTCAGGGGCTGTGGTATGAGTGGGTATGGGATCATACATGCGAGCATAGTTGGGAAGACTTCAAAGTAAGTCCCTTGAATGCCATAGATGTCATCTCTGATATGTACATGGGCATGTTGTAAAGTCGCTCGGATCCGTACATGTGATTCCACATGTTCAAACAAAGTATGTACAAATAATAAAGACCAATTACATATATTACAAATAATAAAGATAAATAATAACAATATGTAAAAGAAATATAAATGATACTAAAAAATTGTTGTTGATGATAACTTTGTGGGTAGTATGTGGTCAGAGGCTGAGTTGGAGGGGGCAATGCGTACTGGGGATGATACCTTGCATAGTGCACCTGTGGACTGAAGACTGTCTCCGCTGGTGGAGGGGGGACTAAGCTCTCACATATGTTGTTCCACAGTTGCACCTCCTGCCTATAATGATGCAACTAGTCCTCATCCGCATGACCCCTCCCATCTATCCTACTAAGGTGTGGCAACTCCAGAGTAGGTTGTACTTGAACAAATCTAAATTGTCCAAGTACTCTGTCAGGGAAGTGCCACTCTACTACTGTGTAGCACAGTAAAGGCATTCATGCCAACTAAATATCCCAACACAAGGCTGGAAGTCTCTCTAGAATATCAGTAGTGTAAGGAGTTAATTGTATTTGTTATTCATATAGATACAACACGTATCATATAAAATGGAGTAAATTGCATAAAAAATACAACATATATCATACAACATGTTAGTAGAAGTAAGTAAGTTATACCTGAGAGGGCAAAATTTGGTCAAATGCTGAATCATAAAACTAGACCGATCCTCTCATAGTATCACTCCTTTGAACAAATGTTGACCCCCTATTAAATTGACAAACTAAATTTAGATAAACATTAAAAAATGTTTGGACAAATGTATAAATAAATTGTATAAATCTTTACCTATAACCCAAGGGAACATCTTTTGGCCACTCCCCCAGTTCATAACCAGTGAACTTGGGCGTCTAATTCCTAACCTCTCCCAACACCACATCTACAATAGACATACACAACCAGACAGGTGGGCAGTTTTCCTAGAATGGGTGGTAGAATTATACAACTCCCTATACAAGTATGCTAAAGTTGCAGCACCCCAAGATAGAGTGCTACAACTTGCAAAGTCATACAGAAGAAGGAGGTACCGTACATGAACTTTGTCCCCTGTACTATCAAGAATAAGGTAACTACCTAAAAAGTATAAGAGATATGGTCTAGTATACCTTATCCTCATTTGTATTTTTTGTTCTTCATCTCCCAAAGTGAAATCCATATCCCTAAAGGTCTCATGCAACCATATCAAGGAGATATGCCCCTTATACATCCCATGTGGCACATCTCCTAAGAAACTCTCACAAAGGTGAGACCATGGAGAAAATTGCCCCTCATCTACGCCTAAAGAATATGAAGCTATAACCGGTGGCCCATCAATCGTAAGGCCTAAAAGAACTGCAACATCCTGAAGGGTTACACTCATCTCAAAAGGGGGAAACCTAAAAGTATTACTAGAGTTGTCCCACCAGTTAACTAAGGCAGTGATTAAATTGGGATCAAGGTGGATAGGTCGTAGCCTATGAACAAGCCCAAAACCAGCCAAAGAAATGTTTTCCAAAACACCCGGGTCAGTAATAGGCCACTGTGACAACATGAAGTGGTGCTGAGAGAGTCGGAAGGATGCTTGTCTAGGAGCCATATCTATGAAAAGTGCAGATATTACATTAAATGAAAAGTGCAAATATTACATTAAATGAAAAGTGCAAACATTGTACAACATATAAGTTTTCCAAGATTCATCATTAGATAAGATGAAATTAATTCAAATACATGAACTACCAAACAATATTAAAATACAACATGAACTACTAAAAGAGAAATATTACAATATATTAGTTACTGCATTTGATTCAATATCTCATCTAGAGGTTCATAAAATTGCCACATTTGATGTACAACTTGATTTATCTCTGGATGTGATACAACTAACTGGTTTTTAACTTGTGCATTGATTGGCATTGATTTCTGTTTTGTGTGATCCCAATACCAACCGGGTAGCTCAAGAAGTTCTTCATACATGTGAAACATGTGCTGTAAAAATTGCCAATGAAATTTTTCTTGTTCTTTTGTCACTATAAAGACTAGCTTGTTGTACAACAAATCTGGTACGTCATTCCAGTCATCATCCAATATAGTTTGACGAGCCATTTTTCCCTGTAGGCACTTTGTAGCTATTATTTGGATTAACTCTACGGACATGTGAAATGTCCATGTCCTTCGATGATCCATCTATAAAAAATAACAAATAATAATTTACAAATAAGAGCCCTAAATTAGTTAAATTTAACCCATTATACATTCATTCTTATCAATAATTTAACAATTAATTAGTAAAATTGCAAACATTACATGACTTGAACAAATTGAAATTGCAAACATTACATGACTTGAGTAAATTGAAATTGCAAATATGACATGACTTGAGTAAATTGAAATTGCAAATATTACATGACTTGAACAAACTAAAATTGCAAACATTACATGACCAGACATCATATTACATTAGGACAAGTGTGTCTATTATGGCCCCTTCTGCCACACTTATGACAATGATATGTATATTGATTTGGATCAACATCCATAGTTGAAGGCCTTCTTTTTTTATTTGGTCTTCCAGTGTGCCTTCGTTTCCTTGGGGGTAATAAGGGACAAATACCTCTTCTTTCATCAAATTGAGGCCAATACCTCTTGTCGGGAATACCATAAAATTCAGTTCTGTATGCGTTTAAATAAACATCATTTGTGAAATATGGGCTCACAAGTGCATCAATATCATAATTGACAGATCTTGCAGCTACCCAAACATTAGAACATGGAAAATGCCATTGTTGGGGAAAACCACAATTGCATTCACTTGCACCATTTGGACGCACTATGACTTGAAATCTATGTCAGTCCATGTCATCAATAAGCCATTCATCATTATTCACGTGGATGTTTACTGCTAGTTTTTCTGCATCCTGTGATACATTAAAAAGCTTATCATGAAACCTAAAGGGCCATTTAAGTCCCTTTTGTGCATGACCATATGCTTCGTTACGCCTCTCCAACCACATTGTAACAGAGCGATAGTATGTGGCAACAATTAGTGCCTGTATGGTAAACCTCTAACACCTTTTAAGACTCCATTTAACCCTTCAACATGATTGCTAGTCAATGACTCATACCTGTAACCTCTGTCATATGTGAGAGACCACTGTACTGGATTTTGTGCTATCAAATACTCCTTAGCCACTGGTTCTATGGTTTCTATATTAGCCATTAGACGATCAAATTCATGTGTATCAGTTGTGGATCCCACCTTCCACAAAAGTTCCTTCAACTCCTGTGACTTGAACTTTTGATGGAAGTTCTCACGAAGATGTCGAAGACAATAACGATGTTGAGACCAGTTAAATTGTGACCTAAGTGCTGGAAAAATTCCACTCATTCGATCAGAAATAATACACAAATCTGTATGGCGTGGAATGATTGGAATACAAGTTTGTAGAGAACCAAAGAACCACTCCCATGAGTCCTTATTTTCTTCCTCGACAGCAGCAAAAGCAAGTGGAAATAGACCATTATCAGCATCTATGCCACATGCAATGAGAAGTGTGCCAAAATATTTTCCTGTTAGAAATGTGCCATCAACAGTAAGAACAGGCCTGCAATAGGCCCAACCCCTCACAGCTGGACCAAATGCCCAGAACACCTGCTTAAATCTACGAGGGCTTTCAGTTTGAAGGATATAATCATCCACAAGGTGGGAATATATAGTTCTTGGAATATATTGTGATAGAGAAATCAGGAACGACAACAAAGTATGATATGATGATTTCCAGTCTCCAAATATTTTACAGACAACCTTCCTCCTCGCTAGAAATGCCTTCTTGTAAGATATATAGAGCCTTAGTTCAACATTCACCTTGTCACGAATTTCTCATGTGGACATATCCAATCGTGATACTAGGATTGGCATTATCATACGAGTAATATAAGATGATGTGACTTGGCAATGGTCCTGATTCAGAACAGTTAGTTGACAATTGTGGCTTGTACTATAACATTTTACCTTCCACATGCCACCTACTCTTTTGGACTGGCAAGCGGTCAAACTCCAAGGACATCATTGGTCATGGATACAAACAAATTTAAGATGACAATTATTTGAGCGTTGTGTACGATATTGGACATTCTTTTGTACCGACCATTTTTTGATCGTCTCAACCATTACAACTTTGGATGCAAACAAAGCACCCTCATATATTTCAGTGCTGGAAGGGTTGTAATTGAGACGGAATTCCGGACGAAAATCTTCCACCCATTCTTCATCTTGAAAAGCTTCATAGTTGGTATCAATGTGTTCATGTCAGGGCCATTGTTTATCAAATATAGATGGAACAGAACTCAATGCTGTAATAGAGTCAGGGAATAGATGTTCATGCTCATCATCAGTTTCAGTCAATGGCTCATCATCATGATCACTATTATTATCACCTTCCTGATCACTATCATTATCACCTTCATGATCACTATTATCATCACCTTCTTGTTCAATATTTTGTTCTCCCTTCTCAATAGTAGGATTTTGAGAGAATTCAGGTGGTTGATTCCATTCAGCAGTTACATTACAACTACATTGTTGGGATTCAAATTGATTCAACAGACTAATTAAACTAGAATGTTGGTGGAAAGATGTTTTTTCAAGAAACACATCAATATAGGCATCAAGTGAAAGTGAGAACAAGGTTATGTATGCATCATCATCATCAATTTGTATGAGCATATGATCTTCTCCAGGGAAAACATAGGATATATTGATAGAGAAGTGGTTGGGATTGATGTCAAGTATTGTATGGATATATGAATTTAGTTTGGATAGGGCATTGATAAGTGAAATATTTATGGGTCTAACATATCGACTAGAATAAGACCCATCAGAGAGAAATTGACCATTATATCGAAGCTTGACAATCCGTGAATGTGAACTAGATGCCATGTTCCTATCATTGTAAAATAATAATTCAGATTTTAGAATAGTAATTTAACTTTGGAACAATAATTAATATTGTAGAACATAAATTAATATTTTATAGCATGAATTAATATTTTTGAACATTGCCAACATTTTTAGAAGAGTAGTTAAGATTTTAGAGCAATAATTTTGAATTTGGAAATAAATTTGGAACAATATTTTTCTATAACTAATATTCTAGAACAATAATTTTGGAATTTGGAACAATAATTTTTTGAACAGTAATTCACATTCAAGTGTCATTTTCTATAACATTATTTTAGTAATGTGGAATTAAATATCAACAATACAATTATTTCATTTTTAATATTGCATAGTAATTTTAGGTCCAAAGTTTTTAATCTAAAAATATAGTAGAAAAAATACCTCAAATGGCGAGATCTCCCTTGTCAATCAGAATACCCAAGAAGAGAAAGAAGAGAAGCAGAAGCCCGTCCAGACAACGAAAGAAGAAGAATATAGCTCCAAGACCGTCTGAAATCAGCTCCAAGATTGCCCGAAATCAGCTCCAAGCAATAGAAATCCGAGCAGAGAACTCCAGAGCAATGAGAGTAGAAAAGAAGTTGAGGAATGGTGTGGGTTTGGGGGTTGATCTTGTCTCCTTTATATGGGAGAGAAATGTGTCCCCGTTGGGGACGCATTGCCCTCACGTGGCAACGCCCGCGACCCGCAACGACTATGTTGCAACGGTCGGGGAGTAATGCGTCCCCAACCGAGACATATTGCCCCAAAGAGCCGTTGGGACGTCTCGGGACGGGACACATTGGTCCCACAACAGGGTAATGCGTCCTATTTTAGGTCGCATTGGCCCCACAGAAGGGAAATACATCCCGGATGGAGACGCATTGCTCTGCGGTGGGACCAATGCGTCCCGCCTCGAAACGCATTGCTCTGTCGCAGAGGAATGCGTCCTGATCTGAGACGCATTGCCCTTCTGTGGGGTCAATGCGTCCCAGGTCAAGACGCATTGCTATGCGAGAGAGCTATGCGTCTCCAGGCGGGACACATTGCCCCCAAAATATGTCATTTTGGAAATTAAGTTCAAGAACGTACTTTTTTGGAAATTAAAATGGCCAAATGTGCCATTTTAGTTTTTTTGCCCAATAAAAACCCGGGCAGCAGATGTAAGTATAAGACGTACACCTTCGGAGACAACGCTACGTGGGTAAAAGCTGCCTCGCCTCCACCAACCTTTAAGATTGAATCCCATCAGCCACCTGTTTTTGCTAATGGTGCGCACCACTGGCTGTTTATATCGAGTAACCCACTTGGGATTTTGTCATTCAACGCCGATTCTGGTACCTACAACGTTGTACACATAAAGAAGAGCCGGGGAACATTCCACAGTTGGGGTACAAAATTGTTCTTGGACAACGACTCCGGAAATGTATGCCTCCTGGTGTATCCATATACAAACAGGAAGATAAGTCACCGATGCAGCAGTCGTGGGGTTGAGCCTGCGAGTTGTGGATGCTGGAAGAAGGTGTTCATGGCACCGATGGTGTGTTGAAGGCAGTGAGGGTGCAGGGGCGGCATTGGTGAAGAAATGGCAGGGCTACTTGCCAGACTGGGCAAAAGACCCAATGTGGATGGAAGGCGGTAAGGTGGTGTGTTCCCTATGCGAAGCCATGGCTTGGCCTGGTATTGCCTTGACAGCAGCAAGGTGAGAATTATTGGTAAAAAACCTGAATGGGACAGTCGCACTAGGGGCCTCTATAATATGCGCGTGACGGTTTACGATGACGAGATAGCTTCTTCTGAGGTATTACAGGAAGAGCGCAGAATAATTGATTCCAGAGGAGCTCAGGTGATTGCTAACCATTCTAACTCTATGCTCTCTACTTAAGAAAATATCTGCATAAAAGTACTATCTTGTATGCAAATAGGTAATTAGTAAATCGTAAGGACGTGATGATGTATTGCCCTTTTTGTCGGGAACTGCAATTTCGCCATAGCCATTGCATTGTGCCCACTGAAATGAATTGCACGCTCAAGACAGAATTATCGTTTCATTGCTCATCATAACAGTGGAACCATTTATACAATGATAACCTAAGTTCTCCGAGAATAAAGTGAGAACTATGGGCCTTTGCTACTTTATTTACCAATACTCAGAATTCATGTAATGTGAAAGCATACAATAATGTTACTGTTTGATTGGAGGTGGCCAGAAAGTCCACAAATGGTTTCATTTAATTTGTTTAAGATAGTGTTGCATGTTTCTGGTCACTGCCTGGCCTGATATTACCATGATAACCGTAAGGTGCATACTGTAGGTAAGAAAACTAAATGGAACATACGCGATGGTGGTAACTATAAAACATGGGTGACCAACTGTTTACAATGACCAATTTGACTTCATGTGAGGCAAAGCCGCAAAATCATGCTTCAAGGATGCTAATATTTGATGACCATTCTAACTCTGGTGCTTGCAAACAAGATAAAACTTCATAGAATTATGATCTTTTATGCATATCTTCAAGTTAGTAACAAAAGTAATCAACTAATGAGAGAGCAAACTAGGGTTTAAGCAAGTAGATGGGGTAGTGGTCTGTTCGGGAAGATATGTACTACTCAACTTTTTATAGGGTCGTGTCCATGCATACATTTCTATTAAATAGTGTAACGACCCATTTTCAAATTATCCACCTAATTATGCTTACTTGAATGATTGCATGCTTAACTAGATTGATCATTATTTAAGCTTGATCAATGTTGGTAGTCTAATCATTGTTTAAGCTTGATTAATGATGGTAGTCTAATTAAGATTCTTTAAACCTAATGAGAAACTCTTAACAAGATTTTATTTCAAATAATTAGGGTTCAAAAATTGAAAACCCTATCGGCCAAAATTAGGGTCTTGGTAGCATATGAATACAAAATTTGATAAATATAGTCGTGTAATATTTTTGGATGATGTTTGAGTTCTATAGAATCTGGTGTCGACCGAGTTTCTTATCAATAAACTCAGACAACCAACCAATCTATCTCAATACTAAATAAGATTGAAAATAGTTTTTGGACTTTCTTATATATGTCCTAAGAACCTCAATCGATCTATATGATCAACCTAACATCCTAGTAGCTCCCATAATTTGTGGTTCCTGTCCAAGAAACAAAATGTGTGTGAGAGAGAGGAGAGATATGGTTTTGAAAGGAGAAAGTGGAGGAATCGATGATCTAGGGTTTCACCTTCCTAGAGTTGATGGAATGAAGTAAGTTTGTCATCTTTAGATATTTCTTCTTGGTGATTCTTCTCTCACATGTATAGATATTGTCCCTCCTTTGATTTGAACCAAAGATATAATAAATCACCATATTTTCTTTTTCTTTCTCTCATATTCTTCTTTTGTAGGTTTTTGAGTTGTGAGGAGGAAGAAATGGATTCAATTGCTAGAACCTTGATTGATTTCTAGAAATTTAGATTTTGTGGGACTCTTTTAAGGTGCTTGGTACCTGAGGCGAGTGTTTATCACCCTCTTAATCTCTATAATTATGCGGAAAGCCTAATTCTATCTTGATGAATCAATAAAATTTCTAGTTTGCATTTGTATGCAATTTGGTAATGAATCGTGTAGATCTTTAGGAAATCAATTGCTACTCATTTGGGTTCTTTCTCATTGATTTGGATTCTTTCTCATCGAATCATATTTAGTCATGCTATTGTATAATTGTTTTTGAGAAATTTATTTTTCATTGCCTCCTAAGTCATCAAGTTAATGTTTGTAGAATACCATTCCTTTGCCTTGTCTTCAAATGAAAATAGTAGATTGTGAGCTGTACTGAATCATTAACAACGGAAGGAGTGCAAAAGGTGGAACATGTCTTTGAAAAGCTATAGACATTCTTGTATGTATTCTCATTTTTTAGCCCATAGAAATTGGAAAGCAATCATACAAGGGTTCGGGTAATGGAAAGGACTTGACTGGGCATTTGTTCCACTCTAGTAGTAATTGGATAGGTGTTATTTCCTAGTGTGAAGTAATTATGAAGAGGCCTACGATCGAGTGGAATAGGCAGATCATCATTTTGTTTCACTTCCTCGTGAACTCCCATGAATGTCTCCTTTACTTGGATGATGTGTCGGTTCAGACACCTTCTCCCTATTTATGGATTCTCAAAGAAAGAGTTAATAAATCAAGAACAACTTCTGAACGTACAATGTCACATGTCCAAATGCACAACCAAGTAAACATAAGCAAGTTAGGAATAATAATTTAATTATTTAACAGATAATAAATAATAGAAATGATGAGGGATAGTATAGGAAGTTAAAAAGAAATAACTAGCTAGGTCCTAAAAGCTACTCCTCGACCATGGCACCAAAAATCTTGACCTTCCTGAGGTAGGGAGAACAAATAAAGATTTATAACAGACTAAGAGACTCAAACTCAATAAATTCAAGGAAAACATATCTCACAATCTCAAGGGGTTTAGATTGTAGCATAGAGTGTGTACACGATAGAGATTGATCCACAAGGAGTGGGGTGGAGTTGTTATTTATATGGTTTTAGTGAAAGGGATCGATGTTTTCTTTAGGGGGTTTTATTACATGAAGGAAAGCAAACAAGAAGAGGTAACAAACTAGAAACAAACCTAAGTTAATCCTAATCTATAAATTCTATTTGACTAAAATGAACTAAGAGAAAAATTGAATTAATTTAGATTAACGACGACCAAGAGAGCAAGAAAAAGCAAGTAACTAAACTAAAATAGCAACTAGACTAGGAAAGTAAGCAAAACAATACACTAGGAGAGTAACTAAGTAATCCTAGAACAAGAAACTATTCAACTATAGGGATCTGCGGATGCAACAGAAGTAATAAAAATAATATAAAATCTACATTCCAATGAGAATATCTCATCAATAATGATATGTGAGGAAGGAAGGGATGTGAGTTATACCTTTGTTGTGGAGTAGATATAACAATGGTGCTCGCAAGAGTATGGATGAAGGAAAATTTCATTGTCATTCTCCGAATGTAGCCACCAATGCATCTACATCTCTATACCATCCATGCAGATGAAGGGAACTCTACCCCATACTCTAAGAGTTGACGAGAAGGAGAAGTTTTATCTTTAGCAACGTGCTAGCATTGCATGAACTCAAGTTCTCTCTCTCTCTCCTCTTATGGGTAATAACAGATGGACCAAAGGTGCAACCAAAACCCTAGTTGTCTTGCCCCTATTTATAAGAAAGATATGGAAGCAGAGTTTCAACAAACCCTAGGAAACAAAAGATAGTGGTTTCCTTTAGCATCACAGTCATAGAAAAGCAGTCTCTCAATTAGATTAGTCAAATTGATCAACTGGCATGGGTGAGATACTTTAAAGTGGCCCGCCTAAATTTCTTATTGAGCAAATGGCCAATCTAGTCAATCAACTGGACTGGGCCAAATGATGCTTATTCTGATTGGTTGATTCATTAATCTAACCCACTCAAGCAACTAGACTAGCCAATCATTAGATTGGCTGATATTGTTCATTTGATTGACTAGGATAGCCAATCGACTCATTGGGAAGATCTCAGTTTGGTCAATCAATTGTATTTTCTGGTTGGGCTTTTAGTCTGACCTATGATGATTGGACTTATTGCCTAAACCTTTTAGCAACCAATTAATCATGGGTCCATTATTATACTCCTCTTCCCTACACATCCTATGTGTGTGACCCTATAGGATCCAAATTACATTGGTAGTGCTATAGATAATCATATTATGATTTCATCGTATCCAAAAAGACTTCATTACTACCCATGTAATTGGAGAAGTTGGAGAAAAAATTCAAATTGGTATTGTGACTAGTGTTATAAGGATCATATAATCCCTTTGTCTCTAATATCCATATTGAATATGAGGCGATCCTCTTAATGTTTGATCTTTGTTCCTTGATCTAGGGTAAAGTATTTGAGATACATATGTGCTCAACGTCATATGTTAATTCACATGAGCATGACCATGCATGTAATAGTCTCACTCATCACATGGTAGGGATATCACTCCAATAGGAGGGACAAATTCCATCTACATCACTCACAATAATCCACATGTTTTACAATGCACCCAAGTACTATTTGTACATCAACCCTTATTCAAGGTCATGATGAATAGTGTTCAGGAACATTGAACAACATGTGATCACCATAGTGACTTCAAGTGTAAGTACCACAATCACCACTACCACTTATGGATTCCATGTATCATTCTCAAGGTGTGTATGTCAAATATACTTGTTCAGAATAAGTACCTATCTCTTTGACTTGATATCCAATACCATGACTAATGAGACATAGTCATCAATCAACACACATACTAGTCATAATGTATTATTGTTTCCCTAAATGCCACAATAATATCCGACTAGAGACCAAGACAAGAATGGATACTCTTAGCATACACATGATCTCATGCTCAGGTCCTGCATCCAAAATCACATTTCATTGAGTCATTCGTTATCACATGTATTGAGTCATTCATTCTTAGGACATTATTATGTTGATTCATTATTGGATATTGAAGCAAACATAATAATTGTGATTGCCTCTTTTTAATAATAAATTCAATTATAAAGTGTGTTATTACAATCATCACATGACTGGAACTCAAATCATTCTACTAAATGTATCCCACATGCACTAGAGCCAATAACTCGTGAACCTAAGTCCAAGTGATCTAACAAGACCATCATGCTTCATCTATGAAAGTACTTTTATGAGAGGATTAACAACATTGCTTTCAGTTGGTACCCTGCAAATCTTCACTTCTCAATATACGATCTCTCATATGAGATGGTAGCGCTTCAGTATATGTTTCGAACCTTGATGTGATTTGGGTTCCTTAGCTTTTACAATGGTTCTGCTATTATCCGAATACAACTCTAGTATACCATTAATGGATGAAACAACTCCTAGTTCTACAATGAACTTCTTGATCCTTACAACTACCCTTGTTGTGTTAGAGGAATAAAAGTACTCAAACTCTATTGTAGAATCTACCACTATCTCTTTCTTGTAAGTTTTTGAGATCCCAACGCCTTTGCTAAGGCAAAAAGCAAAACATGATTGTGATCAATACCATACTTGTCGGTTTGGAAGCTTACATCGATGTTACCTATTACAACCAAATCTTCCTCACAATCATAAATACATAACTGATCTTAGTTCTTCTCAAGTACTTAAGGGTGTTCTTTACAATAGTCTAGTGACTTTCATTGGGATCTGAGTGGTTCCTACTAGTCAAGATTAAAGCATATGAGATGTTAAGATGTGTACATAACATAGAATATATAATAGATCCAATTGCAAACAGATGGAATCTTAATCATGCTTGCCATCCCTTCCAAAAATATGGGACATTGAGATCTAAAGAAACTTAATCCTTGGGACATGGGTAAGTTACTCTCTTTAACACTTTCTTGGTGAACCTTTTCAACACTTTGTCAATGTATCTCGATAGTTCTTGATTTGTAATATATAGGATGCTTCCCCACAATCCTTCATGGATAAGGTATACACCAACCATATTTTAACTAATTGTATAGTATGTATGTTATTTTCAATCAATAGTATGTCATTTATATACAATATGAGGAATATAATTATGCTCCGACAAACTTTCTTGTAAACACAAGGTTCATTTTGAATAAATCCAAACCATTTGTCTATCTTCTCGAAACGAAGACTCTAGATTTGAGATTCTTTCTTTAATCCATTGATTGACCTTTTGTAGCTTATAGACCTTTTTGACTTCATTTGGCACAATAAAACCTTTAAGTTGTTTCATATATACATCCACAAGGATATTCTTGTTAAGGAATGTGGTTTTAACGTCCATTATCATTCCATAGTCATGATAAGCTACAATAGCAAGCACGATTATGATGGAATTAACCATGTCTACTGGTAAAAAAGTTTCATCATAGTCAACACCTTGAATTTGTTTGAAACTTTATGCTACCAATCGACCTTTGTAGGTTTGTACATTACTATCCATGTCTTTATTCTTCTTGAAGACCCATTTGTACCCTATGGCTTTTACCCCTTTAGGTGGATCCACCAAGGTCCATGCCTTGTTAGTGTACATGACGTTCTCTTAGATCTCATGGATTGAAGACATTTCTCAGGATTTGGTCGCTGGATATCCTCATTGTAGGTTGTTGGGTAATCATCATCAATGACCAACATGTTGTCTTGTTCAGTCATAAGAATTCCATATCTCTCGGTCTGAAGACGTGCTCGACTAAATCTTTGAGGTTCTTGTGTTACAGAAGGAACTTGAGATTACACAAAAGTTTGTGATTCCTCTTGTTCTTTCTCAATATCCATATGTTCAATGTTATCATGTTGGACTCGAGCTTCTTTGAGTTCTATTTTCCTCCCATTGGTTCATCTAAAAACAAATTCCTTTCTGAGGAATACATCAGTTCTGGTGATGCACACTTTGTTGTCATAGAAGAAATATCCCTTGGTTTCCTTAGGATATTTAACAAAATGACATTTTCTAGATTTTGGATCAATATTAACTGAGAAATTCTTCTTGACATAAGCTTCACATACCCAAATATTCATAAAATACATATTGAAATGTTTTCTAGTCCATATCTCATATGGTGTTTTTTGAGCTACTTTAGAAGGTATGGAGTTAAGTGTAAATGTTGTGGTTTCTAGAGCATATATCCAGTAGGACATTTGAAGAACAAAAAACTCATCATCAATTGTATAATGTCCAACATGGTGTGACTCCTTCTTTCTGATACACCATTATGTTGTGGTGTTCTATGTAGAGTCCATTGTACAATACCACAATCCCTCAAAAGGGCCTCAAACTCTTAGACTAGGTATTCACCACCTCAATCTAATTAAAGTGCTTTAATTCTTTTTCCAAGTTTCTTTAGTTTGCTGGGGGAAACCCACCCCCTAGGCAGAGGCCTAGATAGTAGGGATGGTAAACCCGGGAGACCCGTGTGTCTGCACACCGGTATCTCAATAATTCACATCAGAGGCCGGCTGACGCTGTGGAAAATTCACTTCCGAGCAACGCTTCCAGCGGGAGTCGAACCCATGACCCTGCTTGAGGGGCCCCGAGCTGCGACCAGCTGGGCTACTACTCTTTTTCCAAGTTGATTTTGTACTTTGTTAAAGAATCCATTGAAATTTGTAATTGATTTTGACTTGTGTTTCATTAGATACACATAGCTATAATCTAGTGAGGTCATCAATAAATGCGATAAAATATTGATACCCACCTCTGGTATTTGTGCTAAAAGGTCCACATACATCGATATGTTGGAATCCTAATAAGTCATTTACCTTTTCACTTTTTCTAGTAAAGGTTGATATGGTCATCTTGCCTAATAAACAGGATTCACGTGTCTTAATTGATTCAAAGTCAAGTTACTCTAGATATCCATCTTTATGTAGTCTACAAATGTGCTTCTCAATTATATGGCCTAAACAAAAATGTCATAGACAAGTTTTTTTTGAGTCACCGAGTTTAAGATTCTTAGTATTTATGTTATAGATATATGTCTCAAGATCTAAAAAATAAAAACCACCTGACATAGGGGAACTTCCATAAGACCATTACTGATAGAAGTCATTATTTTCCAAACTTTATACATAATTGATGTTCCAAATCATGGAAGGTACATAATAGAGGTTCTCTAACTCTATTGAAATCCCATTAGGCATAGATAAACAATAGGTAAGTATAGAATTGGCAGAAACGCTTGCTCCATTTTCAACGTATAGTCCCACCTCCCCTTTCTTTATGAGTCTACTTCTTTTCAGATCCCACATTCGAGAAGATATGACATATACATCTAGTATTTAATACCCATGCTGAAGAAGTAGATAAGTTTATCTAAATAATATATATAACTGAAGTGGAGATCTCTATCCCCTAGTTCTTATTCCTAAATTCGTCTAGTGGAAAGGACAATTTCTCTTCCAATGTCTTGCCTAATGACAATTGCCTCCCTTACTGATTCCTCCTTATACATTGAGTGAAAAAGACTTTTCACCATCCATAGAACCTTTCTTGTCTTTTCCTTTTCCGTTGGAATTTCCTTTTCTATTGTAGACCATCCACACGGATTTGACCTTGTTTTTCATATCCCTTAGCTATTCTAAAAATACCAAGTAGCTCTTTTAGCATTTAAAAAAAAAATCATGTTACATCTCATAAAAAAGTTGTTTGTATGAATCATACAATAATTATAGGGATTACATCCATGGACAAATCTTGGCCTAAAGGAAATCCCAGTCTAGCTAGAATTTCCACATACCCAATTAACTTTAGTACATGGGGTCCAACTGGATCACCTTTCTCCATCTTGAACTTAAATAATGCCTTGGAGACAACATACCTCTCTTGACATGCCTATTCTTGGTACATGTTCTTAGATGTGTTATCATCTCAATAATATCTATATTCACATTTTCCTTTGAAGATCATGATTCATGGAGCATATAGTAAGGCACTCCATGTCCATATCATTATCAAAATTCTTCTTATGAGCTTCCCATTCGGTCCTAAGTGCATTTGGAGTGGGTACGGGTGTATCTAGGGCATAGAGCTTACACTCATGTGTGAAAACAATTATGAGTGTCTTGAACTTATCATTGAAGCTGTTCCCATTTAGTTTTTCCTTCTCAAGGACCGATCAAAGTGAATAGTTGTTTTATTTGTTGTCGGTTGCCATTTGATCTATAAGAAGAATTTCTAATAGTTAACATTTGAACTAGAAAGATTTTATCAATATTAATTTTGTCTTTAATTAAATATCACTCCCACTATTTTATATCAAATCGATAACCCTCACTATTAATTCAGAAGATTTTCTTTGTACAATATTCTTGCGAGACAATATTCATATTGCATCAAACTGTGAGTCTGCTTTTGTTGATCACCCACAACTTGACTATTGAGGTAGGCAAAATTTTCCAATTGCATCAAATTAAACACTTGATAGATTGATGAACAAATCTTTGTCACAACCATCTATATGCCTCTAGGTGATTGACCCTACTCAGATCACCTATTTAGATTTGACCCTAAGGACAAAACAATAGAATATGCACCCAACTTTGGAAGACCCACATTTCTATCATCCTACTTCTAGAAGATAGAGAGTTCACCATGATTTGGCATGCCCACACTTTCCTGATCAAGTTTTTCATTAGTGTTGCACATTGTAAAGAATCTTAGACTTAATATTTAGTTTTAAGGGTTTTATTTATTTACATATACATATCTAAACATCAGATACTTATAATATGTAACATATATACATTATATCAGCAATCAACAAACACAATCCATAATCTTACACCATCCATTATGGCCATACTAAGTAATCCTTTGGATACACAAACAATTACTTTCCACCTAAGGTCCATTGCATCATATGCATCATAGTCCAATGAAACTACATTTGTGTTGCATTGCATGAAAAGTTCCATTGACTCTAATTGGATCTTCATGGTTTCTAGTCATGCCAAGTACTTCAAAACTTTTTCTACCTTTACCTAGTATTTACATGATATGTAGAAACCTTGAGTTACATTTAATGGGAGTAATAGATAATATAAACCATTACATATGGAATAAAAGATGAAGCTCAACATACAAGTCGAATACTTGTCAACCATAAGGTGTTCATTTACATCATGCACACACAAAAGGGTCTTTGTCCATAACCATGCACACATTCACTAAAGAAAAAATATTTCGATGAAGACATGTATGATCTATACATATACCATATTATATATATATATATATATATATATATATATATATATATATATATATATATATATATATATATATAATAAGGTATATTAAAGATAGAACCTTTTTCATGCACATGACAATCCCCATGAATAGATCTTTGATCTCCATGCAAACTAGGCGATCTACACAGGGGAAACACTCCTACAATGGGATCCCACAATTTGAGATGGGAGGAGTTGAGGGGATGCCAACCCTTGGGCGGTGTTAGGGGAAATTCTCCTCAAAAGTTATATGTAATTTTACTTCTATTCACTAGAAAAAATCACATCTTTCCATAGTCAAATTCGTTTGCATATCAAAAATCCATGTAGCAACTCATGTGGGTTAGTCATTCACATTTAATGTCAAGGCACAAAAGGCATAAAACAAAATTCAATGTTATCGATTTATAAATTCCAATATAACATATATTGAATACCATTATAGGAATTAGTGGATGCAATAGGTACACTGGAAGCAACAAAAAATATAATCCACATTTCATGAATAGATCTTGTCAACAATGATATAATAGGAAGAAAGGGATATGATGCACACCTTTGTTGTGGATTAGATCTGACAAAGGTGCTCACAAGAATGTGGAAGGAGGAGGATGTCATTTCCATTCTCCCAATGTACCACCAATGCATCTACATCTCTATATCTCCCATGCAGATGAAGGGAACTCCACATCATGCTCCAAGAGTTGGTGGGAATGAGCATTCTTCTTATTGGCAACATCCTAAAATTGCACAATCTCAACTTCTTTCTCTCTCTTCTTATGGGTAACAACATACGGTCCAAAGTTGTTACCAAAAGTTGGTTGCCATGCCCCTATTTATAAGAATGACTAGGAATCAAGGTTTTTAATAAACCCTGGGAAACAAAAAGAGAGTGGACACATGTTAGCATCATGCTCATGAAAAGTCATTTGCTTGACTAGATTAATCCGATTGATTGACTATCCTGGGTAGGCTGTTTTATAGTGGACATCCACGAATTTCCAGTCAAGCTACTGACTAGTCCACTTGTCTACTAGATTGGGTCGTAACCTACTATATGTGATTGGTTGATCCAATCCATTTGGGTAACTGGAGTAGCCAACCGACTGATTGGATGATCTTTTTGACATGACTTAAGTGTGTGTTAAATGAAAGTAAACTTGTCAGAGTAGTAAGGGACTCAAGGAGGCCCAAATATCAAAGTCAAGAAATTAGTACAATTCGAAACTACAAATAACTAATTTTTTTTGCTAAGACTATTAAAGAAGTTTATTGGTTGATTAAAAGCTAAGAATAAAAAGTAAAAACTGTAGGAATTAGAGTGAATAGAAGATTGGATGAATGGATTCCTTAGAATACCAATTTCACCTTGTTATCAATGTTTGCATGTAATATACAAGATCAATATAACTTATTTATCAAATTTAGCATATGTAGCTTGTGCTACCCACTTTTGCAGCATAGTACACCATTTAACCTAGTAAATAACCTACTTTTACTATGTCAGTATAACAGAATAAACAATTAGAAGTATATATGGATATTTACTTCATAGCGATTAGCCCACTTTCGTGATGTGCAATCGACTGTGATGATAACAACTTTTCTAAATGTTCACCCCATTTTCATAACAACTAACGATCTATTACAGTATGGTGATCAATAATAAATAATAAATGGGATCTACAATTAATGTCTATACTTTAGCATTAGTTAACAATCCATTATAAAATTATGGCAATCAATCCTAAATAATATAGTCAAGCTATCCCTTGATCAAAATTTGAAGCAAAATAACATATTTGTTTGAATCAACATATGGCCATGCACATAGTTAAGACCGATATGGCCTTGGGTCCTAAGGAATGGGGTTTTAGCCCCTCATTCTCAAAAAAGAACCAAATGAAGGGATTAAGAAGAAATACAAGAGAACTCCTATAATGTCACTATGGTCTCTCAACCTCCTCCTTCTTGGGCTCTGGTTCCTTCAAGTATAGTCATTGGGATGGCCTCTAGATGATTTCCTCCTCTTTGAGATGTGGCAAAATGAGACTTGACCTGAATGAGATGCCTCCTCTTTGAGATGTGGCCAAATGAGACTTGACCTGAATGAGATGGCTCCAGATGGTTGCCCCCTCTGGTTCATATAGGGGAAATCAGGGCACCACATTAATGTGGATCATTAGATGTGGCTTGTCTCGATCAAGGCTGAGTGGTAAATGTCGTTGCCACCAACTTCACCTTTTCATTAAACGAAAGCGTTTCAAATATGAGTATTAATGATTTCAGTCGACGACATTGAGATACACTTTTACTCTTCCCTGTTTCTTCTCAATATTTCCTTTCTTGTTGTCAGTTCAAATTCTTCTCATATCAATGCCGCCAACACAAGTCAGTGGTATTGACTTTGTACTGATTTCTTCTTGGTCAAGTATACAAATAAAGCAACAATATATTAGGATGTTAGTAAAATAAAGCAACTTTGGCCTAAATGCACGAAAATTGTGAAAATAGTGATGCACAAAAGCTATTTTAGATAATTTAGGCAAAATGTTAATATTCATGTAGAATTGAGAGAAATAATTCTAAATCATGCTTAAATAAGCCTCAATTTTAGTAAATAAATCGCATGAATCAAAATCCACTAAGCTAGTGTTTATATCCCTCACGAAATAGTAATTCGCATTTGGTTGAAAAGTTAAAAGTGTGACACATATGTGAACCAAATCATTCTCATTATCCTTGACTCAATGGTCCCAAACCGGTCCTATTCAACCATAGAGAAAATATGTACTATTCAAGAAACCAATTATGAAAAAAAAATCAAAATCAAAATCAAACTGCTTAACAAATAAGTAAGATGAAGCAGAAAGATATCATGCAAAGTATAATTTATACTGAGTGCATCATAAGATCTCCCTAACTACACTACTTGATTCAAAATTTCTAGAATGGATGCAGTTCCATGAATATAATTGAAAGAAGGGAATAAATTTTGTTGGTGACCTGCCATATAGAGAAGTGGGTGGATGGAAGGGGAGTCTTGATAAATAGAACTCATGCATGATCAACTTTATTTATGAAAGAGAATGAAAAATGATTTAACTATATGAATGATGGAATAAAAATTGAATATTTTCTACTACTACTAAGTTTGGTGGAATGATGAATGATGTGGATGTCTCATCCTAATTATTGAGTGAAGGTGTAAGGTGTTTTAGCACAGAATTACACAAACTTATTTCTTATAAAAGAGAGATTTAAATTTTCTTTTTCATTTCAATCCTTTTTCCTCCATTCTCCTATTTCTTTCTCCATTTGTTTCCTTTTATTTTTCATTTATTTTTCTTCTAGGCTTTATTAGCTATACAAAATTGATTTTTAAGAAAGGCATTTTGTAACTTGGAGGATTAAGGATATATACACTTTTGTATACACTTTTCTTTCTCTTGCTATTTGTAAAAAGATGTGAGCGAAATATTTTACACCCAAATGAATGAATGATGAAATAAAAGTGCAACTACATGGAAGTTGGTATGCAGAATAACCTATAAATATTTTCCTATTTTTTGATGCAAAGTTAAACTAAATGCTACCTACATTATGATATGGAAACAATAAGAAACATGAATGGAACCATGTACGAAGTCTATGGTGTTTATGAAATGAAGTTGTATGATGTTGGATGAGATCAAGTGACTAAAAGACACATACTCTTCCCAACCATGATATATCTCTCTTCTATTAACATTAATATGTTAGGGTGATCCAACTTCTTATTTTTTAATTAACATTGAAGGTCACACTAATGCTTGTTCACATCAGATTTACAACATAATCTTTAGCTAAAGAGTCAAGGGTAGAGTTAGAAGTTTAGTTTTATGCCTATGTCTCTAAATTGACTAATGCCCTCAATTCCTCATGTAGAGTACTCTTAAATAAGCAAGATCAAATTTAAAAGATTTGAACAAAAATTCATTTAATTCATGTGAGCATTTTTCTAAACCCACATTTTACAATAGATAGATGTGGATACATGCAAGAGAAATGAAAATTGCAAAATAATAAAGTAAAAACTAGATAAGATGTAAAGTAAACTAAGATGAATGCAAATAGAAATAGAAAAATAAGATGGATGGAGAGATGTAAGATATGATTAAGTCTAGATAAATCATATTCCACACCTCCCTAAGATTGAATTTGACAATGTACTCATTATCCAAAGCCAACTCATAGATTGAATAGGTTTATCAGATGCTCAAGGTTTGGGGGGAATTTGTTCCTTGTGTCATGTTGAGATCTTGCAGGTAGAATGTGTTAGTGAATTAGGGGGAGTCATATGGCATGGGTGGTGGTTGTGGGAAATTAGGGAAGTGACCTTGGATCCAATAGTGATTGTAGAGAGATTTCTGAGTCTAATCCACACGTTGTAGGTGTGGTTGGAAATTCTCCTGATTACTATGGAGAAGATGCTCATTGGTGACCTCCTTCTAGTGTGTGAAGATCTACTCCTGGTTGGTGAAGGTCCTTGCTTAGTGAGAGGTGAGATGAGTTATCATTTCTTGATGTTGCTGACCTTTCTGAATAGTATTAAGCATCTTATACATGTTGTCAGATGAATATGCATTATCTTGCAACAAAGTTGGGGTAGAACATGAGGCTCCATCAATATGTAACTTATGGTGTGACCTCCTATGATAACCTTGAGGTAGTGTATGCAATTTCTCAAGCTCACTATCATCATATTGACTTCCTCATCGGTGTCCTCCTCTTGGTGTGTCTCTCTCACATCATCGACTGGCCATCTGAGATGATCAGTATCATTGGTGTTGAAGATGAGGGATGGGAGCTCTCTCATTCCCATTCTGTATTTTCCACGAATGCGACCTTAAATCTATTCAAAAAGATTTCCATTACAAAAATTCTTAATGTCCATACCCTCCTCGACACCCTGGATAACGACTGGAGAGATCAATATTAACTGGGTGGAAAGTCTCATTCTGAGACCAACTAAATGGATGGACAATTTCCTCTTTTTTTCCATTGAATGTGCATGTTCAAGGAACAAGGTACCCAAGTTGACCTTCTCTTTTCCCAACAAGAGGATTTCACACAAGGTGAACAAGTCAGTGGGCTAGACTTTCCCTTTCCCTTGATTAAACATGGAAAATAGGGTTTTCATCATGATTTAAAGAAACATGTGGGGAAAGGGATACTTGATGTAGGTGACACTGGAGTGATGCCACTTGACCTTGTCAATGAGCTGATGTCACAGTGATCTTACTCCATGCCATGTAATGGTTGAAGTTTTTAGGGTATTCTCTTGTACTGTGGTTTTCCCACTCGAATATTGCGTTGAACACCTACAAGTAAGGTGGTGGGTGGCAATGTAGAGCTTGAACTTGACTAAGCCTTCTTCCCACTCATTTCCTTGGGTGTGCGACATCAAGAAGCACACCTCCAAGGATTCTAAGAGTTTCAATGTAATATCCGTATATGTTGGCCATCCCTCCAGAAAGGGGTTCGTGGATGTCATCCCCTTCCTTGTGCACACCTTGTGCAAGTTGTCAGTGAGGTCAAGTTTCTCACTGAAGGCCTTATCACCGAAGTTAGTGGTCATGAAGTCATGCTTTTTAAGCTTGGAATATTTCTTCATCTTGGTATTGGTTCCAAGTTCCACTTATGACCTAGGAAGGAGTTGCAAAAGAACTACTGGTGAGGAAGATGCTTCTTTTCAGGGATGCCATCTTGTCATTGTGAATGAAAGAGAGAGATAATGGGAGATCAGTGACATAGTTTCATAGCATAGAAGTGTTAAGGGTTTCTCTTTAGTATAGTGATATATGAGGGGATGCCTAAGTTTTGAGCAATCCAAATCAAATCCTACTTATTATATAGGAGGAGAGCTATCCATAAGTTAGAAGTTGGTTCCACCAACTCAAGTTGGTGGTATAGACAATAACTGCTATTCATGTTCTCTCTTGGTATTGGTCATTGATATCAACGATTATGATTGAGAAAACATTTAAATGCAAATCCACTAGGTTGGTGGAACCAACATAAGTCATTGGTACTGACTCTCATGAATCTGTGGCTCGGCTGCATAGTCATTGTTGTATTGTTATATACATGTCCATCATATTCGAGGCCAAGGATCATGATCTTCCTTCCTTTCAGTGGCATCGAATGGGTTTAGTGATGCCAACTTGATCCTGTTAAAAGAATTTTAGAAACAAAAGTGGAGGGAACTTCCTTTATCCGTCAAGAGTGATACATCATTTGGTCCAAAAAGAGACCACACACATGCAACACGTCAATTGGTCTGAGTCGGTGCCACAGAATGGTTGGTCAATGGTAACAATATTTTACTATCAACATGCAATTTCCCAATTACTAATGAGTCGATGTCATTAGTATGTGCTGATGTCATTGACATGTTAGTGGTAGAAACTTCTCCTATTTTTAGACATTGAATAACTCATTATCTATCATCATATTATATCATAATCAACTAAAAACTAAAAATGCACAAAATGTGTAGTTAAAACTAGTGTTTAGGAAATCGGTCCATGCGGCCGCTTAAGCGGTTCGGACAGGGGACCGCACCGCATATGTCAAAGCGGACCAATAATCGGTCCATGCCCGATTATGCAGCCGATTACCTGCTTATGAGGCCACTTAATCACCGCTTTTCTAAACACACATACATGGAATTGAAGAAATGAAATTTATATGAAATTTTTGTTGTTTCTAATTAAATATTTATATGATATTGCTGCTCCCTTTCTTCTAATTAATCATTCTATGTTGTCCTTGTATGTAATTGTTCAATGTGATATATAATTCTATATGACTGATATATAAATATACATAAATATATTAATTTATTAAAAAAAATCCAAAACCGCATATACTCCCGCATACCGCATATACTCTATTCAGTGCCCCGTCCGCCCGTACACCAAATAGCGCTTTTCTGAACACTAGTTAAAACTACTGAATAGTCCAATGTAGTGGCACTCGAGTGGTAAAGTTGATGTTGTATGACTAAGAGGTCACATGTTTGAAACCCCCTGGCAATAGGATGAATGGACTACCATTTTTTTATATAAAAATTAATGAATAAAAAATACAAATATGTGGGTTGCCTCCCATAAAGCACCCTAGTTTTATGTCCTAGGCTTGATATAATTCTTACCTCTATCATGGGTTATCACAAGTGGGTGATGAATCATGATTTTGAAACCAAAATTCCACCCTATCGTTTTTTATCCCCATAGTAAAGTATCCTTGTCCCATGGCAATGATTACGTTTGATGTAGCTTGGAAAAGTTTCCCAAGAGTTATTATGATCTCTTTTTTTATAGTATGTCCATTTCCATAAAGTCAACATGATATACGAATTTATCTACTTTGAGCAGCACATCTTCACAGATCCCAAGAGGTGACATTATGGGTTCATCTTCAAGTTGTAATGCCATGTTGGTCTTGGTGGGTTCTCTTAATCCAAGAATTTACAATAGTTAATAATTCATTACATTATGGTGATCAATCATAAATAATAAATGGTTTCTATATTTTTTGACCATGCTTTCATGGAAGTTAACATTATGTTATAAACTTATGGTGATCAATCATAAATAAGGCAATTAAGATTTTCTATTATTTAAATTTGAAGCAAAATAATATTTTTTTTGGAACAAGATATCAATATACACAGTTAACATTGGGCTACACCTGGGTCCTAAGGTATGGGGATTTATCCCATCATGCTCAATAAAGAATCAGAAGAAGTGAAGAAGATGAAGAAAGACATTGGAAACTCTTTAAAGGTTGCTATGGTCTCCCTCTCTCCTCCTTCTTGGGCTCTGAATCCTCCAAGGACTATCATTGGAATGACCTCTAGATGAAGCACCTCCTCTCTGAGACATGGTTGAATGAGTCTCAACCCGAATGATATACGTCTAGGTGCCCCCCTCTAGTTTGTATAGGGAAAATTAGGGTAGAAGTTTGTTGTGGATTGTCAGATGTGGCTTGTCTTGATCAAGTTCATTAGATAAATATCAGTGTCACTTAAGGAAGTCGGTACCACTGCATTCTTCACTTTATTGTTCTTTAGGGTTTCAAACTTGATGCCACTGATTTGGGTCGGTGGTACTGAGATAATTTTTTATGCTTCCCCTCCTTCTTCTTGATCCTTCCTTTCTTGTTGTTAGTTCACATTCTTCTCATGTCAGTGTCATTAACACAAGTTGATTGTATTAATTTTTTTACTGGTTTCTCCTTGGTCAAGTCTACAAATTACACAACAATAAATTAGGCTATTAGTAAATAAAGCAATTTCAGCCTAAGTACATATAAAATGTGAAATATTGATGCATAAAAGCTATTTTAGGCAATTTATACATGATTCTTACAAAAAATATAGAAATGAGAGAAATCATTGTAAATCATGCCTAAATAATCCCCATTTTCTATAGACAAATCAAATGCATCACTTGTCCATTTAATCAAATGGACCATCTAGTCTATGGATTGGGTAGATCTTAGCCTGGTCAATCAATTAGACTTTCTATTCCATCACTCATTATATCGAATTGAGTGATTGGACTTTCTAGTTGACTGAGTGAGCTTCCAATCAACTCGTTATTGATTCAAGTGATAGCCTAAAAGTTTTAGCAATGAATGAATCATGTGTCTGTTATTGTACTCCTCTTCTCTATGCATCCTATTGTGTGACCCTATAGGCTCCAAATTATGCTGGTAGTGATATGTATAATAATATTATAATTTTACATGAAAAGATAGGTATCTAGTAAGACTTCATTGCCATCCAAGTAACTGAAGAAGTTAGAGAACAAATTCAATCTAGTATTGTGGCCAATGTTATAATGATCGTATAATTCCATTGCCTCTGATATACATATGAAATCCAAGGATAGGAAATGCCATCCTCTTAATGTTCAATCTGTGTTCAGTGATCTGGAGTAGTTATTTGAGATACATATGAGCTCGACATCATAGGTTGACTCATATGATCATTGCCATGTATTTCATAGTCTCACTTATGAAGTGGTCGAGATATCTTTCCAACAAGAGGGACAACTTCTATCTACATCACTCATAATAATGTACATGTGTTAGAGTGCACCCAAGTACTACATGTATGGCAACCCTTATTCAAGGTCACGTTAAAGTACACTGAATAATATGTGACTGTCATAATGATTTCAGGCTAAGGACCACAATCACCACTACCAAATAATATATGATTATGACTGCCATTTATGGATTCCATGTATTATACTCAACTTCGATATGTCCAATACACTTGTTCATAATAAGTACCTATATGTGGGACTTGATATCAATATCATCACTAGTGAGACACAATAATCAATTACCACACATACCAGTCTTAAAGTATTACAGTTAACCTAAGTTCCACAACAATATCTGATTAGGGACCAAGACAAGAATGGATACTCTTAGCATACACATACTTTCTTATTTAGGTCCTCAACCTAAAACTATTTTCCATTGATCCATTCATTCTTAGGACAATATTATATTTATTCCTTATATCATTTTGAAGAAAATACAATAACTGGAATTGACTTTTTTAATGATCAAATCAATTAAATAGTGTTCCATGACACTCATTGTATAATTGTCTCTTAGGGCATGTGATGTAGCCCTATTTTAGGGCTCCATCTTGTGCCTTTTTGTACTTTTATCACATCTAAACAAGTTAGATTGCAAGTTAATTTCCCTCAATATGTGTTTTATTGTCAAAAGCACTTATGGATGGTTTTTGCATGTTTTATAGGTACTTTGGCCACTACTTGATGGATTGGAAAGACGATGATTGAATCTAGGGTTTCCCTAGGCTTGGAGGAGCCCAAAATGAGGCCAAAACCACTCCAAACCTACCCCAAGTGGTCAAAGGATGTATTGAAAAAATAACCTTCCTGGATGGCCAAGTTCAACACTCAAATGCAGGGGAAGGACCCCAGAAAGACCGTGCTACCATGGAATGGCCGTTCTGGGACATGCCTCAATCACAGACTCTTCACAGAATTTGTAGAAATTGATTTTTATGGCCAAAATGACCGTTTTGAGCAGAATGCTCGTGCTGGGAGGTGACCAGAATGGCCGTGCTGACCAGTACGGCCGTGCTACCATTGAGCCCACCAATTTTATCACTTGATGTCCCTATTTTGCCCCCCACTTAACCCTATACCCCCTAGACCTCTATATAAGCTTTGGAGGCGGATGGAGGTTGAAGGTTGGCTTCTTTGAGCATTCATTTCACACCCTTTCTCCTACCTACTCCACTCCACCTCCATTTCACTCCATTTCTACATTTCCACCATAAAACCACTCATTTCTAAGCCTTCCATCCACTACCCACCACCATTCTAAACCATTCCATCCAAGAAGGAGGAGGACGTGACCTTGCAGCTGTTGGAGAGAAGGATTTCACCCACTACTTCGAGCTCCATGGCATTTCTTCCCCTTCTTCCCCTTTCTTTTTCCATTCCTTTGACTATGTGTAGCTAAGCCCCTAGTGGTGGGCTATTTGGGGTTAAAATGTGACTTTGATACCATGTTGGGGGAAAATGGCTTGTAATGAACTCATTTTTATCTATGATGATTGCTCCATGCTTGTGTCTCTTATCCCATTACCATTCTTGTGATTTATACTTTTTTCTATTAATTGCTTGTTTGGTGGTGCTTGATGATACTATGTTTCTAGGAGAATTGGGATGCATGTGGGAATCTTAGGTGTGATTCCTAGGTCCCAATAGGGGATCCCTAGCTAGTCCCTTTTGTTCCTACATGCCTAACCCCTCTCCTACTACTTGGTATGAGACCTAAGTTACTAGTATAAGTAGGATTGATGTGATTGCCTAGGGTCTTCTAAAGGCTAAAATGGCTAGTGGCATGAGGTCAAATATCCTCATCTCTACTCCCATATCTACCCTCAACCCTCAATTTCTCAATATCACTTATCCTAGAAACTTAGATTTGGCTAATCCTATTAGAAGTACACCTAACCCTAGTCTTCTACTAGTAGTATAGGGTACATTCTAATAGCATTAGTCTTATTGTTTGGTTTGGTAATCTAGATGTAAAATGAAAACCATGCTTGTCTAATAACCTCCCTCAACTAATATCAAAGTTACATCCCCAAACGGTCCACCTACCCTAATCATCTTGCTTCAAACCCATCTTGCTCTTCTTGTTTGTTCATGCTAGTCTAGTTTAGTTGCTTTTGCTTAACCTAGTTAATTGCTTAGTTCTGCTCTTTAGTGTTAACTTAGGTTCTTGCTTGTTATAACCTCAATTTTCAGGTTCAAATGGTGAGAAATGCAATTTCTCATATTAAGGATAATTGAACAAATAATGATGTGATTTGTTTTGAATAAATGAATTCTTTACACAATAGCCTGGATTGGTTGCTTCATGGGCTTTATTGGCTATTGGGCCCAATAACAAGGAAATAACAAAGAAAATTCAATTAGTGAATGAATAATTGAATTTTTGAGAAAAGAAATATGTGGAAACCTCTAGAAGGCAAATCCAAAGAGGATTTCGTGCCTTTTGGGTTCCTTGGGTACCAAGGAGTCCAAGGTTACAAAAAAAGAAAATAATGAGGAAAGAAAAGATTAATTAAATATTTCTTTTTAAAGAAAGGAATTGATAATAATGGAAACATATTGAAAATAAGAGGAAAAAGGTATGATTGAATATTCCTTTGTGGAATTTCGTGTCTCAAGAATTCCTAATGATAAAAGGAATATTAATGAGGAGAATAAAAGAAGAATAAAAAGGAAATACCATAATTATGAAATAAGGAGATATTGGGAATATATGATCCCTCAATTATGATTTGAAGGAAGATTTTCCTACTAAAGAAGGGAATATGTTTTCGTGGTTAATGGATTAAAATACAAGAACAATAATGATATGAGAAAGGATTTTCGAAATCCTAATCAGAAAAGGTATATCATGAAGAGAGAAAGAGAGAGAGTAAGAGAAAGTTCCTTCTCATTGAAGGAATCATATTCCAATTGAAAAAGGATTGTTTTCTTCATGAGCAAGGTTACAGGGAGCGTGGCTACCCTCCTATATAAAGGGAAGAGCCCATGGCTAAGCCAAGAAGCCTGTTCCACGCACCTCTCCTACCCTTCTTCTTGTTCTTTCACGTATAAACCCTAACGAGGGTGTAGACTTATTTCTGGAGCATCACGAGTTGGTTTTGTGGTCCTATTAGAGACTCGAGGGTCCTACGACATCAAAGAGTCGTTTGGTGGCCATCCTTACGACCTATCTGGCGCGGAGTTGCAGCCGCATGACTGCCATAACGATCAGGTGTTGCAGCCCTATAGCTCACGAGAGAGCCGCCTATGCAGCGATGGAGGTGGCGCTCCAGGTGCGCCCAAGGGCGGCGGAGCTGGGGGAGAGGTTGGAGGCAGCAACCGGGGACCGAGGAGCCGGAGAAGGGCCGGCGCACAGCTGCAGATCGCAGCTAGGGCGGCGCTGCTGCTTCAGCCCGAGGAAGAAGAAGAGTCCAAGGTCGTTGGACGAAATTGCCCTTCGCGGGCTGTAGAACTGGTCGTTTAAGTGGAGGGCAAAATAGACAATCGATTATAAACTCAATCGGGCGCAACATTGCTGGAGAAGCTACGTGGCGGCTTCTGATTGGTCAATGTAAGTGAAATCTTACAAAATTCATAATTAATCATTGCTAGCTCGGATTTAGATAAGTTATATATGAATTTTGATCAGGAGAACGAGGGGAATCTATTAAAAATATAATAAGATATTGATTCCGTTCCTAATTTCAAAAGTACTATAAGTTAATGAAAAGTGCATTAAAGTAAAGATAAAAACCTAATTTGTGAATTAAAGGTTGAATCTATGGTGCCTAATGGGTTAGTTTGAATAATTATACCATGTTGAAGGGTAATATCAGATGTGAATCTAATATATATGAGATATTGCATGTTTTAAGGTTTTAAACCAAGATTACATGATAATGCTTTTAGAAACCCTAACTTGGAGAAAAAGGGGAAGATATCATGATAACATGTTGTTAAATGATAGTTATAAGTTTTTGGTATATGAAAGTCCTTAATTATGGATAAATACCCTAAAAGTAGTAATTAGGGACTTTTTATGAATAAAAGGTAGATATGATGGAAAAATGAGTTCATATGTTATTTAGACCCTAATGAGCTTTGAATTGATGATAGATGCACATAATGATTTTGTCATGAATTAAAAGGGATAAAAATAGTATCTTTAATGTAAAAGAATTTTAATGAAATTAATTGATGATTAATGTGCTTTTAAATATGGAAATAAGGTTATATGTTGTTGAGATAACCTTAGTATTGAAGAATAGATAAGATAATTAGGGTTTTTGAATAATCGCATAAAATTAGGGTTTAATGCGGTGAAAGATAAAGGGAAACCCTAATTGCATAATGAAACCCTAAAATAGACACAAAACCCTAGAAAGCGAATCCAAGTTAATAAAGTATATTCTTGATGAAATGTGTAATAAATAGAGTACATATTCTTTTCAGGAATTATGTGATGATTTAATTACATGCTTGGATCTGTTGATTGGCTTGATTTCATATACATGAAGTAAATGATGAATAATCTGCATGACTCATCAAATCAGGTATGTGGTTACGCTTATGAATAATCGCTTTAGTTTCCCGGCGATTTCCGAAGGATTTATCGGTTGCTTGAAATAATTGTTGAATGTCTATTCATTTCATGCAAATGTAAAGTGAATATGACTATCACATAAAGTATATGCCATCTAGCTCAATTCATTGATCCTCTCTGTGTCGTAATGGCGGACCTGGTACATAGGCTACCTAGAGGGTAGATCCACCAGGTCGAGAAAGACTTTGGCTGCCTAGAGGGTAAGTCCAACAAGTCACCTTAGAGAGGTTTCCATATAAGTCCTTATAGGGACAACACAGAGTTGTGGATAAGTATGGATTGAGTAGTTTGGCTTAAAATGTAATCTTGATTGTTAAAAAGATTAATTGCTTGATTACATTGTTAGCATAATTTCTTGATAATTGTTTCCTCCACATACCGACTGACCGTTGCTTTGTTTGTCGGCGTTTTAGGTACATTTTCCAAAGCACAAAACAGTAAAGTGACACATTGTGAATTCAAGAACTAAAGAACAAGGAGGAGTTAGTTAGAGTAGTTCTTCTGTGGATAGAAGTCTAGTACTTCCAACTTTTCAAAGGTATGATAAAGAAAAATTTTATTACCCTTTTTCAGCATAGTATGTTAGAATTTAATAATTGTTCTTGGTTATATGTCGAACCTTTGATCCGGGATTTTATTGGTGCGGCTTCAACCTTTCGGTCTCCCTTAATTGGGGGTTATCGGAAGGTGGGGTCGTAACATTTGGTATCAGAGCATGGGTTCCTCATTTAACCATTAATAATTATTAAATTTTACAAACTCCATAGAACCCAAGGGAGTTATTAGAGGAATATCCGAAAGACGGAGGTGTCTAGAAAGGGATCACGACCGGGGGCTGGCAAGATTTTCCTCCGCACCGCTAGTCGGAATACGAGGACTCCCGGACCCGTGTGACCGCCTGGCCAAAGTCTTAGGGTATGAATCGAAATAAGATACCTTTAGGACTTCTCATCTTATTCATCTCTTCTCATCACAAAAATTCTGTTAAGGACCCTAAGGATTAGGGTTTTCTTTCTTTTCCTCACCCTCTTGAGGTATGGGTAAGGTAAATAAGGTATAAGAAATCCTCCATCAAATTAATGAAAAGCATGTAAATAAGATGTCATGGACATAAGCTTAATAGAGTAAGCACAAACTAAATAATAGATCCATGCTTAGGTCGTATGACATAAAATGTCATGTCCTCAGAAGAGACCTGAGGCTAGATCTTCATGTCAGGAGGATAACTTAGTCTTGGAAATAGAGATCTCCATTGTAAGTAGAAACCTGGCTCAACCTACGAGGATGACGTTAACCCTAACCTTAAGTGAAGGATATAGAGAGAGATGGCATGATGAGTTAGACCAAGTGTTTGGATGGATGTGCATGAGATGCCATATGAGCCATGAGAGGTTTGATGACCGAGTACCTTTGACCACCCAAATCCTAGAAAGAGGATGAGTCTGTTTATACCTTTGCGCTTATGGTATAGATAAGAAGAAGAGTTCCATAGACCCTGAAGAGGTATAGTAATAGGTTTTGAGGCCTTGTACCTTGTTAGATGGCCTTGAGGAGGACTCACCTTAAAGGGTTGTTCGAGTTGAAGGATGACAGAAAGTGCACATTATGGCAAGCTTGATTCATGGTTAAGAGATAGAGCATGAAGCGGGACACCTAAAAGTGAGCCTAGGATTTCTAGGCCTAAGAGGGGAAGTGGCATGCCTAATGCTCATGATGAGAATTAAGTTGCTATAAGTTTCAAGTATGGTACGCCTCATGTATAAAGAAAAGGGAAGCTCTTAAGTTTAAAGGTAGGTTTAGTGAACCCCTCACAGCTAGGTTAAGGGTAAAGGAAGATATGGTCTTGATCCAGCTTTGAGGAAAGAGGACAAGTATGACCTAGCATGGTTCAGAAGGTGAACTGCTTGTGCCTTAATAGCTTGCTAAGGTTAAGTAGGCTCTTGTGGATGTAAACCCTAGACCTAAGAGCTTTTGTGACCTTGTAGTCAAGAGATAGTTTTCCTCCCATCCTAGGAGAGGGACCCCTTGGGTGGGGTGTATATCGGTTTTGTTGGTTTAAGGTAACCTAAAGAGGTCTCATAGGATCTTGAGACGCTAAGTGAAGAGTACATTGTATGCGAATGAACCTGTAGACCCATAGATAATCATCGCTATGTGCATGTAGATGAGTTACCATGGAGGTAATCGGTATGGGGCTTGACCAAGGTAGGCAAGTTGCCATGATCCCTATGAAAGGATGAGGGTCAGCCCCGGAATGCAGAAAGAGAGATGATGAAGACTTGGGTAAGGTTCTAAGTGAACATGTACTATGATGGAGAATCCTAAGTCTATCCTAAGTGTCAGGTAGGGATAAGACCGATGAAAGTAGGAGTTGCCTAATTCCCCAGTTGCACATGACCATAGGGTCAGGAGGTAACAGCTATCATTGTCTGAGGGCCATGGGTTAGGAGATTGATCACCTTCATGAACTCATGAGACCCAAAGGGCATATGAGTAGGGCACTCTCTTGATGCATGTGGGAAGAGGGATGACCCCAAAAGAGTCGGTACCCTATAGACCTAGAGAAGATGACCAAGGATATAAACCTCAGTAGGTTCAAGATTAATTTGTTATAATAATGTTTGTGATGAAGAGACTTATATGGCACGTTGCAACTTAGATGTAAAGGTGTATTGGCAAGGTGGTATGTACCATCTCTACTCTTGGAACAGGAAGAACTCTGTATTTGGACTGCAGCCAAATGCTTATTTCTTCTTGTTATGGGATTGAGAGATAGTACATTACGCATGCCATACATCAAGGATAAGAGATGATGTAGGTTGGAACGTTGCCACGATAAATGGGATAACCTGCCCTGGTAGATTGAATGATACACAGATGGTTTACAAATACTAAGAGGAATGAGGTAGTCATATAATGAGGATATTTTTATCATGAGCTATGAAGGACTTACAAGTTATACCAGGTTGAGTTTGATCCCCATGATCAGATAGTGGTCTTATTGAAGTTAGACATAGAGTTTGAGGTGAGATGATAAGTGAAATACATGGAAGTGTATGGATGTGAAGTAATAATGGATGCTCTAGTTGAGTTATAGCTACCTCGTTTATATAGAAGACGTTGTTTGGCTAACCCTACGTTTGAAATAGAGAGGTGTTTGAATAACACTCAGATGTAACAAGATGCGTTATGATTGTTTGGTTAGCCAGTCTTGTCATGGATGCAATGAAAGGATGGTAGTAGAACCTCAAGTGCACTTCTTTCAAAAAGAAGGTGATGAAACCCTGACAAGAGTGGTTTAGGGTTTCGAAGGAATCGATCTTGAGAGAATCATGACATACATAAAATCATGATACACCATGTAAAATGGAGATAGCACTTTGGATGCTTAAGATGAGGTTGCATGTGGTTTATGGCCATGCAAGCCAGGAGGTAAAGGACGAACCCCAGTAACCCAGTGTATCAATATAGAGGACAAAAGAATTCCTGAGAAGGAATGAGAGCTTGACTTTATGGATGTGGTGATAAGTCTCCCCTTGACCTAGGAAGGTCGAAATGCAATATGGGTTATGGTAGGTCGCCTTACCTAGAAGACATGAGAAAGAAAGAGTTTTGTTGAACTACCCATGAGAGAGATGGTTCAACTACACCATGAAGCAAGTTCGTAGGTTCTTGAGTTTGACCTAAAGGTTCACTTCCATAAAGTGGAAGTAGGTACATGAAGAACTCAATGTTAGTATAGTTATCACCCCTAACTATGGTCCAGACTAAAGGGTCTGATGAGGGTATGTGTGCTCGTTCAGGGTGATAACTAGAGACAGTTCTTGTCCTATGAAAGATGTGACAATGACCACCATAGCCAGTATCGGGTTTCAAGAAGCTCTGTAAGGGAGTTTGTGTCGGTCACCACTTCAGTATGGTGATGTTGGTGAAAGTACCACATGATGGGACCCCAGTGCGTGTAGATGAAGTCACTTTGATCGTGCAAGGGCTGAAAGGAGCCTAGAGACGATGAGAGTCGTGAGCAGATGCAAAGTAGACTGACATGCAAGTACTGTGGGGGGAAAATGAGACATGAAAATCCGACCCCTCTGAGCTGCAGCTGAGAAAGCTGGGTCCCCGATACATGGGTCCATTAGAGATGGATAGGTGGAGATGGTTAGGTTTTGACCTTACCCCTCAGGATAAAGTTATGTGAGGTGTTTTCCATGTGTCCAATTTAGAGCACTATGTGAGGTACCCGACCATGTGCTGAGCAATGAACCGAGTGAGCCCCAAGGGAGGCTGACATGGCCTGAGTCACCTGTGCAGTTTATAGACTCCGGGATGAAAGGACTCAAGGAAAAGGATATGTGATGATAAAGGTTCTATGGAAGCACCATGAGTACGGTAAAGCCACATAGGGGCCTATGATGGACATGGAAAAGTCTTATCTTGAATTGTTTGTTTGCTTGTTTGAATTTTGGGGGCAAAATTCCTATAAGAGGGGAAGGATGTTATAACCTCAATTTTCAGGTTCAAATGGTGAGAAATGCAATTTCTCATATTAAGGATAATTGAACAAATAATGATGTGATTTGTTTTGAATAAATGAATTCTTTACACAATAGCCTGGATTGGTTGCTTCATGGGCTTTATTGGCTATTGGGCCCAATAACAAGGAAATAACAAAGAAAATTCAATTAGTGAATGAATAATTGAATTTTTGAGAAAAGAAATATGTGGAAACCTCTAGAAGGCAAATCCAAAGAGGATTTCGTGCCTTTTGGGTTCCTTGGGTACCAAGGAGTCCAAGGTTACAAAAAAAGAAAATAATGAGGAAAGAAAAGATTAATTAAATATTTCTTTTTAAAGAAAGGAATTGATAATAATGGAAACATATTGAAAATAAGAGGAAAAAGGTATGATTGAATATTCCTTTGTGGAATTTCGTGTCTCAAGAATTCCTAATGATAAAAGGAATATTAATGAGGAGAATAAAAGAAGAATAAAAAGGAAATACCATAATTATGAAATAAGGAGATATTGGGAATATATGATCCCTCAATTATGATTTGAAGGAAGATTTTCCTACTAAAGAAGGGAATATGTTTTCGTGGTTAATGGATTAAAATACAAGAACAATAATGATATGAGAAAGGATTTTCGAAATCCTAATCAGAAAAGGTATATCATGAAGAGAGAAAGAGAGAGAGTAAGAGAAAGTTCCTTCTCATTGAAGGAATCATATTCCAATTGAAAAAGGATTGTTTTCTTCATGAGCAAGGTTACAGGGAGCGTGGCTACCCTCCTATATAAAGGGAAGAGCCCATGGCTAAGCCAAGAAGCCTGTTCCACGCACCTCTCCTACCCTTCTTCTTGTTCTTTCACGTATAAACCCTAACGAGGGTGTAGACTTATTTCTGGAGCATCACGAGTTGGTTTTGTGGTCCTATTAGAGACTCGAGGGTCCTACGACATCAAAGAGTCGTTTGGTGGCCATCCTTCCGACCTATCTGGCGCGGAGTTGCAGCCGCATGACTGCCATAACGATCAGGTGTTGCAGCCCTATAGCTCACGAGAGAGCCGCCTATGCAGCGATGGAGGTGGCGCTCCAGGTGCGCCCAAGGGCGGCGGAGCTGGGGGAGAGGTTGGAGGCAGCAACCGGGGACCGAGGAGCCGGAGAAGGGCCGGCGCACAGCTGCAGATCGCAGCTAGGGCGGCGCTGCTGCTTCAGCCCGAGGAAGAAGAAGAGTCCAAGGTCGTTGGACGAAATTGCCCTTCGCGGGCTGTAGAACTGGTCGTTTAAGTGGAGGGCAAAATAGACAATCGATTATAAACTCAATCGGGCGCAACATTGCTGGAGAAGCTACGTGGCGGCTTCTGATTGGTCAATGTAAGTGAAATCTTACAAAATTCATAATTAATCATTGCTAGCTCGGATTTAGATAAGTTATATATGAATTTTGATCAGGAGAACGAGGGGAATCTATTAAAAATATAATAAGATATTGATTCCGTTCCTAATTTCAAAAGTACTATAAGTTAATGAAAAGTGCATTAAAGTAAAGATAAAAACCTAATTTGTGAATTAAAGGTTGAATCTATGGTGCCTAATGGGTTAGTTTGAATAATTATACCATGTTGAAGGGTAATATCAGATGTGAATCTAATATATATGAGATATTGCATGTTTTAAGGTTTTAAACCAAGATTACATGATAATGCTTTTAGAAACCCTAACTTGGAGAAAAAGGGGAAGATATCATGATAACATGTTGTTAAATGATAGTTATAAGTTTTTGGTATATGAAAGTCCTTAATTATGGATAAATACCCTAAAAGTAGTAATTAGGGACTTTTTATGAATAAAAGGTAGATATGATGGAAAAATGAGTTCATATGTTATTTAGACCCTAATGAGCTTTGAATTGATGATAGATGCACATAATGATTTTGTCATGAATTAAAAGGGATAAAAATAGTATCTTTAATGTAAAAGAATTTTAATGAAATTAATTGATGATTAATGTGCTTTTAAATATGGAAATAAGGTTATATGTTGTTGAGATAACCTTAGTATTGAAGAATAGATAAGATAATTAGGGTTTTTGAATAATCGCATAAAATTAGGGTTTAATGCGGTGAAAGATAAAGGGAAACCCTAATTGCATAATGAAACCCTAAAATAGACACAAAACCCTAGAAAGCGAATCCAAGTTAATAAAGTATATTCTTGATGAAATGTGTAATAAATAGAGTACATATTCTTTTCAGGAATTATGTGATGATTTAATTACATGCTTGGATCTGTTGATTGGCTTGATTTCATATACATGAAGTAAATGATGAATAATCTGCATGACTCATCAAATCAGGTATGTGGTTACGCTTATGAATAATCGCTTTAGTTTCCCGGCGATTTCCGAAGGATTTATCGGTTGCTTGAAATAATTGTTGAATGTCTATTCATTTCATGCAAATGTAAAGTGAATATGACTATCACATAAAGTATATGCCATCTAGCTCAATTCATTGATCCTCTCTGTGTCGTAATGGCGGACCTGGTACATAGGCTACCTAGAGGGTAGATCCACCAGGTCGAGAAAGACTTTGGCTGCCTAGAGGGTAAGTCCAACAAGTCACCTTAGAGAGGTTTCCATATAAGTCCTTATAGGGACAACACAGAGTTGTGGATAAGTATGGATTGAGTAGTTTGGCTTAAAATGTAATCTTGATTGTTAAAAAGATTAATTGCTTGATTACATTGTTAGCATAATTTCTTGATAATTGTTTCCTCCACATACCGACTGACCGTTGCTTTGTTTGTCGGCGTTTTAGGTACATTTTCCAAAGCACAAAACAGTAAAGTGACACATTGTGAATTCAAGAACTAAAGAACAAGGAGGAGTTAGTTAGAGTAGTTCTTCTGTGGATAGAAGTCTAGTACTTCCAACTTTTCAAAGGTATGATAAAGAAAAATTTTATTACCCTTTTTCAGCATAGTATGTTAGAATTTAATAATTGTTCTTGGTTATATGTCGAACCTTTGATCCGGGATTTTATTGGTGCGGCTTCAACCTTTCGGTCTCCCTTAATTGGGGGTTATCGGAAGGTGGGGTCGTAACATTGCTCTTTCTAGTGGTTAACTTAGCTTCTACATTGCTTCTCACTTGTCTAGTATAGTGTAGCTTACTCCTGCCCTTGCTTAGCTAGTTTGTTAACCTAGTTTGCTAAATTTTCTTGTTCAAGATAACTTAGGTTTAATTCTACCTTTCTTGCTTGTTCATTTAGAGTAATCAACAAACAAACCCTTTTAAAACCCTCAAACCTTGATCTCCGCACTAGGAACATAGAAAACACTAGCCTAGCTCTAGTGCCCCCTCTATCCCTGAGGACCGACCCCTATTCTTGCCAATCACCTATACTACAATAGTACCCCGTGTGCATATGGGCGACCTGTTTGGTTTTGTGATTGACTTGGTTAGGGCCAATATATATTTCGAAAGTTTTCCCTCCCATGTGTTCCGATTTCATGGGGCGCATCTAGTCGAGTCAAATCAGCTAGTGTGTAGCACCTCTAGAGGATGCACCAGCATGCTACTAGAAACAAGCATAAGCTACTCTAATAAGAGGTAATGAGCTTGAACAAGACAAGCAAGCTAGTAACAAAATCAATCAACCAATAAGATCCAACTGGGGTTTAATGAAGTAGATATGGTAGTGGGATGTTTGGGGGGATATGTACTAATCAACCATGTATAGGGTCATTTTCATGAACAAATTTTCAATGAATATCAATTAAACCAAACAACAAGGACTAAACTAGAGAATTCATCCAATTCGGTTAGTGGGTCATGGATAGTATGGTTGTTAGTGGAGGAACTTGTCCTAAGAAATTCATCATTCACATTTTCAAGGCTCCATGGACTAAGGAATAGGTAGGCATAGGTCTAGGGGGTCTAATTTTAGGTTTTTAGATGTGGTTTCCTAATGCACATAGGGTCAAGGAATGGTGTGGAGATGTACATCCCCTACTAGTTCCATCTAACCAGTAATCAAGCCATTTAGCTTAGTGTATATAGGGGAGGCACATCTAGTTACTTAGATCTCATACATAGGAGTAGGGGAATGGATAGATAAAGGAGAAGGTAGATAACTAGCTAAAGATCCACTAGGGACTTAGGATTTCTCCACTAAACAACCCTAAATCATCCATTTTGCCCATTCCTTGGGTAATTCCATAGTCCAAACATCCACAAAAATAGGTAGGGAAGAGAAATATCAATAAAATAGCATTAAAAAATGAAATGAGAGTTTGATGCACAAACATTTATCAACATGGTATCATATTTATGTATTTTTCCCCAAACAACCAACAAATGATCTTAGCTACTTGCACTCAAAGAAATAATAAAAGAAAGGGGAAAAGTGAATAGAAAATCCATGTGGTGTATATGAAGAAGCTCCATCCTTCACCTCCAGTAGTTCCAAGACTTCTTCCTCCTTCAAGGGTGAAAGATGACATGGGAAGTGAAGGAGATATTCCCAAAACCATAGAAAACTAGGACATTGGGCGCAAGATGAAGAAAGTGAGGTAAAATGAGACAGTAAACAAGGATTGCGGTTGTTGAGGATTGGAGTGGCTAACCTTAGATTCCCAACCACCACCAATTTATAAATAGTGGGATAGGAAGTTTAGTGCTAAGTGAGGGTAAAGTTGTAAAATTATGTGTAGGAAATAGTAGGGTTTGGTAGGTCGCATGGCCGTTTTGGGCAGAACGTCCATGGTGGGTGAGTGTGAGAACTATCGTGGTTGGAAAGTGACAATTTTAGATCAATTTTTTGTGAAATGATGCGGAGTAGCATGACCATTATGGGTGGAATAATTTTGGTGGTTTGAGGCTAGAATGACTGTGGTGGGTACCACAACTGTGGTGGAGGAGGTAGGAGGGAAAATCAAGAGCTTGTTGGCACAAGCGTTATACTGAGCATGAACGTGTTGGTGACTTAGCACCATAGTTGTGGTGGGTGGAATGTGTGTCGTGGTTGAGTTGTCTTGGGGATGAATGATGTTGGATCATCATTGTGATTTTAATTCTTACATCATGACCTTGGTGAAGTACCACTACCATTTTGAGGGATCTTCCTCACACTTGAATCTTCTAAGTACTTATATTTTTCTCGCTTCATCTCTCTCCTTGGTCACTTGGGGTAGGTTGGAGTAGATTTAGGAATTTCTTAAGATCCCTCATGGTTGTAGAGGACTTGCGATCCTCCTTCTTATCTCCCATCCATTATCAAATTCCAAAGTATAGATAAAAACATAAAATATCAATCCATACATGCATTTGATATGATTTGTTACTTATTTGGAAATAGTATACATATATTATTGTGAATAAGGGACAAAATGACACAATATGGAGACCTAAACTAGGGATCCATCTTTGAGCTACCATTAAAGAGGTCAAACATACTTATCAAGTCAAAAATAATAAAGAAAAACAACTTTACAAAACGAAAATACCCTAGCACCTCAAGCCATGTATGTGAACTAATTTTAACCCTAAGCACGTAGATCGCCTTCATAACATTAATATCTCAATTTCAAGAAGAAAGATATGATTTAATTAGAGCTTTACAAATTTAGTCTTTTCAAACAAGAATAGTGTTAGTCACCAATTTTGAGGTTAACTCATGGTAATAAGCTATTCTATGTAGGGAAATGGATGGTGACAATCATAAACAAAGAAAAAAAGTAGTCCATATCCCACAAGAAGGTATCATTAACAATGATGTATGATAAAGGAAGGGAGCTTGAGATATACCTTATTGTGGAGCATGTCCATTGGCATTCTCATATGTGAATGTGTGTCCCTTGAGGCAATGCATGTATGGATGTTGATGAAGTCCTACAAAAATAGTCACATGCTTCATGTGTCCCTAGTAGTCCATGTAGACAGAAGGAACTCCATGTCCCACTACTTGAGCCAATAGGAAAGGAACAACCTTTTACTTGAAAATGTGCTAGCTTTGTGCTCATTCTCCTTCTCTCTATCCCTTTAGGGTAATGAAGTCCATGGTTCACATGTCAAAAAATCATACCAAAGCCCTAGTCCTCATGACCCTTTAAATAGAGGAGTTAGGAAGTAAAGTTTCTAAAAAAATCTAAAAACAAAAAGGTAGTAGTTGCATTTATGTAGTTATTCATGGACATGCCAATTGATCTACTGGCCAATCTAGTCGATTGACTGGATAGGGTTAGCGCATTCTAGAATTAACCAATTGATTTGGTGATCTTACCTAGATGATTGATTTGACTTTCTAGTCGATTGTATAGGCTGATATCATCCATTCAATTGACTAGACTATCCATTCAATTACTAATATGATCTAGTAGATTGACTTCACTTCAACCTAATCACGTGATTAGTGTTGCAGTGATCACATAATGCCCTTGTCTCTATAATCTAGATTGAATATGAGGCATGGAAAAATCATCCTCTTAATGTTCAATAGTTGTTCTACGATCTAGAGTAAACAATTTGATATACATATGAGCTCAATATCATATATTGACCCACATGAGCATGGCCATGCATTTCATAGTCCCACTCATCAAGTGTATCAGGTATCCGTACTATATGAGGAATAAATTTCTTCTACATTGCTCACATTAATCCACATGTGTCCAAGTGAACCCAAGAACTACCTGTGTGGCAACCCTTATTCAAGGTCACATTGAGTAGTGTTAAAGTACAATGAACAACATTTGATCATCATAGTGACTTGAGGTGCAAGGCACAAAATCACCACTATCAAATTTATATGTGATTCAAAATGCCATTTTTAGATTCCATATATCATACTCAAGTTAGGTCCATCCAGTACACATTCATAAAAAATACCTATGTGTTTGACTTGATATCCAATTTCATGACTAGTGAAACATCATCATCAGTCAATACATGTACTAGTCTTAATGTATTATTGTCATCCTAACTTCCGCAATAATATTCAAATAGGGATCTATACAAGAATGTATACTCTTAGCATACAAATGATCTCGTGTTTCGTCCTCAACCCAACATCACTTGTCATTGAATAATACATTCTTAGGACATTATCATATTTTTTATTTTCTCATTCTTAAGAAAACATAATAATTGCAATTTACTTTACCAATAATCAAATCATCTAAAAGGTTTTCCATTACAATCATCTTATGAATGTCTTTCAAGGCATATTACCAACATTATTGGAATATACCCAAACCTAGGTTCATATCTTATCCCTCCACTGATCTAGGCCCCTCTTCAATCAACATAACATTAAGTTCCTTCCCTTAGATTTAGATTTGATTAGTGGTATGTGGAGTCTGGATTATACTAAGATGATACATATCCTTTAACATGAGGTTTTTGGTTAAATTAATTAATTACATCTTTAATTGGCTTTCCTTTTACAAGTTTACCAATCCATAAGTTTAGATCATAATTTGGCTTTAGAATAATCCTAGGCTTAGAACGTAAAAAAATGGATAAACACAAAATAAAGTGGAAAAATGATATAAAAGAAAAAATGAAATAAAAACATACTTGTATCTCTAATGGAAGGATAAATAACCAAATGGTATAAAAAGGAGAAATTCAAGGTAAAGTTGAGTTCCCCATATTCTATTTAGTCTATGGTTCAATCGTTATGTTAATTTGACTTCATTTGCACATTCAATCAATTGATTGTGTGCACATATTAATGACAATGAGCATATAATTTAAATATAATGTGTTAATTTATTCTTCCACATTTATGTATAATGAGTGTTACACTCTCACCCCTTGACCATGCTCCTCTTTTGAGCATCATCCACAAACAACTAGTCAACATGTAATCACCAATTGTGACATCCTTTTCTCCTTCTCTTCCCTTATGCCTCCCTTCTCTATTTATTTCCACCCTTTCCTCTTCCATGTGACCACCCTATCCCCAGCCCTTTTCCTTCTCCTCTTCTTCTCTTCCTTGCCTTTCCTATTTCCTATCCTCTTCTTCCTCGACCCTAAACTGTAGCCAGTATCATCATCTATAGTTGTGTCCTAGGAAACTTGACAACAAGGAGGTTGTTGTTTCCTTCTAAAATGGTGGAAAAAGAAATGGTGACACCCAATAGTGGAAGTTATAGCTTCTCTCCTCACTACCATGTACACCACATGGAATCATCATGAGCACTGATAGCCACCAACTGATCTGACACACCTCTTGTTTCATATAATACCTCAATTCTACATCCACCTCTCTCAAATCTATTCAACTCATTTACCTCCTAACTCCTCAACACCAAAAACTCCAGCCTCGTTACATTAGTTTATATCGATCCACAAACAAAAGGACAATGACCTGCATACGCTAGTGTGAACCAGCTCCTACACAATCTTTGTAATATCAACCCACTATCATTAATGTGTCTCCCTGATCTCCTCACTTATTGCTAATAGCTGACAACCTTCGTCGCAACCCAAAATCCATGGGGCAATCTGCATAGTTTCTTGAAACTTACTCTCCAACAAACTCTAACCTATGATAGAATTGTTAGTCTAAAATCATAGATTTCTTACCACCTTCACAATAATCGCAAGGGCTATGAGAAGTACTGGATGTTTTACCCAATCATTGGTTATCGAGTGGCTATCTGGTTGCAGCTCCATGACCTACATCCTTTGCAACACATCAACAAGAGGAATAGACTCCATTCTACATACACAAACCGATGGGATGAATCCAACATGCCTCTAATAAATTGTATTAGTTCAAGAACATGGTCAGTTGGTAGGTCGCCTTTAACTTTATTTCAAAATTTTAGTCCAGTTTATAGGACTATGATGTATGCACCCAGCTTGACAAGATAAAAGACAATTATAAATGCTATTAAGAGTACTTGATCAAGTATTCCTACTGTATCTGATTAGTATACATAATAGGGTATTATTATTTGTGTTAGTATAACAAATCTTAAAGATTTTTATCATTTCTAATTCTAGAGAATTTGTTAGCACATATGTAAAATACATAATACTAGATAATATTATTTATGTATGTGAACAACATTATAATGGTATCCTAGACTAGTGATCTACTACCTTAGTGTTGTACTAGTATTATTATATATAAACATATTTAGTGGTATTTTGAAATACAATATGGCTATATTCTATGTATCTAAATTATATGGTATTTAGAAGCTTATTTATCCAGTTTGGTCTACTTGGAATAAAATATTATATGAGAGAAAGAGTATGTATAACATGATTGGTTCTAGTATCAAAATGTATCATGATGATGTATCATATTGGTTTACCCATGATTAGATATACTTATGCATTTAAATATAAGTGTACATGAGACTTAAACCCTAAATTCTTGCAATAAGATCACTTCAGTAAATATACCTAACATGGAGTATATACTTAAACCTAACTTGCTATAATTGAGCTAAATTATATAGAAACAGAAAATAACATTATAAGAACTAAATTTAAAAATGCATATTATTAAAACATATATGTAACCTAGACTTACTTCGACTTATGTGGAGAAAAATGGATATTAGAACCATAATATATGTCTAATCATGTGTTCACTGAATAAGAGTTAAATCCAATATGCAATTAGGTGATAAAATCTGTGTAAGATCTATATAAATATACTAGGAACATATACACACGTTTGGTGTGGTTTAACATACATATCTAATGTGTTCACAGGATGAATGCTTGACGTTGGGGACCAATTTCATCTCTTAAGTTAACCATTAGTTATGATGATCAGGTATGTACAAATCCCTATTTAAGTTTGGGCATTCATATTATTTTCAACCTAATTTCCTACAATGCGATAGACTTCTTGCATATTTTTTTTATATATCCAAATTGAAATTTCATGTTCTCTTAATCGAATCACTCTAAATTCCCAAGAATCTTGAGTATTCCTTTTATAGTGGATCCATTGACCCCTCCTGCATTGTCATTTGAATAATTAATGTGATTGATCATTGAAATGTTAAACTTGACACCCCATTATGCATGCTACATGTTTTCAGTAAACTATCTAAATAAGTATACTTATTTACAACCACACATACATAGGGTACGATGTATTACACTCAATGTGTAAATTTACATCCTTACAATTTAGGCCATGATCCTATTGTGTTATAGCCCTATTTTATGTAAGTATAGTCTACATTGTTTATGCATGCAAAATCATTATTATTGTGATATGGTGAACTATTATTATGGCAAGAATGCCGATCTCAATTATAATTTAAAGTGCAACACCTCATTATTTTGTTTCTTTTTTTTGAACTTACCACCAAGTTGATAACCTCTCTTTTCTTGTGAATATCCCTTTTGTACTTGTGACCTTTTATAATGCCCTAAGATTTTAACTCTACACATACATGTGTTGTGTCTGATGAATACATATTCGTCTTAGTTTTAGTTGCCATTTTTGGCCAGTCTTTCACTCATATCTCTCGTACAACCCTCGGATATACTCTTATATAATTTTCTTAGATTCATGTGAATATTTAGGGTTTTGACCAAAATCCATTGGTCTTCATTGCAAGATTAAGCATCGCAGTATGTGCGTCATCTTCTGATAATCTGGACCCTATTTTTGATGGTGAATTCCTTCATAATAAAGCACCCTCATAAGTCATAGGATTCACCAATGTAGGCCCATTGGCCCATAGTAATACCCCCCTCCCCATGGGGGTGGGTTTATTCTAAAAGGTAGCAATTAATACAACATCACCCATCATTGCAACCATGACAAGCGTCGCGATCGACAAGTGGTCACAACCATAAAAGATATGGTGACCAAGATGACATCGTGACCATGACAACCATCTTGACCACAACAATGGTCGCGACCAAGATGGCGATTTTGACCACAAAAATGGTGATGACTGCGACACCAATTTTTTTTTACTGCAATGATGTCACCATCATCATGACCACAATCTCTAAACCTATCGTGACTGCAACACTAAAGGATGTCACAACTGAAACACCAAAAGATATTGCGACCGATACAAGGACAAAAAATGTAGTGACCGAGACAATAGTCATGACTAAGACAACAGTCTCGACCGCTACAGTTCAGTCGGTTCTCCCCCGATCTAAGCCTATAAATAGACGACTCCCTCCTTCATTCGAGACATCTCTTGCACTCCATTATGCCTCCAGGAGGCTACTCCATGCCCAACCAAGGAAGAAAATCATTTTGACCACCACCATTGATTCCTCTATGGTGTCCTTGGTGATCGCCTCCTCTATTCCATCAAGATCTACTCTCTAGCCAAAAAATAGGTTGGAGTTCAGATCTACATCAAACATCACCCATCCACCTACCACTCCATCTCCTACTAGTAGGAGTATGAGAAGGGAAGGAAGAAGGAAGGAGAAGATCATCCTCGTCTTCCACTGGTGTTCCTCCACTCGTCCTCTAGATCTACCCTATCATCGAGTAGAAGATTATTTCTCCACTGAGGCACGACCATCTTCTTCACCATGACCATGGCAAAATCTTCCCTCTCCCTTGTTTTCTTTGTTTCCATCATGAGGAGCGAGTAGTCCATTTCACTGGGTTGTAGGGACTAGCCCCATTTCCCATGCGTACATGTTCATTTTATAACATTCCATGGCTTGTATATAACTTTCCATCTCGTTGTTGATCATTTAATGCATTGTTTGTGGATTGATCACCTACCTTGCATGATCTATTATATTCCTTTTTTGTGAGAACTTCAATACATAGGATTTGAATATCAATTAACATGGTTGATGCCCAGATGAGAACTTCTAAAGGGATATCTTTGGAGTAGTAAATGCATGATCCGTGAGTAATGAGACATTGAGCTCATGGAGATGCTTATGCAATCTCTAATTCATATTGGATGATTTTTGCTTACTCCTTTTGGATAGTAGTATCTTGCATGGATGTGTTTGTACATGTAGTAGTGGTGAAACCCAATTCCACCCCAGTGGTTCCCATCATTAATCTAAACTCAATTTTAATCCTGCTCTTTTACCTTCCTTGTCATTAGTTTAACTAAACTGAAATCAACTCTTTATTCTAAATGTTAGTCTTAGTTGATCCAAATTCAAATAGCAAGATTCTTAAAAATGTTGTCCCTTGGGATTTGATCCTTAACTATACTATGATAAGACCTGTCCTCTTGTAGGTGGTACGATTGCACAAGGTTTTGGTAAAAACCTACGGATTTCAGCCCTAGGTGAATTTGTTAGTGCAGTAAAAGCCACATAAGTGCCCTAACACATACATTTTTTTATCTTTTGCTGGGTGTTGTTCCCAAAACCACACCAGTGCAACATTCTTAGAGAGAATGGACTAAGAAAGATCATACATATGATATTGAATTAAGAATATCTTGGAATGACTTGGTTACTGATGTGCATATTTTATATCATCTTTTGGACCAATTTTGGTTATAATTTCAAATCAATTTCACCCAAACATCACTCATAATCATGATATATTTTTCAAATGATAGTTATATTTACTTGCTCTATTGTTTGGATTGTAGGTACAACATTTTGGATTTAAAATGGGGAGAAAATACCATCATATCGTCCATCCAAACATTCAGAAAATCAATGTTTCTAAAACTATAAGTGACTCCCCATGTCCATACATTGACATGTCATGTCCAGATATTGACATGCCATGTCACAATGTAGAACTTGGATCCATAATTCCTCGACTTGCAACAACACACCATGTTGAGATTATGACACGCCGTGTCGCAATGCATACATTGGATCCAAAAATCCCAGAATTGCAACAACATGTTGTGTTGGCCAACCAACACGTCGTGTCATCATCGGTTGAGGAAGTTTGACTTCAGTTATCACATCTAACACGATGTTTTGGCCATCCAACATGGCGTGTAACTTGCAAATTTCACTCAAACACGAATGTAAATCCCTCAAGCTTATATACATGACCAAAGCCGTCTTTGGAGAGTAATCATATAATATTTTAGACATTTTAGAGTGCAACTCAGGCAAGGCAAGGCCAGGAGGATTTGGAGGTGTTATAAGGGAGAAAATGTGGTTTCATGGAGATAAGCTTCTTCTTTTTCCTTCTTATCCAACAATTGTAGTAGGAATCTCCATCATTCTCTAATCTGCACTCTGACATGAAGCTTTCCAGAGATTTTCTAGCAACAAGGACATATTTGTGACTCCTTAACCAGAGTTCCAACTCTTTCCTCCTTCCATAAACATCCAAGTTTATTTCCTTCCATTATGATGTCTAGCCCTATTCTTTACTGTTGATATCTACTTTCTACATCCATGGACAAGTAGATCTACTTTTCTTGGGCATGGGGGAGTAACTCCCATGTCATAACTATGTTAAACACAAATTTCATATATAATTCTATTTGTTTCACTATTCTAAAGTTTATTCAAGTCCAGTCGCATGCTTTCAGACTTTCTTGCTTGATGCTGTTGTATTTGTATTTTTAGGTTTGTCGATATTGATTTCTTCTTACATGCATTTCTGGCCATTTTGTATGTCTAATTTCTTCTCTTTGTATAATCTAGGAAGATATGTATAGGAGTAAGGAAATGTGTCTTAGTTGCACTACCTTGATCACAAGAGTGTCTAGGATGTATTGGGGAACAAAGGTTTGTAGTTTGAATCTAGGTATATCTACGAGAATTGTATACAAAGTTAGGATTGTTCTATACTATTGAGAGTTGGGAGAAGGATACAGACCTTCCTTATGTTATTTCTAGTATTGTTGACCTATATTGTTCTTCATGTTATGATGTGGGAGTGAAACTCTATTATCAAGAATCCCTAATCCTTGATCCTTAATACAAGTGAATTCTATTTTTGTTCATTTCCTTTTAATTGTTTAATTAACTTACCAAAACTTCTCTTGTTAAAAGGATCTAGATTTTTCAAGTTTGATACTCTTGTGTCTAGCCATACCTTGCTCCTTGGATGACCATGATAATACTATATGCACCCACACACTTGCAAGTAGTGTTTGTGTTTATAAATTTAATATTTGAACACATAGGTAACAATTTCTCTCTACAATTGGACTTACATATTATAGTTGTATACTTTTTTATTTTGTCATGCCAGCTTTTATGGTGAGGAGCAATTGTATATGAATTATCATGTAACTTTGTAATAGTTTCATTTCCATTGCTTATAGACTTTTATTATTTTTTATTTTTTTAATAGATAAGCCATGAGATATTTAATTAATACCATTCTCCTCATATGGGAGAATTCAAGAAATTGGTTACACATACATTGTAATCAACATGGTACTTAAACTGGGATGTACTACTTCCTTTACAAAAATCAGAATTGAAAATACTAACTAACTTATTTGGTGGTTGGATATAAGTGAAAATTACCTAATTGTTTTGGAGTTTTTTAGATAAGATATCAACAAGTGAGTTTCTTCCTCGTTGGACATATCCAATAACTATCTTGTTATCCATTCTCAGCAAATTCCTAATTTGACTGATCCACATAGAAGAACGTGATCTTTGAGCTTCCTTTTCCTTAAGAAACTCTAGAAAAACTTTACAATCAATTTTTACAATAACTCTAGCAATATTCTCTCCAACACTTCCTTGATGCCCATGTAAATAACTCAAGCTCACTGTCAATAGCCAAACTACTAGTAGTTTCTTGACTCCATCCTACAATTCGCTTACCAGTATGATCCCTTATCACTCCTGCTATGGCCTTTTTAGTGTTTTTCCATGCAATATCCACATTCAATTTCAACCAGCCTTCACCGAGAGTTGTCCAATGGTATCTCAATTCATGGAGACTCTTACATTCAGGGCCTCATTGTTACCAGTACTTTCTTGTAGTTGATTATGGAAAATGGTAATGTTCAACACTTGATTGAAAATAAGAGACTCCTTATTTGCAAACATATAACAATTTTTCTTTTCCATATAACCCAACAACAATCAACAAAAAGAGTTTAGTTCCATTTGTTGAGCTTGAAACAATCCTCCAACCATTCTATCATGGTGTTGAGATGTTGACCAGGTTGGACAACTTAGCCCAAATTTCAATAGCCTTGGGACAATCCCTTAAAACATGCATTTTTATATATCTTTGTCCTTACATCTTGGGAACATACTATCCACTGAAAGATTTCTCTGAACTTTACATTTATTAGACATTAAGGCTTCATGTCCATCAAGCCATAAGGAGAATAGGATCTTGTTAGGTGTTGGTATTTTCCATATGTTGCAACAACTAGAACTCAATATGTTACTATTCTGAGTGATCATATCATAAGCAAACATGTATTAAATGTACCACCTTCAATCAACACCCAACACCAACCATCATGATCATTGCTTTGTAAAGGTCCCATATTATGGGTAAACTCCTCAATGATATTCTGTGGTAGGTACTTCTTGATGAAGTCAATATTCTAGTCCCCTTTGAGTTTCAACCAAGTGTCAACCGTCACATTCAATAGCTCCTCATGGACAACTTAGTGACTAGTTCAATCAGAGGTGTCCTTATACTACTCCAATTGTCATCCATGTCCTAGTACACTTGCCATTAACAACAATTATATTACAATTCGCAGTTGCCTTCTCCAAAAGAGGGTACTCTCCCCTTCAAATTTCATTAGACCTCCTTCTAGGTTGTTTTTTAAATCTTTTGTACTTATATGCAATCCCTTATCTCCAAGTAACATGTATTTGAGAGATAAACTCCCAAGCACTCTTCATGAGGGGTGATTTGTTCCACTCATGCATTCTTTTGATGCCTAAGCTACCATCATTATGACCGAGTAGCATAATCCCATGGACCAAAGATAAAGGCCTATCCTATCTGCCTCCATCCCATAGAAACCTCCTCACCATATTGTCAAGTCTCTCACATATGTTGATAGGGGGAAAACTCATCTGCTTAGTGTAGGTAGGCATTGTTGTCATGAAAACATTACTAGGAATAATCTACTTGCATGACTCAGTGTGTTAGAATCTCATCCTATTGCCTCTCCTTCCACATTCTTAAGCACATCATAATTAGTGTCCTTATTAATTTTCTTATGTATAATCAACACACCTAAATACCTACCAAGATTATTCGTCAGTTGAATACCACCGTGATTTGTAATGGTTCTTTGTAACAAACTAGAAACCCCCTAGGAAAAGAAGACTATCATTTTATCCAGCAACATGGTTTGCCAAGACGCATTACCAAATTCCTTGAAGCAACAAAGGATCACATCCATTTCTTTGATAGAGGCTTTTGTGAACAAAATTATATCATCTGCAAATGCCACATGAGAGTTCCTAGGACCAATTTGAGAAATGTTTATCAGATTCCACCTCCCATATTCCTCAAGTTTATGAATCATTTGACTTAAGTGTTTTAAACACATTACGAACAAGTAAGGCAATATAGGGTCTCCATACCAAAGGCCTTAAGATGTCTTAAACATTTTGAGTTTAGTTCTCCTCCATAACACAGATAGGGTACCCCCTGAGATGGTATTCATGATATATATGATAATAGTTGTAGTCCAACCAACATACTTCATGGCGTCCAGGATGAACAACCACACCGATCTATCCCATGCCTTGGCAAGATCAACCTTGATCACCATGAATGAAGCTGCTCTTTCCCTTTCTGTATTATGTTTTAGTTCATGGAAGAGTATGATATTATCAGTGATTTTTCATCTAGGAACAAAACTTGATTACTGTTTGAATATCCAACATTCCATAAACTACTTGAATATGCCCACAATCACCTTCAAATCTAGCTTGAGAATCATATTAATATGTGAAATTAGACTCAATTGACTACAATGCTCTGGGTAAGGTACCTTAGGTATGAGAGAAATGACTAAATGACACATTGTTCTAGGAAGAGGATACCCCCTTATTTCTCTACAAAGAAATTTCACAACAAAAACTTTGATAGAACTCTAGTTTTTTGGATGAAACCTAGATCCTCCTCATCAGGACCCCCCACGCCTTACTGGGGTTCATGTTTTTTAGTGGTCCATACTTTATACTCACTAGGGTCACATCCAACCTCCTTTAGTTTTTGTGGGCTCAATGCTTTGAATATCTAGGAATCTTTTTCATTTCCTCATTACAACTATTTTTTGAAGATGACACTTGCGTGGAAAAACCACGTGTTGTACACCCCACCCCAGAGCCAATCAACACTGGATTCCATTGTTAATTCATCTCATTAACACACAGAAAACCCTCATATCTTTTTTGATTGGATTGCCAAATTTAATCCACTTCTTCATTGTATTGATTCTCCAGCTAAATGTGGAGATGGATTACGTCAATAAGAAGTGTCTCCTTCTCCCTATGATGCTGCCTTTCTGTTCTACAATTCCACTGATGAATTTTGGTCTTGAAAAGTTTGAAAGTGTCCTCAAATTCTTGATTCTTGTCTAGTTCTCATTAATGATGTTTCTGAACTCGATATCTGACTTCCAAGAAGATTTGGTATGAAAACAAAACTCCCTTCTGATTCTGTGTTCTTATTGAATGAGGATAGGTTTGTGTTTTGAGATGTTGACTTTAAGTAAACACACCACCTCACTTAAGGTATTTTTGATAATCCAATCACTATTGCAAATGGCACGGTCAAGACTCTCAAATAGACTCCCACTCTTATCCAGGTATTTAGGCCCATTACATCCTACATCAGTAAGACCAACCTGAACTAGTGTTTCTTGTAACTGCATAGCTTCACAACAATTAAAGTGAACAATGCCCTTCTTCTCATCAGGATGAGTCATATCATTAAAGTCCCCAATTACCAACCTACTTCCTTGTGTTTGATGCTCGATTTGGATGATATGTTCCCATAGACATTACCTAAAAAATGGATTAGGGATACCATACACCACAATAATAAATTCACCACCATTGACACAAAAATGATGAGTGGTGCGTCCCCGCTAGTGGTGCAACACACTAGCCGATTTGAACTGACTAGATGCACCCCACGAGGTCAGAACACACGTGATGGGAATTTGCTTTGGAAATTTATAAACCTAAACTAGCTACCTACATCTACTAAAACACTACACCCGCAAGCGCACGAGGTCGTGTCGTAGTATAGGAAGGTGGCAAGTATAGTGTCGATCCATAGGGAAAAGAGGGGCCACTAGATCTAGGTTCCTACTGCGGAGACTAGGGTTAAGGGTTTAAAGGTTGATTTGATTGTTAACTAAGGATGAACAAGAAAGTAGTTAAAGGCAGGAATGAAATCTATGTTAACCCTAGACTAGATTAAGACTAAGTAGGAAAGAAAGGATTAAGCTAGGTATGAAAAGGAAAATTACACTAAGGCAAGCAAGAGAGAAGCAAAAGAGCAATTAAAGAGCTACACTACGCATGAACAAGACAAGAGAAAAGAAATAAGATAACTAAGCAGGTAAAGAGCTAACTAAGCTAAGAAAGCACAAAACTAGGGTTTTAAGCAATAAAGAGAGGTGTGGGCTGTTTAGGGTTATGAACTTATCACTTAAGTTGGGGGGTGACATATGAACATTATGATTCCATTTAGATTATCCAAACCAAACAACAAGTTAGAGTCTAATGGATTAACCTAAGCTACTAACTGGCCATGGATATGCTAGGTTGTGTATAGGGGAACTAGTCCCTAACACCCCCTACTACCCTTACGAGGCTCAATTGGGTGAGGGATTAGGTTCAATCCAATTAGAGTCTAATCAAGTCTAGGTTTCTAGATTAGACATTCCTAGGGCAATTAGGGGCCGAGGGTAGTAATGGGGAGGTGAAATTAGGGTTTTGGACCGCAATTCCCCCACATTCTAGCCTTGAGAAGGCTCCACGCTAAGTGCACTAGAATTATCTAATCTAGCTACATATATCTCTCACTTAGGTTTAGGGAGATTGATTAGGGTGTAGGAAGATGGGAGGCAACCTAGGGATCCAAGAATTGGACCTAGGGGCAAATCCCAAAATTCACACATATAAGCAATTTGCCTAAATTCCTAGGTGATTTCACACACAAACCAACAAGTAATCCATGGAGAATGAGATAGAAATATAATATAATCATTAACAAATGAAATTACAAAGTTTACATGTCATTTTCCCCCAACATGGTATCAAAGTAACATATTTTCCCCCAAACAGCCCACCCAAGGGGCCTAGCTACTCATAGAAATGGAAAATACAAAAAGAAAGGAGATAGAGGAAGAATTAGCCATGGAGCTCGGTGTAGATGAGGAATCTCCTCCCTCCAGCTACTGCAAGTACGTCCTCCTTCTTCTCCTTGGATGGAATGCAGTGGGATGATGGTGGGAAGTGGATGGAAGGCTTCGATATGGGGGTTATGTGGTGGAAATGGTGAAATGGAGTGGATTTGAGGTGGATATGGAGTGGAATGGAGTGGGTGGTGATTTGGGGAGCTAGGAAGGGGTAGAAGGTAGCTAACCTCGTGCCCCAACCACCACCTAGGTATATATAGGAGTCTAGGGGGTCTAGGGTTAAGTTAGGGGCAAAATGGGGAAAGTAGTGAAAAAGTGGCTGGATTTTGTGAGTAGCACGGCCGTGGTGGGGTACCACGAACATGGTGGGGTACCACGGCCATGGTGGGTAGGGTAGGCCACGGTCGTGGTGGATGGGCACGGTCGTGGGAATAAAAATTGCAAAGTTACAGGGATTTTGCCAAAACGGCCACGGTCGTGGTGTGTCACCACGGCCATGGTGGAGGTGGTGTGTCACGGCCGTGGTGTATGGAACGACCTTGGTGGGCTTGGGGGAGGTGGTTGTGGTGCTACTGCACGGCCGTTTTGCTCTATTGTGCCACGGCCATTTTGTGGAGCACGACTGTGGTGTCAACCCATTACATGGCTGTTTTGTGCTGCACGGCTGTGGTGTCAACCCATTGCACGGCCGTGCTGCCTTCTGCTTGAGTTGGAGGTTGAACCTGTCAATTTCTAAGTGACCTAGCATGGCCGTTTTGTGGTACCACGGCCATGCTGGGTCTTGGGGAAGCACTTTGACTTGGGTCTTTGACTTTTCTTGGACATCTTTGCTTCAATTGATCTTTGGCCAGTAGGGGTAGGTCGAGGGAGCATCAGAATTCACTTTGGGCCTCTCCAAGTGCAGAGGAACCCTAGGATTGCCCCTTCTCTCTCTCTCTCTTCCATCAAGCATGGTCCGAATGCCTGAAAAACATGCAAATAATGTCCATAAGTGCATTTTATACAAATAAGCATATTAGGGGGAATGCCATGCAATCTAACAAGTATAGATGTGATTGAAGAGCAAAAAGACACAAGATTAAGCCCTAAAATAGGGATGAATCACCACCCCAAACTTGAAACATACTTGTCCTCAAGTATGCTCCAACTCAATCTCTCTACAAACTTTCACAAAAAGAAATGACAAATGTAATATAAAAGACGATTGTTGCTGAATGGGATCAAAGATGACTAAGTACATGCATTTCACCTCTCTCCTCTCCTTCTTTCACAATCCAATAATGAAAAGAGCACAAAGCATATGAACTTCAAATATAGTACATAGAATACACAAGTTATCCATATCTCTTCCATTAAGTTCCGGGTAAACCGTTTCATGGTGGCGTTAATCAAGAATGACTAGGAGTGTTGTTTCACATTCATGCATTCAATCTTATATATCTCAAATCAAACTAAATGACCCATGTGGCTGCGGAAAAGGGTAAAATGAGCTAAGTTTGGTGTTTCCTAGCTCAATGGGTATGAAAGTGGAAGAAAGGGTTGCAGTAAGATTTTTGGAGTGTTTTTACACACTCATCTTTTCTTTATTTGAATGCTCTTGAATAGGAGCATCCTTTTATTTTCTTTTGCTTTTTGCATTTTTTTTCTTTTCTTTCTTTTCCTTGGTGTAGATGAGGCATATGGTGGATAGAGTGAAGTGGGGAGATAAAGATGTGGCCACCCCAAACTTTTGGAGGTGGCCACGGCTAATATGTGCACTTTGGCATCTTTTTATGAGGCGGAGGGGTACGAAGATGGTGGAAGAATAGTTGGGTCAAAGAGGGGTCTTTGGTATGATTTTCCACATAAGACATCCTACATGAGAATTAATCCAATACTTCATCCAAGATATTACACCACATGAATGAACAAAATGAAATTGATATATCAAACAAGCAATTCCACAAACACTAAGCGTTCAAAGCTTGCTCAATTTCACAATTCAACCAATTCAATCACAATCATAAGAGAGGTGATGCACATGTAAAAAGTCAAACATTGATACCACTCAGCAACAAACAATGTTAATTCACTTGCATTTGTCAAAGGTCATCATTTTTACTCAAAATAGTAGAGATTGGGTCAAAACACACTTCTTAGACAAGAAATCTCAAATTTGGGCAAAATTGGCCAAAATGGTGCCAAGTTGCCTCCAATCACATCTAAGCCTATATTATTGAACTTAAAACAGCAAACAAGCAAATCCTAGCTAAAACATGCAGAAATTACCAAAAATCTACATGATATGCAATGTATGGCAAAAAGAGCAAAATTTTTGAAAATTACGCAAAAAAAATGACAATAAGGTAAACTACATGGAATGTAGGTGTGCAAAGCAGTACAATTCTAGACTAGATAGAAGGACAAGCAAAAGAAATGAAAAGAAACACACAAAAAGTAAAACAGCAGATGAGATGCAAAAATGAGTGAAAGAAGAATGAGGGTATACCGCCCTACCACCCCAAACTTTTGAACCATGATGTCCTCAGCATGACACTAAAGTCTAGGGTGATAGGGTAGATGATCACTGCGGAGGTGGTGGAGGTGCTCCTCCCTACCTGTAGTAGGCGCCATAGTAGTCGGATTGTGGAGGTGGATAGTTGTCCTGGAATGCTGACAAAGAACTCCACCAATCTTCACCCCACTGCGTGTTCCTCTGGGCCTGTGCATTTTGGAACTGATAAAGGTGGTTGACCTGATAATGCATCTACTGGTGGTCCAACCACATGGTGTCCTATGTCCTTTGGAATCCCTCCTGGGCCCATAGAATTTTGTCCTGCGTTGCCTGAATACCCTCCAGCTATGCATGAATGGTACCCATGTCATATGCATTCACTGAAGGCTGCTGTGGCTCTGACGCTCCCATTCTTTCTTCTCTTTGCCTCACCCGTCTTGCCGCTCTCTCCTATGCCGTCCGCCTCTGCTCTGCCACCTGTGAAGGCTCTCCTGGACTCCCTGCAAACCTCACCTCAGGGATTTCCTCTCCTTTGGGGTTCTCCTCCTCGTACCTCCTCAACTTTTCTAGAAAATCTGGCGTTGGTCCAAAATGTGCCATGAGGGGAGGAGTATGGTAAGGCATCTCCAATGTGACTCCTGGGTAAGGTGGGTTGATTTGGTAAATTATCTTCTGATCCGTAACTGTAATCATGGATGAGTGAGCCAGGTAGTGCAAATCAACCAACTTGCCACCCTCTTCCTTTGTATATCCTGTCATGTCATGCCCCAAGGCAGTGGCAATAGATGTTACAATCCCTCCCATTACAAATGGATTTGTGCTCTTAGACGGGATTGTCCTCATGTGATCAATCAATAACGCCCCCAGGTTCACATGTCTCTCCTTTGCCATCCAACCAAGCACAAAAAGATCTTTGTTGGTACAGTTGCCTTGATTTTCGTACCTGCCAAAGATGGTGTTTGCCAACACCTTCTGAACATTGCGGAGAAATGGGCTGTGAATACCACTTGTCTTTGATTTCCCTGCTACAAATGTACTTTGGCCGGTGAAGCACTTCCACATGGCTGGATACGTGGAACTAGAGTCATTTTCTATCCTTCCTCCATCTAGGAGGGCAGCCATCTCTCCACTTGGGGCAAAAATCTGATTTAGCATCTCTGAGGTTATTTTCCACCTCTTATCTCCAATCGTTACCTTAATTGCATTCTCGCCATCATTTGTTGCTTTCTCTAGCGTGGCAAAGAACTGCTACGTTAACTCGATGTATGACTCCTGCTGCAGTGTCAATATTTCAAAAAGCCCCAATTTTTCCATCAATTCTTGAAAACAGACAAAGAACCCCATTGCCTCCATTGACGCTTGGCATGCGTATCGAGTAGCTAAAACTCTGCGTGTCAGGCACCCAGGGTGCTTGGGCTCCTTTGCCCTGCCTGTAGTAACCTCAGGCTGTGAAAACGGGCATTGTGGTGGACTTGGTTGCTTCTCAACTTCAGGCATATCAGTATCATCTTCATCAGCTAGCACGAGCCGTCGACGTGGTCGTGGCCTCGGCTTGGGCTGTGGCGGTGCTGCGGAGGAGACGGACGGCTGTGCGGCTGAAACTGACGGCCGCGTAGCTGAGGCGGAAGGTCTCTCAGATGAGACAGAGTGTTGGGAGGCAGACGGCGGTGGATGCGACGAAGATGGTGCCCTTCAGTGTGTCTGTTCGGAGGTTTCTTCAATAATAGGATCCACTATGGCATCCAAATCGGCCTCCGTCAACCGGGGGGGCTGTTCCTTGGTTTCCTTTGATAAGCAATGACGCCCCTAGTCTTCTCTACTGCTCTCTTTGCAAACTTCATTTTTGCTCGAAAATGGAAGTGGAATTAGAAAATTTCAGATTTCTCCGAAGAACGGGGCTGTTGGGACGGAATGGAGAGAAGGTGGTGCGTTTGTGGATGGAAATGGGTGGGATCTGGAGATTAAGGTAGTGGAAATGGTAGGGGAGTGATTGGGAATGTTTGGGAGTGATTTGGTGAGGATTCGAGGGCTGGAGAAGGCGGGCGGCGTGCTGCACGGGCGCTAGGGCGCGGAGCACGGCTGTTCTGTTCTTCGGAGAAATGAGCAAGTGAAAAGTAATTTTGTAAAATTTGAGTTTAAGTTGCTGGAATCGGGCTGCTACATGGCCGTGCTGTGCGGCACGGCCGTGGTGGCTTCATGTACCATGGCCGTGCTGCCTTGCATTGCCGTGCTACCCTGGTTCAAAACTTAGTCAATTTTTCTCAAATTTCTGATCATTTCCTTGTTGAATGTGAGTGCACCACCACGGCCGTGTTGATGTACCACGGCCGTGTCGGGCACTGTAACAGCAGTAGGATACTCGAATTTTGTTCAAACATCAAAGATTGATCTCAAGATGATATTCTATTGATTCTTTGTCAAAATTTCATCTATTCTTCTTCATTTCACTCTATTCTCACCTGCACATATCAAAACTATACAAAAACTATCAAATACGAGTGTGTGTGTGTGCTTTCTTGGAAAAATGTAAAAACAAAGAAAAAGTATCAAAAATGTAGATTGGGTCAAAATTCCCAAACCTAGGTGGGTTGCCTCCCACAAACGCTAAGTTTCTTGCCTTCAGCTCGGCTTCTTGGTGATTCTTCAAAATTCATCCATTTGGCATTCTCATGTGTCTATTCTTGCAAAACATGCATCCTTTCTTTGCACTCAATCTGTTTTCCTCATCCCTTTGATCACAATAATCATCATTAACTTCTTCACCTTGGTGTCCTTCTCTCAAATGCCCATTTGGACTTGTGAACTGACCATGTCCAATATCCCTATCTCAGACTCGCCGGGTTGGGGTCTTGTACATGTTGATGTTGATCTTGATGTCCATAAATGAGACTGTCATGGTGCCACTACGTACATGAATGTCGGCATCAACTGTAGATAAGAACAGCCTCCTCAAGATGATGGGAATCTTCCTATCCTCCGGCTCCATATCAAGTACAATGAAATCCGCTGGGAACACCACGCCTTTTTCCTTGTCTATCATCACCAAGACATCATCCACTCTACCTCTAGGCACTTTTATGGATCTATCTGCCAACTGGAGAGTGCAATGTGCCGGCTTCAACTTGCCTAAGCCCAGCTCAACATAGACATGATATGGCATCAAATTCACATTAGATCCCAAATCAAGTAAGGACCTATCTATGCAATGTCCCCCTATGTAACTAGGTATGAGTGGGGCTCCTGGGTCTTTTCTCTTTACGGGGAGGGCATGTTGTATGATTGAGCTCACTTATTCAGTCAATCTCACCTTCTTTGGAATCCTCCCCGTTGACCTTCTCTTCACAGTGCATAAGTTCTTGAGGAACTCGACATACGATGGGATTTGCTTGATAGCATCCAAAAGTGGAATGTTCACCTTTACTTGGCGAAACACCTCAAGAATATCAACATTGTGCTTTTTCCTCCTTTTCAATTCCGGTGGCTCATCTAGTGCTTCTACAAATGGAGGATCACTAGTTTTTGCCGCACTTACATGAACATGAGGCGGAACACTAGGGATGGTGGGACCTAAAAAAGGGATATGTGGTGGATCACATGGAATCCCAAACTCAACATACGGTATCACAACATCATCTTCAGCAATATCAATCACAGTATCACCACTTGGCTGCCTTTGCTTTGCTTTATCAACCTTTCTTTGACTTGCGGGCTGCTCAAGAGTTTTCCCACTCCTTAGAACTGTCACAACACTACCTTGCTCATGAAGGAGAGGGGGAGCATGTTGTGGCTGTGGAGGAGGTGGAGGTGACACTTGGGGTTGAAATTGAGGTGGAGAAGAGAATTGAGGAGGAGGAGAGAATTGGGGCTGGAAAGTGAAGTTTTGTGAAATTTGAGGTGAGGGAGGTGGTGGAGTGTAAGGCTGGGGATAGCCTTGGAAGGAGTGAATGGGATGCACTTGCATGGGGGGTGGACTGTAGAAAACTTGTGAAGAGGGCATGTGTCCACTTGCTTCATGGTGGCTCACGATGGGTCTTGAAGACAATTTTTCCTCTTGGAGAGCGATTATAGAAGATAGTTGCTCTATTCTCTCTTCTAACCTTGAAACATCTCTTTGAACATCATCAAACACTCTCAATCTAGAAAGAACCTCTTCCTCAAACCTTGAGCTGTATGTGGGACTTTGTGGTTCCTGGTAGCTATAGGAGTGAGGTGTCTTCTTTTCCTCCACATAGAACTCAATAGAATTGACCGGGTGGCAAGGAGCATTTGTCACCTGGTTCCTCATGAGGCTCACCATGTCACCAAGAATCTTCATCACTTGCGGGCTTGAGTCATCATGAGTAGGGGGTGTCACACCAGAGGCATACCCTCTTTCATTCATCATGCTAGAAGCTCAAATTCTTGATCCTTCAGCCAACTGCTCAAACAAAGGCCATATCTCCTCAGGTGGCCTAGCCATGAAAACTCCTCCACAAGAAGAGTCCACTGTGTCTTGGTCCTTTATAGACAAACCAGAGTAGAATGATTGAACTAGATGCCACAAAGGGATCTCATGGTGAGGACACTCTCTCAACAGCTTCTTGAATCTCTCCCATGCATTATGAAATTGCTCATCTACCATTTGACTAAAACTTGTCACGGCACGCCGCATTTGTGTCAACCTTGCAATAGAGTAGAACTTCCTCAAGAATGCTATCTTCATCTCATCCCAACTCATGATGTCTCTCCTTGAATCATACCATTCCTTGTCCCTATCCTTGAGTGAAAAGGGGAACAATGTGAGTTGAATTGAGTCATCACTTTCCATTGACGTTCTGAAGGTGGCACACATCTCTAGGAAGGCATCCACATGCTTGTAGGGGTTTTCACTCTTCGAGCCGTAGAAGGTGGGCAGGAGCCCAAGAAGACCTGGAGGAATAGAAAATTGCTCCCCTTGCATTTGGGTGACTCTAGATGCAATAGGTGACTGGTAGTTGCTTGGCATGAAGTAATCTTGCACGGACTTGCGAGGTGCATTTTGGTCTTCCATCTCGTTTCCTTCTGAATGGCTTGTCACATGCACAAAGCACAACCAAACAAAAGAGAACAAGTTAGCAAACCAATATACACAAAAAATGCAAAAGATAATGAATAAAGAATAGCAATGATGAGGGCAGTAGGAAAAGTCAAAGCAAAACTAACTAGCTAGGCTGAGCACCTCAAATCCCCGACAACGATGCCAGAAAGCTTGGTGCGTCCCCGCTAGTGGTGCAACACACTAGCTGATTTGAACCGACTAGATGCACCCCACGAGGTCAGAACACACATGATGGGAATTTTATTTCGAAATTTATAAACCTAAACTAGCTACCTACGTCTACTAAAACACTACACCCGCAAGCGCACGAGGTCGTGTCGTAGCATAGGAAGGTGGCAAGTATAGGGTCGATCCACAGGGAAAAGAGGGGGCGCTAGAGCTAGGTTAGTTTTGCTGGGTTCCTACTGCAGAGACTAGGGTTAAGGGTTTAAAGGTTGATTTGATTATTAACTAAGGATGAACAAGAAAGCAGTTAAAGGCAGGAATGAAATCTATGTTAACCCTAGACTAGATTAAGACTAAGCAGGAAAGAAAAGACTAAGCTAGGTATAAAAAGGCAAATTACACTAAGGCAAGCAAGAGAGAAGTAAAAGAGCAATTAAAGAGCTACACTAGGCATGAACAAGACAAGAGAAAAGAAATAAGCTAACTAAGCAGGTAAAGAGCTAACTAAGCTAAGCAAGCACACAACTAGGGTTTTAAGCAATAAAGAGAGGTGTGGGTTGTTTAGGGGTATGAACTTATCACTTAAGTTGGGGGGTGACATATGAACATTATGATTCCATTTAGATTATCCAAACCAAACAACAAGTTAGAGTCTAATGGATTAACCTAAGCTACTAACTGGCCATGGATATGCTAGGTTGTGTATAGGGGAACTAGTCCCTAACACCCCCTACTACCCTTACGAGGCTCAATTGGGCGAGGGATTAGGTTCAATCCAATTAGAGTCTAATCAAGTCTAGGTTTCTAGATTAGACATTCCTAGGGCAATTAGGGGCCGAGGGTAGTAATGGGGAGGTGAAATTAGGGTTTTGGACCCCAATTCCCCCACATTCTAGCCTTGAGAAGGCTCCATGCTAATTGCACTAGAATGGTAACTAGTGCCTCTCTCTCTCTTACCACAAGCCTGTCCTTGGTCTGTCTCTTTCCTCCTGATCACTACAGACAGAATTCCTTCCCGTTAGTCTCAGGTTCCCCAGTTCACGTAATAGTGACGCCTTGGTCAACAAAGCATGACTTCCAACTCTTGCATCATGAAAAGGAGAGAAAGACCTCCAATACCTTCTCTCCCACAAGACTCAAGCATATCAGCAGAGCATCACATATTGTCATCACTTTTCCATGCCTCCAAAGCAAGACCCTCCTAACATCATCCCAGGTCAAAGGTGCCTAGGGTTTCCATCATCCTGGAGGTGAGGCTCTTGGGGTCGATGCTAGATGGATTTTAGGGTTTAGGAGGAGGAGGATGTGGAAAGTAGGAGATGAAAGGAAGCCTAGTTTGCACATATTCATCAAGAGGATAAGGAGAGGATGACCTAACGAAGGTGTTGTGGGGAGAAGGAAAAGCATGGAACCTCCACATATATAGATATATGCCTACCCCTCCCAACACTTCATTTCCCTTCTTCTCTCTTCCATAAGCGGTAAGTCACCCCATTACTCCTTTCCAAAAAAATTAGATCAATATTTACTTTTAGTAATTTAATCACCAACTCTTAAGGAAATAACTATATTGCTCTTTCCATGTACATAATTACTTAGTTTAATACAATATTCTCTTGGACATGCCTTCCATTAATCTCTCTCTCCCTCTCTTGGGTGTACAAGGGTGATATCAAATATGACAATTCACTTTATGATTTTCCATAAAAACATCATTATATTCTTAGGGTATTAAAAAGATATTCCTTTTACTCAACCAATTTAATACCAACTAAAGGACATGGTCCTAGGAAAGAACATATTTCCTCTTATTTTACTTTATGTAAAACACTTAGGGTTTTATTCTTTTAAATCCAATGGTCACAAAGAGACACCACCATCATCTTATTAAGATTTGGATTTGGCAAGTCAAAAAGTCGTTACTATTTATTTATGTGTAAAACCTCTTATTTATTTAAATTGTGCGACAAGCACTCCTGTCACAAAGGCAACTAACATTATTATTCCACCAATAATACCATTGGGAAAAATTGATAAATCAATTCATTTATTTACATCAATACCAAAATTGAGGATATTACATTCACCCCTCTTAAAAAGATTTTTTCCCCACAAGTCAGACCTGGTAAGGTCAAGGAAAAAGATAAATCATCTTAATTACAAATCCTAGGGTTAGAAACCCAACTTAGATATCCTTAACACATTTTATTCATGTGCAAAGTTCTCATATTATTACGAATATTGGTACTCAAATTCGGTTCAAGCTATATCCACATCCTTAGTATCTACATGATATCAAATCTCAGTGATTACATTTTTCATTTTGAAATTTCAATTTCACTTGGTGATTTACCTTTTCACCTAGGTTTCTAACCTATTATTCAATATTTTCACATAAGGGCGAGGTAGCAACTCAAACCCTAGGTCATGTCATTAAACTTTCAACGTAGGATATTGATTCTCATATCTTAATTTTAATCATAATATGTGTTCACCCAATATCTCCCCCTCATAATGAGATGAAATGAGCATTTGACTATAGAGAAAATACAAAGTTCATCCCATTCCAAGAGTAGAGAGTGTATGTCCACACATTACCTCAAAATTTCTCATATTTTAGGTTGAATGCCTCTAGCCATACATACTTTTCAATACCATAATTCTTATATTTCATTAAGTCAAATATCACTTTCACTCTTGAGTTTGTACACAACTCCTTTCATTATGACATGACTTCTTGTATCTTTTATATTTATACATCATGTATTTTGAGCCTTATCCACATCTTTGAGGTCTCTAGGGGTATAGGTACTTTTGGAGTGATTTCAAGTATATGGATCTAGGGATTGCCTCTCACATTCACCCATTGGGCCACATGATCATCATGAAGGTAGCTAATCTCATGAGTCATGAACCTTGGTCAAATGTAGCTATTACCTCCCGACCACAAGGTCTTTTGCATTCAGGGCACAATCAACTCCTAATTCCATTGGTCCTATGTACCTTTTCTACACCCTACTTGACCTTAGGATTGACTTAGGACTCTACCCTTTTTAAGGGTTTCTTTGAGATGTCACAACTTTATCCATTTTCAAGTACATTATTTTCATATACAATTCTTGAAACTGGTTTTCCTCCATCTCTTATAATGCTCATTATTCACTTTATGTCCCCTCATTGAACTCTTGGAAACATTTATTTTTTGGGCTCAATCTCATACAGTAATCCATTTCCATTGTGACCTTTCCTCATGTCCCTCAGAGATGGTATACTCAGGTTCAAAGAATCATACTCAATACATGTGCTTTTAATTCTTTACACTTTAGGTGACATTTAAGGTTACCTCAATCTTTAACTTGATTTGGTCAACTTAGCTTTCTAGGAAGGTCCTAACCTAGGGTGCCTTCATGGCTCATAGGAGAAATTTAGGCTCTCTAGTCACAACCTGACCCCTAGGTCTAAGGTTTTGCCTCCCCCATAGGTCCTTCTCCCACTCTTGGGTTGACCCACCCCAGGTTGGCACACTAGCCCTAAAGGTTTCATATTTTCATCTTTATGCATTGTTTTTATTATTATAACTTCTCAATCCTTGTTTGCTCAATCTCTAGGATACCCTCTCATGGGGTTTTAGTCCTAATGGACTTTCATATCTTCCCATCCGGGCTTGATCTTTCCATAACCAAACTTCTAGAGAGAGCATGTGGCATCCGAGCAATTTATATTCAGATTTTTGTTTACATATATATAACCATTGGCTACTTATGTTTCTCATGTATATACTCATGTATTTTCTTTCTAAATTCTCAACTCAATCTCTATGGGACACTCCCTATTTGGAGTATACATATGGGGATACCTCTCTCTAGCATAAGTCCCTACAGTGGACATCATACACAGGCCTTGGCCCAATAACCTATCAGTATAATGAAAATCATACATAGGCCTTTGCCCAAGGTGATTATCTTTTCTAGGCCAGATCACTGACCACCATAGCAACCATACATAGGACTTCCTAACCTGAGGTGATTAGATAGGCCCGTTCATATATCCCACATGTATTGCATACATCCATTAGAGTTAGTTGAGAAAGTTATATTATATCACATGTTGTTCATAAGTTTTTTTATAAGTTTTTTTATTAATGCCTTGTTCCACATGCAAACATGCATGGGAGACGGAGTCACTTAACTCATTTATATTCATATTCTTTTACAAGCATCCTCATGCATGGGTTACCAGAACTTTACGTTCTCTATTTCCTCTTACCCTAAATGGGTTCATATGGGTAGGGTACTATATCACCACACTATTCATATTTCTCATGATTAGGATTTTAGGGTTACAGTAAGGGACTATACCCTACCTCTTAGGGTTTCCATGTCCCTTAAACCACTAGGGTTCTTCTTAACCAACCCTAGTCCCATCTAGGGTTAGCCTCCTAGGGAAAACCCATATAACATTTATTTTATTATTATCTCCACATCACATGTACATTTATTATTGCCAAATTACACATACATTATTATTTCCACATTATATGTACATTAATTGGCAGAACTATTATTTACAAAAACCTTAACTTTAGATGAGGATAGAACTATTATTTTAGGGTTTATTAAGCAACATGATGAGAAATGCATGAATCAAGAAGTAAACCTAAAGGTCTTTTGTTTCCGGCAAAATCTTTCAACTTTGGCCAAGTAGGATGCATGGGTCCAGGAGTCCTTGTAAGCTGACTAGTGATGTGAAGGAAATTTTTTACAACCCCCGGTCATGGTCCCTACTATACACTATTGTCTTTAGAAAATGCCATAATCATTCCCTCATATTTCTATAGATTTCTTGAAATTATAAACTATTAAATATTACTTGAAAAATCTGGCGCTCTGATACCAAATGTAATAACCTCACTTTACACATCCTCCAATTAAGGAAGACCTTCAAGTTGAGATCCATTACCTATATTCCCAAGGATCTAGATTTAGCAAATATGAAATTATAGAAAACAATTTCATTAATTCACATATATTGTTTACAAAATGCTTTTACATGAAATTTCATTACTAGAACTTTATATAGAGAAGAAGTGTCTATCTAAAATCCTCCTTATTTAGATTAATCTCTTCACATGGATTCATCTTGATCTTCATGTCCCTTATCATGTATATCATCATATATCTAAAACGCCACGAAACAAAACACAGTAAGTATAACAAGTTATACTGGTATGTGGGGGAAACCAAAAGTTTGCATGTAGTTGTAATAACATATTGCAACCAAATTATTGTTTAATAGAACAAACTTACTCAATCCTAACATACCCAATCCTCTGTGTTGTCCCTATAGTGGACATGGATACTACCTTTCCCATATGGTAGATCCTGAATAGCCCTTTTGATCATACCCTAAAGATAGATCAAGACATATAAGCTTTATAGTCATATGATCCTACCAAAAGGTAGACCAAACATTAGCTCATGATAACCTGATGATCCTACCCCAAGGGTAGACCAATACCTAGGTCATCAATTCCACACATATACTCAAAGATACAAAGGAGGACTAGGATCTGGGCTAGTCATGCATATATTTATGGTGATAGCTATAGTCACTTTATAGTTGCAAGAATTAAAGTTCATCCAAGCAGTTAATTTCAAGCAACCCGTAAAACTTGGGAAATCACCGTGAAACTAGAGAGATTAGCCATAAGAGTAACCACATACTTTGATGGTGAGCCATGCATATCTTACAATTATTCTTTAAGCATTTTATCCAAGCAAGCATGTAAATCAAGCAATCCACACTGCATGAATATAAATCTCAAAGTGTCACCATGACATTGATCACATTAAAACCCTACTCGGTCCTAATATAGGGTTTAGGTTTCCTTGGTACTAAAATATCATTAGGGTCATGTTTGATATTCTAATTCCCATGTTCATAGATCGAATGACTTTAGAACCCTAATTCACATTAAGTTTACCCTTGGTCATCAAATTGACAACATACCTTATTATGATCACTAAGATTGATTTAGGTTCATTAACAATATTCCAAGATTTGATCTTTAACCTTTTTTTTTGAAAATAGCTCAATATCATTAAAAGAAAGCCATACGGAATCTACAAGATAGACATCGCTCATCAAATAACCAAGCAACAACTCCTTTTGCGGAAAGACATAGCACAAGGTTCAGATTGGGATGCGATAGGTACGCTTCTGCACCGTCCACCTATTGTCGTGGCTGTCTAAAGCAGCTATCTCGGATGGAATTCATCAATCTACCAGAACCTGTGAGTACATCTTGAAAGGAGTATGCAAAACCACTGACAGATATTACCATCATGTATACAACGAAAGGTTATAAGATAAAGAGCTTGAACCCAAAGCAACGACACAAAACTAATAACCCAGACACAACGCCCCACCAAAAAGGACGAGAAACACTAAAACCAGCGACTCACTAAGGTTGCCAACCAGCAGACCCGGGAAGGAGGCCAAACCGCAGCGATGCAGATACAGAGGAAGGATGGCTCATGCAGAAATAAAGGCGGGGAGTAGAGAGTGCCAGGAACTCCACCGCCACTCCCAACCACACTGCGAACAGGGGGTGGAAGACCCGCACGAAGCCCAAAACCCAGCTTCCTCCTCCTTTGCCTGGAGCACCAAGGGGAGCCCGATCCCACCGTCCGCCCGAGAAGGAACCCGAGGAGATGCTAACAAAACCTGCTCTAGTCAGACTAGAAGCAAAAAAGACCACTCAAACGCAAGGAAAGACAGAAAGAAACAACTACCTACGCCTAAGAGGAAAATGAACGACTAACCCAACAAAACAACCTACAACTATACAGAAAAAAAAATGAAACAGGCAGGGAAGGAGAGGAACCCACCGCAACCAAGATGAGAGGGGGAAGACCACGCCTGAGCTTCGCAGAGGCCAGCGATGGGGAATCAGAGCACACCCAGATGCCAGAGAACCTCAACCAACATCGCCGAAGAGCCAGACCTCGCGGACTGCGACCAACGGCACTGCCAGGGTTCAGAACCCCACAAGAGATCAGGCGACGGCTCCTCCAACGAAGATCCAAGCACTACGGGCGAGGAAAAAGCCTAGGGGGAAGGGCCGGTGCACCGGAAACCGGAAGCCCCCTCCCCCGAAGCCGCCGATCGTCACCCTGGTGAAGACCTAGGCGATCGCAAAATCGCCAGAGCTACGGGAAACCTAGCGCTGCTTTGGTCTTTAACCTTAATTGTCCATATGCATGGTTATTCACATAAGAAACCCTAAATACTCATATTCATTATCATGATCATCTTGATTCCTCATCTTATTCAACGATATCTGCTAATATCTCAAAATAACCAAATTTACTATTTTAAGCACCATAATCACCAAATCTAGGGTTTTTATGTATATTTCACATAAAAGATTCTACCTTTATATATTTTTGGAAAATAAAGAATACTTATATATCACTGATATTTTCTTTGTATCTATCTCATTCTGGTGATCTTTTTTCATATATTATATGTCCCAAACTGAGTTATCATTAACTAGTTATCATTTTCACAAAATAAACTTATTGGGGCAATTAAACGCCACCACATTATCTTTATATCTCAAAATTAACTTAACAGAATTCCAACTTAGGACTGGAGAAATTACCTTTGTGTCCTTGTGTGTCACACACACTTAGAGGGGCATATTGGTGATTTGGCACAAAGCCTTCCTCTTCCTTGCGATTAGCATGACTAAGATCTGTACGTGGCTTGTGTCCCACCCGATGCTGATGATCTGGGATGAGAAGCCCAGGTCCGATGCCTCCTACTGCCACAACGCCACATCTGCCGCCCTTGAGTGTTGATGTAGATGACCCTGTGTCCTCCTTCCTTGCAAACCCACATTGCACCTCATGCGGTTCCCGACTCATGCCTCTGCGTGACGGCATCTTCGAAGACGCAGGATCATGATGCCACAACCATCATTCCTTTGACACTCCTCTTGGATCATCTTCAAATTCTCCTTGACTCAGAAAGACAACTAGTGCCTCTCTCTCTTTTTCTCCACAAACCTGACCCTAGTCTGCCTCCTTCCTCCTAATCGTCGTGAACAAAATTCCTTCTCACCAGCCTCGGGGTCCCCAGTTCACGCAACAGTGGTGCCTAGGTCAACAAAGCATGATTTTCAGCTCTTGCATCGTGATCAAGAGAGTAAGATATCCACTACCTTCTCTCCCTTAAGACTCAAGAATATTGGCATAACATCACATACTGTCATGACTTTTCCATTCGTCAGAAGCAAGACCCTCCTAGCATCATCCCAGGTCCACAGTGCCCATGGTTTCCATCCTCCTAGAGGTGAGGCTCCTGGGATCAATGTTAGATGGATTTTAGGGTTTAGGAGGAGCAGGGTGTGGAAAATAGGAGATGAAAGGAAGCTTGTTTTTCACATATGCATAAAGAGGATGTTAAAGGAGTGGATGACCTAACCAAGGTGTTGTAGGGAGAAGGAAAAGCATGGAACCTCCATATATAGATATATATGTACCCCTCCCAACACTTTGTTTCCCTTCTTGTTTCTTCCATAAGCGGTAAGTCACCCCATTAATCCTTTCCAAAAAGATTAGATCAATATTTACTTTTATTAATTGAATCACCAACTCTCAAGGATATAACTTCATTTCTCTTGCCATGTACATAATTACTTGGTTTAATCCAATACTCTCTTTCACTTGCCTTCCACTAGTCTCTCTCTCTCCCTCTCTCATGGTGTACACGGGTGATATCAAATATGGCAATGCACTTTATGATTATCCATAAAAACATCATTATATTCTTTGGGTATTAAAAATATATTCCTTTTACTCAATCAATTTAATACTAACTAAATGGCATGGTCCTAGGAAATAACATATTTACTCTTATTTTCCTTTATGTAAAACACCTATGCTTTTATTCTTTTAAATCCAATGGTCATGAAGAGACACCACCATCTTATTAAGATTTGGATTTTGCAAACCAAAAAGACATTACTATTTATTTATGTGCAAAACCTCTTGTTTATTTAACTTATGCCACAAGCACTCATGTCACAAAGGCGACTAACATTATTATTCCACCAATTATACCAATGGGAAAAAATGATAAATCAATTCATTTATATACATCAATTTTACCAAAATTGAGGATATTACATGTCCCTTTCTAGTTGGTGTACCAGCTTCAACTTGCTCTCCTACAATTGTTCTCCCCTACTGTCCCTCCCTTTGATAGGTAGGACTTTCTTAGGTTCTCTCAATTACCACAGATAGAGAAGTCAACAATTGTCAGAGCTATTTGATATGTCTGAGAAGCCCCCAGTACCCCTCTATTTATAAGATGGTTAGGGTTACCAGTCTGAGCAGATGCTGAAGGGGGCTGACTGCCACAAATTTTTGCAATCTGTGAGTGGTGAAACGATTGGTTCATAGGTGAACCAATTAGTTGGCATGTGATCCAGTTAGTTCAACCCTTGAACTGATCATTTCAACATGTTTCCCAATCACAATTGTATTGGCAATTAATATATGATTCATGCACAACACGACATCAACACTAATGCTTGATTCAGTCAAATTGATCAACCAAGAAATCAGTTCACAACCTAAACCGGTCGGTTCATGGACCTAAGCCAATGACTCACTTCCTGAACTAGTCATCGCATGGGCTTGATTGCCAATCTTGGTGAAGTTGAACTGGCACTAAAAAATGATCACTTCAAAACTTGAACCAATCGGTTCACAGTCAGTCTGTAAATAAATAACCAATGTTGTTTAAATTGAATACTTAAACACTTTAGTAATTAATTTAAACTACATTCATGAATAAAATCCTATCCCAAGTGTATCCTATGTGTGTGACCCTATAGGTTCAATGTTATGTTGGTAGTGAGTGTCCATAACTAGTTTGTAACATCAAAAACAATGAGTGGTATCTATTCAATCTAATCCTTAATTCGGGGTTACCGGGAGGCAGGGTCGTTACACAAAAATTTTCATACCTTTTTCAAAAACTTGGTTATCTACTTCTATCCCCAGCTTGGATCTATTCTATCTAATCCTCCTTGCACTTTATTTCTTATTTTCACCATGTGTCACTTTACTGTTTGTGCATTTCAAGATTGTACCTAAAACGCTGACAAAAAACGTCGGTCATCATATAAGAATATGCCAGTATGTGGGGACAACCAAAATTTCACAAATATGGCTAACAATCTAATTATCACAATCAAGGTAATTAACAAGCCAATTTACATTTTCAATGTGTCATTCTCCACCGCTTTTGCCCTAACCCTGGAATACCCCCTCTAGGGTTTCTCTTTTGCCATTGACTTACCACCTTCTCAATCCCGAGCTTGGTGCCCGGGGTCACCTCTCATGGTTTCCATTAGTCATGCAACATAGATCACCTTCTCATTCCCGAGCATGGTGTCTGGGGTCACCTCTCATGGTGCCCATTGGTCTTCCCTCCTGGGCTTGACCTTTTTGCATCATCCATCAGGGTGGCATGTAGGTGCGAGAATACACACTTATTTTACAATTGTGATAATCATAGTGACTTTATAATTTGCAAGTATGAACATCCAAACTGATAGGTTACATTCAATGCAATTATCCATTCGAAAAACCATCGAGAAAACTAATGCGATTAACCATAATTAACCACATACCTGTCAGGCTGACTTGAGTGCAGAAATAATCCAACTAAGCAAGAAATCCAGTAAACAAGCAAGCACACAAGATGATCCTAAAATATGCATCCAATTTTCCTACATTGATCATGCCATCAAGATCTATTACACCTATCTCGCTTCCTAGGGTTTCTAGTCCACTTTTAGTGTTTCCATTGCAATTAGGGTTTTAGCCTCCATATTTATTACTTCTAATGCTCTTTAGTCTACAAACCCTAATTTCAACATCATAGGTACAATTAAATGTCAAACAATTCTATTATGCCTCTTTTACATTAAAACTACCATTTTTATCCTTTACGATCATTATGCCCAAATATCATCCTTGGTTCCTTCCGAATTAACAACTCATAATTCATTATGGTCTAATTCACATATGAACTCTATTTATTATTATTTCCACCTTTATCCATTAGAAAACCCTAATTGCCATATTAAGGGTATATATCCACAATTAGGAACTTTTATACTCGAAATATCTTAGAACCATCAAATTTCGTCTTTATACATGAATTTAAACAATTAAAGCCATTAAGAATTATAATTACTAACATTATAGTTTCAAGGCCCATTAAAGCTCATTCAAGTACATGGAACTCTAAATTAAACCAATTATGCATAAAGTTCATCCTTTTAGATCTAATGCATCTTTTTATAATCAACAGATTAATAGCACATTTAAACATCAATATAACCCTTCCAAATTCATTAATCATCAAAGATTAGGGTTTTTCATCAATTAAACCATTAAAGGTAGCCTCTTTACATACTTTTTGAATTTCAAGAAGAATTAAGCTTCAACTATAATTTATTTGTGTTCCTCTCGTTTGGAGGATCAATTTTCATATTTTGACTTTATTCATCGGAGTTAGAGATAATTAATTAGGAATTTGTGAAGTACTTTTTGGGCCAATCACTGGCCGCCACGCAGCCAATCGACCCCCTTTTTGTTGGCAACTTCAGTTAAGTGCGCAAAGACCTCCATGCCCCTGTGCTAATGAGGTAAACAGTAATGCGCTTGTGGCATTTTGGTTATTGCATGGTTTACCTTCTTCAACCTCACGATTCCCTTTGTTCGCGATCCAGACTTGCGCGGTGGTCAACAACAGAGTTGACTTCCGCCCTTTGGTGGTCTTGGCGCCCAGGCGAAGGCTCCCAACCCTCTTCCATCCTTCCACGGACTCGCAATAGTTCCTCCCACCTCCATTGGTGGTCGAGGTTGTCCTCTACACTAGCCTGTGTCTACTCAGAAACAAGGCATCTCGCCCGCGGCTGATGGCCCAACTAGGGTACCACGAAGGAGAGTCTCAGGCACCCATGATACGCTTGATCTCGAAGAGGGGTTCTTACCCCTATTTATATAGCATAGGGACAACAGTATCATTCTTATCTTCAAGGGAGTTTGACCCTGGCCTGGACATTGGGCAAATCCCAATCCTTCATGGAATCGGCAGAACCAAGGGGTCTATTAGTGCAGATTGGACTCCTGAAACTACTAGAGCACTTCCCTGACTTGCACATTAATTGTGTGCAGAGTAAAATGATCGAGAAGATTCCTCATACTGTTCCCCCTTCCTGATCTGAGTCAAGGTGCAGCCGCCGTTGGATCCTAGATCCAACGACTATCAGCCATGCACCAAGAACATTTTCTCTGATATATTGGGAAAATCGTTACATTTAATAATTTCCTTCACAATTTGTAAAAATAATATCCCCCAAACCATTTATCCAATTGATCCCAAAATTTTAGGGAAAGTTAATAATGACTTAATCTACCTCTCTGCCAAATTTGGGCTCATTATATAAAAGAAAAACATGCCTTTTCTTTAGGTGCAAGATATTACTCAATTAGACTTATTTCTCACATCTTTTCTCTTTCTTATTTTCTTATTTCCCATTATTTCTATTTCTTGAAATGAAGGAAAGCAATTGGGGTTCGAAATATCACCCATTATGGCCAAACCCTCTCTTCTCTCTTTATTTCTTGCATTATCTCCTTTATTTCAAATATTCTTGGTTAATTGTTTATTTTTTGTTTTTCTTTTGATTTATCTCTCTCTTTTGAAATCTTGGACCCACAAGAAATCCTTTTTGAAGGATTCTTATTATCCTTCTAGATGCATCCACATTCTTCATTTTTCATTATCTTACTTATTTCTTTATTAAGATATTTCTTTTCAAGGATTTCTCTTTATCTTTCATTTCCTTTTTCCTCTTTTCATATTTTTTTATTAGAAATCACATAGAAACGAAATTTATTTAATTGTGGCCATTAACTCCATTTTCTAGAGTTTTCTATGTATTTCTCATAATTACTTTGCTTAATATCCATTATCTTGTATCTTTTCTTTTTATTTGGACTTTTCTTCTTTTCTTCTCTTTTATATCCATTAATGGATTAATCTAATAATAGGAATCATGAAACTCCTATCCAAAGGGATATTTGCAAAGTAATCCATCTTTTGAAGCAAAGCATACAACCTTTTCAATTAAGTCCATATTCATAATATCTTTATAATTCAATTATGAAAACATATTCAAAATTGAGGTTGTAACATCCTTCCCCTCTTATAGGAATTTTGCCCTCAAAATTCCCTCAAACATTCAAACAAACAGGATAAGACTTCCTCATGTCCATCATGGCTCCCATGTGGTTTTACCCTCTCCATGGTGCCTCCCAAGAACCTTCATCATTTCATATTCTTGCATCTGAGTTTTTTCTCACCGTAGTACCTCATACCCTCATAGGTGACTCAGGACATTTCAGCCTCTCATAAAGCTGAATAGGTTCATGGCTCAACACATGGCTTGGGTACCTCAGACAGTGCTCTAGATCGGACTCATGGAACACATTATACATCATGTTATCCTGAGGGGTAAGGCTAAACACAACCATCTCCACTAATCCATCTCAAATGGACCCATGCAGCCGGGACTCAGCTCTCTTATCTATAACTTAGAAGGGTCGGATTTCACATCACATACTCTCCCACAGTGAATTGCATGTCAGTCTGCTTTGCATCATCTCACGACATCATGTCGCCCCTGGGCTCTCTTTCAGCCATTGCATGATCAAAGCGACTTCATCTGCACTCACTGTGGTCCTTTTCTAACCTTTGTGAGGTCCCTTCACCAACATCATCCTAATGAAGTGGTGACCGACACAACCTCCCTTACAGAGCTCCTTTACCTCCTGATACCGGCTTTGATGGTTATCATCACATCTTACAGAGGACAAGAACTGTCACTATGTATCACCCTGAACAAGCACACATGCTCTTATCAGACCCTCTAGTCTAGATTATACTAACCATTAGTTAGGGGTGATAAACTGTACTAACATCGATTTCTTCATGTACCTACTTCCACCGCATGGAAGTGAATCTTTAGGTTATACTCAAGAACTTTTGAACTCACATCATGGTGTAGTTGAACCATCTCTTTCTCATATGTAGTCTGACCGGATCCATCCCTTAATAGTATTCTTTCTTTCTCATGTCATCTAGGTAAGGTGATCTACCATAACCCATATTGCATCTTGACCTTCCTTGGTCTAGGGAAGTCTTACCACAACATCCATAGTGATGAACTCCCATTCCCTCTCGGGGACTCTTTATCCTCTACATCAACTCTTTGGGTTTCTGGTGTTCATCCTTCACCTCCTGGATTGCATGGTGACAAACCACGTGCAACTTCATCTTAAGCATCCATTGTACTACTGCAACTTACTATCTTAGTAGTACCATGGTGTATGATGATATTAAAATCATGATCTACTATATGTCATGATTCCTCAAGATTGATTCCTCGAAAACCCTAAACCACTCTAGTCAGATTTCATCACCTTCTTTTCCAAAGAAGTGCATCTGAGGTTCTACAACCATCCTTTTATTGCATCAAGGCGTAGGATGGCTAACCAAACAACTACTAACTTAATCAACATTCTCGTTACATCAGAGTGTTAGCCAAACATATCTCCTTTTTCAAACTTAGGGTCAACCTAACAACCTCTTCTAGCCTCTAGCTAAACTAGGCATCTGTATATCAACCAGAGAATCCATTACTACATCACATCCTTAGGTGTTAGGTAATGCTGAAGACACACACATCCATGTATTCCACTTATCATCTCATCTCAGACTCAACAAGAAAACTTAGAGCTCATCTTCTTGGTTATCAAACTCAACCTTATATGACTCGCAAATTCCACACAGCTCATGCTAAGACATCCTCACAAGATGACTTCCTTATTTCTCTTAGTGTTTGTAAACCATCCATGTATCGTTCACTCTACAAGGGTATGTTATCATATGTGTCCTCATACCTCATAGCAACATTCCAACTCACATCATCTTTATCCTTGGTGTATGTCATGCGTATTGTCCTATCTCTCACTCCCATAACAAGAGGAAATAAGTATTTGGCTGCAGCTCGAATACAGAGTTCTTCCCATTCCAAGAGTAGAGATGGTACATCCCACCTTTCCAGTACACCTTCAAATCTAAGTTGAAACGTGCAACATATGTCTCTACATCATGATCATCTCAATATCAAAGTTACTTCCATGGAAAACTGGTCTCGAACCTGCTTGGGTCACCACACAATCCTTAGTCATCTCCTCGAGGTCTATAGCATGACAACACTTTTGGGGTCATCCCTCTTCCCTTATGCATCCAGAGAGTTCCCTCCTCATCTACCATTTGGGTTCCACACATTCACGAAGGTGATCAATCTCCTAACCCATGGCCCTCAGACAATGATAGCTATTACCTCCTGACCCTATGGTTATGTGCAACTAGAGAATTAGGCAACTCCTACTTCCATTGACCTTATCCCTACCTGACCCTAGGATAAACTTAGGATTCTAACATAGTACATGTCCAACTTAGAACCTTACCCAAGCCTTCATCATCTCTCTCTGCATTCCTGGGCTAACTTTCATCCTTTCATAGGGGTCATGGCGACCTGCCTACCTTGTTCAGCCCCCATACCGGTTACCTCCATGGTAACACATCCACATGCACTTAGAGATGGTTATCTATGGGTCTATAGGTTCATTCTCATACTATGTAATTTTCACTTAACTTCCCAAGATCCTATGAGACCTCTTTAGGTTACCACAAAACCAACAAAACTGGTATACACCCTACAAAAGGGTCCCTCTCCAAGGATGGGAGGAAACTATCTCTTGATAGCAACAAAGGTAAAAAACGTCCTTATGTCTGGGGTTTACATCCACCTGAGCATGCTTAGCCCTAGCAAGCTACTAAGGCAGAAGCAGACCACCTACTAGACCATGCTAGGTCATACTTGTTCTCATTCCTCAACATTAGACCAAGAACATGCCTTCCCATGCCACCAACTTAATTGTGAGGGGTTCATCAAACATACCTTAGACTTAAGGGGTTTCCTTTTCCTCTCAACATGAGGAGTGCCATGCTTGAATCTATAGAAACTCATATCTCCTCATGAGCATCAGGTACACCACTTCCCCTCTTAGTTCTACGAACCCTAGGTTCACTTTTTGGATGTCCAACTACATACTCAACATTCTAACCACAAACCAAGCATGTATAAGGTATGGCATGCACTTCCTATTATCCTTTTACTCGAGCAACACCTCAGAATTGAGTCCTCCTCAAAGACAACTAACTAGGTATAAGGCCTCACAACTTGTTACTAAACCTCTTCATGGTCTACGGAACTCTTCTTCTTAACTCAAAAGGTAAACACCTATACCATAGGCACATAGGTTCTAGCAATCTCATCCTCTCTCCAGGGTTTGGTTCCTCTAAAGGAAACCAAGATACCATCAGCCTCTAGGGATCATGCATGAGGCAACCGCAACCATCCACTTAGGTCACATCATCCTCAACTCTCCATTGTTCCTCATGTCTTAGAGTCTAAGCTTCCAACCTTCTTGCTTGGGTCCTACTCTCTCTCTCTCTCTCTAGAGCTAACCCTACAAACAACCTTACTACTAGAGGTCCTCTCTCAATGAAGGATCAAGCTCACAAGCGTACCCCTACATGGGTGAAGCCTATGTTCAAACTTATGTTTGCTCAAGATTATCCATAGCCCGTTATGCTTATCTCATAAGCTATCCAACATACTCTCTTGGCCAGGGTTTCAACCTACCGCTCGCACTACTGACGTACTCTGGGTGCAAGTTATGCCCTACTCACATAAGCCCATAGGGTTTCTATAGGTTCTTCACTAACCTCATCATTGAAGGAGCTATCCTTCACTCTAACATGCACAACCCTTTCCCGGGTTGGGTCGTTAAAGGTACTAGGTCATCCAACCTCACATGGCTGATATTGTCATGGTCATCTGCAATCATGTCCACCCACACACCTGGTGTACCATGACATCTAGATCATCGTGGCATCTCTTTCTCTAACCTTCACTTAGGGTTAGGGTTAGCATCATCCTTAGAGGACGTGCCAAGTCTCTACTTATAATGGAGGTCTCTACCTCCAAGACTAACTCTCTCTACTCATCCTCCTGACAAGAAGGTCTAGCCTCAGGTCTCTCCTGAGGGCATGACAACTCATGTCATATGACCTAAGCATGCATCTATTCTTTAGTTTACGCTTAAACTATTAAGCTTATGTCCATGACATATTATATACATGCTTTTCATTAATTTGGTGGAGGATTCCTTAAACCTTATCAACTTTACCCATACCTCAAGAGGGAGATGAAACAAGAAAACTCTAATCCTTATAATCCTTAACAACATTTGAGTTGGGAAGGGATGAACAAGATGAGAAAGACCTAAAGGTATCTTATTTCGAGTTAAATCCTGAGACATTGGCCAGACAGTCACACAATTCTGGGAATACTCCTCGTATTCCGACTAGCGGTGTGGAGGAAAATATTGCCATCCCTCAGACGTGATCCTTTTCTAGACACCTCTGTCTTTTAGAAAATCCTCTAATAACTCCCTTGGGTTCTATAGAGTTTGTAAAATTTAATAATTATTATAGATTATATGAGGAACCTATGCTCTGATACCAAATGTAACGACCCTACCTCCCGGTAACCCCCAATTAAGGGAGACCTGAAGGTCAGAGCCGTTATCCCAATTAATAGGATCAAAGATTTGACAAATAATCAATAATAACAATCAAATTCTACCAGACTAAACTGAAAAGATGTCATAAAATAAAACTTTGCATACCTTTTTCAAAAACTTGGTTATTTACTTCTATCCCCAACTTGGATCTATTCTATCTAATCCTCCTTGCACTTTATTTCTTATTTTCACCATGTGTCACTTTACTATTTGTGCATTTCAAGGTTGTACTTAAAATGCCGACAAACAAAACGTCGGTTAGCATATAAGAATATGCCGGTATGTGGGGACAACCAAAATTTCACAAATATGGCTAACAATCTGATTATCACAATCAAGGTAAGTAACAAGCCAATTTACATTTTCAATGTGTCATTCTCCACCGCTTTTTCCCTAACCCTGGAATACCACCTCTAGGGTTTCTCTTTTGCCATTGACTTAAGGCCACCTTCTCAATCCCGAGCTTGGTGCCTGGGGTCACTTCTCATGGTGCCCATTAGTCATGCACTATAGACCACCTTCTCATTCCCGAGCTTGGTGTCTGGGGTCACCTCTCATGGTGCCCATTGGTCTTCCCTCCTGGGCTTGACCTTTTTGCATCATCCATCAGGGTGGCATGTAGGTGCGAGAATACACACTTATTTTACAATTGTCATAATCATAGTGACTTTATAATTTGCAAGTATGAACATCCAAACTAATAGGTTTCATTCAATGCGATTAGCCATCCAGAAAACCTTCGGGAAAACTAATGCGATTAACCATAATTAACCACATACCTGTCAGGCTGACTTGAGTGTAGAAATAATCCAACTAAGCAAGAAATCTAGTAAACAAGCAAGCACACAAGATGATCCTAAAATATGAATCCAATTTTACTTTCATTGAGCATGCCATCAAGATGTATTAAACCTAGCTTGCTTCCTAGGGTTTCTAGTCCACTTTTAGGGTTTCCATTACAATTAGGGTTTTAGCCTCCATATGTATTACTTCTAATGCTCTTTAGTCCACAAACCCTAATTTCAACATCATAGGCACAATTAAATGTCAAACAATTCTATTATGCCTCTTTTACATTAAAACTACCATTTTTATCCTTTACGATCATTAGGCCCAAATATCATCTTTGGTTCCTTCCAGGTAAACAACTCATAGTTCATTATGGTCTAATTCACATATGAACTATATTTATTATTATTTCCACCTATATCCATTAGAAAACCCTAATTACCATATTAAGGGTATTTATCCACAATTAGGAACTTTTATACTCGAAATAGCTTAGAACAATCAAATTTCAGCTTTATACATGAATTTGAACAATTAAAGCCATTAAGAATTATAATTACTAACATTAGGGTTTGAAGGCCCATTAAAGCTCATTCATGTACATGGAACTCTAAATTAAACCAATTACGCATAAAGTTCATCCTTTTACATCTAATGTGTCTTTTTATAATAAACATGTTAATATCAACTTTAAACATCCATATAACCCTTCCTATATCATTAATCATCAAAGATTAGGGTTTTTCATCAATTAAAACATTAAAGGTAGCATCTTTACATACTTTTTGAATTTCAAGAAGAATTAAGCTTCAAATATAATTTATTTGTGTTCCTCTCGTTCTGAGGATCAATTTTCATATTTTGACTTATTCATTGGAGTTATAGATAATTAATTACGAATTTGTGAAGAAAATACCTTTTGGGCCAATTACTGGCCACCACGTTAGCCAATCGACCCCCTTTTTGTTGGCAACTTCAGTTAAGCACGCAAAGACCTCCGTTCCCCTATGCTGATGAGGTAAACAGTAACACGCTTGGGGCGTTTTGGTAATTGCATGGTTTACCTTCTTCAACCTCGCGATTCCCTTTGTTCGCGATCTAGACTTGCCGGACGCGGTCAACAATAGAGTTGACTTCCACCCTCCGGTGGTCCTGGCACCCAGGCGAAGGCTCCCTGCCCCCCACTTTCCTTCCACAGACTTGCAGTAGTTCCTCCCACCTCCATTGGTTATCGAGGTTGTCCTCTGCACTAGCCAGTGTCTGCTCAGAATTAGGGCATCTCACCTGCGGTTGATGGCCCAACTAGGGTACCACGAAGGAGAGTCTCGGGCACCCATGATATGCTTTATCTCTAAGGAGAGTCTCGGGCACCCATGTAACACCTGGGCCCACTTCCCAAGGCTCTAGTAGAGTTTCAGGAATGATGACTATCCCCACAGACCACCACTAGCCTTAACTGCGTGCTTTGTCCTCACTCATGCGCATGCCATGATCAACTTCCCGACAGGTCACCTATCCTAGTACTACTCCAGGATGAGCACGCTTAACTATGGAGTTCTTAGTGATGGGCTCCCTAAAAAAGAGGTCCACCTTGGTGATATGGGTAGTCGAATCATTCCTATTAAGATCATGTTATCTGAGGCCTCAAATCTTGGGACGTTACAGTAACACATCATTTCCACCCAAGTAATGAAAAAGTTGGAGAACAACTTCAACCTATAATATGTGATTGGTGTTGTAGTGTTTGTATAATTCCATCATCACTAATATCCAGATTGAACCCACGACATAGAATTATCATCCTCCTCAATGTTCAATCTATTTTCCTTGAACTAGAGTAGACTGTCTAAGATATATGTAAGCTCAATATCATATATTAACTCACATGAGCATGACCATACATTTTTCAGTATCTCTTATCAATTGGACATGATATCACAATCTTCTAAGAGGGACAAATCTCATCTATATCACTCAAACTCATCCCCATGTGTCACAGTGCACCTGAACATCACCTTTATGGCAACCCTTATTCAGGGTCACAATGGATGATGTCAAAGTACACTGAACGACATGTGATGAGTGTAGTGATTTTAGGTCTAAAACTACAATCACCACCATCACTATGAGAGGTGATCTTGACTACCATGTAATGGTTTCCATGCATAACTCTCAAGGTGGGTCTGTCCGATACACTATTCTCCACAAGTATCTATGTTTGGTTTGATATCACATATCATCACTAATGAGATTCTATCACCAACTGACACAAACTCTAGTCTTATGTGTTATTGTTGTCTATCAACCTTCTACAATAACATCCGACTGGGGACATAACAAGAATTTATATACTCTTGTATGCTCTCATTGTTCATTTCCTTAACCTGAAGACATAAATCATTAACAAATATCATTATTTACACATTTATTATGTTACATCATTATCTCATATTTGAATAAAATAGAATACATTGGAAAATTGCCTTTATTATTAATCAAATATTTTACAAATTATGCCATTACAATCATCATATGATTGCCTCTCTGGGCATACATACCAACAGATTCCCAATTTCACTTAGATCCAATCACCCATGAACTTAATCCCAAGTGATCTAAAATGTCACTCATGCTTCTTTATGTCAAGGGGTCAGTAATGTTGCTTTCGGTTGGTACTCTAAAAATCTTCACATCTCATAGTTGTACGATCTATCGTATGAGATGGAACCACCTTTGTATATGCTTGGAATTCTAATGTGAACTATGTTGCTTAGCTTTTTCAATAGCTCCATTGTTGTCATAATATAGCTCAATTACATCGTTGATGTTTGGAACCACCCCAAGTTTAGAAATGCACTTCTTGATATAGATAGCATCCTTTGTTTCTTTAGAAGTGGAAATATTCTCCACCTCTATTGTAGAATATGCAACTCTCTCCAGGATGGAACTCTTCCATCTCACAGCTCCATTATTGAGGCAAAACACGAATCTTGATTGTGATCAATAATCATCTTTGTCTTTTTGGAAGCTTGCATCGATGTAACCTTTTACCACCAACTCTTCCTCTCCGCCATAGACAAGGAACTGATCCTTAGTTCTTCTCAAGTACTTAAGGATGTTCTTCATAATAGTCCAGTGACTCTCACCGAGATCTGATTGATATTTTCTCATCATACTTAAGGCATATGAGACATCTGGATGACTACATAACATTGCATACATGATAGATATAATTGCATATGCATATGGAATCTTACTCACATGATCCCTTTATTCACAAGAACTAGGACATTGAGCTCTAGAGATGATGTGAAATATGCAGGATTACTCTCTTTGAGTTTTCCATGTTGAACCTCTTCAACACTTTGTCAATGTATGTGCTCTGATTTAGTCCAAGATGCCTTCTAGATCTATCTCTATATATCTTGATTCCTAAGATATAGGATTCTTCGCCTAAGTCCTTCAAAGAGAATGTACTTCCCATGAAGGTCTTTACCATCTGTAAAGAAGGAATCTCATTCCCCATCAATAGTATGTCATCCACATATAATATGAGGAATACTATTATGCTCCCACTAACGTTCTTGTATACACACAGTTCATCTTCATTTTGAGTAAAGTCAAAATCTTTGATTGTCTCATCAAAATGAAGATTCTAGCTTCGATATGCTTGCTTCAATCCATAGATTGACCTTTGTAGCTTAAGGACTTTATATACATCCTTTGGATTTATAAAACCCTCATGTTGTGTCGTATACATATCCTTAAGAAGATTCCTATTAAGGAATACAGTTTTCACATCCATCTGACAAATCTTATAGTCATGATAAGCTGCAATGACAAATGCTATCTTGATGAACTTAACCATAGCAACTGGTCAAGAAGTTTCATCATAGTCAACACCTTGAACTTTTTTGAAATGTTTTGCAACTAATATTCCCTTATATGTTTGTACATTACCATCCATGTCGATCTTCTTCTTGAAGACCCACTTGCACCCTATGGGTTTTACCCCTTCAAGTGGATCCACCAAGGTCCCTACCTTGTTGGTGTACATGGATTCCATCTTAGACCTCATGGCCTCAAGCCATTTCTCAGACTCTAATCCCTTAGTATCTTCTAGATAGGTTGTTAGATCATCGTCTATGACTAACTCACCTCCTTGTTGAGTCATAAGATAACCAAATATTTTAGGCTCAAGGTGTGTCCTAGTAGATCTACGAGGTCCTTGTGTTACTTGAGGAAGTTGAGATTCCACAATAGATTATGAGTCTTGTTGTTCCTCCTGTACCTCTACTGGTTCAATGTTTTCTTGTTGGTCTCGAACCTCTTCAAGTTCTATATTCTTCCCATTGATTCCTTTGGAAATAAATTGCTTTTCTAGGAATGCATCATCCCTGGAAACAAACACTTTGTTATCAGTTGGGTTATACAAGTAGTATCCCTTGGTTTCTTTTGGATATCCAAAAAAATGACATTTATTAGATTTAGGGCCAACATTTTCAAGAAATATTTTCCTCACAAGTTTCAGATTCCCAAGAACTCATAACATTTTGGAACGTTTCCTAGTCCATATCTCATACGGTGTCTTTTGAACCGATTTACATGGTACAAATTTAATTGTAAACATTGTTGTTTATAGAGAATGTCCCTAGAAGGAAGTTGGAAGATTAGCAAAACTCATCATTCATCGCACCATATCTAGCAATGTGTGATTCCTTCTTTCTGATACATCATTATGTTATGGTTTTCCAGGTGGAGTCCATTGTTATATGATACCATAGGCTCACATAAGTTCCTCAAACTCTTAGCTTAGGTATTCTCCTCCTCAATCAGAATGAAGTGCCTTAATATTTTTACCAAGTTGGTTCTATACTTCATTCATGAAATCCTTGAACTTTTCAAGGTCTTTTGATTTATGTTTTGTCAAGTAAACATAAACATACCTACCGAAGTCATTAGTAAAGGTAATGAAGTACTATTAACCACCTATAGCATTTGTTCTGAAATGGCCACAGACATCAGTATGTATGAGTCTTAATAGATCACTTACCCTCTCATTGTTTCTAGTGAAGGGAGTCTTTTCCATCTTGCCCAACAAATAAGATTTACATTTCTCTATTGGTTCAAAATCAAAAGAGTCTAGATAACCATCTTTATGGAGTAAGAGATGTGTTTCTCATTTATGTTCCCTAGACGACAATGCCAAAGGTATGTTTGGTTTGAGTTGTCGAGTTTTTTTTCTTTTGGTATTTACATTATACACACTTATCCGCAGATCTTTCAATAATAGACCATAAGACATTGGAGCATTGCCATAAAAGATCAGCTTTACTAATAGAACATTTACCACTCTTTATATGAAATTTGAATCCATTCTTGTCCAAACAAGATACATATATGGTATTCCTATTAATGGCAGGCACATAATAGCAGTTTTCCAACTCTATTATAAACCCACTTGGTAGAGGTAACTACACTAGAAGTAACTCTTTATCCATTAGTGATCGCAGTTCAACCTCACCTTTCTTTAAAGGTGTACGTCTTTTCAAATCCTTCACATTTTAGAAAATGAGGGATCCACATTCGATATCATGCACCCAAGATGAAGAAGCATCAAAGTTAATCTAAATTACATATATACTAGACTTAGAGATCTCTATTCCTTACTTCATCTTCATAGGTTTCCTTAACCCTTTCCTTATTTTGAGTGCAGAAGACTTAGACTCCAGGTTAGCCTCAGAAAACTTCTTGGCCTTGACTTTGTCCTTTGACTTGATTCCACTGATCACCATCATGGTTTTTCCTTCATCATTTGTGTTTTGACATTTATCACCATGTCAAGCAACTCAAATTTTAGTTTATCCATGTTTCTCAAGTGATAATACTTGATATACTGGCAATATGATTCAGGCAATGATTTCAAAACCATATATGTGGCCAACTCTTGACATAAAGGAAATCCCAATATTTTTATATGTTCCACATGACCAATCATATAGAGCACATGGGGCTCTACTAGATCTCCCTCTATTAGCTTGCACTTAGACAATGCCTTAGAGACATTATACCTTTCATGCTGCTTATGAACTCACAGTTCATATTTCTCAGCATAAGGTTTTTTGATGTCTATGCCATTTTTGGCATGCTTTAAGTAAGCATCATTTCAGCCTTAGGTGCATTTAGAGTGGATTCTACTGGCTTCGATGTTTCAAGAACATAAAGAACACTTTTCAAAGTCATGAACTAGTTATTCAAGTAAATTTCATTTAGATTGTCCTTCATAGGGATGGATCATAATGATTATGTGTTTTCCATTTGTATTTATAAGAAAAATTTGCAATTTGTCAATACACTTTTGATTGGATTTTATTAATACATATTTTACAATGTTTAATTAAACATTTAATCAATTATTGCTCTGACTATTTTCTTCAAGTTGATAGCTCTCACCTATCAATTATGAAGATTGTAATGTACCATATTCTAGTGAGCCAAGATCCATATTTCATCAAATCATGAGTCAGCTTTAGGCTGATCACTCACAACTTGACTATTATAGGTAGGAAACATTTTCCGATTGCATCTCAATGCAACTCTTGGACATATGGTGTGCAAAATTCTTTGTCACCATCCATCTTATGCTCTAGGTACTTAATATCATTAAGATCACCTAGTTAAACCTAACCCAAAATCCAACACGATAGAATATGTACTGTACTTTGGCAAATCTACATATCCACCATCACACTTCCATAATATAGGCACCACAGAACACTTTGGAGCAACATATGCTTAGTAGATCAACCTTTTCAAGTGTGTTGCTTGTGGAAAGCATCTAAGACTGAATATTTTGTTAAGGAATTTTATATTTATAAATATATATACATATGCAATCACCACATACTTATATTACGTATAATATACATGTTATATCCCTCAACATAAACATGCAATTAAAACATAAGCGATGGTTATGGTCATACTATTGTAATTCCTTGGATCCACAATGAACTACCGCCACCTAAGGTCTACATCACATGCAAAGACCTATCATTTATGAATATCTATGCTTGAACCAATCTAGGTTGATCGCTTCAACCCGTAAACTGATTGACATGCCTCCTGGTTGTTCGATTGGTTGTCAGAATAGTCATTTGGTCTCTGGTCCAACAACTTCAAAACTCCTCCATTCGATCAGATAGACCACCAAGAGAATGGTTTGGATCGTTCTTCCATCTTTCCTCCTCGATACTCCATCCAATAGGCTCATCGACTAAAGTAGGTGGTTCATCTAGTACTGAATGTTTTCTTCGTGGTAATAATAATTAAAATTATTCTAATGCTATTTAGCATATTACAAAGTAATAGGAAACCTCAAGTTACATTTGAGGGGAGCATATGAAGGAAATAATAATAATTTTTACACATGGAAGAGAAGATTGAGGATCGGTATGCAAGATGAGATATAAATAGGATTAAACAACCACTCTACCATGCACAAATTCTAGGTTATTGGCCATAACCATGCTTCACATACACCATGAAAACCAACTTTTAGGGCAACGTTGTAAATTACACACGCACACACACACACATATATATACTTATATATATATATATATATTATTTGGGATTATATGTGGTATTTAATCATATATGAACATTAAATAGTTTAATTATTTACATCATATACAATAATTAAATGATTAAAATCAAAATCACATCATATCAATTCAATTCCAAATCATAGTATATAGACGTGGCTCTAATACCACTGTTGGGAAATATGGCAATAGAGAAAGAAGCCGAAACAAAAATTGAATTGCCATATTCTCCTTTGAACAATAGATCACGTCAACAAATATGTAATGGGAATGATGATTACGAGGTTATACCTATCCTAGAGCAAGTCGAGTGACAAAATTCCCTCACTATAGCATGCACCTTTCATCAAGTTGTACTTGGACAATGTCTGTGTCAGCCTCTTGGTTGTTCACCATAGATATTAGTTGACTTTGTCCTCCTAGTAGTAGGCAACAACATCCTTTCCTCTATAGTAGTCCACACGGACCACCGGGAACTCCTATCATTCTAGGTGAATGGACAGGAAGGACTTGCCCTTTTCTAATTGGTGTAGTAGCACCAACTTGCTCTACCACAATTGTTATCCCTTGCTATCCCTACCTTTGACAGGTAGGACTTGCTTGGTTACTACAACAAGAGAAGACAACAATTTTTAAAGCTAATTGATGTGTCTGAGAATCCCACAATACCCCTCTATTTATAGGAGGGTCAAGGTCATGGTTCCCAGTCTGAGTAGGAGCCAAAAGGGAGGGAATTTCATACATTTTCGCAACCTATGAGTCATGAAATGGTCAATTCATAAGTGAACCTATTGGTTGGCATGTAAGTGGATTGGTTCAACCCTTAAACCGGTCATTTCAACATGTTTTCCAATCACAATTGTATTGGAAATTAGTATGTAGTTAATGCATAACATGACGTCAACATTAATCCTTGTTCTAATCAAATTGATCAACCAAATGGTCGGTTCAGAACCTAAACCGGTTAGTTCAATGACATGAGTCAATCAGTTCACATCCTGAGTCGGTCGCCTCACGGACCAGATTACCAATCTTGGTTCAATTGACCTAACACTCTAAAATGATTAGTTCAACACTTGAACCGGTCGGTACACAATCCAGTCAGTCAATATTTAACCAATGTTGTTTAAATTGAATACCTAAATATTTTAGTAATCAAGTTAAACTACATTAATGAATAAACTTCTATTCCAAGTGTATCCTATGTGTGTGACCCTATAGGTTCTAAGTTGCATTGGCAGTGAATGTCCATAACTAGTTTGTAACATCACAAGCAATGATTTGGTATCTAGTAACACATAATTTCTACCCAAGTAATCAGAAAGTTGGCGAACAACTTCAACCTATAATCTATGATTGGTGTTGTAGTGTTTGTGTGATTCCTTTATCACTGAGATCCAAATTGAACTTGAGTAATGGAATTGTCATCCTCTTCCATGTTCATTCCATATTCGTTGAAGTAGATCCAATTTTCTAAGATATATGTAAGCTCAATATCATAAATAGACTCACATGAGCATGTCCATACATTTCGCAGTCTCACTTATCAACAATCCATGATATCATACTCTTATAGGGGGGAAAATACCATCTACATCACTCACAATCATCCCATGTGTCACAGTGCACCCAGGCATAACCTTTATGGCATCCCTTATTCAAGGTCACTATGGATGATGGTCAAAGTGAACTGAACAACATGTTATGAGTGTAGTGATTTTAGGTCTAAGACCACAATCACCACCATCACTGTGAGAGATGACTCTGGCTACCATGTAATGGTTTCCATGCAAAACTCTTAAGGTGGGTCTATCTGATACACTTTTCACTAACAAGTATCTATGTTGTTGGTTTGATATCACATATCATGACTAATGATATTATGTCACCAACCAACACACACTCTAGTCTTATGTATTATTATTGTCTATCAACCTTCCATAATGACATCTGACTAGGGACATAAAAGAATGTATATACTCTTAACATTCATATGATCTCATTGTTTTTATCCTTAACCCGGAGACATACATCATTGTGAAATATCATTCCTCATACATTTATTATGTTACACCATTATCTCATAACTAAATAAAATAGAACAAATTGGAAGATTTCCTTTATTATTAATCAAATTATTTAAAAGTTATACCATTAGAATCATCATATGATTGTCTCTCTGGGCATACATACCAACAGACTCCCACTTGCACTTAGATCCAATCACCCATGAACTTCATCCCAAATGATCTAACATGAGCATTATGCTTCTTCTATGAAAGTGCTTTTCTCAAGGTTCCATCAACATTGCTTTTGGTCGATACTCTACAAATCTTCACATATCCTCATTATATGATCTCTCGTATGAGATGGAACTGCCTTTGTATATGCTTGGAACACTGATGTGATCTGGGTTCCTTAGCTTGTGCAGTATCTCCATTATTGTCACAATATAGCTTAATTACTTCGTTGATGCTTGGAACCACCCCAAGTTTAGATATGAACTTCTAGATCTAGAAATATTCCTTTGCTGCATTGGATATGGTAATATACTCAACCTATATTGTAGAATCAACAACTATCTCATGCTTGGAACTCTTTGAGCTAACATGTCCACTGTTGAGGCAAAACATGAATCCTGATTGCAATTGATAATCATCGTTTTCAGTTTGGAAGCTTGCATCAATGTAACCTTGTACCACCAACTCTTCCTCTCTGCCATAGACAAGATATTGATCCTTTGTTTTTCTCAAGTACTTAAGGATGTTCTTCATGGAAGTCTAATGAATCTCACTAGGATCTGATTGATATCTTCTCATCATACTCATGGTGTACAAGACATCTAGATGAATACATAACAACACGTACATGATAGATCCAATTGCATATGTATATGGAATCTTACTCATGTGCTCCCTTTCTTCATAAGAACTAGAACATTGAGCAACTAGAGATGTTGACACCATGCAGCATGGGAAAGTTTACTTTCTTTGCATTCTCCATGCTGAACCTCTTCACCATTTTGTCAATGTATGTGATCTGACTTAGTCCAAGAAGCCTTCTAGATCTATCTCTATAGATCTTAGTTCCTATGAAATAGGATGCTTTGCCTAAGTCCTACATAGAGAATGTACTTCCCAGCTAGGTCTTTACAATCTATGAAGAAGGAATGTCATTCCCATCGATAGTATGTTATCCACATACAATATGAGGAATACTATTATGCTCCCACTAACCTTCTTGTATACACAAGGTTCATTTTTATTTTGAGTAAATCCAAACTCTTTGACTGTCTCATCAAAATAAAGATTCCAACTCCAAGATTCTTACTTCAATCTAGATTGACCTATGTAGCTTTTAAACTTTACTTGCAACCTTTGGATTTTTAAAACCCTCAGGTTGTGTCATGTACACATCCTCAAGAAGATTCCCATTAAGGAATGTGGTTTTAACATCCATCTACCAAATCTCATAGTCATGATAAGCTTCAATGGCAAGCATGATCTTGATGACTTAACCATGGCAACTGCTGTAAAAGTTTCATCATAGTCAACACCTTAAACTTGTTTGAAACTTTTTGCAACCAACCTTCCCTTATAGGTTTTTACATTACCATCCATGTCGATCTTCTTCCTAAAGACCCACTTGCATCCTATGGGTTTTACCCTTTCAGGTGGATCCACCGAGGCCCATATCTTGTTGATGTACATGACTCCTCAGATCTCATGGCCTCAAGCCATTTCTTAGACTCTAATCCCTTATTATCTTCTAGATAGGTTGTTGGCTCATTACATATGATCAACTAACCAACTTATTTAGTAACAAGATAACCAAATCTTTCAGGCCCAAGGTGTGTCCTACTATATCCACAAGGTCCCTGTGTTACATGAGGAACTTGAGATTCCACTACAGTTTGTGAGTCTTCTTGTTCCTCCTGAATCTTGATTGGTTCAATCTTTCTTATTGGTCTCAAACCTCTTCAACTTCTACTTTATTCCCGCTCATTCCTTTTGAAATAAACTCCTTTTCTAGATATGCAACATCCCTGGCAACAAACACCTTGTTGTCTAGTTGGGCTATACGAGTAGTATCCCTAGTTTCTTTGAGATGTCTAATAAAATAACATTTATCAGCTTTAGTGCCAGCTTTTCAGGAAACTTATTCCTCACATAAGCTTCAAATCCACAAATCCTTATAAAAGACATTTTGGGATACTTCATAGTCCATATCTCATATGGTGTCTTTTGAACCGACTTAGATGGTACATAGTAAAGTGTAAAACAATGTGGACTGTAGAACATGTCCCCAGAAGGAATTCGAAGGATCAACAAAACTCATCATTGATTGCACCATATCTAGAAATGTGTGATTCCTTAGTTATGATAAACCATTATGTTGTGGTGTTCTATGTGGAGTCCATTGTGATACGACACCACAAGCTTGCATAAGGGCCTCAAACTCTGGTCTTAGGTATTATTCCACTCGATCAGAATGAAGTGCCTTAATACTTTTACCATGTTGGTTCTGTACTTCAGTCATGAAATCCTTGAACTTTTCAAGGGTTTTTGACTTGTGTTTCATCAAGTAAACATTACCATACCTGCTGAAGTCGTCAATAAAGGTAATGAAGTACTGATAACCACCTCTAGCATTTGTTCTAAAAGGGCCACACATGTCAGTATGTATGATTCTTAATAGATCACTCACTCTCCGACTATTGCTAGTGAAGGGATTCTTTGTTATCTTACCCAACAGATAAGATTCACATTTCTCTATTGATTCAAAATCAAAAGAGTCCAAATAACCATTTTTTGGAGTCTGAAGATGCGTTTCTCATTTATGTGCCCTAGACGACAATGCCAAAAGTATGTTTGGATCGAGTTGTTGAGTTTTTTTTTCTTTTGCTATATACATTATACACACTTGTCTCTAGATGTATAAAGTATTGACCATAAGACATTGGGGCACTACTATAAAAGATCATTTTTACTAATTGAATATCAACCATTGTTTATAAGAAATTTGAATCCATTCTCATCCAAAAAAGATACATATATGGTGTTCATATTAATGGGAGGTACATAATAGCAGTTCTCCAACTCTATTATAAGCCCACATGGCAGGGATAACTCATAGTTTCCAACTTCACTAGCAACAACACTTGCTCTATTAGCAATGTGTAGTTCAACCTCACCTTTCTTCAAAGGTCTACTTCTTTTTAGATCCTTCACATTTAAGAAAATGTGTGATCCACATTCGGTATCAAGTACCCAAGATGAAGAAGTAGCAAAGTTAATATAAAATTATGTATATGCCCAAAGTAGAGATCTCTATCCCTTGCTTCATTTTCCTTGGTTTCCTTAACCCTATCCTTATTTTGAGTGCATAAGACTTAGACTTCAGCTTAGCCTTAGAACACTTCTTGGCCTTGCCTTTATGTTAGACTTTATTTCATTGATCACCATCACAATTTTTTCCTTCATTATTTGTGTTTTAAAATTTATTAGCATGCTAAGCAACTCAGACAATGGTTTATCCATATTACTCAAGTAATAGTACTTGATAAACTAGCTATATGATTTAGGCAATGATTGCATAACCATATCCATGGCCAACACTTGACCTAAAGGAAATCCCAATCTATCTAGATGTTCCACATGCCCAATCATATTGAGCACATGGGGATCTATTGGATCTCCCTCTATGAGTTTGCACTCAAACAATGCGTTAAATACATTATACCTTTCATGTTGCTTATGCAACTCATAGTTCGTATAGCTCAGCATAAGGTCTTTGATGTTTATGACATTATTGGCATGCTTAAAGTAAGCATCCATTTTAGCCTTAGGTGCATTTTGAGCGGATTCCACTGGCATGGTGTTTCAGGAACATAAAGAACGCTTCTCAAAGTCATGAACCAGTTGTGGAAGTAAATCTCATTTATATTGTTCATCATAAGAACTGATCATAATTATTTTGTGTTTTCCATTTGATTCTATAAGAAAATTTTGCAATTTGTCAAAACATTTTTGATTGGATATGATTTATACATAATTTGATGATGGTTAATTAGGCTTTTAATTAATTATCACTCCCACTATTTGCATAAATTTGATAGCCCTCACATATCAATTTGAAAGATTGCACCATACAATCTTCTAGTGAGATAAGATCCATATTTCATCAAATCATGAGTCAGCTTTGGTTGATTATCCATAACTTGACTATTTTAGGTAGGCAAATTTTGCAAATTGAATATCAATGCAACTCTTGGATAGATGGATTTTCATAATAGGATGATGTTATTTCTATATTATTCCTACTCTTTAAAATTACTAATTTAATAAAAAACATCTCAAGGACCTAAATGTAAACCAACATTTTTGAAAATAGGATTTGTTGTTTTCTAGAGATCCTAGTTTATTCATAGGTCATATAATATAAAAGGGATCTTTTAATTATGTAACCTTATTTCTCAGTGAATGGAGTTAATTCTAATAGTAGGTTACATACCAAGTCTAATGTCACAATAATTAGTTAGTGCATCAAAAATACTTTCTTACTTTAAATTAGGATACTCTAGCATGATTATATTCTCAAAGTTCTTTATCAAGGTCATTCTATCATGATCATATTATTGAAATCATATTTATATTGAATCCTAAAATTAAATCATGGAATTTCCATTAGCTATATCAAAATACACCAAAGTAACTTCTCTACTTATAAGAGTTTGGCCCTAAAATTTAGAACAAAACTTTGAGGTAGACAAAAAAATTTATTAGAACCGTCATTTCTAAGTCTTGCATCATATCAAATATCATGGTTTTTGGTTAGATTCGGACAATACTATTGAGTGACTTATTGTACATCAAAATGCTAGATCAAGTGAGGCCTTGAACATAAAACATCATTTACACCGAGTGGAATGCATTTCTGGGGGCATCTAAAGTTTTCATCCTAACAATCCCTCCAAAAAAAATTAACCTCACAAGATATTGAGGATGAGCCTAATAGACTCCAATCACTCAAGGTGATTATATCCTAGTCAATTACTTAACTCCCTTGATATATGTATTAAATTACATCACATGTTTTTTAGTTAGTGAGGGAAAGTCTCTCAAGATCTTGTCACTCTATATGGGACCTAGTAGAGTCTAGGCATTAGCTCTCCTTTAATGTGGTCTAGTACCATACCTTGAGTTCATAAATTCAACCTCTTTATTTAGTTGAATTATACAAACACTTTTTTATATGTTTTTCTATTCTCGATGCACGTTTTCTTATGTATAATTGGCCTCTAGGCATTCCCTCAGGGTCTCCATGGGTTTAAGTACTTATAGAGTGATCTTCTCTTGACCCCTTAGGTCTCACATACCTCTATAGTTTCCCCACTTATTCCTAGGGTTGACTTAGTACTCTACCCTAAATAGGGATACCAAAGTAGTCATAAATTTTATTTCACATCCAACATTATTCATGCTTCATTTGTTTCAATAAGTGTCTCTTACCTTGACATGATTCTATGTATCATGAACTTACCCTTACTATAAGACCCCTGACCTATGTTTTGGGGTAACCCTATTTTATTTGTCTTTATGATGTTCTTAGAACCTTTTTCTAATCCTTTGATATGATCTTAGAGCATGTGGAGATCTTAAGTCTTCAGTTTGAGCTTTTTTGGATGTTGTTTGTGCTTTTTGTGCTAGTTTTGGTGCAAAATGCAAATTACCCATTTGAAGGGGTATTCTTGTAACTTTCCATGTCTATAGTGTTCCTTCTCTATCTTGGCTTCATGAGGGAGGTTGTGGTGCTTTAGGGCACCTTGGTGGATCCTTAATTGAGTGGTATCACCCCTAGTGGCGATTAGAGTTTTCTAGGGTTTGGTGTGCCTTGACCATGTTACCCTTGTTGGTTTGTTTCGACCTAGGTCACCCCTAGTGGTTATTTGGGTTTTCTAGGGTTTGGTGTGCCTTGACCATTTGACCCATGTTGGTTTGTTTAGACCTAGGTCACGACCTAGGGCCTGGTTGGAGGGTTTCGTGATCGATACACCTTCCCTAGGTATGGTTATCATGACCAAGATGGTCTTGGGTCGATATGGGTTCTCTTGTGTAGAGTGTCTCGACCTAGGGTGTGTAGTGACCTTGTGTCATGACCTAGTGGTCCTTGGTTGTGTGTCACAATCATGGGTGGTTCCCTTGGTGTGTTGTGGTCGCGACATGAGGATTGGGTGGCCTAGGTGGTCGAGATCCAACATAGAATGTATCACCATCACTTGCGTGCAGGCTTTATGTGGTTGCATGTTAGTTTCTTGAGTGGACAAGTGTCCCTTTGGGACCTTCTTTCATTGAAATATCATTGCTTGCCCTACCTCTCTCCTCCTTTTCTATATAAACCCTCTTCTCTCCATGAAAGTGATCTTTTTCAGCCATCCTCTTTCTCCTACATTGCTTGGACAATCTTGGAGCTTGGTGGAGCAACGAGGATCTGCTCTTGGTGCTTTGGGTGGTTCAACCCTTGTGTGTGGTGTTCGTGGTGATCCTTGGTCATCTTCAACCTTGGTGAGTGTTTATCTTTCCTCTTTGCTATTTTCTTTAGATATTCTACCCCATCTTCTTCCTTTTTCTCAGCCTTAGACCATGCTTTGACATGGTGGTCGTTCTTGAGAGTAAGCTCCTCATCACAAGGGTAATAGGCCATGTTTTGACAAGGCAAAACCCAAGTGAGAGGGGGTTTCTTCTCTCTAGTCCCCCTTATTTCTTTTGGTTCGACCTTGAACTTTTTGTCCTATTTCTTGCTCAATCCTTTGACCTTTATGTCTTCTCTTTCTTGAGGTGTTTTTGTGGCCAAGAGTGGAGCTCTGGTGGAGCTTGATCTTCCTTGGTGATCATGTGCTTGGAGCTTGCCTTCCTTGGAGTTGATTTTCTTTAAGGCAGGTTATATAACTATCAACCTTCTCTATGGATGTGTCGGTATTACATGCATGTTGTTGTTTTCTCTCTCTAATTATTCCCTTAATATTATAGTAGATGAAAATAAACTCTAGAACTTGGATGATGTTGAGATCATGTATGGTTTGGATGTAATCTGAAACCCTAATTTTCTTTTGTGCCTGATTTTGGTGTTTGAGGTGCATGGTGGTTTTGCTTCCCTTCTTGAGCCTAGCTTGAGTTGCATTCATGATTATTGAGTGTTTCTATGTTCTATGAAGTTTTGGTTTAGTTTTGGCATTGATGATCTTGGTTCCTTTCTCTTATTGAGGTTTCTTTCTTGGTGGTTTTGTGAAGTTTGTCTTAGGGTTTGATGACCATTTTGCATGAGGTTTTCCTCTATGGTGATGATGGGTTTCCCTTGTTGCATCACATGTTATATCCATGGGTTATCTCTGTTTTAAACTTGGTTTGATCTTGGTTCTTGGTCTTGGTGGTGGCTTGACCCTTAGTGGTCATCATGCCTTATTTTGTCTTGGGTCGTGACATCTTTTGGCATGATGGTTTTTGGGTCAAGATGGCTGACCTTGTGGAGGTCGCGACATCCTTATCCTTGTTGGTCATGACATCTACTTCTTCAAGTGTAGAGACACACCCTTGTTTTGGTCGAGACATTTCCTTCTCCCTTGGATGGTTGTAACATGGTTGGGTTTTGAGGTCAAGACATATTCTTGTCACGGGTCGTGTTGAGTCCTTGTTTTTGGGTTGCGGCATGCTCTCCCTTGAGTGGTTGGATCCTAACCCTAGTTGTATGTGACCTGGTTGCTTGAAGGTCAAGGCATGGTGCACCCCTTTGGTGGGTCATAGTTGCAACATGAAGGAGGTTGGATGAGTTCGTGATGCCATGGGTGGTGGTTGTCGTGACCCTTGTATGGTAGTGGTCATGACATACATGAAGTGGATGGTTATGTCACATGCTTGAACGTTTCTTCAATGCACTTGTATGAGTATTGAATGGGCTAGGTATGAGCTACGTGTAGTGTTGCATGGATAAGTTGTTTCTTAACCCTTATGATGATCCCTAACCCTAAAAGTATTCCAATAATGTGGGAGACGTTCCAGCAAGGGCTTATTGTTTAAATACGTCTAGGAAACTAGCTAAGTGTGTATTTTTAATGTTGAGTTATGAGATGTGTTTGCGTTCTCTTTCATGAGTTGTTCATCATGTGTAATGCTTCCTCTCTTTTCTTGGTTTATAAGCCCCTAACCTTGCAGGTGATATGTATGCCATGGTTGGTGTATGTTGTGGTGGTGATTATAAGAAATAGGGTGGTGCTTATACACACAATGAGGCATAATACGCAAGGCTCAATGTGGTAGGTCCTATAACCTGGTGATGGCTTGATGCTTATTGAGAGGTGAGATCCTCAAGTATGTGATTAAGGGATTGGTATCCCATGGTGGTGTGTGACATTGATGGTGGCCTTATGAATGGTAGAGCAATGAGTATCATGTGGTGATTGTGTGACAAGTTCACACCTTATATGTTTTATATCTTTCAAAGTTGCAACACACCCTTATTCTTGTAGAGTTTGTTTTAGATTTATATGTTGTAATTTGATTGATGCGAAAAGTCACCCAATCGACTAACTAATCAAGTGAAACCTAATCATGTAGTTGCCTTGTGCCATAGATCCATTCCAATGTCAGCTTTATTTGCTGGATTGGTGAAATGAGTGTAATTCAGAGCACATATTTTTTAATATGCAACGTGAAAGTTGAGTATCTCCTTGAGTCCTTAATTACAGGTTGTGTGAGATGGCATGCGTGAGATGATATCCTTGTCATATGGATGGACATGCGTGAGCCAATCCTTCTTTTAAGAATGGGCATGTGTGAGCTTGTTCTTCTAGTGTCGTAACATATACCAAGGTGGGCTAGGTGTTTATATACGGATGACCATGAGTGAGCTGATCCTTGTGTTGATTGTATGTAATTCTTTTGCAGTTGAATGATATGTATCTACGGTGTTCTCTCAAGCTGACCAAGAGGTGTTGGAGAGGTAGTGGATTCTGGCTCTTCCATGGACTTTATATGGAACTCATTTTGACCTAGTAGTGGCCAGTTGGATTTGGGTGGTATGACTCAAATCCTCATGGCATAATGAAAGACATAACACAATTTTGTAGTATATATATGCTTAGGGTGACATACATCTCACATTGGTTGAGCCTTTGCCTTGTCTTTTTACTGAATTGTTGAATATAAGACAGTAAGGGAAGTCAACTGTTATATATGTTATTCATATTCCTTTTTAGAATATAACTTGATCTACTCCTGAATAGTGACTTCCTAATCTTGTTTAATCTACTTTACCTATTATATACATATCATTTAGTTGAATTTGTTCATTTTCTAGTATGTTGTTTTACATGTGTTTTAATAGCGTTGGCGGAGAGTTATCTCTTACTTGGACATTTGGTCTCACCCCATGGGTTACCCCATCATTTGGGTGACTATGCACAAAGAGGTAGAGGTCATGTATCTAAGGAGGAGCAATAGCAAGAGAAGTAGCTGATAAGGTTGGACGTGTTGTTGATAATTTGTTGTTAGAGTCCTAGAGTCGTCCCTGTACACTTAGGACCTTGGGTGTTTTGAGATGTTTTGTGGTTACGTAATCGATATGAGGTTTTTATCTTGTACATATGTAGAACCAATATCTTGTATAACATGTTGATTACAAGAATGTCGATTTGCAGTGATGTAAGTACCATGTGACATGTTATGTGCTAGACATGGCAGGCTTTATGGACCCATATGTAATAAGTTTTTGTCTTATGATGCTACAATGAAATCAATTTTAGTTTTCCATTTTTTTTGGTAATTTGTTTGCTTGGTGTAATATTTGCATTTGGTATTGAGTAATCTCGGTTTGTGTGGCAACGGGGCATCACACTTGGTTGGTATCAGAGCTTTTGGTTTGCTGAGTCTACAGAGACCTAGGACTAGGGTGTGTGTCTGTTCTAGTATAGTCCAGTCTGTCATATAGTGACTTTAGCTTATGAACAAGAAGAAGAAGAGTAGGGAAGATGGTTGGAGAACACGAAGAACAAGCTATTGAGAGTAGTGTTGCTGCACTCGGTGGTGGTGTGAGGGCTCAGGAAAGTGAAGATTGGGGTCCTGATGAGCCCTAGTTTAACCCAACTACGCTAGAGAACCCTGCCTTCTAGTCTCTATTTGGGCAATTTATGGAGACAATGGCACACGTGGCTGATAGGATGCATGCCCCTCAGCCTAGGGCAGTTGTCCCCGGTGTCGAATCTCCCCGAGTGGAGAAGACCTTTAAGAGGTTGAGATGTGTGGGTGTTGTGGAGTATGTTGGTTTGGATGATCCAACATATGCTGATCTATGGCTAATAGAGTTGGAAAAGGCTTTCAGGATCCTTAATATCCCTGAGGCCGATAAGGTGAAGCGTGTAGTGTATCTTCTAAAGGGGAGTGATGGCCATGGGTGGGCCATTGAAGAGGAGAAATGACCTAGTGTTTATATCAGTTGGGAGGAGTTTAGACAAGAGTTTGTGAACATGTACTTTCCATGTACCTATTTGGATGAGAAGATCAGTCAGTTTGAGCGGATCCGGTAGGGAGCCTTGTCGATCAACGAGTACAAAGCAAAGTTGTAATGAATTATTTAGTTTAATATTCTTCAATCACAGGATAAAATCCCCCCAGGTTCATGTGTTTCATAAATGTTCTCAGTTAAATATTCCAAACCTATTAAGATCCTTTGTACTAATAATGTTGTCGAATACACCCAATAGACAATTTCCTACTTTTTAAGATATCAAAATCATCCATCAATGCATTTGAACTTATTCTCCACATGAAAAATGGTACTAGTGAGTGTAGAAATCATCACCTGCTCGACATTACATGCTCATTTTTCATTCATGCCACCCAAAAACCTATGATTTGATGTTGTTCACACCATATGTTTTTAGTAAATTGTCCATTGTCCTTGGCTCTTAGACAAAACCCCCCTTTTTATTCTTTATTCACAAAACCAAACTATTCCTTTACCTCCTCAAGTTTTGAGATGCATTTCCTTTGTTCATAGTTTTAACCTAAAGAAAAACACACTATACCCCTCATGATAAAAATGGTTTTTCTACGATACCTTTTCTCTCAAAAAAGGCACACTTGCCTCGATCCCCTATGAAGTAATGTTTATATTTCTATCATGTCTCATTTCACGAGGATGGGTTGTTCTTCTCTTCTTTGTCATCACATTTTAATATTACTAATGAATTGGAATTGCTTTTGGAACCCTTTCCCCCAACCCTATCATCACCACTGCAAGACACTAATTGGTGTATGGAAATAAATACACAAGAAACAACCCACTATCATCGTCAACACTGGTCTAATCCAACTTAATGTTGGTTCTTCACAAAGGTATACATTCTTGAACCATCAAAATATGATTTCTAATTAATGTTTCTAGGTCATATCTCTATTATTGCTTCTACTATTTCCACCATTTGGGATACCACTTTTATCGCAAACATCTAGTCGATTCTGTATGACATCCTGGATGGAAATTTGTCATGTTGGAAGATCATGCAAGCGTTACGTGACAATCATACACATGACTTGGTTGATCCACCACCCAAAAAGAATATTGTTGGTTGTCATTGGGTGTTCCTAGTCAATCACTACTTTAGTTGCTCTATCAAGCAAAAAAAAGAACAAATGGTTGTTAAGGGTTTTACTCAAACCATTGGTGTGGATTATATAGAGATATTCTCTCCAGTAAGAAGGTTTGTCTTTGTCCACCCTCATTTCCTTGGCAACTAATTTTAACAAGACACTTTCCCAGATGGACATCAAGAATATATTTCTACATGGAGATCTCCTAGAAGAGGTCTATATGCAACAAACTCCCTATTTCTTTGTTGAGGGGGACTCTTCTCACAAATTCTTCCGTCAATTATGCTCTTTATATGGACTTAAGAAATTCTTGAGAGTTTCAATAAACTCAATACAATCCTTGAAAAACTATATTTTTAGAGATCAACTATAGATCATTCATTGTTCTTTTTGAAGTAATAAGAGGGCACATTGTCTTTGCTGTCCATGTCAATGACATTGTAATCAAAGAGAGTGACAAAATTGCCATCTTCAGCTTGAAGCAATCATTATAGGCCCAGTTCCATACAAAGGATTGGGAAATATGTGATACTTTCTTAAAATTGAGGTCCTTCTCTCGTCTATATTGATTAGATTGTCCCAAAGAAGCTACACCTTAGTCTTACTTCTAGAGATCAAGATAAAAAATGTTAAACCCACATCTACTCCAATGGATTATCATTGAAAGGCTCCACTTGAGAGGGAGTTATTCGTGAACCTAGAAAAATGTCAACAATTAGTTGGAAAATTAATGTCAGAGTAGTCACTCAGCATATGAGTGCACTACTTCAAGGTCACTAGTGCCGCAACATCCAACACATCCTACACGATCTCAAGCGCGGTCCAGGAAGAGGACCATTCTATAAACATCCTATAAATTCCATTACTATTTCTTGATATGCAGATGCAAATTGGGTAGGGGATTCCCAAGATCTATGCTCCACCTTTGGTTTCTATATTATTCTAGGAAATTATACAATAGCCAAGAGAAGTAAAAAACAATATGTGGTTGCTTGATCTTACATTGATGTAGAATATTGACCTATGACCAATGCATGTTGTAACCTATGGTATCTACAATCCATTCTGATTGATCTTGGAATTTGTATTTAGACTCCATCACTTTTACATTATTACAACCATGTTGTGATCTATATAGCCAATAATATACTATTCCATGAGTGTAAAAACACATTTATGTGGATTTCCATATTGTATGTGACATGGTCAAAAATAAAAAGATAATGACTCGTCACATACGGATTGGTAATCAAATTTTTGATATCCTAACCAAACCTTTTCCTCTAGTGGTTTAGTATATGGGTGTCAAACGGGACTACACAACATTTACACTCTAGATTTCTGGGGAGTGTTAGTATATGTGGATTTTGATTAACTAGACTGAGACCATTGTATTCACAATTTCTATGATGTTATAAGTATACCTAAGTGAGGATTCATTTACCCAATTAAGTTCACCCATGTATACCTAGATGCCTATATGTAGGAGACCCAACACTGCATTATAAAGTATTGAGATTATTTATATTTTATCTATAGGATACCTAGATCCATAATGAAGGTCAATCTAGGGAACAACTTGGTAGGACCAATTGTGATAATATAAGCATGCTTCCTTATATACTATTGAGATTATTTGCATTGTATCTATATGATACCTTGATCCATAATAAAGGTCAAGCTAGGGAATAACCTGGTAGGACCAATTGTGATAATATAAGCATGTTTTTGTTTACCCATTCCTTGTTGGAAAAATCCATGATAGAAATATATATACCCAAATAAGTTGGATAAACTAGTTTAGTTGCCAATATTACCAACTAGTATATTTTCATACATGCAATTACACAAAACACAAGTGAGTTTCTATGTTAGGAAGTACATGAGACTCAAACTCTAATAAGGGGAAAGAAATAGTCCAATGTTTCTGGCCCAAGATATGTGGGTGAAGAGTCTAACCTCCTAATAGTTATGGGAAAAAAGAAAATACCCTAGACTATACTACTCATAGGAAGATGAGTTGATGTACCAATTTTTAAAATTAATATATGAGGTAACTATAGATGTCCTTCAAATACATAAATCTACAAAGAATAGATTGTAGGGTTTTAGGGGAGACAGAGAAGGCAGCGAAAACAAAAAAAATTTCTCCCCCAACCCATACCGAGGAAACACGTCAACGTCTATATAATAGGAAAGGATGGTTTGTGGAATCATACCTTGTCCCGAGGCTTGCTCGGCGACAATACCTCGCGCAATGCGCGGTCTTCAACTCCGGTCTTGGACGGTGTCTGTGCAGCTCCTGGTCACACCGGGACTGACGACTCCTCCTCCTACCGGACTGTCAGATGACAGTTGTCCTCCTAAGCGGCAGTGTCCTCCCGCCTCTGTAGTAGTCCACACGGACCACCTGGAACTCCACTCTCCTTGTCCCACAAGGAAGTGGAAGGAGTCGCACCCTCCTGTTGACGTACTAGTCGCCAACACACTCTCCTGCTACCAGTTGCAACTGTAGTTGTCCTTCCCTTGCTTCACCTCCCTTTTGCGGGAAGCACTAGCTCAGGATCTCTCACGGTTACCAAAACCAGAGAGAACGACAACTTCGCAAAGCAACCGACTTGCATTGAGTTGTCTTCTGAGAAGCCCCCAATACCCCTATATATAGGCGGGTCATGTAACAGGGTTCTCTGTGCCTGGCAATATGGGACTAAAGCAGGAGTAGAAGGGTTCGGGATTTTTCCACAAAAAGCAACCAACTCGCAACCTGAACCGATCGGTTCACAAGTGAACCAGTCGGTTGGGGACCTGAACCGGTCGGTTGGAGCACCAACCGATCGGTTGGGACCCATGAGCCGATCGGTTCACTTCTGAACCGGTCGGTTCGTGGTCCTAATCAGTTCCCGATTGACTTTCCAACTTTCGTTTCTAATTGGTATCGAATACCAATCCTTGTTCCAATCAAATTGGGCAAGTGAAACACAAGGAAAATTCTCACCGACCTGACTTTCCCAACTTGCTTGGTTGCACCAGTTGAACCGATCGGTTCAACACTTGAACCGCTCGTTTCACCCTGGGCTTGAGCCGATCGTCTCAACACTTGAGCCGACCGGTTCAGCAACCTCAGCCGACTGGTTCAACACTTGAACCGGTCGGTTGGGAGTACAGGTTGTGCAGAATCAGTCAAATGCGATTTCAATCAATCCGATACTCCAATCAATGCGTCCAACACCTTGAACCATATGATACTGAGCTATCTACTGATTGAGTGTTTAATTGAACTACTAAACTCCTTTAGTAATCAATCTAAACATTGCTTTGTGGACAAAACTCCTCTTCCAGGTTAAATCCTATGTGTGTGACCCTGCAGGTCCATTTCACATTGGCAGTGAAAGTTCATAACACTAATGATTTCACAAGCAAAGAGCGGTGCCTAGTCACACATCAGTGCTACCCAAGTGAAAGTAGAAAGTTGGAGAACAACTTTCATCCTACAATCCGTGAATGGTGTTACAGTGAATGTATAATTCCTTTGTCACTGATATCCCGAATGAACTCAAGGCATGGAACAGTCATCCTGTCAACGTTCATTCACTTTCTTGATCTCAGAGTAGATTGAAGGAGATATGTATGACATCAATATCACATACTGATTCACACATCCGTGCGCACGCCTATCTCAATCCTACTCATCAAGTGGCCTTGGATATCAAACTCCCTCAGGAGGGACAAATCCCATATCTATCACTCACCCCTCAAAAGCCCCATGTGTCAAAGCCACCCAATCATCACCTTTATAACAACCCATGTTTCAGGACTGCGTTTGATGATGTCAAAGTGTGCCCAACGACATGTGTTGAGTGCAGTGATTTTAGGTCTAAGAATCACACTCACCACCATCACTGTGAGTACTGACTGTGACTACCATCTTATGGTTCCATGTGTCAAACTCACGGTGGGTCTGTCCGGTACACTTGTTCTCTAACAAGTACCTATGTGTTTGGTTTAATATCTCTATATCATGACTAGTGAGATTCTGTCATCAACCAACACCACAATCTAGTCTTGTGTGTCATTGCTGTCTATCTACCTTCCACAATGACATCTGACTAGGGACATAACAAGAATGTACAAACTCTTAGCATCCGTATGATCTCATCGTTCAGGTCCTTAACTTGAAAGCATACGTCATTGAGTATTGTCATTCTCTAGACATTCAATCTGTTCTATCACTATCTCATATGACTGAACCAGAAAGAATTGGAAGCTTGCCTTTGATGTTTATCAAATCAATCTTAATGTATCCCACCAATCATCCCATGATTGGCTCTCAGGGCATACATACCAACATAGATACATTATGATGTGATTATATGGAGGTAGTATATGAGGCATGTAAGATCTTACAACAACCAAGTCAAAGTATGTGTATATAAGGGTTTTGGTAATGAGAGTGTCTCTCTCCTTGGTAACTATGACAAAGGTGGTAGGGAAAAAAGGCTAGTTGTTTGGAAAGGACTTTCATAGAATTGAAATATATTGACAATGGGATAATCATCTTACTGTTGTGAGAAAATATTGTACATGGCATTGTACAAGCAAATGCAATTATTTTCCAATGTGAAGAATTGTTTCATTTCTTCCCACTTTTTTTTTGGATTCTTGTGCCACACATATTTGACTACAACATCAGGCCAGGAAAAACCTATTTGTTTTAAGTCACCCAGGCATCATTGGGTGCTTTAGGTACATTTGGTTTACATAAATGTTAATTTACCATGTGATTTTAGAAAAGTTTGGACAACATTCATCCATATTAAGAAGTTATCTCCATTAAGATTTATACTAGTGACATGGGGCATGTCATTGTAGATATATGACCCATGGACACATATTTTTTTTCAGCCATAGCGAAAAAAGTATAAGAAACAGATTGAAAACATTACACATAAATAATGTACTACTGAAATTTAGGCATGATACAGAAATGGAAGAAGCACTGCTAGAATATAGGCATTGTCGGAAAGAAACAAGTAAATATAAGCACTATTGATATTCAGGCACAATAGGGAAACAAAATCATAGGAATGTAGGCATGTCATGCAATCCCTAATTGAAACAACGGCACTCAATCATGTAGATTAGGGGAACCACATGGAGAGGAAGAAAAATATGTGCCTTTCCTCTTCACTCTTTTTTGGTGTTTTGTATAAAAGCATGATTTTTTTAATATTTTGTTTGTTTGTTTTTGTAGGAAAATAGGGAAAGAATCCAATCACAAGGAATGGATTGTGTTGGGTAAATTGAATATTATGCAAGTTTATCTTTTGATGATGACAACATTTTCCAATTATGTTTCTAATGTGACATTCAATGTTTCAGGTATCAAGGCATGATTAGAGAATATGATCTGAGTTTAATTAAATATCTTACATATATTTGATCAAATTACACTCATTGTATGTCATTTGTATTAGGTTAATTTATAATTCTCTAGATATCATACAAAATCAAGCTATGAGTCAACACCCAGCTATCTCAAACCCATTTAACACTTATGTTAGGTCTTTAGGATAGTGTGGTCTCATTAAAATATTAATTTGATATATTTTACCAAAATTAGAATGATATGTTGTAGGGACAATTTTGGTCGAACTATTTTTCTACTGAGAGTGGGTCGTTCAAACCACAAGTCGATCGATAATTAGTCATTTCTCACACTTGGACACATGTGTCTCTCAATGGAACTATTTTTCCACTGAGGTCAAGGTCCATCAAAAATCTATAGACTTTACAATTAGTGTACAACCAGTCATTTATATTCCACTAACCTTGTTATAATGACTACTTGCGCACTAAGCTCCATTTTAGACCTTACAACAACTATGCAAACACTTTATAATGATTTTTTATAAATAGGATAGCTTAAGAATCATACAAGTACACTTAAGCACTACTAGAATTGCTACATTGACCTTAGTAACTGGATTTCCATGTCCTACCAATAAAAAATATGAGCTCCACTCAAGTGCCTTATTCCACAATAGTAACCTTTATCTTAATCAATGTGGATGTTTCTCATATGCTTTATTATAGGATCTTGGTATTTTTTATGAGTGAATTGTTGTTTTTATTTATCCAATTTTGTTCCATTTTGTTATTTTGTCTTTGGAGCCACTTTTTGTGAGGTATAACCAAAGGCTTGAAAGCATATGAAGGAGTCTTATCATCCTTGCTCTTTTACAACCATTAAAGAAGAGGTCAAGTATAAATGCTCTTCTACGACTATTTAGTAACATGTAAAGTGTTGGCAGTCTTTTATAGTTGTGAACAAAGAGGTGTAAACAATTGTACTTTGTATTTATCATTGTGAGGTAAATAAAGGTAAATTTTTGCAGATCTTGGTAGGAAACTATTAGGGAGGACATACAACCTTTCATAATAAAATTTCCTTGAATATTACATATCTTGTGGTGGTTGATTATGTAAGCTTCAATATATAATTTACTTTCATTTGATGATCATTTTGGTTAAGCAATTGATTTGCTCTTTTCGCTCACCCTAGTGCTTTCAATCAGTATTAGAGCAAGTCTGCAAGGAGATTTCACAAGTCTTAAAGAATGGGGGACACAAACAATATACTCGGTCATCTCAACCTTAAGGGAGCTCACGTTAGCTGACCACTAGTATTTGATGGATCCAACTACACCTACTACAATAGAAGGGTGCAAATCTACTTTCAAGACATTAGCTTTGATATGTGGAAGATGACCATTTGACCATATTCTCTTCCAACTGTGGAGCTGGAAAACTGGGTTCTGGATATGGTAAATGATACTACTTTAAATGTTAACGCTATTAGTATCATTTACAAGTTTCCTTTTACTAATAAATTCAATCGTGTATCTACATGTGAATTTATGCGTGAAATTTGTAAAAAATTATCTGTAGCATATGAAGGAACTATATAAGTAAAGGATTCTAAGATTAATATGCTACACCATAAACTTGAATAATTTTGTATGAGAAAAACTAAAACTATTTTTGAAATGTATTCTAGATTTGCTACTATTATGAATGGTTTGAGTTCCTTAGGAAAAAATATTCTAGAACTAGAGTAGGTAACAAAGATACTTAGATCCTCGTCATCCAAGTATGAGAAGAAGGTAACCACCATAAAAGAATCAAATCATATATCTAAACTATTGATGGAGTAACTCATTGGAAAATTGGAGACATATGAGATATAAATTCCAGATAATGATCAAAGTGAAGAAGAGGAGGATCAAGCAAAGAAGAAAATCCTTTCATTCAAAACCCCCATACAAATTAATGGTGGAACTAATAATGATGATGAACTCATTGTGAACGGTAAGAAATACAATAGATTTCATTCTAACAAAAATATTAGTCCTTCTTCTTCCTCTTCTAGATGATTTGGATGTGGAAAGAGGGGACACATAAAGAATAAATGTCCAAAGCTAAGCAAATGCAAGAAATCCTTCAAGAAGAAAGATTACAAGAAGGATAAGGAGGAAAAATCTTATAAAGCCTCTTAGTGCTCATAAAGTGTAAATTGAAGTGAAAATAAAGACAACAAAGAGGTTGAATGTTTTATTGACAAATCAAGTGAGGAAGAAGCATCACATGAGGTAGTCATTTTTTATTTACCTAAAGAAGAGATCATCAATATTCTTGAAGAGATTCATAACAAGCTTACTGAATGTAAAAATAAGAAAAAGAAGTTAGACAAAATAATTGATGATCTCTATATTGATATTGATACCCTAACTTTTGATAATAATTCCTTAAAGTTATATAATGATACTTGCAATTCAGAAATCTCTAAACTTGAGGAAAGTAATTCTTATCTATCTTCTCAAAACACCAAACTTCTAGCCAAAGTGAATAACTATCAATCTAAGCATATTGCATGTAATCATTCAAACTATGATATGTTTTTTTTTGGGAGACTGAGAGATTAAAATTTATTCACCCCGTTATCTCATACGGGCAAAGAAAGAAGACATAACAGTGCTGATGTCCAAAGTAAGCCAAGGTGGCTTCATAGTGGTGAAATGGTGGGGAATAGAGGAATACAGGGTGTGTTTTGCGATATGATCAGCTACTGTATTCATGTCGCGAGGGACATAGGAGACCTGCAGGGAAGGAACAGCAGCTAGGATGGAGTGTGCCAACCTTCTCAGAGGTTCAAATCTATTTGCTTCATTCGTGGGCTGAGTAAGTGCACTAATAGCAGTAGTGGAATCAGAATAGATAATAGAGGACGTCCAGCCCCTCGTCCTGCATATCTTTAAAGCTTTTAATATTCCCATCATCTCTGCTTCTTTAGCAGAAGAAGCGTAGCCCGACTCACCTATTCCAAAGATACAGTGGCCCGATTTGTGAATGGCATAGATCCCAATTCCAGTCTTGAGACTGTGACCTTGGAAGGCTGCGTCCACGAAGATGATGTGCTCAGAATCTCGCGGGTGTTTGGTGGTGAGAGTGTTCCAGTTCTACTGCTGTCTCGACTTTGCTTTAGGGAGGTTCAACAAAGCTTGTACTCGCCCTTTGATGAACTCAGCCTGGGAGGCCGGTGTCATATGCTGCCCATTGTGGATCACGCCATTCCTTGCTCGCCAAATAGCCCAGGAGCCAACGTAGCGGGTCAGCTTCTCCTCAGGGGTGCCACTCCCATGAGCTATGAACTGAATCCACTCGCACTCTGAGTGTTGGAAGAAATGCATATCTGCTCCAAGGCGCTGCCAGACCTGCTTGCTAGTAGGACAGTCATGAAGGCAATGCAAGATTGACTCGCAAGCTAGGTGGCATCTCGGGAAGTTACCATCAGTGCTAATGTGCCTTCTAACTTTCTCAGCATTTGTAAAAATGGCTCTATGACAAAGAAGCCAGATGAAGGTTTGGACTTTCAGGGGGCGAGAGAGGACCATATCTCTTTCCACTTCGATGCCTGAGGGAGAGATGGTACAACACATAGCCAGTTGTACGATGTGCGACACGAAAAAACCTCATTAGTTTCGAGTGGCCAACACTAAGAATCAGGCCTGCCTTCCATCAACGGAGGTTCTGTGCTTTGTATGAGTCTCCAAGAAGCTTGCGGAAGATGGGATCGGATGAAATCCCAGTCCCATTCGCCATTTTCTAGCACCATGCTTATGACCTGGAGTTCATCAAGGATTTCAGGGATGACAGTTCTTGGACCAATCTCCATTATGGTTCTGTCGAAGAGCCATTTGTCGTGCCAAACATTTGTGGAGATGCCTGAGTTTACTGTTTTAGAACAGAAGTCTTCAAGCTTGGGTAGTTGTGACTTGATGAAAGACCAGGCGGCGGATCCAGGCTTCTTAGATATAGAGCCTCTTTTGACATATTTCTCGTGCATCACACGCACCCAGAGACAAGATGGGTTATTCATAAAATACCAAACATTTCTCATCATCAGGGCCTCATTTTGCTTCCTGGCATCCTTGATTCCAAGGCCTCCGAGTTCCTTACTCCTAGTGAGCTTTTTCCAGGATATCATGGAAGACTTTCTTTGGTCTCTTCCCCCAAACCAAATAAAATCCCTTATGTGATGATCGATGTCATCGCATAGGGAGGGAGACAACTTGACAGATTGCATTGTATAGGAGGGGATGGATTGGAGTGCGCTTTTGGCAAGGGTGATACAGCTGACCAGAGAAAGACAACGAGATGACCAGCTGCTCATCCTGGATTTGATGGATTGTAAGATAGACGCATGTGTGTGCTTATTAAGATGATGATGCAAGATAGGTACACCAAGGTACCGGCCCAGGTCCATGGTGCTAGAAATTCCCAGCCTTCGACAGAAAGCATTGCATTCTCTGATAGTGGTATTTTTAGAAAAGAAACACCTAGACTTATGATTGGAGATGACTTGTCCTGACAGCTGAGCAAAGTTCTGGAGAATGGAGCTCCTTAGATCGACTTGGTGTTTAGACACTTCATCCATAAGGAGTATATCGTCTGCGAACATAACATGGGTGAGTGGCACCCCTTTCCGTGATAACATAATAGGTTTCCACTCCCCATTGTAGGAAGCAGCAGTAATCGCTTGACTGAGTCTTTCCATGCAGAGAACAAAGAGATAGGGGCTAATGGGGTCTCCCTGACGCACACCATGGTATGCCTTGAACGGCTTCATGTGCGTGCCTTCCCAGAGTATAGATGTACTCCTAGATGAAATGATTTGCATGATCAACTGGATAAGACCGTTTGGTAAACCAGTTTTAAGAAGAGTATCTTCCACAAAGGACCAACTCATACGATCAAATGCCTTAGAGATGTCAAGTTTAACAGCAATGCACTTCTTCTTGCCTCGCATCAGCTTCATAGAGTGAACAACCTCTTGGACTAACAGGATGTTATCACAAATACGACGTCCTGGAACAAAGCTAAATTGAGTTTCCAAAATCCAAGCATTAAGAAAAGGCTTGATTCTTTCCACAATAATCTTTGAAATAAGTTTGAATCAACAGTTATTTAGGGCGATGGGCCTCAACTCAGAACAACGTTGCGGAATAGCAACTTTCGGTATAAGCACCATAAGGGAATCAACTAGGCGATCATCCACCTTGCTATGGATGAAGGCATGTTGAACAGTAGAAATAAAGGAACCACTGACATGGGACCAATTGGTTTGAACAAATTCGTTATGAATACCATCAGGACCTGGGGCCTTTACAGGTGACATGAGAAAAAGCACACATTTAATCTCTGCTGCATCGGGAATATGTCCGATGGATCTTGCTTCTAGGATGTCCGGGAAGTGGCCAATATACTATGCGATGTCCCTCTTATCGGGCTCCGGGATGGTGGGAGTACATATGAGATTACAGAAATAAGAACGGACCAGGTCTCGTAGGGCCATGGGAGACTCTATCCAGCTGCCGTCCTCGACACGAAGACGAGAGATCTTGTTGCTATGACGGCGAGACTTCACATAAGTCTAAAAGAATTTATTGTTGCCATCGTCGTATTGAAGCCAATTGATATTCGCCTTTTGTTGCCAATCTGCCTCCTCACTAGCGAGGATTGAATCGAGCTGCTCTTGCAAGTCAATGGAAAGTAATTGGTTAGCGGTGCTATGAAAATTGGATGATACCTAACAGGCTTCCAGGCGGAGGAGGATGATATCCTTCTGTTTGTGTTGCTGTTTTATGCGCAGACTATCCCACTTTAGAGCAGCAGCTTGGAATGCCGGGAGGGCATCCAAGAAAGAGAGGGAGCTATCCCAAGATGGAAGGAGCTCAGACTTGAAAGAGGTGTATTGGTTCCAAATCAATCTAGTTCTGAAGAAAGGCTTCTGGCATTGAGAAGGGCGGTGACCAGATTTAAGGATGGGATTGTGATCGCTATGGATAAGAGGAAGGATGTTGACCGTCATGCTGTTCTCAATGGACAGCTAGTCTGCATTGGCTATAACACGATCAAGCTTCTCAAAAAGGTTGCCCTTCTTATAAGTGTAGCGATTCCCCGAGGACTTGATATCAGCGAGCCCAGAGTTAAGCAATAAAGAGTTGAACTTAAGGCTGGAGCGTCGATCGAAACTTTTACCTCCAATCTTCTCGGAAGGGTCTAGCATCGTGTTGAAGTCTCTGGCAAGGGCCCAGGCTCCAGGGATGAGGACGGCGATGTCAGCCAACCTTTTCCAGAGCAGGTCCCTTTTAATGGGGTTAGGTGACCCGTAAAGAAAGGTAAGATGCCAAGAATTATTGATGAAATAATGGACATACTGTCGATGGCTCTGCACAATTTGTACACTGCATTTGTGGGAGTCCCACAGGACCCAAATACCACCTGAGAAGCCCAGGGCTTCCACTCGATGCGAGGAGGTGAACCCCAATTTCCGGATGATGTTAGTGGCTTTTGGACCACTGCATTGTGGTTATATGATAGCAAGAATGTGGAGATTATATCACCTTTTGTACTCTTTGAGAAGATTCAACTTGTCCTTGGAGCAAGCTCCTTGGATGTTCCAGCAGTAGATGTTTGTCATTTGGTAACTGCTGGTGAAGGTGAGGCCCTAAGACCTCAGTGGACAGCAGCGAGAAGACCAGAGGTCTCCTCCGTGCCATCCATGCAAGTGTCTGCTCCTGTGTCCGGTGCATCAAAGGGAATGGACCTCCTAGCGGAGGGGTTAGCTTCATTGATGTTGCCCAATAGCTGGGCTAACTTGCCCTTCTTCCTTTCTCGGCCTGGACTGATCGTCTGATAAACAATCTGTCTATTTCTGAGGAGAACGCCCCCCTTACCACTGTGGGAACCCCAACTGAAACCGGAGGGAATCCCATCAGGGGCAGCGAGGATGGTGGCTTGAAATTTGAACGCGTCCGGTTGCTGTTGAGCAGGCCTCCCGTCCAGAGTCTCATCGTCAACCAAGACCACGGCCGTGTCGTCACCTTGCGAGGCTTCTTTGGATGATGAGGGTTTGTCTTTCGCCTTGTGTGGGTTCTGACCAGAGGTGGCATTTGCGTTCTTCTTCATCTTATACTTGTTCTTACGGCTAACAACTTCCTCCCACTGAGCACCGGAGGGGTCTTTGTTATCTATTGATTGTTGGTTCTCAGGATTGCCAGTGGCCTGACCGCGAGCACGTGCTGGCGCTTCCTTGGCCGCCCCTGAAGGCTGCGTTGTGGGAGCCTTCTTAGTAAGTGTTACGACCCCATCTGAGCTTAATTGGTAAACTAGGGTTTACCTAGACAATTGCAAAGATTAGTTAGAATAATCATTCTTGAAATCTAATTAATGACGATAACACAATTAGGATGTTTTAACTATGATAATAAGTCTAAATGTTCTTTTTTGTCTTGATAATTAGGGTTTGAGAAGCATAAACCCTAATCGGCCCAAAATAGGGTTTCAATGACATATGAATACAGAATTTGATAAGTAGAATGTCTCACTAAATGATTTTTAGTATTTTATGTGTAACTCTAATTCACTTCAAATTTGGATATGATTTAGATATATAAAATGTGAACAACATTGGAAAATATCAGAATTTTTGAAGAATGCTCTGACCTGTTTGTCGGCCGAGTTTCAAACTCGACCGATCACAATTTCAGAATTTTACAGCAGTGTGGTAATTGAATTTTATATTTTATTGGTATATCCAATTGATCTCAAATTTTAACTGAAGCTTTATAGAATAGTTATAAACAACGTGCTAAATTCCCATAATTGTTGGAGAATGTTTGATCTCTGAAATAAACGAATTACAGTAACTTTTGTATAACTGAATATTCAGCCTATATAATTAAAGTTAAGTGTTGGGTCAATATGCAATTGACCCAAGCAGCTCAATTGACTTATATGAACGACCACACACACACTCAGCTCTCATTCGTCGTCATTCACTCCAGAGAAACGAAAATCTAGAGAGAGAGGGAGAGTTAGGGCTTGAGTGAAGAAAGTGGGGGAATTGCTGAATTAAGGTTCTGCGGTCCCAAGAGTGGTGAAATCAAGTAAGTTTGGATCCTTTGCATAGACTTTTATGATGAATCTTCTCTCTCATGTCAATATTCCTTCCATTCTCTGATTTGATCCAAGAGGATGTCGAAATTCCCTCTTTTCTCACCCTTTCTTCATAATCCCTCTTTTTTCAAGGTTCCCGAGTTGAATGGAAGAAGAATTGGGAGATTTGCTAGGGATTTGATAGGAATTCGAGATTCCCTGAGTTGAGCTGCAGTTGTGAGGTGTTTTCACACCTTAGGGTGAGTGGGTTCTTCCTTCAAACATTCTAATGCACGAATTTGATTATAACATCCAAATCCCTAAATGCTTAGCATGTGAATTCTAAATCCTGAAATGTCCGTTTGATTTAAGTTATTGTAAATTGATATGATACGGATTCCTTCTCTGTTTGAATGACTTTTTGATGGTAGATTCATATCAGATACGTATACAACACTTCTTAGTGAGAATGCTTTTCAGATTTATATCAAATGATGTAATTAGGGTTTAACCTAATTGAGACATCACTAGTGTTTCAACCTTATTGAAAAGGACTAGTAATCCTATAAGTGGTTAGGATGTACCTCGTGGGCTATCTTAATTGAATCTTATTCTGGATACATGAGATCGCAGTGATGATATGGAAAACCTAAATTTAGTTAAATTTCCATGGTTTCATGTCTATATTGATTGCATACGATTTGTTGGAAACAATCTTTATTTAGTGAATGCTTATATCCTATAAAATCCTTATGAGAGCCATGTGACAAGTGAATGAGGTAAATGAAAAGGTGAATGAGGAAAATGCAACCCTAAGAGTAGGGTGTTGGCATGTGATGAATGAATAAGGCAAATGAAACCCTAAGGATAGGGTGTTCAATGAATTATGTTATGGTGACATGAAAGGTCTCGGTATGAGATGTGGTGATACTTAACTGTTGAATTGTATGTTTCTAGTGCATTTAACTTTATATGCTTGTTCTCTCTGAAATGATATCTACATACTGCAGGGCTTCTTATATTCCAATATATATCTCGTAAATTGCAGGTGATGAGATATGACATGCCCTAGAAAGGGATGTTACTGAGACATGATATATGTTGAATACATGAGTTTTGACGTTGCTATGTGATATTTCTGTTAAATTGTTTATCTGTTAATCAGTTAATAGACCTAAGTGCCCTAACACCGTAGAACCCCTAAATGAAGGTCTGTTTCTTAGGGGTGAAACTCGTGTCCAACATCAACCGGTTGAGTAATTCTGGTGGCACGAGGATGGAAAGAAAGGCAGTGTCTAACAACAATTGTGCGTGTGTCACGATGGCACTGGGGAAAAGAAAAAGAAAACTTGGTTATCTAACATCATTCGTGCGTGTGTCACGAAGGTAACCCTGTGACCCTCCGCCGGTGTACTTCAGTTAAAGGAGGAGTCGGGAGCACACGTGGTTGTGCATTGAGGCCGTAGAGCCTATGTTCTGGCTGGAGAGCCAGGGGTCCTGTAGCAGAGCAGGGCTGGCGTCAGACTTAGCATTTCCCGGGTGTGTCGCTAAGTCTTGTACGGTGGGACCGTAGCATGGGCTTGTTGCGGATCTTTATATGCAGAGTACACTGCATATATTTAGGGCATAATATAAAATACGATCATATAGGTTCACAAAGTTCCTTATAAATGAAAGAGTTAAGGAAGACTAGAAGCATAGTCTTCTTGTAGTTATTCTTTGGATGCAATATTTACATTCTTTGTTATTTCAATTATATTGTTTTAGAACTGCTCAGTGTAGTATTTACTGTTGTTAAATTTCATATCGTTTATTCAATTTATATCTGTAATCACATTAGTGCATTAGTCTGTTTCCATGAAGTACTCATTCACTGAGCGAGTAGGCTCACCCCTCTACTCAAACATTTTTAGGGTTAACCGCGTGGACTTGAAGATGATCAGAGCGTCAGAGTAGATCTGCCACAGGAGTCAAGTATGAGATTAGTTGAGTCAGTCGGTCCTTGTCACTCTAGGTCCTTAGTAAGAGATAAGAGAGAGAGTTGTAATTACAATGTATAATATTGTTTCTCTTTGATATGTATGCTAATTAGCAAGTTTAATGTGCTTAATGTGTGAAAGACATCGTGAATGCTTATACATGTATCTTTTCTATTAAAGTTTGATTAGTAAAGGAAATGTTCAGATTCCCTTGCTCAGATGTTTTATGTGGTTCAATGCGAAGAAACAAGAGTTTTTAAGAAAAGCAAAAGTTAAGGGTGTTCTTTGTGTTAAATATAAATCCCATCTTACGCCCTAATCTCATGATTTGAGGAAATTGTGAGATTGGGGTGTAACAGTAAGCGTCTTCCTTGGCGGCATATTTGCATGGATGGCTTCGGTGTACATAGGGGTAGATAGAAGCGGCACTGTTGGCGCTGACATGTCTGCCGGCGCAAGGAACGCAGGCACAGACTTACAGTCCCCCTCGGCATGACCTAACAGCCCACATTTAATGCAAAGTGTGGGGAGGTTTTCATACTCCAAACGGAACTTCTCGCCGTTCATCTCTATCGCAGGTAGTAAGGGTTTAGAAGTGTCCACTTCCACAGCAATCCTAGAAAACTTGCCGCGGTGGCCGGATTGGGTGGTTGTGTCGATTTTGATAGTCTTGCCGATGAGGTCACCGATGCTGGAAAGAAGCTAGTTTTGAAATAGATATACTGGCAGGTCCGCGACCCTTGCCCACACAACTAGTTTACGTGGGATGGGATCTGAAGGGAGAAACTCCTTGGACCATGATTGGACCGAGAGATAATGGTTGAAGATCAACCATGGACCCCCCGTCATGGCACGGACGAACTCATCTTTGTTGGCGAGTTGGATAATGTAGTATCCCATGTCCAGGTCGATCGCGCGGAACTCCCCCGTCAGGCTCCAGAGCACGACGATCCTATTCATCAGGGCATTGAAGCTGACCGTCGTTCCCATGACCTTGATGATAACCACAAATTTCCAGGGTTCCATCAGCGGCGAGATAGAGTTAGGGTTGATGGTGATTTTTGGGATGCTACCGTTACGGTCCACATGGATGTCTTCAGCCTTAAGCATGTCTGGCGGGACTTGAGCGAGAGTAGCAGGAGTCTTGGTGGTGCGCCCGACTATCGCCTCCTTGTACGATAGCGACGGGGTTTCCTCAGCCTGGGACATGGCGGTGTCTGTGTCCGGGTTTTGAACAGGGACGGGACTGCCATCGATGTAAGCAGCAGGTGCAGCGGGAACAGATTGACGACGAGAGGGACCGGCGCCGGCACCACGGCCGCCACCTCTCCCTCTGAACCCTAGTATCGGTTATTTATAAGAGCTACTCTTCTATTCTAAACTATGATATGTTGACATATGAAAGAGATACATTAAAATTAAATGTTGGGTATATTAAAAAGATGCATCTAGTTTGATTAATGAGACTAGTTTATAGCAAAATACCATCTCTAACATCATGCAAGGAAACAAAAATCATGAAAATGTTTTGTATAATTCATACATGACAGTTGGAAGAAGAAGTTTGGGGTATGTACCTAAATACAAAACTCAAAGTAGATATATAGTGGGTACTCTTCAAGTTTTTTCTAAGTCAAATCCTACGTTACATATATCCTTTCATTATTGTGAACATCTTGGAAATTATTCATTTCAAGGATCTAACTTGTACAAGGGAGCTAAGGACATGGTTTGGGTTCCCAGAAATCCTATTCATGATTGAGGAATGAGGTGTCTTGAGATTCTAACCATATCAAAAATTGAAAATCTTTTGTCAGTTCTCAAAGTTTTATGATAACATTGCATATATATTATAAGAAAAATGCTAGAAGATTAATATTTTGGTACCAACTACCTCTAGGCCGAAAACATTTTCACTAAGGGGACTCTCGGTTGAACAATAGATTGGCCAAAAGTGGTTTTGTCAATATTTTACTTTTGAACTGTTGATATATAAATGTTTGCATCTTCTATTTTAACTAATAATCATATAAATTATCTCTGAAATAAGTTGAAATCACTGTCTATATTATAGGAGTCCAAACTATGAATTTATTTCTTCGTTTCCTATACATGACAAGAGAGGACTCTACTTGGGTACCGTAACATCTTGTATTTGCAAGACTCAGTTGTTGATAGTAGCTATTCGAAACATATGAGATGAGATAAAATGACATCACAAAACTTGAAAAGAAAAGAATTGTATTTGTTAACTTTAGTGAAAATGGAAAAGGAATCATCATTGGAATCGATAATGATATATCTAAAGTTACAATTAAAATGGGCTACTAGTTGATTGGGTTACATCACAACTTGCTTAGTGTGAGTCAACTATGTGATAGTGGATATGATGTTCTTTCCAATAAATCTTACTACAAATTACTTGATGAACATACTAGTGATGCAATTTATGAAGGAAATACAGTAAAAAAATTACATGATAGTGGATATTTTGTTCTTTTCAAAAAAGTATATTGCAATTCACTTGATAAAAACATAATGATGTCATTTATGAAGGAAATAGAGATGGAAATTCATGCATTCTCAAATATAACTCTGTTGATCTTATGTAAGGAATTCCTTATTGTAAATGATGATGTTTAATCCTTATGGCATTGAAAGTTTGGATATTCTAGAGTTCATGTGATTGAATAATTAATTAAACTTAAATTGGTTCGAGTATTGCCTTTTTTTATAAACCTAAATATTGTGAAACATGTACTATAGGTCGAGTTGTACTATAGTACAACTTGACCAATTGAGCATATCCACATGGACTTATTTGATCCCATGCAGACTCAATCTATTGGTGGTAAAATATATTTATAATTGTGGATGACAATAGTCGATATGTATGGGTCATTTTTTAGTTGGGAAGGATAACACAATTAAAACGTTTGTACAAATTTGAACTAGAATTGAAAATGAATTTAAAAAAAAATTGTGTTATTAGAAGTGATAATGGTGAAATTTTTTAAAAATCATGAATTTGGGCCAATGCTAGAACAATTTTAAAATTTTACAAATTTTAGAAGTGATAATGGTGAAAAATTTAAAAATGAATTTCAAACATGAAATTGCTAGAACAATGCTTTTAAAATGTAATACTTCCAAAAAATCAGGCCAAAGCTATAAACACTTCATGTTTTGTGCAAATTGTAATTTCATACATCCTCATCTCAAAAAGACTCCTTATGAACTTCTTTTCTCTAAAAAGTCTAGAGTTGATTACTTTCACACTTTTAGAACACCTTGTTTTATTTTTAATATTGATAATGATAGAGACACATTTGATCCCAAGTTGCCAAAGGCTTTCTTCTTAGGATATTTAATCAACATTACGAAAATTATAATCTCATCACTAAGGAAGTAGAGTAATCAATTTATATTACATTCCACGAAACTTCACACAAATACAGTAGATAATAAGACTCTCCCAATTATACAAGACTTAAGTATTGAAACCGAAGATGATAAAGTTATTGAAAATGAACAAAATTAAAAATCCCCTTAAGTCTCACCTAAGTTAATTAAAGATCTTTCCCAAGAACTAATCATTGGAAATTCTTTTAACAAAGTAAAAAATGGATCATCTTTTAGCGATGAAGCATATATGTCACTTGTATCAATTATTGATCCTAAAAAGGTAGATGAAGATATCAAAGGGATTATTGGATAATTGCGACGGTAGAGGAATTAAAGTAGTTTACAAACAAGGATGTTTGTGATGTGTCAAAACCCAAAATTAAGACAATCATCGGTACTAAATTAGTTTTTCGTGATAAATTAAATGAAGCCAGAGAAGTAGTAAGAAATAAAGTTAAACTAGTTGCCCAAGTATATAATCCAAAATAAGGCATAGACTTTGATGAAAAATATGTACCTATTTCCCATCACGAGTCTATTAGGATGGTGTTATCCCTAGAAACTTACAAGAATGTCAAATTATCTCAAATGGATGTAAAAAGATTTTTTTAATTGGAATAATTGAGGATGAAGTCTATGTGTCTCAAGCCCCAGGCTTTGAGAACATACATCATCCCAATCATGTTTATAAATCCAAAAAGGCATTATATGGGTTAAAACAAGCTCCTATAAATTGGTATGGTTCCTTAAAACTTTTCTTTCTGAAAGTGAATTCACTCTGAGAAATCTAATTATACTTTGTACATCAACAAATACAATTTTTATTATCTGACTGCAAAAATTTATGTTGATGATATTATATTTGGATTATCTTAAGAATCCTTGTTTTATATGATATTATGCAATAGGATTTTGAAATGATACTTACGGGTGAATTAACATTTTTATGGGTTTTAAAAATAAATAAAACCACTTGTGGGATTCATCTAAGTCAAGAAAAATGTACTAAAGATCTTTCTAAATATTTAACATTAAAATTGCAAACATACTTCTACTCCTATGGATACTCCTACTAAAATTTAAAAATATGAGGATGGTGAACCATTTGACAATCACTTATACATGGGTATGATTTGAAGTTCATTATATGTAACTCCTTCTCCTCTGGATTTTATATTTGTCATTGGGTTGTGTGCTTGTTTTCAATCAAATACTATGCAATCTCAACTATTTCCTGTCAAAAAATCCTCTGATATTTGGCTTCTACAATAAATTATGAAATATGATATCCTAATGGCAAAAGTTTTGATATGAAAGTGTATACTTATGTCGATTATGATGGTTGCCAACTTGATCGCAAAATTACTTGTTGTGTATGTTTCTTACATGGAAATTCTCTAGTCTCTTGGCTTAGTAAGAAACAAAACATGATTACTCTATCCACCACTGAAGGTTAAAGTATGGTTGGCAGTAGTTGTTGAGCAGAAGTACTTTGGATAAAACAAGTTTTAGGAGATTATGGTTTCTCTCCATCTATGACTCCCATCTTCTGTGATAACAAAAGCAAAAGAAATCTCTTCATAATCCTATTTTGCATAGTCATGAAAAACATATTGAAATTCAATATCATTTCCTTAGAGACCATATCACCAAACAAGACATTTGGTTACATCATGTAGACCAAAAAATCAAATGGCAGACATATTCACAAAACCCCTTGCTTTGGACTCCTTTAGGGTTATGAAAGATAGATTGCACATTGTTTCCTAGGAAGATGTTTAAATTGATCAATTTTACAATTGAAATAGGAAAATATCAAAATCCACTCTTTATACATCATCTTGCACATTTTTCATAATTTTCTACATTCATTTTTATGTATTTTGACTACTACTACTACCACTACTACCACTACTAAATGCCTCTCCAAATTCATAAAACAAGGTCTGCATTTGTTTATGTATTCAAAAATTTTTAAAACTTATTTGTGATAATAAAGTATGTCCCATCATTTTCAAATCTATTATAAAAGAATGGGTTACTTACAAATTTTCAATTGGAAAGGGTTTCGATTGAGGTCCCAGTTGCTCGAAATGAAGTTCCACCTGGAAGACCCTGATCGGAGATCATCTAGACCAAAATTAGCCATTGTATAACTGTTGGAACCATTGGTAAAACAAATTTCGACCAAGGATGTCACTATTGGCTATAAATATATTCCAAAATGGCCATTCATCACACAATCAGTTGCAATCTCCTCCTACTCCCCTTAGGTTCTTTCCTATAAATTCCTTTGTCCATATCAAGCATCTAGCTTCATCCACACTTCATATTTCTCCTTTCTCCACTACACTTCTCAAATGGAAACTTCTTCTCATGGTGGTAGTAAGAAGAAAAGGTCCAGGAAACACTCATAAGTAAATTGGTGGTGATCAACAACATCACATTCTTCAACTCTGTCACTGGAATCAAGTTCCTTGAGATTTATTATCATCCACATGTTCCAAGGCATCTGGTTGATCTTCATTCCCTAGAAGTTTATTGACCTTAAATCTCTCTTCATGTTTTAGAGCCTCATAGACTTGGTCACTCCTTCGCATAGTAGTTGGTCCATATGAGTTGTTCTTGAATTTTATGCCAATATTGATGTAGTGGATCAAACTAATTTTCTATATTCTTTATGGTGAATGGTCTTGTGTTTATTTTGATGAATTGAATATTTTCCCCCTACCTTAAAATTTATCAAGGGTCATGACTATTGTACCCACCTTTATTTCACTTCCATCAACCCTATCAACAATATTTCTAAATTTACAGGCAACAATATTATGCTTTAAACTATTCACCAATTTTTGTTGCTTCTTGTTGCCACCAATCATGATACTCACGGAATATATTTTGTTTCTTGTTTTCTACAAAAATCATACATTATAAATATTAATTTGAACTCAGATGTCATGTCACTTCCAATAAGAGTGAAGCACCACAATTTCATTTGCTCCTCATACATGCCAGTCTAAACAAAATTCATGTCATTTTTTGAGGAATATTCTTAAAGAAATGCTTGCCTCGAGGGTCAACCTCCATTTTCTTATTTTGATTGTGGTCTCATTGATGTTGTCTTAAAAACCCTCTTTTTGAACTAGGTTATCCTAGTAGCCAATATGGTAACCACATCAATCTTACGACCTTTGAAAAGATGGGTTTTGATTTTGGTTACAAAAGGTCTAGATTTGAGGAAGGTACATTAAGTGAATCAACACCACCTACACCTCCTTCATGCATCCATGATAATGATATTGTATATTTTAAGGGTGTGGATTATCAATTATGAAGACATATGGACTACAATCATCATGCCATGCTCTACGTGAATGATAACATGATGACTTAACTCCTAATCTCCTAGCCTAGTGTAACACCCCAATTTTCACCATATAATTATATCACTGAGCGGAAGCATCCTAACTCATGAGGATGTCACAAAATGTTATGCATTTCAATTAAAGTAATGAAACACTTTGCATTGATATAAAAATGATTCATACATAGTTATTGGTAAAAGAAAACTACATCATAAACATCTATGATATCTAATTCACTTGGTGACATGGCTAAACATTATATACATGACATATGGATCTCTGGATCGTCTAGGTAAATGTCACCCCACTAGGAAAACCTTGAAGATCTCCTAGTCTTGATTTCTCTTTTTATCCCTCACCTGCTCCAAGTCCAGTGGACGTCTCGTCCCCAGCCATGCAAAACAAACATCGCATAAGTAAGTGATATTTGACACTTTATATAAAATAAAAGTAAAAATAACTTCACATGATAAGATTGAATTGACATAACTTAACATAAACTTTAACATGGATTTTCTTAAGCATTCATGATTCATAAATTGCATGCTGAATTGAACAATAAGTATATGCATCCCTCTATGACGCCCCCTAAGGAGCACATGATTGGTAGGAAAGCCCTTGATGCTAGGAAAGCCCTTGACGACCCCTTGAGGTCCATGATTTGGGAGCATATAAAAACTAATTCAATTCCATTTAACTTTATCATTAACATGGAATTAACATTATCTTAAACATTAACATGATCATTGAACTTTAACATGATGGGATTTCTCCCCTTGAATCATAATGGGATTTTCCCTCATAAACCACAACAGGGTTTTCCCCTCCTTGAACATGATTCATTAAACTTAATTCATAATCAATAGTCATAATAAGGATTTTTACCATTAAACATAAGCAATCAATCAATCAAACAATAATAAGTAAACATGATATCATGTTGAAAAAAAACATTCATAATTCATGAAATATAAGAAAGTGCATAATAAAAAATAACATGCATTATACCAATTTACTTGTGCCAAACATGCATGGCCCACTTACCTATAGAAAAACACCTTCACCTCAAGTCTCTGGCTTGGTTGAGCTTTTACACACCTGTAATTAGATTAAAACGTAATATGTGTTTAAGTTCATAATCATAAAACAATTATTTCGTTCATGGGATTATTGAAGGGTTTGGAAGTGTAAAACAGAATTTTTAAATAGGCTAGATCTATAGAAAATTAAAAGAGACTTCCAATGAATATTTTTGCATATTTGTCTGAGGTCATATGCAAAAGATATCAACTTTGCAATTCTAACCAATCAGAAATCAGAAAACTATATGCGTAGCATCGATTAAATTCCGATTAAAGTGAATGTAAATAAAAGTCTAAGTTATAGAAAAACCTAAGGCCTGTGTGACATATGATTAAAGAATTAGGGGTAAAATTGTCATTTGGACATTTCAATGCATGTCACGCCTGAGACAAAAATGCAAAACTAAATTCCGAGAATACCCTTGCGAAGTATACTAGTCAATCGAATGAGGATGGGCATCAGTGTAATTCAACCCTTGCCAATATTCTCTATTATTCAATGGGTTGTTCTCTGCTCGCCAGGTTGTCATTGTCTTGCCTGATGATGCCCCACAGAATCGGGGTTGTCATTGTCTTGCATGAGAACAGGGGAGGAGGTCAGAGCTTGTAGACTGAAGAAAACAGGAAGCTATCTGCTGATAAGGATCATTAAATCAATCTTGGAGTCAATATAAGTCCATAACACTTGTTTTCGCAGATAGAGAGCCACAAAACTTCCATGGTGGCTGGCGCCGACAAGGACCGAGCATTGGCCCTATAGGACCCAATGCTCAGGGGTCTTACACGACAAACAAAAGATGCAAAGATGTTGAAGGAGTAACGGCGATGGTAACCGGACACTCAATTGTACGATAGGCCTCATGGAAGCTGGGGGTGCGACGATAGAAGTAAGAGATGGAAACTGAGCAGGTCATGGAGCTCGAGGCTTTTGGTGATTCAATTGATGGTGGATGAGGGAAGAGTGGAGGTTGAAGATGCTCACAGTTTCATTATTTAGGGTCGAGGGTGGCAGAAACCATGTCTGAGTGTCCATGGAGAGAGGAGGGTTGGCCGCCAGTTTAGGCGTTTCTTCCCTAGGGCACGATAGCGTACGAGTTAGGGTTTAAATGAAACAGGGGAGCGAAATGAATTCAATGGAGAAGGAAATTCATGAAATGATGGAGAATTGAGAGAGAGAGAGAGAGATCGAGGAAATCATTAATGTGAAATGTATCCCAGATAGTAGAAAGATCAGACGAGGGAGATGACTTTTAAGCCATTAGATCACGAGCACATCAAATAATGGCCGTCCGATCGCGCCCAAAAAGGAGAAATGGAAAAGATATGTGTGACAACGTAAATACAATAGGAAGTTAGGTGTTTGTATTTCCTTAAATGAATTGGCATTTAAATCTTAATTAAAACTATATGGCAAATTGTTTAATTGATTTAGAGGGTCAAACATGGTCCAAACTACACCAAATTTGGACTGCATGCCCAAATAGGTTTCTAGAATATTGCTACATACTTATATTTACGTTTTGTCCATCTTATGCCCATAAATACATTAAAAGTCATTATCTTTAATTAAGTGCACAAAAATTGAAATAGGCTATAATATCTTTCCATAATGGTTTCCCTTGACTCCAAAACGAGATGATTACTGAACATCCTATACTAAGGATTTAATTTGTATCTCTTTTGTACTTTTGTGGGAATATTATCTTGAAGGAGAGAGAAAAGGGAATTAGTGGTTGTCTTCTTATTAAAATCTATATTAGGAAAGAGGGAAAACTTTTGGGTCAAGGCATCTCATTCAATGGTCATATTTTTGGATTTTCAAGTCTTTTATCTTTTTTTATACTTTCTTTAATCCTCATAAATGGCAGGAGAGAAAATGGATTAACATGAGTCAATTGACATATATTATACACATTGCAATAAGAAATTGAGCCTGACTTTAAGTTTCTTTATCTAATTTTCATATAAGAATTACTATTATTGGTCTTTTGCAGTGAAACCCCTCAACCATTATTATTTAGAAAAGCTCCATTCTAAGTTTTGAATTGGCTTTGAAAAAATGGGATGTGATAATTCTACCCACCTTGAACAAATTTCATCCTCGAAATTTTCTAGGGTACTACCCACCTTAGGATTTCACTAACCTTTTCATTTATTGACAATTTTCTTTTCAAGGTTCAAATGTGTTCAACACTGACATATATATTTCGTAAAACATTCATGTGAACATGGATTAGCTATTACTCATAACCATATTTGGGGCATCTAACTCAACCTTGTCGTGACTACCCATCACTAAATGTATATGACCATCTAATCTTAGGTCATTTAAGTAACTCCTACATTTCTAGATATATGGTGATCAGACACATACCCAGAGATGTGGGATCCAACCATGCTACCTCTCACTAACTTACTAATGCACATGTCCCGTACCACATGCACTAGCAAGAAAGGAAAAATGCATAGAAGGTCTCATGCTCATGATATTTTTCTTCAAATCTCAATTGGATGGCCATAACCATTAAGAATGGAGAGGCTATATCATTAGCTAGGTTAGGTTGATACCTAAGATCTAAACTAGGTAAGCATATATTTCTATTTTCTATAAGGTGAAAACTCTAGTCATTCTTGGTCATAACATCATTTCCTAACTCCATACTTATACCTAATCTTATATCTTTATCCTAGAGTGACTATGAGAATCATGTTTGCCTGGTGGCCATTTACTAAAATTGCTCTGATACCATAATGTAACACCCCAATTTTCACCACATAATTATATCACTGAGTGGAAGCATCCTAACTCATGGGGATGTCACAAAATGCTATGCATTGCAATTAAAGTAATGAAACACTTTGCATTGATATAAAAATAATTCATACATAGTTATTGGTAAAAGAAAACTACATCATAAACATCTATGATATCTAATTCACTTGGTGACATGGATAAACATTATATACATCACATATGGATCTCTAGATCGTCTAGGTAAATGGCACCCCACCAGGAAAAACTTGAAGATCTCCTAGTCATGATTTCTCTTTTTATCCCTCACTTGCTCCAAGTCCTACATACGTCTTGTCCCCAGCCATGCAAAACAAACATCACATCAGTAAGCGGTATTTGGCACTTTATATAAAAGAAAAGTAAATATAACTTGACATGATAAGATTGACTTGACATAACTTAACATAAACTTTAACATGGATTTTCTTACACATTCATGATTCATAAATTGCATGCCGAATTGAACAGTAAGTATATGCATCCCTCTATGACGCCCCCTAAGGAGCACATGATTGCTAGGAAAGCCCTTTATGCTAGGAAAGCCCTTGATGACCCCTTGAGGTCCATGATTCAGGAGCATATAAAACTAATTCAATTCCATTTAACTTTATCATTAACATGGCATTAACATTATCTTAAACATTAACATGATCATTTAACATGATGGGATTTCTCCCATTGAATCATAATGGGATTTCTCCCTCATAAACCATAATAGGGTTTTCCCCTTCTTGAACATGATTCCTTAAGATTAATTCATTACAATAACCATAATAAGGATTTTTACCATAAAACATAAGCAATCAATCAATCAAACAATAATAAGTAAACATGATATCATGTTGAAAAAAAACAATCATAATTCATGAAATATAATAAAGTGCATAATCATAAATAACATGCATTAAACCAATTTACTTGTGCCAAACATGCATGGCTCGCTTACCTATAGAAAAACACCTTAAGGTCAAGTCTCTGACTTGGTTGAGCTTTTACACACCTATAATTAGATTAAAACATAATATGTGTTTAAGTTCATAATCATAAAACCCTAATTTCGTTCATGGGATTATTGAAGGGTTTGGATGTGTAAAACATAATTTGTAAATAGGCTAGATCGATAGAAAATTAAAAGAGCTTTCCAATGAATATTTCTGCATATTTTTCCGAGGTCATATGTAAAAGATATAAATTTTGTAATTCTAACCAATCAAAAATCAGAAAACTATATGTGTGACATTGATTAAATCCCAATTAAAGCGAATGTAAATAAAAGTCTAAGTTACAGAGAAACCTAAGGCCTGCGTGACATATGATTAAAGAATTAGGGGCAAAATTGTCATTTGGACATTTCAATACGTGTCGCGCCTGAGACAAAAATGCAAAACTAAATTCCGAGAATAGCCTTGCGAAGTATACTCGTCAATTGAACGAGGATGGGCATCAAGGTAATTCAACCCTTGCCAATCTTCTCTATTGTTCAATGACAAGAGCAACTGCTGGGGCTTCAACCCCGATTCTGTGGGGCATCATCAGGCAAGACAACGACAACCTGGCGAGCGAAGAACAACCCCTGGAGTCTAGTGAAGGTGATGCATCAAACCCGGGAAGGTGAGGATCTTTGTGTCTCAAGGACTCACTGGAAAAGCATGAGAATAGGGGAGGAGGTCGGAGCTTGCAGACCGAAAAAATAGGAAGCTATCTACCGAAAAGGATCAGTAAAATGATCTCGGAGTCAATGCAAGTCCATAACACTTGTTTCTATAGACAGAGAGCCACAGAACTACCATGGCGGCTGGTGTTGGCAAGGACCGGGCATCGGCCCTATAGAACCCAATGCTCAGGGGTCTTTCATGACAAAAAAAGATGCGAAGATGTTGAAGGATTATCGGCGATGGTAACCGGGCACTCAATTGTACGATAGGCCTCATGGAAGCTGGGGGGTGTGGCGGTAGAAGCGAAGATGGAAACTGAGCAGGTCCTGGAGCTCAAGGCTTTTGGTGATTCAATCGATGGTGGATGAGGGAAGAGTGGAGGTTGAAGATGCTCACAGTTGCATTATTTAAGGGCGAGGGTGGCAGAAACCATGTCTGAGTGTCCATGGTGAGAGGAGGGTTGGCCACCAGTTTAGGTGTTTCTTCCCTAGGGCATGAGAGAGTATGAGTTAGGGTTTAAATGAAACGGGGGAGCGAAACGAATTCAATGGAGAAGGAAATTCATGAAATGATGGAGAATTGAGAGAGAAAGAGATTGAGGAAATCATTACTGTGAAATGTATCCCAGACAGTGGAAAGATCGGAGGAGGGAGATGACTTTTAAGCCGTTCGATCATGAGCACATCAAATAATGGCCGTCCGATCGCAGCCAAAAAGGAGAAATGAAAAAGAAACATGTGACAATGTAAATACAACTGAAAGTTAGTTGTGTGTATTTCCTTAAATGAATTGGCATTTAAATCTTAATTAAAACTATATGGCAAATTATTTCATTGATTTAGAGGGTCAAACATGGTCTAAACTACACCAAATTTGGACTGCATGCTCAAACAGGTTTCTAGAATATTCCTACATACTTATATTTACATTTTGTCCATCCTATGCCCATAAATACATTAAAAGTCATTATATTTAATTCAGTGCATAAAAATTGAAATAGGCTATAATATCTTTCCATAATGGTTTCCCTTGACTCCAAAATGAGATGATTACTGAACATCCTATCCTAAGGATTTAATTTGTATCCCTTTTGTACTTTTGTGGGAACATTATCTTGAAGGAGAGAGAAAAGGGAATTAGTGATTGTCTTATTATTAAAATCTATATTAGGAAAGAGGGAAAACTTTTGGGTCAAGACATCTCATTCAATGGTCATGTTTTCAGATTTTCAAGTCTTTTATCCTTTTCTTATACTTTCTTTAATCCTCATAAATGGCAGGAGAGAAAAAGGATTAACATGAGTCAATTGACATATATTATACGCATTGCAATAAGAAATTGAGTCTGAATTTAAGTTTCCTTATCTAATTTTCATATAAGAATTAGTATTATTGGTCTTTTGCACTGAAACCCCTCAACCATTATTATTTAGAAAAGCTCCATTCTAAGTTTTGAATTGGCTTTGAAAAATTGGGATGTGACAACTAGTATCTTGGTCATCTCTATCCATGAATAATTATCCCTTTCTTCTCAGGTTGTGACTACACCCAGTCCTTTCCACTACCATTCACTATTTGTTGCACACAATATTTTGTGGATGAAATTCAAGATATTTTTGCTGATTTCACTTTCTCTTGAGCTCCTACATTTCTCGAATCATATGCACTTGAGCTAACCATGTGTTGAATTGGGAGGCCCCAGTGAAATATTTAGTACTACTCCATTATGGGGTCATAATCTGAATGTTGACCACATTATCTGCATGTTCTACAATGTGTGATCATAGATGCTTAGATTTGATAATATTTTCTTAGTTCTTACAGTAGGTTTGAATTATATATATTTAGGCTTGTTGTACTTGGCATGGGTTATGTTTTTCCTGATGTTGTAGTGTTATCTTTTTACTTCATTTTCTAATCAAATATATGCTTGTGTGCTCCCTTTTGGCTAAAATGAGATATTATGATCCTCCAACTTTGTTGACTGTTTCTATTATTTATATATATGTATCACATTGACATGAAGTATCATACTTAGGGGGGGATCTATATTATACCCCTACCTTTTTTATATAACAAATAGGAAGAAATATACCGTGTGCACATTACAATTTTTGACTAAGATGGATAATCTTGTTATTTCTCTTAGTCTCATGAGATACACATAATTTCCATATAAATTGATGTATATTCACTTGAGAGATGGATGTAATGTTCCACACCTCTTGAGGGATAAGTACTCACATTTTTCTTGGAGATTCATGATACTTGTGCAATATTTTTGGTTGTTTGTCATCTTACAAAAGGGGGAGAATGGTATATAAATTGGATATTATAAAATTTTCTTTTATGATGATGATAACACTTACAATTATGTTTCTAATGTGTTTCAAGTAGTAAGGCATGATTAGAGAAGATGGTTTGTGCTTAATTAAATGTTTTACATATATTTGATCACATTGCACTCATTGTATGTTGTTTGTATAAGGCAAAATTACATCTCTCAAGATATCATGTAAATCAAGCTATGAGTCAACCCCAATTATCTGAAACCCATTTTGATAATTATATTAGGTGTTTAGGATAGTTCGATCTCATTGCAAAAAACATCTTGATATATCTTCCAAAAATTAGAATGACATGTTACATGGAAAATTTTGGTCGAACTCTTTTTTGAATGAGAGACACAACTCGAATGACAGTTAGTCATTGCTAAAATTTGGACACACTGTGCCACTTAGTCGAACTCTTTTTTGAATGAGGTCAAAGTTAATCGCGAATAACTTTGACCGATCGACTCATTACAAATCTTGATATAACAAGTATATGTGCACTAAGCTTGGCTCCAAACCTTACAAAAACTATGTAAACACATACTAATGGTTTTCTATAAATAGGATAGCTTAGGAAGGATACAATAATATGTAAAATTTCTAGAATTGCTATATTGAGCTTAGATACTGAGTTTTCATGTCTTACCAGTGAAAACTCCGAGATCCTCTCAAGTGTCTTAGTCCACAGCAATAGCCTTATTCCTAGTGCTTGTGGATGTGTCTCATAAGCTGGATTATAGGATCTTTGTAGTTGTTATGAGATGAATTGTTGTTTTACTTTCTCTAATTTTGTTCCCTATTGTTCTTGTCTCTTCAGAGTTGATTCTTGTGATAAGGTTTGTCCAAAGGCTTAAACAGATAAGGATTCTTTCATAGCTTACATAATATTTTAGTATTAAAATGTTTTGTTTACCGGATTTGTAGTTTCCAAATGAAGATCTACTTCATTGAAGACTCTAAGATCTGAAATGAAATACAAATGGGTATGCTTGAATCTATAAATGGGTACATATTTTAATCTTCATTGTTTATTAATCTTTTTAGTCTTGTCATTGACTTTTTCATATATATTGCTATTGTGAAACTATGTGCCATTCTATGGATGGGCACCCAAACCCTACTGCCACTAACTCTATAGTCAGTGAGGGTAGGAGGAGGGTAACATATGGTTTCATGAAAAATGGTACTATAGCTTGGAGTATTGAGTGCAGTGGATCTTCATTTGGCAACTAAATATCCAATAAACAAAACATGTTAGTGCAAAATCATTAATTACAATAGGAAAAACATATTTTGAAGTGTATGTCCCTTATACAAACCTGGTATACCTACATGTATTCTCAAGGTAAGGGAACAAGGTTGGGTGCCTTACTTGAGATGTCAAGACAAGGCAGACCATGTCGATAAAAGGATTTTCTAATCTTTGCACCCTTACAGACCCTTCCAATGGGAAGATGGTTCAGAATTTAAAGTCTTGAGTGTAGCAGATCTTCATTTGGAAACTACAAATCCGATGAAAAAAACATATTAATGCTAAAGCATTAAGTACACTATGAAATGAAATACTAATGGGTATACTTGAATCTAGAAATGGGTACATATCTCTATCTCTATTGTTTAGTCATCTCTTTTTTCTTTACTATTCCCTTTTTCATATATATTTCTTGTGTGAAACTATGTTCCATTCTATGGACGGGTGCCCAAACCCTACTGCCACTGACTCTGTATTCAGTGGGGTGGGAGTAGGGTAATAAACAGTTCCATAATAGAGTCTTCTTATTATTTCTCTTCTATAATTGTTAAAGAAGAGGTGAAGTATCCATTCACTTCTACAACTATTAAAGAATAGGTGAAGTGTTCATTCTCTTCTACAACTATGACAGAAGAGGTGTAAACAATTGTACATTGTATTTTGTCATCATGAGGTAAATAAAGGTAAATTGTTGCAAATCCTAGTAGGAAACTACTAGTGGTGGACATACGTCCATTCCTACTCAAATCTCCTTAAATCTTGTATCTCTTATGGAGGGTTTATTGCGTTCACTTCAATTTATTATTGACTTGCATTTGACAATCTTTTTGGTACAAAAACTAATTTTCTCTATTCACTCCCACTAGAACTTTCACACTGCTACCAGTGCACCGCTATTAGTGGTGGTGTCCGAGAACCAAATTTCATCTTTTGGCGGCTAGTTTTGTATTTCCTCTGTTGTTATGCGGCTACTACTAGTGGCATGTGGCAGTGTGCAGCCACTAGTGGTATCGACAGCATGCAACGATTGCTGTTGGTGGGTGTTGTCGAGGCTTCCTACTATTGTCGTTGGTTGTGGCGGTTTTAGCCATAGGGAAAGGAGAAGGGAGTAAGGAGGAAGTTAAACATAGGGAAAGGAGTAATAAGGTTCAATTCTACTACGATACCATGTAGATAGAACACCAATAGTATTAATGATTTATAGTGAGGTATTGGGTCTGCTATATATAGGAGTACATGGATACATGGGTTCACTTAAGTTCTTAAAGAGATCCTTACTTAACCATACTTATGTCATAACATAAATTGTGAATGCAACAGACCTAGGCCCAAATTAACCAATAAAATACTTGTACAAACACATCCATTATCCACACACACCAGCTATCATACCCCAAAGTTATTCTATCACTATCAAATATAACAAGGTGCATATAAAAAATCCATGCATACATCCTATAAGGTAGAATTTGAGGGATACAAAGGATTTCAATTTTTAGAGTGGGTATGTTCACTCTGGGTTCTTTGATATTATAGGATAGTTTTCTAATAAGTAACTATTGTGTTTTAAATCATTTATTTCATTCTTATTTTCTTAATAGGTTTCTCTTCCACTTTGTTTGACCATGAATGTGTTTGAACTCTCTGGACCTTTCCCTCTTTATTGAGCCCCCAATCCTAATTAGCCCGTCATTTTCCTTTTGTAACCCTCAAGTACATTGCTACTACAATGCAAAGTCCTAAACCTAATCACAACTATAAGGCCTCAAAATCAGAGTCAGGGGCTTAAAGTCTATAAATGGTCTAAGAAATTATTCCTTTAAGTAAGCAAAGACATCTACAGAAGTCAACACTTACATACCTATATTTCCATGTATTTATCCACGTGGCTAGTTCCATTAAACTGCCTCATGTTTCTTTATCATATGACTAGGGAAGATCTATGCATGGCTATGCCCTCGACTTCACATATGGTAGGGTTGAGAAGGATATTCTAGCCAACATAATTATTTTCTCACTATATCCTAATTATTCCTTTCAACACATTTGGTGATACATATCACTTAGATCTACTTAGGCGTGTCAAGGATCATAATTACATTTCAATGCATATGGTCCCCTGAGAGATATTAGTGGTTTATCATATAAAAAACTCAATGATAATGAGCCCCTCCTTGGGACTTGAGGTGGTATACCTATAAGCAATACAACTATCTTCACTCACTTTTAAGGTTTGCACATGCTTCATACCAACTTCCTTTATTCTTTCTATTTACCCAAGATCATACTTTTGATTATGGTTATAATATTAATTTCCTTGTTTCTTATTTTTCTATTTCTTCTATCCTACTCATATTCTTCATAGATGGAGAAGGTTGTCTCAATATAACCTGAGGTTTCTAAAATATCTAGGGTTTCTCTTTCAAGAGAAACATACATTGTATAAAACATGTTTGAGATAACCCAATGTTCCTTAAAGTTTTTAGGTTTTCTCTAAAAGAGAACATACATTATAGAATACATGTTTCTTATTTTAAAATGTAAAATTGGAATTTCATATGCTATAGTTGGTAAAAAATGCCTATACTCTATGCTATCCAAAACTCTAATTTTGATTAGAAGAGAAAAGAACTTTAAGGTTTGAAGGAGAGGATTTATGTTTAAGAAAGAAATACATGAGAAAAAGATGATGTTTCAATAAGAATACCTAAAACATATATTATTTTGGGTAATCATTCAACTTTGGTGAGGTAGGGTTCATTGTGTCCTAGGAGTCGTCATAGACCAACTAGTGGCATAAAGGAAAGTTTTTCTAGCCCCTAGTTGTGACCCAATCCTGGATACCATTACCTTTTGGAAATACCCTAATAATTCCTTTACAATAATATAGATCTTTAAAATTACTAATTATCAAAACTTGTTTCAACAAATATGTCGCTGATACTTTTTGCAATGACCCGCACTCCAGTAATCCCCATAAATGGGGACTAGAGAGGTAAGAGTTATTAACTCCTATTTTTTCAAGATCAAGTTCATGAAAATAAACTATTCGTAATCAACATTTACATTAAAAGATAAGATCATAGTTCGACAAAGTGAAGCTCCCAATGGAGGTAAATAATTGGAAAGTAACATCATGAAAAAATTAAATCTATTCGAAATAGTAAGTGGAAATGAAAGACTATCTATATACTCTTGGTTATGTAGATTTCATTTTTTTTTATAGTTACAACTTTACTTTTAAAAATTGGATCTTTAACCTAAAACAACAAAAAACAACCATCAACATATTTATATGTTGTGTATGCGAGTGGAACTACAATAAGCACACATCATTAAAGTATATGCACTAATAAATATCAATAATATTGCAAAAAATAAACCCATACTTATTGATCTTGCTTTTACATCATCTATTCATCGATATGGGTGTCAACCATGTAATCTTATAATATTGTATAGTAAGAAATATTTCCTTCTACTGTTAGTTTTGTTCTTTGAACATAATTGAATATATTGGGTCATATCCTCATGCCAGAATTTTATGTTGTTTTTTGGCATTGGGGATTATTCCTTCTATTCGATTGAGTAAGGAGTGTATCCCCTCTCATGTTTCACTTGTTACATGACCACTCATGTTGCTCTTGTGCAACACTCCTTCACTTAAAAAGAACCTATCCAACTCCATTGGATCCTTCTTTATCACCTACCAACCAAATTAGAAGAAGTTGATTGTCAATCCTCATTTCAATCTATGTCACAACCCATTACTCATATATCTCTCTTGGTGAACAAGCATTTCTTCATCATTAACTCAATCTATTTTTTATTGTGGGTTTATTGGTGCTTACTATTTCTTTATTCCTTCACATAAGGATCATTCCTTCTAGGTTAGAAGTAGATTTCTCCTTGTATTTTGGGAGTGATTTTCTCCCTTAAATACCGTTATTAGATCTGATATTTTGGGTTCAATTGTCATACTAGGTTTAGATGAAACACATGGGTTTTTATAATTACATCATTATAGCAACCAATCCATTTTTTAGAATATACAAAATTCAGGAAACATTGGAAACAAGAACACATTTAGAAGAGTTTAATCATAAATAACCCACATATATAGTTCAAGACGAATGAATGTCTAAGCATATAAAGCAATTGTTAAATATGTGAATAATACATAACATCTAGGTATTACTAACATGTTTATCCATACATCATTATGGTTTGGGATCTCCATGGCTTTTTTAGTTTAAAATAATGGTTCTAAACCTTACTTCTCATGTAAATACATGATATTTACAATAATTTTTTTACAAATTATATCAAAAATACAAATAAAATATTTACATTTATGCTTTAGACAGAGTTCACAAAAACCTAAACATAAGGAATGTAAAATTAACATTTACATTGATCCTATCTACTCTGCACTCTACAGAGGAAATCTCCTACATGTCTCTTCAATGTCTTCATTGTATCATTTTCCATCGATTCCCATAGGGAGTAAATCCACACATGAACCAAAGTAAGGGTTTGGGTCAACAAATTTGGCAATAAATCTTTATTATTGAGCTATTTAAATAAATATGAACAAGAGGATATTCAATGTCCTACATGTCTACTCTGCACTCTACAGAGGAAATCTCCTACATGTCTCTTCAATGTCTTCATTGTATCATTTTCCATCGATTCCCATAGGGAGTAAATCCACACATGAACCAAAGTAAGGGTTTGGGTCAACAAATTTGGCAATAAATCTTTATTATTGAGCTATTTAAATAAATATGAACAAGAGGATATTCAAAATATTTAAAAATTAGGTCAGAGCTATTTGGGGGACTAAGGTCAATAAATTAAAGATTTCAAGGATGAAAAAGATAGAATAAGTTATCGCATTTGTAATAATATTCACAAAACAAGATGTACTCAAGAGTATGAAAATTTTCAAATATCAAAATATTCAACATTTAATTATTCTTCTAGCAAATAGTATCTAATATTTTGTCTTAGTTAGGGTTAGGTGTCTACTATTCTCCCCTTTATGATCCAATGGCACTTTTTCTTGTGGGTGTGATCAGTACTGGAGGAACTATATGTCCTTTATCCTTGGCGCACGACTGGGAGATATGACCCACTAAATTAGGGAGCTAAATATCTAGACAATACTTCAATTGTGTGCCAATGTACAAATTCAAATATGATTCAATCATTCAACCATATCCATTATTCAAAGTAGTTAGGGTGACCTTCAAGAGGAGACACAAGGATAATAAAAAATTGGGTTCACCACTTGCTAAAATTCTATGAATGAAATTCTATAGGTATAAATAGAACAATAATTAAAATACAGAGTTTAATACCTAAAGACTCCAAACTTTACATAAACCACTATTGGAGTGACTCCACGAATTTTTGAAGACAAAGCTACAGATCATGTGCTCAAATTCATCTTCAATGATCTACATTGGGGATAAGCTAGGAAGTGTTCCAGTCTGCGGGAAACTACCAAATCTGATGGGGAACCCCATTGAGGAAGAAGAAGACCAGAGGAGAAAATGATAATTCATTATATTAATTCATATTCAACTGCCTGGGACAATCCCCCAAGGTCTGTATATATACTCGAAGACATGAAATCCTAGAACTGACTTAATGCATATATCTCCCAACAAAAATGAAATTAAAAATAAAGCTTTTAAAATTACAACTAAGTGCATGTAACTAGATAAATTGCACTTAGATCCCTACATATAAAAATAACACAAATAAATCTAACTAAGTGGACTTCATCCTACATCAACTCCCCTTGGGTTTGAAAGAGGAGCTGTCAGTGAGTCAGGTTTGGGCCCCAAAATACCTTGCCACATGGTTGCTGAAGGGATGTCACATAACACTTACTCAAGTAGGGAACGTCGTGCGGGGATCCACCTGAAACAATGTCCAGACATGTTGAATGAGTAGGTGTTTTCGAGTCCATCATGAATGGTGTGTCTATCGTACTGCCAAGGGTGACCTAGCATAATTTGGGCCACCTGTAGGGGAGTGACATCACAATATATGTGATCCTTATATACACCATGGTATGAAAAGTGGACCAAACAACGATGTGTCACATGGTGTATAGTGTTGTCAAACCAGCACAAGTGGTAAGGTTGAGGAAGTGACTTGGTCTGCAAATTGAATGCATCCACTAAGGTTGTAGAGACTACATTGGTGGTCCAACCACCATCAATAGTGAGAGTACATATGCGGTCCTAGCACTCGACGTGAGAGGAAAACAAAGATGAGCGACTCAAATTAGGATCAAGACCCCTATTGGAAAGGAGAAGTATGGAGGTTTGTTGAAACCCCATTCATCATCATCGCTAGGATCATTGATGGGGAAAACATCCTCGTACTAGATGTTGTCCTCTTTTGTATCATGAAATAATTGTTAAGATTGGGACATTGTGATGAACGATGTCCATAACCCTGACATGTGAAACATTGAAGCGTCTTCTACACCATGGGTTGTCTGGATGATGATGTTGACGTTGTACTAGAGGTCGTGGATCCCGATTGTGGTAGTGGTAGGAAAGCACGACAAGTAGGTGTAAATTGCAATGAAGGTCAACATCTTAGATCGTCCTCAATTTGCATAGCGACCTGCACTACATCCTCAATCCTGTTGAAGATGGATGTATCTAGATTCTTTGCAATTTTGTGAGTGAGCGCCAACGGAAATTAGTGATCAACATGGCCTCATCAGTTTGGACACCAGAACAATGGAATAGCTCATAAATTTTTTGTGTGCACTCGAACACTGATTTGGTACCTTGCTTGAGCTGTGTGAATTGGATGTAGAGATGATGGCGATAACCATGAGGTAGGAAATGTTTATTGATGGCATATTGGAGGACAACCTCTCAGGTGAGTGCGGAAGAGATTTCCACCACGCAAGGGCTCCACCTTTCAGATTTTCTGTCACGAAAAGTAGCTTTTGTGCGTCCGTAAGTTGATCAAGGAGTTTGGAAGTATTAATAATGTTATGGAACTAATCGAGGAGTATATCAGGGCGACAACCTCCGGAGTAATCATTGACCTCCGATTTGATTGCACGCTCTGGACGGTACCCTTGAGGTTGGTGTTGTCAAGTAGTGGCAATGATGTTCAGTTCCTTAATATCTTGAATATGTTGATCTTGCAATTGTTCCACAATCTGTAGGGGTGCATCAATATTAGTTTGAGTTTGCATCATTATGTCAAGTTTTTGGTTTATCATGGATGATTGTTCCGTAAAAGTTGCAAACTGCTTGTTTGCATAGATCTTATAATTGTTAAACTCATCCTTAGTAACCATGTTTGATTTATAGATAGATGAAGGGGAAAAGATGGGTCAAAGAAGAACAAGACCGGCCAACAGACAAGTTGGAACTCTGTTGGGTGTTGGTTCACAGGAAAATAAAAGGGAGCTAATATTGGAGATATGCGGTACTGAGGAGAGTGTTGGGATCAACGACGAGGGGAAGCAGTGGACGTGATCATAGCCCGGAGATCTGTGAGCAGTGAACATTGAAGGGGATCTGGAGCGGCGGGTGTGGCAGCGGACGGGTGTTGGGGCAGTGGACGGGTGTGGTTGGGGAAGTGTGAGTCGGGATCTGGTGAAACCAGGCAGACGGAGAGGAACGAGCCAAAATCATGCGCCTTGGGTCTGTGTTGTTGGTGCTGTGACCATGCACGTCAGATAGCAGGGAAAGGAAGATGGCCGAAGCGACGGGGGTATGCTGGGCGGGATCTGAAGAGGACGCTAGTGGGAGTCAAGTTGAGGAGACTGAGGGTCTGGTCGGTGGTGTTGCTGCCTTCGGGAAGCAGGTTGCGGGAGTAGTGGATGTTTTACGGATGGAAGGGAGAATCAGGCATTGTGGAAGGAACCATGGAAGGAGGTGGGAGGGGTAAGCGGAGGATCATGCAAGTGATGGGAAAGCGACGAACATGAAGATTTGGGCGCCAAGATGGGAAGAAGATCGGGAAGGGGTTGCGTTTAGGTCAGGCGTCACTGATGGTAGTAGATTTGTAGTTCATAATGTGAACGGTAAGTCTGCTGCGGACAATGAAGTGGAGGCGGATGGGAGAAGCTGCTGAAACAGGGAAGGGGTAATGAGGATCTGGAGCGGTGGAAACGGAAGGAGGTAGAAAAAGAAAAGTGATTTTTGACGAGCACGGCTGGTATGTTTGTTCGGGAAAGTGATAATACAAGGAAGAAGATAGAGGAACCATTCTCTAAAAGATTAGGGTTTGACTTGATACCATGGGGAGACCCATCGAGAAAGATTACAAGTGAAGAAAACGACAGTTCATTAAACTAATTCATATTCAACTGCCTCGGACAAACCCAAGGCCGGTATATATATTGAAAGGCATGAAATCTTAGACCTGACTTAATTGCATATTTCTCCCAAAAAATATGAAATTTAAAACAAAGCTTTTAAAGTTCCAACTAAGTATATGTGACTAGATAATTTGCACTTAGTTCCCTACATATAAAAATGACACAAATAAATGTAATTAAGTGGACTTCGACCTGCATCAAAACCTTTTTCAAATCTAATGATGAATCAATTATAGTCACAAACAAATTAGGAACCCGTTTTTTGGTGGACTTTTCTCCATCTTTACAATGTTTGGGTGGTGGTGGAAAACTGAGACTATTCATTGTGGCTTGACGAGATTATAGATCATTTGAAGTTGTCATTGGAATATGAAAGTTCTAGATTTGCTAGAGGGTAGTCACTGACATAGGAGGGGAAGATCCTATCTCCTCTTGATCCTAAGGTTCTTTGGCCTTTCTAAGATCAAGGGGGTCGAAATGGGTTGTTCATATTTTTAGAGGTAGAGAGGGCTTGAATGATGGGCTTCACTGCTATGTTGCAGGTCCAACAATGGTGGTGACAGGCCTTGATAGTGGTGGTGGTTCTCATATCTCTGCTTGTCATTAAGAGGTTGGAGCTTTAGCAAGTGGATGTCCAGTGGTGTCTGTAGATGCACTACAATTGATTGTAGGCATGGAAGTGTAACTCTGACAGTGGAGATAACAAGGTCTTAGAAACTGATAGTGAGATCTTAAATTTTAGATTGTCATCAATATTAAAGGGATTTCTTCATGAAGTAGAGGTAGGTTGATTGGAAGATAGGCTGAGTGTGAGGAGGCCTTGGAGTCATGCGTTTTGGTTCCAACCGTGACATGGATGAGGAGGTGTCATGGTTTCAGGCCTTCAGGGATCATCAATGTCAATCAATTGTGATGAAATAGTCATCATCACAGAAGGTTGGGTAAAGGAGATCTGGGCTTCAAGTAATCATCTAGTTGATTCAAAGGGCACATGGACTCTCTATGTTGAGTTTTACACAGTTGTTGGCTCACCACTAGGCACTGCAACAGGTGGCAGGATTTTCCTACTACATCTACTAGGTGAAAGGGGAGGAGGAACATAGATATTAGGGTTTAAGGAACTCAAGGATTAAGGGAAGATATAGATAGAAGGGGAGGAAGAGGATAGGGCAAGATGGGAGAACAAATATCATTGTTAATGGTGCCAGTTCCTTGTACGAGGAGGAAGACACAAAGTTGTGTCTGGGGAAACACATAGACTAGAGACTTCAGCAAAATACTAACAGAAAAAAGTGTGGTATTAATGGAATCAATTTCATAAGTTCTACTATCGATTAACTGAAGGTTCAAACAAAATGTAAATGAGATGGAATTTGGAACAAAGGTAGGTTAATATTCGAAGGACCAACTAAATGAAATGTTAAATCTCTAAATCAGGGCTATAGTCTAGTCTATTACTTTACTTTTATCATAAGTAACTTTTCCAATATTATCTAATATTTTTATGTAACATTGTTAATTAATTGCAAAGACTTTCAAACTCAATATCACTCTATGAGTACAAGTTGCAATACTTGATATCAAATGGGTTCATGGGACAAAAATTGAGGGTCTAATTTGCAAAAAAAATTCAAGAGAGGAGAGTAGATTCATTTAGACACACAAAACTCAAACAAAGACTAATTCACATCATAGAAAATGTTAGATTATCAAAATAAACAAATGATACTTTGAATGAAGGATTGATTTGTAAATTTTATCAAGTTACGGAAAATTTTCTGAATTATAACTCAAAATATATTTAGTACCCAGAATTGGGTATATTACAACACTCCAACCCTCAATAAGATTTAATCCTCAAAATTGACATTCTATGGTGTACTTGGGTACTACTCTCCACCTCTTCAAAGGATCCAAATAGAAATTTATATAGGCATGTTAGCTAAAATGTAGTATCCTTCATCAAACTGTAGGTTTGAAGGTTTTCATGTGAGTCTCCTTTAGGTTTTTTCTCATATCAACTTTATTGTGACATAGCTCAAGAAATCATCGATAAAATTCTATAAATTCATTGGTCTTTGTATATTTAATATTATAAAGAAACTAATTTCTCAATAGGAAAAGTGTTTAATACAAAACTAAAAAATGGCCAAAATTAGTGTGAGAACTTAGTCAAAATCACCTCATACCAACATTTCCCATCTAAACACTTGATGCATTAGTGAAAATAACTTTTACATGGAACTTAAAGGGTCACTAGAATACCTTCACTTAGGGCATAGGAAAGAAGGATATTACTTTCTACCAAACCAGGCTTACAAATTCAACCTTGGCACCCTATACAACTTTTCACCTTCCCTTATCCCAAACTTGTTAACTACTAAGTTGTTCAAAAGTTGTAACTATACAATCCATCACTTTTTTTGACATGTTGATTTAGGTTAGTGGCTTTGTTTGGGATTTATGATTTTTCTAAGTAGTAGAATTTTCCTTGTACAAGACGATATGCAAAGTAAGGAATCTCCACCACCACCTAAGTGGTTGGGAGTAATTATGCATCACGAAACATCCTTTCTTAAACCCCTCATCCCATTCCACTTACATGGTAATGCTCTTCCCCATTAATTTTTGTATTAGACAATTTTGAGTAGACTTAATTCCAGCTAAGTTTCTATTTCTATCATAGGTATACAAAGCTAACAAACTAGGGTCGGTTGTAAACTATATGTTTTAGGTTTACTAGCTATTTAAACCTAATTTTGATGATACATGCATGAGTGTCGACTGAATGTAGCTCTGATACCATGTTGTGAAGTCCAAATCTTTACCATCAAAGTTTACAAAATATATCAAAATATATGAACAATCTTTGACAGTCATGCTTTACACATAATTCACATAATCCTATACATAAAGATTGAAAAATTAAAACATACATGGATCCTATCCACTCATGACTTCTTTGGTATCACCTTTATATGAATTTTCATAGGGAATAAATGGACCAAATTATGGGTTGGTCAGCAAAGCTAGTACATATTTATTATTGAGCTATTGAAATAAATTTAAAAATAGGATTCAAAATATTTAAAAATTAGTTAAGGACTATTTGGTAAAATAAGCTCAAAAGGTTAAGGAATTCAAGGATATAAAAGATTAAATTATAAGATTGTAAACTACGAAATTTGCAATATTATTCAAAAAATAAGATATACTCAGGAGAATCAATAATTCAAAATTTCAAGATAGAAAAACATTTAATATTAATGATTCATCCATTACCACATTTTACCTAATATTTTTTCTTCATCAGAACTAGGTGCTTAGTGTTCTTCCCTCTATGAGAGAATGACACTTTCTCCTCTAGGGTTAAATAGTACTGTGGGACCTCTATGTCCATTATCCACTGGAGTAGTGTTGGGAAATATGGTAGGTCAAATCAAGGAGCCAAATCTCTAGCCTAGGGCTGAGCATCGGTCCAGAACCGGACCGGACCGCGGACCGGATTTCAACAAATATATGGACCGTAGACCGGACCATTTCGAGGTAGGACCGGACAGGGACCGGATCGGCCCGAACCGTTTGGACCGTAATCAACCTATTTTACATGTTTTACAACTTATTTAATTGTACAAAGTTGATAATATTAGTCACTTCTAACAATTATATAACTTTAGTATCAAACATTTATACTAGTGGTGCTTATATATATACTTTATTTGTAGTTATTGTAGAATACACCTTCAAATATACATGAATTTTATATAAAAGTCAATCTACGGTCTGGACCGGACCGGACCGGTTTTGGACCGGACCAGACCAAAGATCGAACTCATTGAAATTCTCAGACCGCAGACCAAACCGAACTCAAAATGGACCGGACCAGACCGGACCGAATTGAGCAGTCCGGTCTGATTTTGTGGTCTGGACCAATAATTGCTCACCCCTACTCTAGCCAATATTCAAATTGTGTTCCAATGTAAAAATCTATATCTAATCAATCATTCAACAATACAAAATATTCAAAGTAGTTGTGGTGACATTTAAGAGGAGAGACAAGGCTAAAAAATAATTTTGGTTCACCAGTTTCTATACTTCTATTAATAAAATTCAAGAGGGATAAAATTGCACAATATTTGAAATAGAGAGTTCAGTACCTTAACACTCCAAAGTTTGCATGAACCACAATTGGAGTGACTCCATATGTAATGCACGGGCCCACTGCCCAAGGCTCTAGTAGAGTTTCAAGAATGACGACTGTCCCCACAGACCACCACTAGCCTTAACTGTGCGCTTTGTCCTCACTCACGTGCATGCCAGTATCAACTTCTCGATAGGTCACCCATCCCAATACTACTCCAAGCTGAGCACGCTTAACTATGGAGTTCTTAGTGATGGACTCCCGGAAAAAGACGTGCACCTTGGTGATATGGGTAGTCCAATCATTCCTTATAAGATATTTTTATCCAAGGCCTCAAATCCTGGGATGTTACAATCTCCCCCACTTAGACTCTTGACGTCCTCGTCAAGGTTCAACTATAAGGCCTCATAATCTCTTCCCCATTTCAGTGTAAACCCACAATGGTCCATGAACACCCAGCTCCCGGTCATAGAATACCAACGTAAGGGTGGCTACGTCAACCATGGACAACCCTTTCCTACATGCCTGGACCGCACGGCTCAAGACTGGCATGCCATGCCCATGTGGGCCCCACCTACTGGAGAGGAATTGGCTCTGATACCATTTGTAACTCCCGAGCCCACTGCCCAAGGCTCTAGTAGAGTTTCAGGAGTGACGACTGTCCCCACAGACCACCACTAGCCTTAACTGTACACTTTTTCCTCACTCACGCGCATGCCATGATCAACTTCCCGACAGGTCACCCATCCCAATACTACTCCAAGATGAGCACGTTTAACTATGGAGTTCTTAGTGATGGGCTCCCGGAAAAGGAGGTGCACCTTGGTGATATGTGTAGTCCAATCATTCCTTATATGATCTTTTTATCCAAGGCCTCAAATCCTGGGATGTTACACCATGAATTGATGAAGACCATGGTCACTACAAAAAAAAGGGTCTTTAACTATAAAAAAAATTTGTAGTGAAAACCCTATATTTTGTAGCTAAAGGCTTTAACTACATATTTCTTTACACATACAAGTTGTAGTATATGCTCGTATAGCTAAAGCCTTTAACTATATTTTTCAAATATGTAGTTAGATAATCCATTCACTACAAATTCATATGTATCCAGAAGCGTAGCTAGATATTATCCTTACATATTTAAATATAAGTATAATTATAGCTAAATGTATGACTACAATTGCATATATAGTTAGTATGTAGCAAAAACATGAAGTTAATACATTTTATATGTATTTAGTGTGTAGGGAAAGGCAGTAGTTACTATATGCATATATATGTAGTTGATTATGCATCTAGCTACATATGTAGTGCCATTTAGTACACATACATATATGCTTAGGTCGACTATATATTCTTATATATATATATATATATCTATATATATAAATATAGATATATATATATATAGAGAGAGAGAGAGAGAGAGTAATTTGTTAGTACATAAGCTCTTATAGTAACAAAATTGTAGTATTTAGAGCAAGTTATGCTCATTATGCCAACAATCTTACTTTCATTTATAATGAAACGTCGAATGTACATGGGGATGACGTATACCTTGCCCCTATTACACAATGTGTACAAAGAAAAGTATATACATATATCAATGATTCAGTGGTCTACTAACATCTTTGCAAAAGAGTTGTGTCTTTCTCAGCCAGTTTTAACATCCTTATTGTCTTCTTCTTTTGTTTGAGCTCTTGTTGTTCGGTTAGCATCGTCCAAAAGCACCCGAGATAAGAATTTGAAATGAACCTTCTAAGCAGAGAGAAGGAATATCATCCATATGAAGTTGTTCACTATGTTTGCAGATGTTGACAGTGGTTGTTCAAATTTATACATAGGTCTACGAAATGCAGTCTTCTCATAGCAGCAAAGAACCATATCAAATTGCAACATATCATGATACATTGTTGTGTTGGTGGCTGTTGCTACAGCTGTGACTGGGCAGGACTGGGCTTCAAATGGAGATGCATCATCATGCTTCACAGGAGAGCACCTATTGCACTGGGGCTATCTTAGAAACTTCTTATGCTTTGTATCTTAATTCTTGACGTTGTTAAACTCAATCTCTAATTCGGGCAATGGAAGTTGCTACGATGGTGAAGCTTGTACTTTTCTTAAATCTGAAAATAAGGTTCTACAAATGGGGATGCATTAAAAATAAGGTAAAGATCATCCAAATAGTTTAATAAAGATATATAAGCATTCATACATGGCATAAATGAAGGTTGCTATGAGAATAAGATGACAGAATTAGTACCTTGAAGAGACGAGAAGTATCTAGGCAGATCATCCTTGTTTTGTTGCAGCCCAAGCATTGTATGGGAGAGTTGTAAGATAGTTCACTTACACCATTGAGGCTTGCCATGTCCAGAATTTTCAGTCTATAACCTGCACAATAAGGTCATTCATTTAGACCATTTGAAAGTACAACCCAATAACATTATTAGTTCTAAATTATACCAGATGTACAACCGTCGTAGTACTCTGTCATATTCATTTTTATATGTAAAAGGACCACCGCGTAGTTGTTCCCAATTTGTTACAACTTGTGAATCCTGTCACTAGTTGTTAGTGTTCTATTAACTCTTCATCTCAAGGAGACTCTACATCAACAATAACAATACTAGTTCCCTACTTAGGATGGTGTTTTCTCTGTTAAGCCAGCATATTGGTCAGGTACCAATTGTGGAACTGCGGACTAGCTCGGACAAGGCTCTAGAAACCATGACATCTGGGAGCTTATATGGAAAATCAAAGCACCACCAAGACTTCATCAATTACATGGAGATTATGTTCAAACCACCTACATATAAAAAACATATTAGCCAAGAAGCATATGAATATGGACATCAGATGCAGTTTATGTAATCAATGCAGTTTATGTAATCATACGGACATCAGATGTAGTTTATGTAATCATAAAGTCAAATCATAGATATTTGAGACAATCATATTACCAGAGGAAAGAACTTCTCTTCTATGTGTCTAACCAGGTCACCTCACTAGAAACAAAGATAAAATGGTTGAACTTACCAAGAGAAAGCAAACCATCTACATACCAAATAGGATACACATTCCTCCTGGTCCTGGGCCACATGATCTACATTGGCAAGTGTTGCAGTGGAAGAGGTGGACAGTCATCATCAATCAAATCATTCATTGACCCTTGCAGATTTACATTGTAGGTCAGGTCATGATCCTTGAAAATCCCATTGGTGAGCCCAAGCCTCCCCCTCACTCATTCCATCATAGTTTGGGGATATCATTACACATCCTCTCCTTATTTTAGGCTTTTAGTTGTTGAGTCTATAAGCATGTTTTGTAAATTTTCTTTTGGCCACGAAAGAGTCACTATCTGAGGTAGAAATTTTATGGAATCAAAGTTAAATATGATCATCTATATATCTGCCATAAAAAATAAGATAAAAAACCAAAGAAGTTAGGCATGTTGTACATAATATTTAAGAGTGATTTGAGTGAGTGTATGGTCTAATGCATCTAAAGATATATATAACCTCATTTCTATTGGAATAGCATAGACACTTGATGTTGTATCTGATCTGAAAGGCACTAAACATTTCTGATTGCTACATCATCAAAAATTTATGACTAGGCCCCATTTGTGATTATCACAACACACCCAGTTGGTATAAGAAGCATTTATTTTCACAAATAAAAATTGCTTATGTCAGAAAAATGTAATGTTATAAGATGACATACACTTGCAAAAAGACTAAAAATGACCATTTAAGGTTTATGAGTAAATCAGCCATCATAATGCATGGTGGATGATAGTATGATTGCTAATGTTTATGGATGTGTTATGGGGAGCCTGGAAACGTTTAGGCTATTGGAAAATGACCATTTAAGGTTTATGAGTGTGTTATGTTGCCAACAACTTAAGTTTCCCAATTGAATATAGATCTTCTCATCTATTTCTTTATTGGATAAGCAAGCCTGGTTGGGAGATACAACACCCCCCCATTACTCAATGCGGTGAATCATCTCACTGTTCTAGAATCTTGCTCAATTTTCCTTGTTCACAAGAGGGAAAGAAACAATATGTTAACCAAATGGATGAGTTTGGTAAAGGGTTAATGTACCCTTTTAGTTATTAAGATCTTTATTATTGGGAATATCCAACTAATTCTAAAATCTAGATCTACCACTAGAACAAGAATGCTAGCTGATTAATGTCTATGAAATTACTTCTAAACAAAAGTATATTTCTAATATGTTTGCCTATAGTTATATGTTGCATACCTATGTAAGATGTGATGAAGTTTTCCTTGTTGATGGCAGATGCATGAGGATCCTTTATATCATTTGCATCATGTATGTCTTCCAAAGATAGAGATCATAGAAGAGTGAGTGTGTCATCGTCTAGTTTGCAAGTAGTAGTGTCTATCTCCACCTTCATACTCCCCACTATCATCTATAGCTTCCTGAGATCTTGTAATATAAAGCAATAAGGTCGACCATTCTCTAAGTAATTACATTTACACCTTCACAATGGAGTGTCATGTTAGTTTTATTAATGAAACATGCAGTAAACCAACCAGAGAATTCTAGGCATCTAAACATCACTGATGTAGATTTGATAATCAGCGAGCTACAAATATGTAAACTTCATTCTCATTTTTAGAGCTGAAATAAGACAACAGCAATCATAGGAAAGTACCCAGCCAAAAAAATCAGCCCCTCATTCACAAACAAAAAGGCAAGTAACCTAGCCAACAAGTGTTGGCAAAAGATCAAAAAAGGAAAAAGTCAATTTATATATAACACCATAATGCATAAGGAAGTTTTTGTCAATAGTAAGTCAACTCAGTGTTATTGTCCTGATAAAGTGGATTTGCAATGCTTTGGTTTGAATTAGAACCCGAATGAAAGCAAAAACAAGGCAAAAGTAGTGGGATATAGGTTGGCAAGCACCAAGTGAAATTGTAAAATTACATAAGTAGGCTAACTGTCAAGAATAAATTTAAGATCTAGGCACCATCAAGATGATGGAATTCTCAAAACGTGAAAACAACTATAGCATACTGCATTAAGCTTTTTTCTCTTGATGAACACTGCAGTATGTCAAGAAAGAATTCACAAATCACACTAGTGGAGTTGTCATGGCAGTGGTACAATCAATAAAACACACAAATCATACTTGTCAAGGTGCTAAGGTGTCAAAAAAGATTATTGGTCGGGCTACATACTCAAAATCCAATTATTTGAATGCATATTATGATGTATCTATATTCTTAGATGTAAAGTGTGGAGGTCACTAGGGTAGATTACAATATGATGCTATATATATAGAAGTGTACAAAAATTATAAGCAACTACAATGTTTGTCTACTAATAAGGATATTAATATTCAGGGGCTTGAAGTATATATATCATATTCATGATAATTTATAAAGTTTGTGACTTGTCTAAATAGAATGTATTTGATGTGTAGACCTACTGTGATGTCACTATGGACATGTCTTTCATATGAGTTTAGTATCAACCTGCTGCTCTGCCTACTTAATTCATTTGGATGGGTACTTCTACTCTTGTGAGGTGGATGATCAGTTATATACTTGAGAAAATAATGAGCAGTGAAAATAAAGTGATGGATAAGAATATATTGTTTAGGAATATGGAAAAGAGTATACTATTTAGAAGCTTTATACCTTGTTCAGTGAATGGTATTTGACTTATTACATTACTGAATTTGCTTATTGATTCAAGAAAAGAGATATGTAATACATCCATTTTGCAGTAGACCTTACAACACCTATACCTTACAACAGCAGTACCTTGGCAGTCAGCAACATCATTATCACTGACCTATATGAACAATCAAAGCCTAACCTAGAAGAGTGAAATTTGCAGGAATTGTCTAACAAACACCCAATTGGTGTGTAAGTCATAGAGATTAGCTTCTACAGAATGTATCAAAAACTTTTGATATCTTCCAAGATGGAATTACCACTATATCATAGAGGTTCATTTTAGAAATGTTGCCAACAAGAAATCAATACCATTATGATTGTCCACAGGAATGAACAAGCGTTACCTGGTAAATAAAAAAATGATAGGGATTCTGGGATCTTGTAGGGGAAAATCCCATTACAAATGACAAGAACTGAGAGGCATTGGGTCCATCAAGAAGTTTCCTGGTCCTTGGCAAAACTGAAATAGAACAATGGTTGGTCAAGGTTGAAAACAAGAGTAGAAAAATCAGCATCTTGTCCACCATTTGTCATGTCAATTGTAGTCAGACCAATTCTACACAATAACCCTACTTCAGTAAGAAAGTTTCAGAAGGTTTTATTAGATGGAAGACAAATAATAAGAACCTTCAAATTTAGTTCAAGCAAGCATCTTTATAAGGTGGCAAGAAGGCTTTATGGGAAATAAAATGCAACCAAAAGTCAAATTTAGTTCATACCTCATCAATTAAGACCTCTTGATACCTCCTTGAATAAGCACAAAGATGAGCTCACCCTACAGTTAAGGGGTCTTGGCCACATCTTGCTTTATGCCAACCCCTTTGTGGGTCTTAGCCATATCTTGTTGGGTCTTGGCGACCTGAAAGGGACTCAGCACAAAAGCTAAAACCTTCCTTTGACTCCAAGATAGCATGAAAGAAGAAGGTGAAGCATGTCAAACTGTCAAAAAGAAGATAGAGGAGGAATACATTAAGGAATACTTAGAAGGAGAAATTGTTTTTGTGGTGGCTGCGTGCTCTTCCTTCCGATCAATGTCTTTAATGGTTATTCTTAAACTTGTGAAACCATTTACATTTATTAGAGGTATAGAAACTTAATAGGCTTGATCATTGAACTATAAAGAAAACTTTTCCAGCCAGAACCAAGAAATCAACCAAACCTTAAAAACTCAGTTATTAGCCTTCACTTTCTTAAGCAACAAGATGGAAATCACCAATTCTAGGCTGGGCTATTATCAATGTTGACACTGTAGTTAAAATGAACCAAGGAATGCAGAGCACTACTCATTTCCACGTTCGACAAAGTGAATGAGTGCATCGCTCTCCACAGCTTTAATAAGACATGGTAGCTTTCGTCGTTGTCACACACTGAAGTTGTACTGTATATTGCATTTACCCATTGGTTTCTGAGTGGAAAACTTCGCTAGTGTTAGTACAGTAACGACTGAGCTGCCCGTACTATATTAAAGTCTGGCTGCATTAACAAGTTAGTATAGGCGGCTACTGGACATTGTGTCGAACACAACATATGTTGATAGAGACAATCGTGGATTTTAGAACTACAGTGAATTATATACATGACACACTATCATGTCTAACACTCTACAAAAAATACTGTATAGATCAACCAACACAGCTTAACGGTTGAGTAATAATATGCATCGAGACAAATTGGTTTGTATAGGATGCTATTTTAACGTATATCATTATAGACTCTTTTCATAAAAAATAAAACCATGCAAGTGCTATGATATCTTACTGAGCACAACACAGGTATAGGGCAAAACTATCTAGGCAAAACTATCTATCTTCAGTATACTAATATGTAGGAAATCACCAACACTAAGTATCATTGGTACAAGAAGATATTGGTAAGGAATGGGTAGTAGGATGCAACCTACAATAAACTCCAAAAGGTCCCAAAATAGGGGAAGTGACAAGTGTATTTCCTTATAATATTAAATTGCAAGATCTAATCATGAACGTTGAAACTAATAGAAAGTAATAAATAATAACCCAATGAGCTCACGCTACTACATTTACTCCATCCACTCATCTCAGTGGTATTTATCCACCACTACCAAACCGACTTGCTTTCTATAAATAGCAATGTCTGATTTGAACTTCAACCGTTCCACCTCAAGTTCAGACCATTTCATTTGTCTGTCTTCCTTACCTTATATCTCTTTTCTGCTTCATTCACATTCTTTGTCACATAACAGACTTTAACAAGAAGATATGATTAAACTTCTTTAAAAGTTAGATAGAATTGGATCTCTCTTTAAAATGCACTTATAGAAACAATCTCTAGTCAAATTTTTTTTTAGTCAACCAAAATTTTCTGGTTCTTCTGAAAGACTGACCAAGTTACTGGTCTTTGTAGTCTCTTAATAGCAATATAGGGAAGTCTTTTATAATACATTTTCGATTTTCAATGTACGAAGGCATTGACATAAGACTTTGGAAAATGGTAAGTCAAATGGAATAGACATTAAAAATTGGCAATTAGTAGCGGGGTGACGAGCACATATCCGGACCTGTTGTATTTCCTCCTATGGTAGCCATGACCTGGATAAACAAGAAGCAACAGAATGCAAAATGCAAAATTTAAGCATGTGTTTAGGGAGACTTTACAATGAGGAAACTTACTATGAACAGAGACTGCAAAACAAAATTTAAAAATGATAAACAACTCTGAGTAATGAAGATGATTTCATGACACTATGCAATGAGGAAAGTTACTCTGAACATAGAATGCAAAACAAAATTTGAAAAAAGAATGGTTAGATGTTGAAGACTAGGTGAGACACAACAGCTGTAAAAAAGCAACCATGAGAAATCCCTGAAGATTTTGAAGGTTGACAACATTGTAAACAGACTGAAAAAAAAGAAGAATACATGATATTTGCATTAATAAGTAGGCTCAAGAAATTGCAAAGAAGATACGCATGTAAACGTAATAAATCTATAACTCTCTATAGTTAATAGTATATGATGCCAGTCCTAATATCAACCTATATAGGTAAACCCACTCTACGTATCAATTGCAAAGAATGCAGTTGCACTTCTTCAAAGTATATCTTGTTCATACTCGTCAAACATTTTCTTTTAGGTTTTAGGGCCAGAATGACTACCGACACATGTCGAACAACTATCTTTAACATTCCAATGTCTCCAATATACCATAGCAAGGATACTCTATACTTTAATAAACAAATCTTCACTTAGGTTATCAAGCTAGATTTTATAAACAATTCAGAATATATGTTCAATATCCAAAAAATAAAATAAAAAGAATAAAGATACAGAATTACATAAAAATAATGAAAGCCTTAGTCAAAACACAGAATAGTTTCCCACATGTATTTGGAACTCTCTCTGGTGAACCCCATACTAACTCATCTAGAAGCAAACTGTATTTAATAATACATCTCTCTTTTTTCCCCAATCTGTAGCAAGAAATAATGAATATTTTAGCATTGCCTTCCATGGATATTCACTATCTCTCTTACACACACCCAGAATAGTATGTGCAACAAATTCATCTCAGGTAATCAATTATAGGTAATCTACCAGGCACTGCCTTCCACTCAACATTTGAACTCGTTGTAAAGAAATTTAAGGACCATAGCCATTTGTATTTCTCATGTTAGACTCTTTTATTCTGGTAGCTTCCCAAACATCCTAAGTTATAACATTAAGAATGTTTTCGATTTCCATCTAATCCTCATCACCATTTACACTGACCACATTAGAATTCTTCAAACTCATGTACATAATTTTTTCAATGCCCACAAAGTCATTATAGATAAAAAGTACTAGGCAACCGAGGATCCATCCAAAGTTTTATATTATCCGCATTACCTAGAGTATAGGATATTAGAGGTAAGAGAGCTCATCTAAATCATAATTGATTAACTACCCAAGTGACATGTAACTTCACTAAATTCATGCTTGCCCCTAACCAACATGCTGGTGACAAGAAGTGGGTCTGGACCCTATAGCACCATGGTGAGGTATCTACTAATTCTGTAGATAGATGGTTCCTAGTACACAAAGAAATTCCATTTTTTGGGATAAAAGAAAGCATTGGGAAATGAAAACTTCTTGAAACACTGAAAAAATTCTCTAGACTCTACAACACAAGGCTATACTCATGAACGTAAATTTTTTTGAGAAGGTAGATAGATTTATCACCCATATGATACTAGATTTTACATTTGTCTCTCTACAAAAAAATATATGCATCCATTTCTATTGAATATATGCATACCCTCCACACCTACTTTTTCATCTTTAAACCTATAATAATGGTAAACAAATTCATCGTGGAAAGAATTGATACTATCTTTTACCAATGTCTCTCTACGGGAAAATATGCATCCATTCTATTGAATATACGCATAACCTCCATACCTACTTCTTCATGGGAAGTAATGAAACTATCTTTTCAGCACTGACATGCATTTTCCTATCAGTGACCTCTTTTCGACTTGGTTTCAGATATTTCTCAGAGAACTAGCCGCATAATCCATCTTGGTTTTCCCTCTACAAGGCAAAAGCATGTAGCTAAAGGGTCATTGCAAAATCTTAAGTATAATACAACCAAATACAAACAAGAACTCCTTCCAGTAGCCAATATCAGGTTATTGACCCATGTAGAATCACAAAACCAAGCACACGTCATATTCCAACCAACTATTTTGTCCGCATATCAAAGCAATAATGATTAACCATTATAGTACACATAAATCGATCAAGCATTATTTTTATACTTAAAACTAAAAAAACCTCATAAGGGTCTCATGGCTTTGAAGCTAGACATGAGTAAGGCATATGATAGAGTGGAATGGAAGTTTATGGAGAGAGTCATGGGGAAACTTGGGTTACTTGGAAAGTGGAGAGCAAAAGTCACTGAGTGCATGACCAACGTTTCACACAAATTCATCATCAATGGCACTAGGAGGGGATCCAAAAGACTGACTATAGGACTTCACCAAGGTGATCCCATATCTCCCTACTTATTTCTTTTTTGTGATGTAGCTCTTTCTCTCTCCCTTACTCATGCAGCACAAGATACATGCATACATGGAATATCAGCGTGTAGACATGCTCCACAGGTGTCTCACTTATTCTTTGCAGATGATAGTATTGTGTTCACCAGGGCTACTTCAGGAGAATGCTCTGCTTTAGCTAAAATTTTCAGCCAATACGAGAAGGCATTTGGGCAGAAGATCAATTATGACAAAACTGAGGTATCCTTCAGTGGGAACGTTGATGCAAAGAAAAGGGACACCATCAAGAACATTCTAGGGGTTAGGGAGGTGGATAAGCATGAAAAATATCTAGGCCTCCCCACAGTCATCAGAAGATCAAAGAAAGTTGTGTTTGCTGCCATAAAAGACAGGATATAGAAGAAGCTGCAAGGGTAGAAAGAAAATCTCCTATCTAGACCGGGAAAGGAGGTACTCATCAAATCTATTATCCACGCGATCTCGATGCACCTTATGAGCATCTTCAAGATACCATACGGTGTACTAGATGAGATTTAATCCATGATTGCTAGATTCTGGTGGGGGCGAAGGATGGGGAAAGGAAGATTCATTGGATGTCATGGGAACTATTATGTAGACCAAAGGAAAGTGGTGGAATGGGCTTTAGGGATCTTAAATCTTTCAATCAGGTGCTCCTTGCCAAACAAGGGTGGCTCCTAACTACTTCGATCTCATCACTGGTTGGCCGAGTTATGGGACACAAGTGTTCCCTCCACACATTAGGTCCATGATAGTGAGTATACCCCTTGGTAGACAGGCTGGGGGTGATGTTCTATGCTGGGAAAAGGATAGTGATGGGGTGTACACGGTTAGAAGTGCATATGCGTTCATCGAGACGGGGGCAGTGATCACAGAAGAGGTGGAAGAGGGTGATTGGAAGTGGATCTGGAAACAAAAATGACCGCAAAAACTCAAGCACTTTATTTGGCAGGTCATGTAGGACATCCTCCCAACACAGCACGCCCTTTCCCGGAAGCACATCATTGAAGACGACACTTGCCGGAGATGTCATTTACAGCAGGAGGATGCAGCTCATGCACTATTGAGATGCCACCACTCTCTACAAGCATGGACATCGAGGACCTTCTCATGGCTAGCATGGACAATCGGCAATGCAAGGGAGTTCCTCCGGGAACTCCTAAGGGAGGATGATCAGTGAAAAATAGATGAGGGAGCCACGCTATTGTGGGTGGCGTGGACAGTGAAAAACAAAGACCTTTTTTATCAGCGCCCACCATACACGCCGACCATGGCAGTGGGCTTCCTCTCCATGGTGGCAGACAGCAAGGCATACACGATGGCGACATCCAACCATAGCAATGGCAGCAACACGGATGATTACACGACATGGACACCTCCCATGTAGGACTCTACAAAGCTGAACGTGGATGCATGTGTTCTGAACGATGGGTCGGGAGGGGTAGGCGATGTTCTAAGGGATGACAAAGGAACCATCCAAGGCACGTACCAATGCATATTAGACCATACATTTTCGGTGCTTAGTGTGGAGGGAATGGCAGTCTACTCGGGTATGGTGTTTGCCTTGGAGCGAGGCATTACTGATCTGCTGGTGGAGACGGACATCACTTTACTTGTCCATGCGATCAAGAAGGAAGGTTGGGGACGGGGATATGTGGAACGCCTAGTGCAAAACATCATCTATCTTTTTATTTAGTTCCTTTTTCAATGTAAGCTTTGTAAGAAGGCAAGGCAATGGGGTAGATCATGCCTTGGCTTCGCACGCCTGTCAGCTCGAGGGTTCTCGACATCTTCTTGAGAACTTTGATGATGATATTGTATGACTTTCTTTTACAGATATCAATATATAAGAGCGACAAGCGCCCTTTATAAAAAAAAAAGGTAAATGGATCGAGACAATATTGCTACTCTAGGATTTAAATGCCACATGTATATCTTGTTTTTCTTATATCCTTTAATCCTAAGGAGTGATTAAGAAAAATGAATAGGCAAAGAGTATAGTCTAATTTTGAACATTCTTACATAGTCATCAGAGACGTTCATCAAAATCACATCCCATTCAGGTGTCACTTGGCTACCTATTTATGGTACAAGCAGGACTGGATATCTCAGCATGGAGATGCATGCATAATATGTAGAAATGTGAAAGAAAGCTTTCACAATTATAGTCATTTATGTTACATGGAGAGGAAGGAACTTAGATCATATGAAGGTCTAAATCTTCTCAAGGAGTAGCTACAGAAACACAACATACGGATTTTACATTCCTTGTATAGAAACTTTTGTTTTTATTTGCTTGGGTATGATAGATAGGTATCCTTATTAATTAAAATGATGAAGTAAAAAGAAGAGAATAGACATGACTCTTGTATTTTCCCAATAAATACTTTAGATAAGTGAACCCACCTTTCGTTTAGTTATATAAAATAAAATTCAGGTTTTTATGTTTTATATTCTATGATTGGTTATATAGTGGACCTTGTACTTGTTAGCCCTTATATATGGTTTGAATTGTGTTTCAAGAGGTATATAATAAATTTTACTAGCTCGGATTTTGAGTTACACTTAGGAAGTTGGTTTCCAATTATAAGTTCTATGATATATTATGCTGACGGTGACACAAAAGGCACAAATGTTGAATGTTAGTATTAGCCCAGAAAGCTATTGAATCATCAGGTCCCTGTAATTGTTACCCTACCATGCAATCATAATTTATAACACATAGAGACATATTTCAACTAGGTTTAAAGTAAGCCAGGTGTATATTATAAAGTATATGAAATAATAATAATTATGGTCTGGTCACCGTAGCCTTGCTTACATATACATCAGATATCTTCCTTGTTCAAAAACATCAAGGAACTACCAAGAGAAAGAAAATATATAATCAAATCTTGGGAAAGATCCAGGAATTCTGGAAATAAGAAAAGGCCACACCATAACCATCTATAGAAAATTATTGTTGGAACTAGAGCATCATTAATCAACTCCATCTCTTTTCATAAATCATAGATCAAGCTCAATCTATCACTTCAGATATAACTTAAAAACAGTGCATAGAAGAAAAGAGGCTAATTCCAACCAAGCTTACATGAATCCCTTTAAGTGGAACAACCAATTATCCAAGCTATATGCATGGCAAGATTTGCAATCTACAGAATTGAACTTCTAAAACTCCAAATATCTCCAACTTATATACTGCATCACTATGAAAATGACTCACAACAGAAACTAATGGAGAAAAGCATGGCATGGAAATAATATGTATACTTATAGGCATAACAAAAGCTTCATCGATGTCTTAAAATATTACCCTTTTTGTGCCAACATTTCCCTTGAACTTATAATATGTCAGCAATTTGGTGTGCCAAAAGTAGGTTATTGTGTTATGTAAGATGTCTGCATAAGGATGACAGTAGGAGGGAAATATGAAGTTCACGATGTAGTATAGTACCTTGATGAATAGGAGGCGGATATGCAAAAGCTTCATCCATGTCTTCAAATAAAAAACCCTTCACATCTGACAACTCATTATATCAGTGAAGCTACAGATTTATTCAAAGATCATGAACATAAAACACCAAACAACAGTTCCTGAAGACAAACGAGCATAGTAGTGAGGCTTCCCCTTGTTGGTGTAACTTAATTTAGTATTGATGTTGCCTTTATAGATGCAAATAGAGTCAACGAACAAGTATTTCCAGGTTGGATAGTGAACTCAAAATATGAGTTCATCCCCAGAGGGGACAGTTAAGAAGATGAGCAGCTGAAAAAATTCAAGCCTCAGGGATCAAACTTCCTCTAAGAGAATAACATAATATTCAGCTCATAGAAGGTCAAGAGGCATCAAAATAAACATAATGAATGAGATATATTAATCTTAAAGTAGCTGATTAGATAGCATTAGACAACCTCTATCCAACTATAAGCAACCATATTCCTCTTTCCATATGACCAAGTCATAACCCAAAATAATTATCAAATCTAATGAGTAAACATTAGCACGTAGGATATAATGCCTAGTAATCATATGAGTAGGCAATGATAACAAGTGAGTGAGAAACTCTAAAATGAATTCCATTATAATGCATCATGTAAGATTATAAAGATCAAATAAGATCTATAAGCCAATGTTTCAACAAATAGAATTTAAGAAGCAGATTAGCAACATTAATTCAAGTGAGATTAAATCTTCTAGATTAGAAACATTAATTCATAATTGATAACAAAGATGCCACCATGGAAGCAAGCCCCTCATTCCTCCACACACAGCAACTCCTACAATCCCGACCTACAGTATTTGTAGGATGGAAAACAAGTTACTTATTTGTTCATGACATGCATCTGAGAATGAGCATGCAATGGTTAAAAGAGATGAGTAATTCAGAACAGCTATTTCCTGTCCAACTAAAATGACCATTTATTGAAGTCATTGAAGTAAGTTATTGTATATTTGTGTAGTGAGAATGAATAACCCATCCATGAACATTATTGTGTCCAGATCCAGCCAAATTCATTGTTCCTGTAATGTATTTCAGGTACAAAATGTACTTAAGTATGATATTTATGAACTTTGTAAAATGGGCATCTTAGGAAAAATGGAACCCAACCCGGTTCCTTGAGAGAGTAAAACAAGAAATGTAAGGTGAGAAGTTTGTAAATTGGATATCCGATGATGCATCTGGAGAATTAAATATCTACCATCATTTAGGTTCTACAGTCAATAACGGAGAGGATATACAAAATGTATTTGCATATGTTTAGGTAAAGCACTTATTTCATACATCAATTACAAGAAGTTCTAATTTTAGAATCCAATGTACCGAATTAAAACTTGCTAGGGGAAAATGGTTTTACCTGATTTATCGGAAGAAGATCCAAAGATCACTATGACGGGGGAGAAGGGGATTTGGCTGCAAAATGAAAATGTTGATGGGTTCCCCAACCTACGATTCTCTCAGCTTATTAGGTGGAGCCGTGGAGAAGTAGTCAGGCGGTGAAGCCCTCTGACTACTATGCACATGTTCTAACAATAGTCGGCACGACCATTTGGTTGCTGGCTAGAGAACTAAGATGAAGAATCAAATGTGGCTCCCTCAGGGTGTTGCACGCATGAGCTGAAAAGAAGCAACAACCCAGGAAATGTGATGAGAAATTGTCGTCGTGAGGAGGACAAGGTTGTGCAATGTCGTTGGAAAAGAATGCACAAGGGTTGAGTCTGGGGATTGGGATACATCGCGGTTGGGAGGGGCAAAATTTAGGAGGGTCGGGGGAAAATAGGGAGGGTTAGAGGCACGATCGGAGGATGAATAGAAGGAGAGGGATGCGTGCGAGAGTGAATTGTTTTGGTTTTGAGACAGAGGGTGGAAATTTTAAGTGTATGTGTCAAAAGAAATTAACTACATTTTTTTACACAATTATATTTTGTATATAGAAGTGGTTTTAACTACAAATATAATATATGTAATTAGAATAAATGTAGCTAAAGTGCCCTTTTTTGTAGTGGGTACAAATTATGTGCTCCAATTCATCTTCAATGATCTGCATTGGGGTTAAGCTAGGAAGAGTTCCAATCTAGCGGCAACTACCAAATCTTTCTCAAGTCTCATGAGGAATCAATGATGTTATGAAATAAACTAGGAACTCATTCGGTGGCGGAGTTTTCTCCTTGTGTATAGTGTGTAGGTGTGGAAAAAACTGAGGGTGTTCATCATTGTCTGTTGAGATTGTAGATCATATGTAGTTGTCATTGGAATATGAATTTCATGAATGTCTAGAGGGTAGTCTCTATCATAGGGGGTGGGGAAGCTCCTATATCCTCTTGATCTTTAGTGTTCACTGGCCTTGTTATACCAAGGGGCGTAAAAGTAGGTTTTTAGATTACTAGAGGAAGGGAAACCTTAGAAGAGGAGGCTTCACTACTATGTTGTTGGCTCAATGATTGCGGTGGCAAGTATTTCTAATAGTGGTGGTTTTTAGATCTCTTCTTGGCATCAAGAGGTTGGAGAATTAGCAAGCAGATGTCTGGTGGTGTCTATAGATCCACTACAATTGATTGTAGGCCTTGAGTTTTTACTCCAACTAGGGATATTACAGAGTCTTAGAAACTGACTATGTGACCTAAACTTTCATACTATCATCGGTATTGAAGGGCTTTCTTTGTAAAATGGAGTTTGGTATCTTCAAAGCATAGAATGAGTGCAAGGAGGCGATGGATTCGGGTGTTTACCTTCCAGTCATGATCTAGACGAGGAGGTGTTATGGTTTTAGACCTCTGGGGATCATCAACATCAATGAACTGTAATGAGAAAGTTGGTGTTATAGGAGTATGGGAGAGGGGATTGGGGATTGAATTTATCATATAGTTGATCTACAAGAAACAAGGAGGATCTATATTGACTTTTGCATGTTTTTTGGGCAATTGTTGTGTCTCTTCCAGGTGGTGCAATAGGTATGAGGGTTTTTCTACTATGGTGGCTCAATGAAAGGGAGGAGGCACACAAAATTGAGGGTTTAGGGACTGAATTTGGTAAGTTTAGGTATCAATAAATTTGAAGTGTAAAACAAAGTGTAAATGAGATGAAATTTGGAACAAAGGTAGGTTCCTTGGAGGACCACCTAAATAATGCTAAATCTTTAATTTATGGCACTGGTCTAGTCTATTAAATAATTTAATTCATGAATAACCCTATCAATAATATCTTTTTATTTTAAAATAACACTAGTAATTAATTCCAAATCCATAGTTTCAAATTCAAGACCACTATGTGAGTATAAGGTCAAACCAAGATATCTTTGTGCAAATGTTTCACATCACAATAACCGATATCAAAATGGTTCATGGAACAAAAGTGGAGTGACTAATTTGTAAATCTTTTTCAATAGAGGAGAGTGGACTCATTTAGAGACAAGAAGCTCAACTAAAGACTAATTAGTATGACATAACATTTTTATTATCAAAATAACCAAATGAGAATTCACATTATAAATTATAGCTTCAAATTGGTTTAGTACCCAAAATTTCATATGTTACATCTTGAGATAAAGTCTTGCACAAATATTTTACACACCAATCTCCAAGTTTACGCCATATTTTTCTTTATGTGAATAAAATAATGAGGTGTTTAATGTGTATATTCAATGACCCTATTAAACATTATATTAGTCATTAATAATTAACTATGTTTGATTTTACGTAATCAAAATGGCATTTTCCTAGGTCACAACACCACCAATATTGATTGTACCTTGCATAAGTTTATGAATTCATTTACATGTAAACAAGACATGTTAAAAGATTAACATTTAATCTTATATAAATTTTCAACATTTAAGTTCTCTTTACAACTAGCACAATGTAAAGTTCTAGCATTGATTTCATGTTGGGACTGAATTTAAAATTAACTAGCATGATAAAACTATGTTTTTATTTATGTAATTGTGGTTTTTGGTTTTTAAAAGAAATTAAAATCAAGAGATACATTATATTTTATTAGGTTCTATAAATTTTCCTGATAATGGTTGTATGGATATTTAATATAATTGAATACTCCTAGCAATTTCCAGGTTCATTAGAAGATTTGAGAAGTATATTGAATTATTGTTGGAGTGGATTCCATTACCCTTACTGCATGTTTGGTACGTGGTGAATGGACGGGAGGGGAAGGAAGGGGAAAGGGATTAAGCTGTTTGGTTGCACATGGTGAAGTGGAAGGGAAGGGAATGGAGAGGAAGGGAGGGGAAAGAATCAAGTATATTTCCAGTCATTTTTCTCCCCACCAAATCAAAGTGGAGACAAGAAGAAGGGGAAATGCTTGGCGGGAAATTTATTATAAAGCTTTGAGGAAAGTATGAAATGTGGAGGGAAAATCTAAATAATATGGTTGGAAATACTTGTATAGCTCACAACCAACAAAAAAAAGAGCATGTAGTCTCTCACCTCACTTGGAGGGAATGCAAAATGTTGGCGGGGGGGGGAGTTGGAGGGAAACAATAGAGGGAAAAATAAAAATAAAAGGAAACTAGAATAAATGTAGTGTAAAATTTTTAAAAAATTAGAATGTCTAGAAAAAATGTTGGTAACGAATACGGAAAGTTTGAGATAAATATTTTTTTAACATAATAACATTAAAAAAATAGAAAAAAGGAGGGAATTGTGGTGGAAAGTGGAGAGAACTCTCAAGTTATGAAGGGAACTTACATAAATAGAGGAAAATTTATAAATATGGATGTAAGAATACGTACACAATGGCTATAAAAAGAAAAGTGATAGTAACTATGTGCATCAACAATATTTTACATCACGTTAGACATAAGAAATGTACCTTCTTCATTAACAAAATAGTTATACGAATAATTTTTTATTGATCATGATTTTAATTTATCTTATTTTTATGTACTAATATGTGTGTAGTGTATGTAACATTTTAGAATAATATGGCTTGTTGAAAAAAACATATTTTTGTACCAAATAGACTATAATAAGTATCCCTACATCTCCTCTTCCTTCCCTTCCCCTCCCCTCCCCTTCATTCACCGCGTACCAAACATATTAAGATGGGAGAAAGGTTGGTCGCGTGTTTGGGAAGCATGCATCCACTTGCCAGTCATGGAGAGACCACCGACTATGTGGTAAAATTGGGTGTCTCGATCTCCATGGAAATGATGCTTAATGGAGTGGGCATCTTACGACCATTGGATCAACTTTGGGCTAGACCCTGACTGTGATCATGCAGTAAGGGAGTTGTCTCTTCCACAACCATGGCAGAATGATAACACAACCCTATGTCTGAGTTAGTTGATGGGGTAAGAGATTCAGGATGAAGAGCATGGAGATGTGCTTAGAAGGGGTTCAGGCGAGTGCAGGTGTAAATCTAAAGTTAAAGGGGTCATTATATAAAGAATGCGACGGCAAAACATATTAGATAGAAAAATTCTATCTTTTAGAAAGGGGAGTCTCTCTAGTGTGTGTGTGTGTGTGTGTGTGTGTGTGTGTCTATATATATATATATATATATATATATATATATATATATATATATATATATATATATATATATATATATATATATATATATATATATATATATATATATATATATTACATCAAGAGGATTTATTCATCCTGTCCTCTAAGCTAGGCTAACATGAGGGTTCATAATATCAGAGCGAGTCAGATGCCCAATTTCAGTGCTGACATGTTCAACTATGAAATCAGGGCAAATGACCCAGGTCATTTCAGAATAATTATGTCGTAGGCCCCACTTTGCCACTGTGTCTGCTATTTTATTCGCCTTCCTTCTGTAGTATGCTAGTTGTATAGGTCCGCTGTTGTGCTGGAGTTCTCTGAAAGCATGGTACAATGGTTCGTACTTTGGTGGACACTCCTCGTTGTTGTTGAAGATGAGGCATGTTGTCCTACTATCAGATTCCACCGAGATCGGCATGTTCTGAGGGATTATAGTTTCAATTCCATGCAGAATCCACTACTACAGAAATGTCTTATAACATCACTTTTAAAGGTGTCAGTTGTACTAATACACCGACACCTAAACAATACAACGTCGGTTTAAAAATTAAACCGACATCAATCTATGAAGGGCGACCAGACACGGGTATCACTTTTATTCAGTGTCGGTTACTTAATAACAAACCGACGCCGAAAATTAACTGCCAAATCCAAAATTTCCAGCGAAAAATATTACCTCCAAAAATTTAACATATGGCGTCAGTCATTAACTAAAAAATCGACGACGAAAGGTTATTCGCAAAACAGAAATTGGGCACATTTTGATCGTCGATTTTACAAAAATGACCGACACGTATGGGTTTCCCGCACTCTTCGCGGGAAAGTTTTCACACCCTTTGAGCGTCGGATTTTCAAAAAAACCGACGATGATGGTCTTTAATTGAGAACTAATTTTTTTATCAGCGTATGTAGATAGATGTCGGTTTTTTCTAGTTAAAACTGACGATTATCATTGGGCACAGGTGTCGGTTTGTGTTGTTAACTGACACTGTTAGTGTTATGTGTCGGTTTTTTGAATAACCGACACCGAATGTTAACTTAATATCACTCTTCCCCTTTCTCTCTGTGATTGCAATCGGCTATTAGGGTCTGGCGATTCTGGTGTTCTCCTTGCTTGCCGCCGCCGATCTCTTTGCTCGCCGACGCAGTGAAGTGCCGCCGTGAAGCGTCGTCGTGAAGCGCCGCCATGAAGCATCGATCTCCTTGCCACCGTCGTGAAGCACCGCCGTGGAGCTTGCCGTTTGTGAAGCTCGCCGGCATTCGTGGAGCTCGCCGCCTCTGTGGAGCTCACCGTTCGTGGAGTCGCCACCGTCGTTGGTCCTCTATTCCAGCCGGTCCTCCTCTCGCTGGTGCTAGCAGTAGCCAGCGCCAACAGCAGCAGCCGAAACCAGAGCCAACGCCAACAGCAGCAGCCGGAACCAGAGCTTGCCATTATCATCACCACTACCACTACTAGAGGTAAAGCCTCCAATTGACTAGGTTTGCATCCTCAATTCATCCTTGGCTAAACTATTTTTTAATGTGTGTTGTTGATGTGTGTTGACCTTGGCTTAACCTATTTTTTAAACTAGTAGATGTCAATGATAATTTAGTTAACCAATCCCTATGATTGATCCTAATTCGGTTCAGTATTGCTTTTCATTCATACACGATCATGCTAAAATTTGTAGTGTGCATTTCCAGTTTTAGGTTTGACTTTTTTGATGTTACTAGAGGATAGGAGCCAGGCTCCTGTTCATTTTCTGATTCACTTCAAAATGATTAGAATGTGCCTGGGTCCTTATTATAAGTATGTTCTTTTATCCTTTTAAAAAGTATTTCAAACATAGTGTCATGTACTCATAAAACTAAATATGAGTGTTGATTAAAAAAATAGATAATAAGTATCACCTCATTTTATGAAATACCAAGATACATCAAATTATATAAAATACTAGTTTGAAAATTTATAACATCATTATATGTACTTACACTTTTTCTGAAAATATAACATCGTTAAATGTACTTACGTACACTTTGTTAATACTAATATTATGCAGTCTTTGTCCACCCACAACAGTCACTATGAACTGGGCCTCTATGTCAATGTTAACGTTCCCTATTGAAGAATAATTGGACATCATCCTAGATGATCGTTCCTTAAACCAATTGGCCATACCCAAACATTGGCATTTTCGAAAAGGAAGACACTACAGGCCTGGTGAAGTGACCCTAAATTTTGGAAATTATTCACATGTTATCGAGGTTGAGTATGATTTGGCAGGAAATATTGTATCAAAATCCGGTTGGCGTGATTGGATTGGAAAGATGCATGTGGGTCATAGCGACAGGCTTTTTCTCCGTCCAGTTGTCCATAATACCATCAAAGTTTGGATAACCAACATCAACTGTGAGACCCCCGATCATCTACTGCGGTATGAACGCACAGCGGAGGATATCATCTCAGACGAATCTTATTATGAGGCCCATGTCAGTTCAGATTCGTCTAAATACAGTGAGGAGGTCCGCGACACAACATCATAAAAAAGGCCACGGTAGGTCCAATTAACAAATATAATTGTCAAGATAAAAAAATTGTGTTTACACATTTTGTCTGAAAGCAATCAATACTCATAGATGCTTTCTTTTCTAAACTTCAGGAGAAGATCATCACAATGATAAGTCCTCGAAGTTACTGATGCGGGACCATGTTGGTGTAGTATTTAGTTGTCTATCTATCTAGACTTGTTTGTATTAATAGTTATTTTAATTATGCGAATGTTTAGGGGTACACCAACCCCTTTGTTTAGTTACTGTTTAGGGGTACACCAACCCCTGTGTGTGGATGTAAAAAGAGATTAATGAATGGAACTGAAAGTTGCTACATGAATGCTTCTAACTGAATTGATGATTGGCTTGGTTATTGAATGTTACAAATTACTGATAAATTTCATTATAAATGTTCTTTTATCCTTATTATAACTATGTTTTCAATGATCACTTCCATTACGGTTCAAGAGCTCGCCGGCCTTCTGCCTGCCCGTTCGGCTTCCACGTGCACCCATCCGTCTCGCCTCTCTCCCTGCTCCAGAGCAAGATGCCCGACTGGGCTCAAACAGAGGTAAACATCCCAAAAAACCCTCTGTGTCGCCCTCTGATTTGGGGCTTTATATTTAAATGCATCTAAACATTCATAAGCTATTAATGTTGATTAATTTAGGAAGCATTGATATGTTGTTATGGTTGCCCACAAATGTTTTTATAAGAAATTTTGTGTTGAATGGGGTTGTGAACAAGGAATTGGTGTTGTATTTGTTGGCCTAGAAACCCGTCCAAGATTTACTCATTAGGAGTAAATCTTGGATAGTCCCCAGTTTGGGACTATTCTTGAAAACCTAATCTCGATTAGGATGTAAGTGTATAATGTGTATCAGGTTTTCAAGAAAATTTCGGCAGCATTTCCCCGTTTGTTCTCTAAGTACATATGTACTTGGAGAACAGCGGGGAAATGCTGCCGAATTTCTTGAAAACCCAATACACATTATACACTTACTAGTGAGATTAGGTGTTCAAGAATGGGATAGGTGGTACACATTTAAGAATGACATCACATGTTTAAACCCTAAAGTTTTAACCATAAACTCTAATCTGTTTACCCTAGACCCTAATCTTGTTGTAATATATACTTATTTTCTCTTTGATCAGAGAATGGATAGATCATGGATGTCCATTCGCAATCGCTACACCCTAGAGTTTATTTCTGGTCTTGATCAGTTTGTTAGATTTGTCAAGGAGCATAGGAAACAACCTGGAGATAGGTTCTACTATCCATGTAGGCATTGCGGTAACAACTTGAAAGTCAGTACTGGTGACGAAATCAGAAGTCATGTCATGTGCAACGGGATTGTACAAGGCTATACAGAATGGCACTGGCATGGAGAGATTTCAAACCTGAAACTAGTGGATGTTGATAGAAGTGCTTGTGTGGAAGAAGAAATTGCCTCTGATGACATAGATGTGAATGAACCAGTTCCAGTAGACATCATTGATGCAATGCTGGATAGTTGTGGGGTAGAGCACACTGATCGACCTCCCATTTTTAGAAACATTGTGCATGATGATGAGATACCATTATACACGGGTTGTAAGTTTACGAAGCTTAGCGCTATGTTGAGATTGTATAAACTAAAACCTAACAATCGATGGAGCGACAAAAGCTTCACGTCGTTGTTGTCTTTGTTGAAAGAAATTCTTCCTGAAGGAAATGAGTTGTCGATCTCAACATACCAGTTAAAGAAATTGTTGTGCCCAATGGGAATGGAGGCCAAGAAGATACAAACATGCCCGAATGATTGTGTATTATTTCAAAAGGACTATGTGAATTTGAAAGATTGTCCGAAATGTGGTGCGTCAAGGTATAAATTGACAACTTTGGGGGAGTCCAAAACTGGTTCTCCCGCCAAGGTGATGTGGTATCTACCTATAATACCACAGTTTCAACGCTTGTTTGCCAATCCTATAGATGCAAAGAATTTGAGGTGGTATGCAGATGTTAAGAAAAATAATGATGGGATCCTACGACATGCGTCTGATTCCCCACAGTGGAAGAATATTGATCTATTGTACCCTGAATTCGGTGAACAGGACAGGAATCTAAGACTTGGGCTTTGTACATATGGGATGAATCTATACGGGGCATTGAGCAGCCAACATAGCACTTGGCCAGTCATGCTTGTTATATACAATCTTCCTCCCTGGTTGTGTATGAAAAATAAGTATGTTATGCTATCGTTGTTGATATCGGGCCCTAAACAACTTGGAAATGATATCGATATTTATCTTGAACCTCTGATTGATGACTTAAAGAAACTCTGGGGTGAAGGTGTGATGACCTATGATGCTTCATGAAGAGAGACATTTTTTGCACTATATGTTGTTTTGCACTGTGAATGACTTTCCAGCATATGGGAATTTGTCTGGATATAGTGTCAAAGGATCTAAAGTGTGTCCTATATGTGAAGAGAATACTAACTCAATACGACTAAAACACGGCAGAAAGACTGTATATCTTGCTCATCGAAGGTTTCTTCTAAAATTTCATCCATGTCGTAGGTTGCGCAAAGCATTCAATGGGCGGAATGAGGAACGTAGTGCACCTAAAGCTATATTAGGGGAGGATGTTTATGAAAGAGTGAAAGACATCACCAATGAATTTGGTAAGAGATCACAATGTACGATGGCCACAAGGAGTGACAAGTCTTTATTCAATAAGAAGTCGATATTTTGGGATCTTCCTTATTGGAGTTCTTTGACAGTCAGGCATTGTATCGATGTCATGCACGTTGAGAAAAATGTATGTGATAGCGTCATCGGTACGCTGTTGAATATACCAGGTAAGACTAAAGATGGGATAAAATCCAGAATGGACCTACGTGAAATGGGAATAAGGTCAGAATTAACAGAATTATGTGAAATGGGTAATAAAAGAACATACTTACCTCTTGCCTGTTACACGTTGTCTAGAAAGGAGAAGAAAGAATTTTGTGAATGCTTGGTAAATGTTAAGGTGCCACAGGGTTACTCATCCAACATCCGTACATTGGTATCAATGAAAGATCTAAAGTTAATAGGTCTTAAATCTCATGATTGTCACATTCTAATGCAACAAATATTGCCTGTGGCAATTAGATCTATATTGCCGAAGCATGTAAGGTTTGCAATCACCAGACTTTGTTTCTTTTTCAACAGTCTGTACAATAAAGTTATTGACCTTGATACTCTCGATAATTTGCAAAGAGAAGTGGTTGTTACCCTATGTCAGATTGAGATGTATTTTCCTCCGTCATTCTTTGATATCATGGTACATCTTGTTGTCCACTTGACTAGGGAAGTGAAAATGTTGGGACCAGTTTTCTTGCATTGGATGTATCCCTTTGAACGATACATGAGCATTTTTAAAGGTGATGTTCAAAACCGTTATCGGCCTGAAGGGAGTATTATTGAGGGTTGTGTGGCGAGAGAGGTTATGGATTTTTGCAATGACTTTCTGAGTGGTAATGACGCTCCCGTGAATGACAAGAATATTGAGGAGCATTTTGGCAAAGGAGTTTTGGGAGCACGGGTGAAAGTAATCCGCCGTGAGCAGTTGGAGCAAGGTCACTTGTATATTTTACACAACATCGACGAAGTGAGTGTTTATATCGAGGAACATACCAATTTCATCAAAAGACAATATCCTCGATCCAAATCAATGTGGCTTGCTAGAGAGCATAACAAGACATTTATTAAGCGGTTTGAAGATAAAGTCTTACATCAACTATCTCAAACACCAGATAATGTTACTGAAACCATCAAATGCCTCGTCTTCAAACCAAACTTGAATGTTATGTCTTATGACGGGTTTGACATAAATGGTTTCTCATATTACACAAAGCGTCAAGATGACAAGAGTGTCATCCAAAACAGCGGGGTCACCCTTCAAGCGTCGACTATGTATTTTGCAAGTGCAAAGGATAAAAGTCCACGTGAAGCTAAAATGTCATATTACCGTGTCATTGAAGACATATGGGAGTTTGACTATGTAGATTTCAGAATTCCGCTCTTTAAATGTAATTAGGTTGACAACAACAAAGGAGTTATAGTGGATGAATTGGGTTTCACGTTGGTGAACTTTGAAAAGATTGGCGAGAAGGGTGAACCATTCATATTAGCATCACAGGCAAAACAAGTATTTTATGTCGATGATCCTGCAAATGATAAATGGTCGGTTGTTCTTCATGGTAAAAGACAGTTCATTGAAGATCCTATAGATGAAGAAGAGTACTATGATAAGTATGATGACTCCAATCCATTCTCAGTTGGGTTTCCAACACCACCAAACATTGAAGCTGGGGATGACAATGACTTGTATGTTCGCAGGGATCATAATGAAGGATTGTTAATTGATAAAAGATCACAATATTTGAGGCATGGATGTTTATATTTTTATTATGTTCCCATGATGACCATGTTGATGATCACTGTGAGGGTGAGGACGTGCATGCACCGCCTGACAATGTAAGTTTTAAGAATATATCCCTGAGGTTTCTATCTATATGTTCATTTATAATTATATTATGTAAGTGTGTTTTTTTATCACATTTTTAGGATACTAGTTAATAGCAATTATATTTAATTTGCAAACATTCACCAAAGACTACATGCTATGTAGGACGGCCATGACATAGCTATGCAGGCCATCGACATTGCTTTGTAAATCCAAAGCGCAACAGTCGGAGAGAAAGCAAGCATCCCACACTATAGCTTAGTACATATATATAGTGGGACTAAGGTGACGATCCCACCTGCTAAAATAGGTTACCGACAACTACATGTTACGATTGGGAGGTCGTGATTCAGCAACCGTATGCATTAGCAGGAGGACAAACAGATTTCACCACGAGTTAACATTGAAGAAGGTCTAACCTTCTTTAATGTTAACTCGTGGTGAAATCTGTTTGTCCTCCTGCTAATGCATACGGTTGCTGAATCACGACCTCCCAGTCATAACATGTAGTTGTCGGTAACCTATTTTAGCAGGTGGGATCGTCACCTTAGTCCCACTATATATATGTACTAAGCTATAGTGTTGTATGTAAATTCAGCACTACTGTTATTATGCACTATATATGTGTTAGTCTGTCATGTTGTTATATGAATCTGAAACACTTGTGCGTGCTGCACTTTATGTATTGTATCTGTATCATGCTTCCCTTCATTGTGGCTTCTTTTGCTGTTTCATGGCTCTTAGAATATATGATTTTGTTGACAATGATGACAATGATGACAATGTGAATGAATTTTTATGAATTGTGTGTGAAAATCATCAATACATGAATGTTTCTATATGCGTCTGAATGTGAAAAGAGATAAAATGTTTGCAGGTTTGTGGCCTATTGTTGGATGATATCAATGGATGCCGTAAAACCTGCAGTTCATAACTGAACTGTAGGTTTCTCATCCTACGACCAGCCACAGCAGGTCTGCAGACTGACAGAAAAAAAAATATCAGCGTCGGTTATTTGAACAAAACTGACGATATATGGTTACAATGTTGGTTTCCATACTAGTAACCGATGTCGATTACCGTAATGAGAGGCGTTAGATATTTATAAACAACTGACGACATAGGGTAACGGTGTCAGTTTCCCTACTAGTCACCGACGTCGATTTCCCTAGTGGCCAGACAACACGACCAGCACGGCCGTTGCAGAGGGTGATATGGGGTCGGTTATCACTAAGAAATCGACGTCGATAGTGCCCCAGATGGCGCCCTTTCTGTGGTGCGAAGGTATGTGGCGTCGGTTTCGATCCTAATAACCGACACCTATACCCCCTGCTGGCGCATTTTCGGTGTGTTTTCGGTGGTGCGCGAAGGGTTTTGGCATCGGTTCTCAAACCGACGCATAAAAGTTGGCCTTTTAGCAGCGCCCGCATAGGTTTTGCTTGAGAACCGACACTAAAGGCCTTAAAAAACTGACACTAAAGGCATGTTATGTACTAGTGATCGCTAACATTTCTGCTTCAAGTATGTCGTTACTTCTGAGTTTTTGGAATCCACCCAATAACCAAGACTCGGTGTGGTCCCTTTGGATAAAATGGGTACAAGCCTCCTTCTTTTTTATTTTGACAGCAACATCCACGTTAAGTTTGGTATGACTCGGAGTGGGAGGTGACCATTTAGCCTCACTAATCAGTTCTGTAGGGGGAGATTGGTTACTTTCTCTAAAGGCAGCAATGAAAAACTGCACTGCATAACTAATCTTCCTGGTTGCCATGCTCGTCTCAGTTTGATTGTCGTTGAAGAGGTGGTCGTTCTGCAGATCCCATATAGTACTCGCCGTAAAAGCTTCCCATGTGGAAGTTTCCTTGGATTGAGTTTGTTTGAAAATCCTACGGAACCATAGAAGGATAGATGGCTCAGTTCCTGCTTTGACTCCACTTTGATCTTTCAAATTGGACCATATATCTTTGACAAAATGACAGTCTCGCAGAGCATGTATTATGGTTTCAGGTTGTGCATTGCATCTAGGGCATGTATCATCAGTGGTGAATCCTCTTGCCTTATGGTAGCAATTGGTCATCAGACCACCATGAAGTTCCTTCCAAAGAAAGTACTTGATCCTTATATATATATATATATATATATATATAGAGAGAGAGAGAGAGAGAGAGTATTTTGGATGACGAGAGTTAATAATCAATTCAACACATAACATCATACATCTCTTTCATTTTCTCAGTATAATCTATTGGAAATATTAAAGACATTTTCATACCAAACTTGAAACATTCCTAATTAATAGTGAAATTGTAGACAAACAAAAACATGTGATACTTCTTGTTAAGAAAAAGAATGAGTCAACAAATAAGTCCACATCAGCCATGTATCTCCTATTCTTTTTTAGGATAAATATTAGGAACAAAACTATTATTTCCATAAAAACTTGTCCAAGAGGGGATTTTAATTTCAATGTACAATGGCGACAATTGTCCGGACATCGATTAAATATTGGCAAACAGGAGCGGTCAGTCTGCAACTATTCTTACCAACTCTAGATCAACCATCGTTGACTATTTGTACTGTTATGTATTTAATGCAGCAGTGGGCAACATTTTTGGATGCTAGTTTTTCAGTAGAGAAAAATGACACGGTGATCCATCCCACTGCACCATAGCTATGATTGATCAAATGCTTTACCAAACACTACAGTTGTGTGTATATAAAGTAAAGTTCTAATAATTATTTTCAAAAATGTTTCCTTTCTAGAAATTCCTAGGCATATAATTGATACCAAGTCATGAAAAAGAAGTCCATCAAATGTGTTTTGACCCTCACACTCAAATAACTCAAAATTTCCAAGTATTCTATTAATTGTTTCTCATAATACACGAGATTCTAAACTTATTAAATTTTTATGAGAAATTCATTATGTTGTAATCTACCTATTGACCAAAAATTACCAACTAGGAAGTGGTTTGTGGCTTATTCAAAAACTCAAAAAGGCAACATTTTATTGTCATATCAAAATTCTAATGAGGCATGTAATTAACGCCCTTATTTGAGTAATACTTATCTTGGATACTAGTTGAGACTAACAAATGCAAACATATGATTTATTAATTTATTATCTTTATCTATTTATAGTCAAGAGTTAATAAAAAAAGGATGTTACTTTCCCATAGTTTTCTCTTTAAAAAATTAAAAAGTAGTTGAATTTTTTTTGCTACAAACTAATTTTAATTGATGGTTTTTCTCAATTTCTTACATAACTATGAAAATGTCTTAATGAGTAAATTATATTTCACCATTAAATGTGGCAAGGAATTATGGATTTAACAATAATCATCTCAAGGATCTAAATGTATACAAACAATTTCCAAAATAGGATTTCTATTTTTTAGCTGAATACGAACAAAAAAGAAAGATCCCTTAACTATTTAAGTTTATAATAGATCCTAGTTTAGTCATATGCCATCTAACATATAAGAAATCTTTATATTTTCAAAATTAGGCTTATTTCTCAATAAATGGAGTTGGTTATCATAGTATGTTGCATACCATGTCTAGTGACACATTATTTACTGCTTCAAAAATACTTTCTTACTTTACATTAGGATACTCAAACTAGGTTAGTCTCAAAATTAATTAATAAAGGTCACTCAATAATGTTCATAGTACTAAAATCATCTTTTTATTATCCCATTATGAAATCCTTCAATTTCTATTAATTAAATTTAAAAGGGAAATTACAAAATTGAAGTTTTACAAGAGCAGACAACAAATTGGACTGCCACTTCCTTCTGGATGGTGAAGCTTATAGATCTAAATACAAAGTTATTTCAAGTAGATGAAGGAAAAATAAGGTTCCTATTGGATACATGTTAAATGCATTGAAGAAGACAAATTGGGTTATCAACAAGCATCCCAAATGTGTCAAAAGAAACATGCATAAAATGATGGTGATTTCTTCAGAAGTTGTTCTTCGTTTATGGACCTTTTGTGCACCTGTGTCAGAAGTTGTCTAGCTTGCTTTAAAGTTATTTGAAAGAGTGACTATCAATGGGAAAACACTAGTGAGATCAACACAAATGTTCCTACCATCCATCCAATTAAATAACAAAATATCATTGTGTCATTGTGAATGCTATCCATCAAAATGTGTGCCAGGGAAGGCAATAAGGAATTCCTTTAGGGCATTTATCCAAGCATGGGAGACAAGGTCAGAAAGGGCATCATGAACAATATCATGACAACACTTTTATGTAGGTCATGTGTCACAATGCACATCATGATCACTGAAAGAATCTAGGTCAGAAATATTGCATAACGAGCAACGTTCATGACCAGAGGATTGATGAGTTAGTAATGTAAATTTATAAAACCCTATGGTCTTTATGCAAATTTTCATTACAATAGAATGTAGGTGTATATATAAGTTAATTGGTCTTGTTACTATATGACATGTAAGTGTATCAATCCCCAAGGCAATTGAATATAGTTTACTCTTATTCCAAAGAGGAATAATTTTTAATAATGGTAATATTAAATTAAGTCAAGTTTTGATTTTAACTTGAGATATGGAAGCTTGAATGATTTAATACATTAAAGTACTACGTGTAGTAAATATTTAGACTTACTTACCAAGTTTGATAAAAAAATGAGGTTTCTAAGATTTATTAAGAATTATTAAAGTTTAAATGATATTAATTCATTTCAAGGCTTTTAGTTCTCAGAACATGAATCCAATGTCAAGATAATTTTCTTTACAGACCAATGAGCATGTGGTTAAATTTTTGTTAAATTTTTATGGCCATAACTATCTAATTAATTTTAGGCAGAATGCAATCACTATTGACCATAGTTATCCATTAAATCAGTCTATTTATCAACTATGTATAAGTTAGTTTAGATAATGCTAATGTGATATGTCTCACAGGATTCTTAGTTGATTTCCATGCCTTCTGTATATGCAAACCACTTTGACTATTTGATGGACATCTAAGGGCCACTCACCTTCTCGCTCTCTCACGTAGGAATGACTCCAGGAGGAATAGGGTTCAAGGTCCCAATCCAGATCCACTCCGGTTTACTCATGATTCACTCAATGGTTTTGAAAATGAAGAGGCCCATTGGATTCACAGAATCTTTCTAAACCTTTTAAGCCCCTATAGGAACCCTAGAACCTATGGAAGGAAAACCCCCCAATTTTCCTCAACTCCATCTTGAACCTCCTGTAGTATCACCTACAGGCACCACCCTGAGCACCTCAAGTCAATCACTTGGGCCAAAACCATATGTGAAACCTTCCCTATAACCTTCAACACTCAGAGCTTGACCCGATGTTGTGGAACTTCCCATCAACATCTCGCAGAGGTGGTCGCCACTGGTGATCAGGAGACGAGGTGCAATTCAACACTGAGCATGGCCAACCTTCAGAACTATGATGTAAAAGCTTTCGAGGACCATCTCAAGATTCCTCAATTATAGTTTTATCAACTCTTAAGGGTAGCTATCAAAACTCCCCCCTCCTCTATTGTTGTTGTCTTCCTTGTGGTCCCTAGAAAACCTGAAGCTTTCCTATCCGATTTGATCATGCAACTTGTTCGTCGACTTTAGTTTGGTATGGTGATTGTGTCTGGTTGGTTTGGATGGAAATTAGACCCTCTCTTCCTCCTTGCCTTTCTGTGTCTTCTCATTCCCTAATTCTGACTACTTCTTGCATAGGAACCTGATGCATCGGTCACCTTCAGACCTCATGCAAGAGGTCATATGCTTTGGTTATGTATGATGTATTCTATTCTTGCCTCAGTTCTTTCCATATATGTTTTTGCTTCGAGATCGCAGTTGAGGAATCTCCTACTCAAAGTCATCCTCTTCCCATTGCCATGGATATTGTGTTCGCATCAGAGGAAAATAGAGGAAAGGGAAGAGTAGCAGGAGGTGCATGTGCCATGTATTATTTTTGTCACAATATCAAGGGTATTTTAGGATTTTTTGATTTTATTTCATTCATTAGTCACACTTTCTATAATAGGAAAACAGTGATAGGGGCATATTTATTGTTTGATTTTTTTATTTATCCAACATCAAAAATTGTCAAATGCTTTTATGTGATTGGTCAGACTTCAACAATTCATATCTTTTGATTGGTTTGTCCAATGGGGTCAAGTAATGTGTGGTTTGTAATCAATTTTTTGAGATCTAGAAGATGGAGTAGGATTCATGGATTGTTTTGACTCCTAGTTTCCCTATTTTAGACAAGAACAATGAAACCCTAGAAACTTAAGTGAATATAGTTATTAATGAATGGTTATTGAATGGACATGGTTGTAACACCACACGTCACAACCAAGAGATTAAAAAAACACTAACATTAGATTACCGAAAATCACTAAAAACTAAAACTGCTTGCAAAAGACACCAACATCAGAAAACTTGTGACATAAAGATTCGTAACCTGTCATCTTTTTCATATATCTCATAAAACGTCATGCTTACAACATGTTCCATGGACATACCTACCACTCATGATTTTTTGTATTACTTGCATATACATTTACATTGGCCAACTATATACAACAAAAAAAGCACATAAGCCAAAAAATCATATCGATAGCACAACCACAAAACACATTGAACTATCCCTAAGACCTGGGTGTACAAGGATGACTCTAGGACTCTAACACCAAAAGACCAACAAGCATCACAATCAACCTTATCAGCTACTAATCTTGATGTTTCTCCTCCTCAGCTGCATGATAACCACCACATCGTGGACGACTACCTAAAAGATGTGGAAACACACGGGGTGATGCCAAATGTCACAATGATAGATATAACTCTCGGCCAATGCTATTAAAGCACAAGTAAAGTAACTAAAGAACAGATGTAAAGCTACAACTATAATAAATAGATACAATTGCTGATGTAAGCAAGGTTGTTATCATTGTCTAAATGGATCAGGTAACTATAACAGAGTAGTAGAAAATTTTATAAACTAAAGAGGAATATGAAGAACTTTATATTTTCTACCAACCAAACTATTCAAAAGCAAGCAAAGCCTCATCTGATATTTTTTTATTCGATCTTACAGAGGTACCACTATTAAGTCCTTATTGGTATCACCCATGGTCAATGAAAGAGTCAGATTCCAGGACCTTTCTAACACCTCCTGGCTAGCATGAGTGTAACACTATAGTGTCATATTAGTCAACTTGTACAAGTGACATTTAGTAAATAGATGGATTAGCTCACACATGGCCACCCATATATCCCAAGGGAATCATCTCACACATGGCCACCCTAAAAAGGAGTGGCTCACACATGGCCATCCATATATCAAAAGGGAATCAACTCACACATGGCCATCCCAAAAAAGAAGTTGTGGCTCACACATGGTCATCTATATCTAGAAAGGAAGCCAGCTCATCCATGGCCATTCCATATATCATAACGAGATTGGATCACACATGGCCATCGCTTAGCTATGCCAATTAAGTGTCTATTAACATAAATCAAGTTACAACGTACAAAACCATAATAAGCACTGTAAAGATAAGGCATGGTACGACTTTGAAATATATAAGACATATAAAGTGTGATCTTGTCACACTATCAAAACATAACACATGTGCACTGCCATTCACAAGACCATCATTATTGTTGCACAACCACTCAAGGCTATCACTAATGTCACATCATTGTGGACTATCAATCCCTTAGTCATAGCTTGCACTAGATATGATATTTAGATTCATATCACCTGCATGGTTAGAAATTGATAAACAAGAGAGAGGAAACATCTAAATCCATGTGTCACATCATTATCTCCACATTCTTCAATTATTCATAACCATCACCACAACATACCCAAGCAGTGGCATGCATTCAACCTATAGGGTTTGAGGTTTACAATAAGAGACAAATATCATCATAATATAACAGCCATTCCAAGAAAGAGAAGCAATCATATCTCCATCTCATTATTAGGGTTATGGTATCCCATTCATATCTGATTAGGGTTTTGAAGTCACAACCAACCACCCAACCCTAGGTACACCATCTCCCACTATCTTGGAGTGTATTAGGGTTGAGGAACATCATTAGATTTGACTATACATTATTCCAAATTATACCTCTCAACCATCTACCATCACCATATGTCGACCACATAAGCAACTAGGTCGTGACCATTCAACCAAGTCCATGTCATGACCACGACACCTATGTATCTCAACCACTCATCCCATTAGGTCATGACCTCCACCACCTGGATCATGTCGTGCCCGCAACATCTAGGATTAGGGTTTCTAACCACCACAAATGTATCGATCACAAGGTGTCTCGACCAACAGATGTCGCGACCTTAATCTAGCAGCATGTCACGACCAAGCACCCTGTCATGACCTCTCTCAAGGGTGTGTGATGACCAACACTAAGGTAGGGTCAAGTTCCAAAAGCTAAGGCAACCACCTCTAAATGTGTGTCAGCATGACCATCAACCCTCAAGTGTCACGACCTCCATCAATAGTAGTTGCAACACATCAAAAGGAAAGCATCTTGCTCAAAATTAACTATGGTTGTGATCAACATGGGGTAGTTGTCTCGACCACCCCAAGGGATGATGTCAAGGTCTCAAAATAGAAACAAGACTAAGGGGAAAACCATGATCATCACAAAGGAAAGGCCCATGCAAGACGATAACCATAAACCCTAAGTCACACATCATGATGTCACATGAAAGGATCTCATCTAAATGAAAGGAAACCATGAATGAGGTACCCAAAACAATACCTAAACTTCCCTCAACATCTAGGTACACAAACAATATGCATGTGAGAAAAAGTAAGCTTAAAAGGATATAGGAATATCATCATAACACCACAATCATCAAAATTGGGTATTTGAAATTAGGGTTTTGGATTTCATCCAAAATAAGTAAGATAATCACTACGAAACAAGTTCTAGATATTATCATCATCTAATATCACGTTAGGGGAACGTTTTAGAGAGAATATAGTAGTTTCCATGCATGAAAGTGTGCAAGTAATAGAGAGGGAAAAGAGTTATATAACCTGCCTTGAGATAATCACCACCAAGAGCTCCAAACTACAAGATCTAGAGCTCCAAGCACACGATCCAAGGGTTGAAGAAGCTTCCTTAAAAGCTCCACACTCAGACACAAGAGCACCTCAACAACAAGAAGACATCAAGGTCAAAGCTAGCCCAAGGAAATAAGCAAAGAAGCTCTTGGTCAAACCAAAGAAGAAATGAAGGAAGAGAGGAGAAATCCTCTTCAGACTTGGGTCTACCTTATCATGACATGGTCTATAACCCTTGTGATGAGGAGTTTCTCTCCCAAAATGACCACCATGGAATAACCTTAGTCTAGGGTCGAGAAAAATGAGGAATTTGAAGGTAGGAGATCAAAAGAAATATCAACTTAGAAGATAAACACTTACCAAGAATGGAGATGAGCTCAAATCACCACCACCACCTCATGCAAGGGGAGGTTGATCCCCCAAGCTCCAAGGACGAACCTCCATACTCCACCAAGCCCCAAGGCAAGCAAAGATGGAGGAAGAATATATATGGCCAAAAGGGTTGCAAATAAGGGAAGTTACAAGGTTATATAGATGGAAGATGAGAGAAAGAGAGTAAGGGATGAGGTGTCAACATACTAAGGGACCCAAGGGACACTTGCCCTTGCAAAAGACCAACATGCAACCACTTAAACATGGCATGCAAGGCATGGTGATACACTCTAGGTAGTGTCTCTACCACCATGCTATCCCCCGTGGTCGCAGTCATAGCCATCCTAGGGTGCACCTCCCGTAGTCACGACACCACTATATGTAACATACTAGACCTCGAAGCCTACCCTAGAAGTTTGATCTTTTGGACTTAGACAAACAAGGTTTAGTATAATCCTAATGAGCTAATGCATGTATTAATCACCCTAATGTAATCTAATGTTCTCACATTGGACTTATACCAATAATGGAACATAAAATTTGTCACCTAAAGTATATAATGAAATATATGATAATTCATGCTTAATAATCACATATGACTCATTTGGTTGGTAATAAGAAGTTAAAGAACTTAATTGGATGAATAGTTTTGGTTAATGGGCCACTAATGGACCATATGACATATCTCATTAAAAGAAATCTCAACAATGGAATCTAAGTTAAAAATCATGTTTTTTGGGTTCCAATTGCCTTGGGAGTCAAGTTTCACATTATTCACATAATAATGATTAATTTAATTCATGTTGGAAAGAGAAGATCGACATTTTCCCCATAATATCAAACAAAATAATAAATGACTCCAAAAAAGGAAAACCATCTTGCATTCGTAATCTACATAATAAATGTAGCCTTTGGGTGAATTTTTGTCCAATTTGGAGAAAGTTTGCTTAAAAGATGAAATCAGGAGAGAGAAAGCATGTAGAATCTCCAAAAATATTAAATAAATGTATAAACAACTCCAACATGTAAAATTTGTGAAAAATTCATATCCAACACATTAAATATGACTTGTGGGTGAAGTTTCATCAATTTGGAGAATCTTATAACCATTAATGAATGAGGAAGGAGAAAATCAGTTTTGATTTATTTAACACATTAAAATTACTCAAAAGGAAAATCTAATTGCATATTCTGATTCCTCATATCAATATTAGGCTAGGTGCCAAATTTCATTAAATTTGGGATTTTTTTGCACCCTCAAAAGAGGAGATAGAAAAGGAGAAATAAATTTAATACATCACTTTATTTAACTTTGGATTGGATAAGGTTTCTGATTTGATTTGTCATGCCCCCTTTTATATATCATGCACCAATCTCAGCCGTCAGATTTCACATCAGACGGTATGGGACCCGTCTCCTACCTTGGGTAGGAGAGGCGTATCGTGAACAGTGAAGATCTTTGGTAATTCACAAATATCTCGGCCAATACTCGACCATTTCTTGAGATTTTTCCTCCTATTCTTTCCTCTTTGAGTTCTGCACTGATTGATGCCCTATTTTTGAGTTTTTAGCAAAGATCCGAGAAATGCCCAAATCTCTGGCATGTAGCTTATCGGCCACCTTCCTCTTTTCCAACCCACACAACCCACACCTATATACATAGGTACCCCGACCTCTGTCGTTCTCCATGAAACTGTTCTCCTACCTTAGTTTCATCACACGTTGTGAGAGTTTTCATCTGCAGTTGAGTTCTAGTTTGGGTTTTTGCAAAATTCTTCAATGCATCTTGGAACCAGCATCCAATTCATACAATCAGTAAGTTCATAGCACCTATGACTTTCTTTCCCTGCTTGTGGTTTGGTCGATGGTCGCCTATCAAGGTTTTTCCCAAATTGGCTCAAGCAAGCAATCTGTTGCTCGCAGCCATGGCATGCGAGTAGGATGATGAAGATAGGTTGTGGTGATTTTCCGCTTCTACCCTCGTCATCTCTACTTTCCTCATTTTCCCAAGTCGGGGCATTCACGTCTTTTTGCTTTTTGTTCCTTTGCTTTGGCCGAGGTCAACCGAGAAGCTGACTGGTGATGTGGTCTCTTTCTATTGGGTGAAGTCAGCCCGACCTCACTCTCTCTCTCCCTCTCTCACAGACTTCCTTTCGCTTATTTGGCTTTTTGGTGAATTATGATTGGTTTATTTTATAAAATTCATATCTTTCTCTGTGGTTGTCCAAAAATTACAAATATATAGTCATTGGATTTAGAAAAATAAGGGCTATGTTATGGTGTTGGTTTTGATGACTAAATACAATGATTAATAACATGTGATTTCAATGGATCTAATTAATTAAGAATTAACTTATAAAAATCATAACTAAATATATATAAGTCAGAAAAATATAATAAAATATGTTTTTGACTAAAAAAAGGTAACCCAAAACTTGGTGTGGTTTTGATAACCTAATTCACATAATAATAAAAAGGTGGTTTTTAGGGTTTAATAATCAATGTAAAATTGACTTAAAATCTACATATATGTTCAATATGTTCTTTGGAGGCCTAGACTTGGATCTAGAGGTGACTTGGATTTGTATAGACTCTGAAGTTGAGGTATGGTGTATCCCCTATTACTCCATTTTGAGAAATTCACATATATTATTCTTTCTCTCGGTCCTATGGACAATATCCTATATAGATTGCTCTTATCTTTTGATATCATGGTTCTTGTAACTATCTTGTTTGTGGTAACCTTATATATTCTCTTAACTTTTATCTTGTGCCTTGGTGCATGTTGTAATTTTGATGATATGTGCCCACTATGATGTGGATATTACTTGAGGATAGGTGATATCTTGTTCCCACTTTCATGCGGATGTATGTGTTGTCCATTGTGTGATGGAAACATTATATAATCTGACTATACTTTTCTACTAGCCTCTACATTATACATGTTATGTGATTCATTATCACTAGAGTAGTGTAATTGCATTGGTTTTTGTTTATGGCAGATGTGCATTTTCCTACTGAGCAGATGTGTAATTTCCTACTCTTTTGGGATGAAGAGGTTACCCCATACCTGGGCAAGATGTATGATTCTTGGCCCATGTTTTATATATTTGGGATTTTGGCAGTATACCATTCTCTATTAGGTTTCAAGATGTATGATTATTGGTTGCCTATGTATTTATATTGTTCTAGGGCTATGCTTATCTCACATGCATACAGGTTGATGATGATATGTTCTTCCTTTCCCACCATGATAGTGGATGTATATATGGCACAATCTTATATGTTGTTTTATGGAAAGTATATCCTTTAATGTGATTCTTTTCTCTTGATTTGGGTGGTACTTTAATTTTCTTTGGGAAGCTTTTATATTTGATGTCCTTGTTTCATATATTTATCAATTGACTTTTTAGTATGCACATACCAACTTTTGCTAATGTTATTTATTTTTCTCTTCTTGTTGGAGTATGCTTCCAACCCTAGGTGAAGGATATGGTGGACATGGCATAAATATATGGACTTAGATTGAGAATTTAAATCTTGGAGACAATATTGAGGTGGTTTAGATTTCCCTCTACGTGGATCCTTGTGATGTACCTTTACATGTAAGTTTAAGAAGTTCTTTTATACCCTTATGAGAAATTGAATATAGTCAATATATTTATTCTGCTAGTACACTTTTGGGTTTTTTGTATATATTAATAAGATTTGAATATTTACACCCACTCCAAGATACCTTAAGGGTGTGTTTGGACTGGAGGTTTTATTCTTCAAATTTTTAGTAGGGAGTGGTTCCCCTCTGGGATCCCACTCCTTACACTATCTATGTCTAGATAAGGTACCACCATCAACCCTAGATCGAGAAAACACATGCTAGGTCATCCATCTTGACCCAAAACCACCCTAAACTATCTAGGTTGGGACCCTACACTCTAGAGGAGTTGTCTCGACTGCGACACCTTCCAAAATAGACCTAGGTCATGACCCATGGTCGAGACAACCCAACATACTTCATGGGTCAAGACATCTAAAATGCATGGAAACCCTAACCACCCTTAAGGTGTCAACTTCTCAACTAGAGCTAAAACAAGTCACTCTCCTATTTCTATCTCCTCTATATGATTTCAAGGAAGAGAGGAAACATCTAGAGGTGGAAAATTGCATATCAACCCCCTACATTGGGTAAATTGCAATTTCCACCAAAACTAGCACAGAAAGCACACACAACATCCAAACAAGCTCAAGCTTGAAACTTAAACTCTCCACAAGCCCTAATTACATCTCAAAGGATTAGAGAAAGGTTCTAAGCACATGATTAAGACAAAGAAAATAGGGTCACCCCAAAACTCAGGTCAGGGGTCTTACAAGGGTAATTAGGGTTCATCAACTCAAGTACATGATTAGGGTTTTATCTATACAAGAAGAGCAATTAGGTCTTTCTTCAAAAGTTAAGCATGACATGTCCTTAAATTCATATTATATATGTTAGACTAAAAGTATGAGTATCATATTCAGAAATATCCATTAGACATATCATCCAATGTCCATATGTAGAGCATTACTTTCCAATATAATATAATTACTTCCTCAGATAGCTTATTCCTATATTTTTGAAATTATCAGTTTCAAGTTGTCATTCATGCAGAAATGTCAAAAATCAACATGTGAATCATTAGAACTCAGATATACGATTAAAATATATTCTAGTATATCAATTCCTTGTTATCCTTAGTAAATTAGAATATCTAAATGGATAGAGAATCTAGAATTTATATTTGCACGGTTATTTACTAATTGAGATTCAAAATTTAGAATAATCATTAGAAATTAGAATGAATATATTAGAATTTATTTCAAATTTTTAGTTTCATATGGTTATACCAAAATATAGATTTATCGTACAAGTCAGAATAGAATTTAGAATATAGAGTGCAAGAATAGAATGCATACTTCAAGAATTCATCTCAAATAGTTGAGATACAAAACCAGAATAGAATCAAAATCAAAATAGACTAAGAAATAGAACTAGAAAATAAAAGAACAGAGAATGACACCAGAACATAATTATATATAGTAAATCCTCATAGAATTGTGGTACACAAAATAGAAGCCTTTAATGCCACAGAAGGTGCATTTCATGATAGAAGGCACTTGGTACCATAGAACAGAAGTCACCTCAGTGTCATCAGAAGGAATTTATGCCACAGAAGGTGTGTTTCACCATAGAAGGCATGTAGTGCCACATAAGAGGACTTATTGTATAATAGTGACCATAGAAAGATAAAAGATATAAATTAAAGATGCAAATGAAGAAGTTTTTTTAAAGTTGTAGATGATAAGTTTTTCATAATGCAATTATTTCCTTATGTCGTAGAATTCAATGCCACTTACTGTAACCAAGGTTTTCCTTTGTGCATGACTGGGTATGAGATGTCTGCAAATGAGGAGCAGGATCAGAAATAGTACCCAGAGGCTTGGAGTGTAAAGATACATCAGGATATAAACTGGTGGGGTGCCAACTATAAGATGATCCTCATGTTTATAAACTCAACTATTTGTTTTAATGTTTAGAACTTTAGAGTAGAGACTCAAGAGGTCAAATGAGTTTTCCATGTAATAAAATTTATGTTAATTTTGTAAGAACAATCATGAGAATGCTTTAACACTTCATCTTATGAGATTGATTATATTGTTGTTATATAAACTAGTTTTATGTAATACCCCCTTGAGTGCACGAGTTATGGATAACCATGTGTTGCTTCCTATATATGCATGTATGTACTTAGGGTGGGTGTTACAAGATGGTATCTGAGCGACATTATAGTTGGCCACTAGACGAATTCTCATGTTCTTACTTTAGATTACCCCACAAAAAAAGAGTAAGAGTAGACAATAGATTTAGAAATATGACCAATAACCCTAGTTATATAAGGAGTAAGTGAAATGTATTAGAAGTCAAAGAAGAGGTTGAGTCAGGAAATAGAAATTTAGATAGTATTAGGGTTATGTGCCTAGATGTTTTAGACTTTTGTCTTAACTCTATAATTACATATAGCATGCTCTCTCTTTTTTCTGCATGTTTGTGGTATGGGACACAAGCTTATGGGATTTTATAGAGAGGATGTTATTTGCTTAATCATACTTGTTTTGTCCTTTCAATGCATGTGCTATGGAACATGTACACTAGGGAGGTTCTAGGATAGTTGTGATAAGACATGTCACCTTTTGATATATGATCAGCCGACATGCATCCAAAGGCAATAAAAATATAAGTGTAACCCTAAAATCTTAATAAATGTAGTCACCTAAACTTAATTATATACATAGTAAGATCTGTCGGGAAATATGGGCACAAAGTAGGCAATGGAAACAAAAATTTAATCTATCTGTATTCCCCATAACTACAAGATCGCGTCAATAAAAATGAATTAGGAAATATCATTTTAATGATTTTATACTGGTCCTGGAGCAAGTCTAGTGACTACAAGTCATTGTAGTACAACTATATCTAGTTCCTCTTAGATGGTGTCTGTGCAACTCCTGGTCTTCACCACAGACAACAGACTTGAACAATGTCTACAACTACACCTGTGGTCTCTCCATAGACTGCAAGATGATGTTGCTCTCCAAGAGATAGGAAAAGGCCTCCTCACCTCTAGATAAGTCCACACAGATCAACTAGAACTCTTGTCATTCTAGTAGAATAGACAGCCTATACACAACCTATTTTATCCATGGTCAGTTAGTAGTTTAGGGAAAGCTAGTTGTTTAATTTAGTAATCTAAATGAAAGATTAATGTTCATATGTTATCACTCATGACCTAATTGACAACTACATCCCCCAAATAGCACACACCCCTTTATTTCTTTTAAAACCCTAATAGCCTTCTTGCTTAACTAGTCTTTACTTGTTTAGCTCTTTAATTGCTTAGTTAGCTTCTTGCCTTGTTCTTACTTTGTCCTTTCTATTTTAGGTCTTAAATTTTTGTTTTGCCTAATTTTCTAGCTTAGTGTAGTGTTAGTCTTTTTTTTGCTTTCCTTAGTGTAATTTGCTCATTTCCTTGCTTAGCCTTGCTTTATGATGCTCATTAGAACAAACTATCTAGGGTAATTCAGGTTTTTATTGTGGTTCTCTTTAATTGCTTGCTTGATCATCTTAGTGTCATTAACTCAAAATCAACCATCAAACCCTTAAACCCTAGATTCCATAGTAGGAACCTAGCCTAAACTAATATAGATCTAGTGCCCCCTTTCTCTCTTGGGTTTGACCCCTAACTTGCCGCTTGCCTATACTATAACATGACCCCATGCACTTACGGGTAAGTTTGTTAGTCTTTGTGAGTGATCCTTTAGGGCTTTATATATTTTGAAAGATCCCAAGTGTGTTTGAAAGCCTCTTAGGGTTGCATCTAGTCATCATTCAATTGATTAGTGTGTGATCCTAGGAAAAATGCACGAAGCTTTCTGGCATTGTTGTTGGAGATACATAGCTCCATAGCCCCTTAGTGGCTGTGGTGTGATCCATCTCCTTAAGCACCATCCTTTTTACAGTATACTTGTCTATGTTTTATAAACACACCAAGCTTTATGGTGACGATGCCAGGGAAAATTCCCTTGTCCATGTTAGTTAATTTTGCTTTGATCTTTTTCTACGGTCCTCATCATTACTATTCTTTCTTCTTTATTCTTTATTCTTTATTATTTGTATTCTTTGTGCATATTGTTTTGCTAACTTGTCCTCTTTTTCTTGGTTGTGACTTTGTGCATCTGACAAGCCATGTGGGCAAGACAAGATGGAAGGCTAAAATGCACCTCAGAACCCACTTCATGAGTACTTCATGCCTAACAACTACAATTCACCAATTGCAAGAAGAGTTGATCAAATGTTAGGGGAGAAATTCTCAATCCCTCCAGGTCTTATTCGACTCATGCCCACCTTCTATGGCTTAGAGAGTGAGAGCCCCTACAAGCACTTGGACTCCTTTCTTGAAGTATGGTGTACCTTTAGGATGTTGATAGTCAGTGATGACTCAATCAAGTTGACCTTATTCTTGTTCTCCCTCAAAGACAAATCCAAAGATTGGTATGATTCAAGAAGGTACATCATGAGTTGTGAAGAGATGAAGAATGTCTTATTTAGGAAGTTCTACTCCCATTGCAAGGTTGACACAAATGTGATGTGCCATAGTGAGTTTCAGGTAAGTGGGTAATGAGTGGTTCCATGATGCTTGGGAGAGATTTCTAAAGTTATTGAGGGAATGTCCCCACCATGAGATTCCTTTATGGTAGCTTATTCAATCATTTTACTCCGTTATATCTTCCATGGGTAAAGCTACAGTGGATTCTTCTTGCGGAGGAGCTTTTATGGCTAAGACACATGAAGAAACATGGCCCTTGTTTGAGTAGTTGGCAGAAAACTCAAGGATCTGAGCTTCTAGCATGATGAATAATGGTGACTGCCTATTTAGTGTGACATCTCTAGATCATAGTGACTGATGAAGATTCTTGGGGAAATGGTGAGATTTATGAAGAACCAAGTGGGAAGTGTTCCTTGTCACTCTTCCAGTTCTATTGAGTCCTTTATTGAAGAAATGAAGATGTCTCACTCCTATAGATACCCAAAACAACTGAGTCCAAGATATAGCTCAAGGTTTGAGGAAGAGGTTTTCTTTAGACTGAAAAACTTTGATGATGTGCAAAGAATGTTACAAGGCTTGAAGAAAGGATAGAGCGGCTATCTTCCATACTTTCTCTTCAGTAAGAAAAATTGTCTTCAAACCTATAATGAATTTCCATGAATCTAGTGGACCAATGGGTGCTTCACAAGTTTTATATAGTCCACCTCCAATGAAAGTGCATCCCATATACCACTTCCAAGGCCATCCCAAGTTTTATACACCTTCTCCCCCTCCATCACCACAACTTCCCCACCAGTTCACCTTCCAACCTCAACTCTCCCCTCCACCTAAATTTCAATACCATGTGCCACACCACCTCCTACACAGCCACAACATGCTCCCCGTGTCCACCTGTGAGTCAAAGAAAGATTAATAAAGTAAAGCAAAGGTATCCAAGTGGTGATATTATGATTGTGATTGCTAAATATGACTTTATGAAATCTCCTATTGAGAATGTGATACCATGTTCTCCACCTCACACACCTTTTATAGGTCCTAACATCCCTAGTGTTCCACATCATAACATGGTACAAGGAAATTATGTTGATTCAAGTGCTATAAAAGCAAGTGAGACACCATTCCTCGATGCATTGGATGAGCCCCCAGAAGTAAAAAGGAGGCAAAAGCACATGATTGATATTCTCGACACATTTCACCAAGTGAAGGTGTACATTTAGTTGTTGGATGTTATCAAGCAAATTCCATCTTGTGCCAAGTTTCTCAAGAATCTGTCTAAGAGGAAGTCAATAGGGAGAATGCCTAAGAAAATCAAGTTGACGGAACATGTGAGATCTATTATCCTACATTCACTTTTTGAGAAGAAGAAAGATCAAGGAGCCCCAATAATACCTAGATACATAGGGGGACATCAAATACACCAATCCCTACTTGACTTGGGATCTAGTGTGAATCTGATGCCATATAGTGTCTATGTGGAGTTCGGGTTAGGCAAGTTGAAACTGGCTTATTGCACTCTCCAATTGGTGGACCGCTCCATCAATGTACCGACTAGTTGAAGAGTGGATGATGTTTTGGTGATGATAGACAATGAAAGGGGAGAAGTGTCCCGACTAATTTTATTATTCTTGACATGGAAATGGAGGATTGGGAGATTCCCATCATCTTGGGAAGACCATTTTTATCTACAGTTGATGCTGAGATACATGTGCATAGTGGCACAATGACAGATCCTTCATGGACACGAAGATAAATATAAACATGTACAAGACCCCAACCCAGTGAGACCGAGATGAGGATATTGAACATGGTCACTTGAAGAGTCTAATAGATCATTTAAAAGAAGGAGATATGTATGGAAGACTCATGATGGTCAATGGGATGCAACACAGTTGTTGAATGAAAATGAGAGGTGTAGCTATTGTAGGAGTGGACACATTATGATCCCAAATGGATGAATGATGCAAGAATAAAAAATCCTAGATGAATGCTTGAAATTTAGTGCTAGTGGGAGGCAACCCACCTAAGTTTGGGGACTTTTTCCCCCAATCTTCAAATTTTAATACTTTTGGTTATTTTAACACTTTTCTAAGAAATCACACACACACTGGTGTGTAATAGTTTTTATTTAGTTTTAAGATGTGCAGGTGAAAAAGTCGTGAAATGAGGAGAATCAAATGAAATTTAAAATAAAGTTCATGAAAAATCACTTTTGATCAAATATTTTGAGTTTTGATGAAGTTCAAGTTGAAATCACCAGCTAAAGTGTCCACCATTGTTGTGGTAACATGAAACATCCATGGTGAAACACTCAAAAATCATTAGGAAATCTGTGAAGTCAAAGAAATGTGGAACACACCAGAATGACTATGCTTCATAGCATGGCCGTGTGGCCTACCATTAACCACGAGCATATGGAACAGAATAGCTGTGTCACCAACAACACATCATGGCCATGCCCATAGTACAACCTTTCTACAATCCAACCCCAACACTTAAGTCACATTTCAACAATTTTAGAATCATTAGTTAATTTCATTTCTTTGAAATAGTATACCCATTCTCTGTGAATGAAAGTCGTGCAGCAACCCATAAGCCTTCTTCCACCACTGATCATCCACAAAATCACCCCCAATCCACCCCCAATCATCTCCCTACCATTTTCCCTACACTAACCTACCATTTCCACCATTTTTCATCCACTAAATGTGCCCTAATTTTCCATTCATCCCAATAGTCCAGTTCTTTGAAGAAAACCTAATTCCTCACTTTTCTCCAACCAAATTTGTCCACAATGAATAAAATCACAAAGAAAGTGGTATCAAAGAATAATGAGATCATCTCCTACGGTTGAACATCTAAGAACACCTCATCTTGAACCCCAATGACATCTCTTGCTCCACCGTCCTCCTCTGGCTCTGGTGGAACAATCCATTTATTGATGGATGAGCTAGATGCATTGATAAATCCTATCTTGGATGAGGCTTCTACTCAGCTATGATGTTATATATTGTCGTTGTGGAGGGCACCACCAAAACCACCTTTGACAACCCAATAGTCAGTTTCTTCTAGGGTAGAACCACCACCCTCACCAGCTCGACCACCAACTTCGGATCGGCCTTCGACCTCCTCTGTGCTGCAACCACTACAACAACAACATGCACAAAGGTGGATACTTGTGAATGATGAGGATGAGGAGATGTAGGATGTACCACATGAGGATATGCCTAATAAGCAACATGAGAAAACACCAAAATTTTGGAGCAATTAGGTGAAGAAACCAAAGCACCTGGAGTGCTTGACACATATGGTGATAGTCACCCACTACGTGGCTAGGTGACAATGGAGGATCTAGGTTTCTTCGAGTATTACCAAGGTGTGATGGAAACAATGGGCATGTTTGAGGTCCTGACGATAGTATAGGAGACCTATGTGGAGTTGACATGTCAATTTTTTGTCACATTAGAGAAGGTATCTGATGATGGAGAAATCACGCTTCGAGTAATGATTGGAGATAGACATTGGGTTATTACCTCTCAATTTATGAATAAGATTTTTGCTCCAAATGATGAGATGGACGCTCCCCTAGATCAAGGGAGGATAGATAAAGATTCAAGTTCTAATTACACTTTCATGTGAAAGAAGTTCACCGGCCACAACAACTTTGTAGTAGGGAAGTCAAAGACGAACTTGATTCATAATCCTTTAATCCTCTAGGTTCATAAAGTTCTAGCAAACACCATTTTTGACACATATGAAAATTAGGACAGTTGCACAAAGAAAGATCTATTTATCTTGGGTTGTATGACAAAAGGCAGGCATCTGAATCTGGGTGCACTATTGATTAATCTTTTGAAGACAGTCACCTCCAAGAGTAAGAATCCATTCATTATGGGGGATTGTGACGTCCATTTCCATTGCCTTAGAACATGATTTTTTTGATACACCAAGGAAGAGGAAGGGAGCTGGTTGAACTGCAATATCTTGTCCACTCTTTGATGATTTTAGTTGTTGATTAGAAAATCATATATCAGGTCATTCCCCATTCATAGGCATCTTATTGGAGCTACCATACCATATCACACCTCTCCTAGGGGAGTATGGCCTGACTCCAGAATTCTTGGATATAGTGAGGAGTTGGGAAGAGGAGTATACCCGAGACACATTCCAGCAAATACAGATTGTGATATTGCTTGAGGGACTAGGAGAGTCACAGGAAGCAGTTGAGAAGAGGAGGACAATGGAGGAGAGAGAGGCTCATAGGGTGACGAGATGAGAGGCAAAGGTAGAGGCAACCGAGCCACAACATCCCATAGTGAAAATATATGGTATGTCTACTATACATCAGCTGAAGGGAATTCAGAGGACCCAAGACAACATCTTGAGGTCACATGAGGGTTTTCAGTGTACACATGATGCATTATGGTTGGATCATCAACAGATTCACCATCAGATCAACCATATATATAGCTTCTAGCATGCCTAGGTTCATAGGAACACCCTGTGGGGGGAAGATTGGTGGGGTGCACTATTCTGGTACCATGATGGCTACCCACCTCCATAAGAGGACTACTGGGGAAATTACTATCAAGATCTTCCAACGTAGGGAGAAGCACCACCGGAGCCACCGTATGAGCCATGATCTTCTACCCTATCACTCTTGGACTTTATTGTCATGTTAAGGACAACATGATTCAAAAGTTTGGGTGGTAGGGTAGTATGCCCTCATTTCACACTTTTTGCATTTCACCTTCCGTTTACTTTTGTTTTATTGCTCCTTGTATCTAGATTATATTTTACTTGCTTTGCATACTTGCATGCCATGTAGTTCACTTTCTTGCAATTTTTGTAGAATTTTCAAAAAGAATTATCTTTTGCCATGCATTGCATATCATTTAGTTTTTCCTAATTTTTTTGAATGTTTGTAGCCAGGATCTACTTGTTTCTTGCTTTTTGTTTCATAAGGAAGGATTAGATGTGATTGAAGGCGCTTTAGTACCATTTAAGCCATTTTTTCCCAAATTTAGAACTTCTTGCCTAAGAGTGTGTTTTGACCCAATCTCTACTTATTGAATTGAAAATGATGACCTTTGACAAATGCAAGTGAACTATAATGGTTTATTTCTAAATAGTATAAATGCTTGAATTTTTACATGTACACCACCCACCTTATGCTTGTGTCATGTTTTGGTTGAATTGTGACTTAAGCAAGCTGCAAACACTTAGGGTTTTATAGAATCTCATGATAAAAGTGTGGTTTAAATATTTCTCATTCATATGGTGTGACATTACTTGATGAAATTGTTGGAGTAGCTTTCATGCAGGAGATCTCATGCTGAAATCCATATAGATTTCATGCAGCAGATTCATGTGAGTAATGAGCAGATTATGATTCTTAAGAAATATTCTAGAGAAGGTCCAACCCAGGGGATCTAATATATAAAAATACATAATACATGGTCTTAGATCAGTAAGGTTTTATAATATAATTATATATTTCATGTGAATGTTTCCCCTAGACCTAGATCTCAAGTGGTTCATTATTTAGATTCAAGGTTACAAACATGCCTACAAACACTAAATGCAATTCAAGTATCAACATTATACCCTAGGTCTAGGTAATCCATCCACATTATGAGTGATACAATATAAAGATAATGTCCAATTTAGATGTAGGACAAGCATGAGATTAAGGTTATCATCAAGGTTCAGAGATGCAAGATCATAATTAATTATACTAAATCAATCCGATGCAATAAGGTCACATTTCCAAGTTATATGGTAATAAAGAGCATGGAATAGATCAAATTGGTATTTAATGCTATAAGAATGATAAGTTTATTGATTTGAATAATATATATGATGAGATTAGAATAACAGTCATATTTCATTACATGGACACAACTAGGTCAATTAAGTCTTTTAATGTACATAATAGGATCCTAGGGTCTCATAAGCCAAAGGTGGGCCACTTAGCATGAAATCTTAGATTACCATGTTATAAAGCATGAAAAAGGTCAGTGATTTCGAGATTACAACATTTGATGATGTCAAATTAATATAAACCCTAAACTTTATCATATGTGCATATAAAATAACCATTTTTAGGTCAAAGGTATTGATAAAAGGTTACGGTGGTCATTTGGATTTGTATAGATGGTCCAAGACCTAAACCATGGAAAATGTGAACTAATAATTACTAATTTAGGGGATTTGAAAGAGTAGGAGGGCATGCCTGATATATATAATGCATGATTGAGGTTTATTACAAAACAAAAGATCATAAAGTTTAAATCATGAATAAATAGGAGTGAATCATGCATAATTAACAAAATATATTAATGTCATGAGAATGGTGATGATTTTCTGGTCAAAATGATATATGACATCATTGCATTTGGTTAAGAAACCTAGAATATTTTAGTGTTTAAATTTAAACACATTTAGTTAGGATTTTTGGGGATATAGCTTGATTTGGCAAGAGTTAGGCTGCAAGCATGGGACTTGGCACATAGATAGAAGCCTCCAGCTTCTTCCCACTGACATTCAGAGGCTAAATATGGCATGTGACCACCCGTCGTTGCCCTCTTTATAGCCCACAACATCCCTATGTTGTTTTCGTCCATTCACGTTGATTCAGTGACATGCGACCCCACTCACAGGGACAAAAGGAAGGGTCCCACATGGGTGGTGGATCATCAGATTGGGGCTCATCCTGGTCCCCTCTGTGATCAATGCCCTAGGTGAAAAATTTTCTTTTTGTGTTCACGAATCACACATCCTTCTACCGCACGAATGAGGAGGTGGTCGGGGAGAGGATTTGATGTTTCTATGCTTAGGGACAATGATCGAAATGTTGTTGGGGAACGACCATGGGACCTCATGAAGGTGAAGGGGGTAACAAGAAGCACAAAAGTATCTAGGGATCGAATCCCTAATTGGTGGAGGTGGCCACCGCCATTAGAGATTGGAGGTAGAAGAATGAAGAAGCAAGGGATGTAGGGTTTAGAAAAACTCCGGAAAAGAGTGGGGATGAGTAGGGGAAGGGGTTTAATGGTAGAAATGAGTGTTGACCCACGTCAGACGGGTGGGCAAAGTAGTAGGTGGTGATTGATGCCATGGATTTGGTTTCTATTTAGAGGCAGAAGACACAAACACGGCCATCATATGTGGTTTAGATCCGAGGCTGAGGGATCAAATGGTCCAAGATTGGATGCTCTTTGATCCATGGTTATGATTTCTTGACCAAGAAGTGCATGGATTGTGCTTAGTAGAGAGGAAAAGATAGTGGGACACGTTTTCACCTATAGTTTGGGCCCAACATGGGTTAACAATTCAATTAAATGGATTAAATACAAGCTTACAACAAGTCAAAAAATAAATGAGGATATTTGTCTTATACTACCTCAGAATTGAGCAAAACTTTGTGCATTGCAAATCTTACAGTGTCCTATACACAATGAGAACAAGGATGGGATAAGAAAATATCCATAGATGGTATCAAAAGGGGATGAGAGAGGATAAAATGTAGTGTAGTTTAAAACTATGTTTTAAGTTAAATCGAGTGTCACTGGGTGATATATGTACACAAGATGATTCATCTGGGCATATTGAATTATGAAATTGAAAGTCAAGAGTGATAAACTTATGTAATAATGAAAGGAAGAGCACATGAATGAGGAGGGAGAGAAGTCTAGGTTATCACATGGGGTTTATACATGAACAAATTTGTTGGGTCAAAATAAAAAAAATGAGATTAATAGGCCAATTAGAAATGTGAGTGATTGTGTCACTTGGAATATAATTTTGGCCTAGCATACTTTGATCAAACATATTAAAGTATCTTGATGCATCCCTATTTTTTTTTGTCAGCTAAAACTCATGTTGCTTTTTTCATTTTTTGTGTAAAATGTACTTATGGACGTATTTGCATGTTTTCAGGTACTTAAACCACTCTTGGATGGAATAGAGAGAGAAAGAATGATCCTAGGGTTTCTCTACCCTTAGAGAGGCTGAAAGTGAAGTCCAAGGCATCCTCAACCTACCCCTAGTGGCCAAGGGTCCATTGAAGCAATGAAGTCCAAGGAAACACAAAGTAAAATCTCTAAGTGTTGATGAAGAAGCTAACACAGATGTGGTATAGCAAAATGGTTATGTTGGTCCACTCCAAATCATAGAGACATGGCTGAACATTCAAGTTCAGTAGCACGGTCGTGCAACACAACATGGCCATGCTAACATGACCCAGAACGGCCATGCCACGCAGCACAACCATGTTGCCAAGAAGACAGAACGGGTGTGGCACTCAGAACGGTTAGCACTCATTCAAGCCAAAACGATCGTGGTGATCACTCTGATCGTGCTAGTAGTGCCCCACCACAATAGTGGTAACCACCAAGACCATGCCACTAGCCTTTCAAAACTCCTAACTTCTCTCCCTATTGGTGGTTACCACTATTATGGTGGTTACCACTATTGTGGTTTCCTATTCTACTCCACTTAACCTAGTGCCTCCCCACCACCTATATATACATGGGTGGCGGATGGTCCTCGAGGTTATCCACTACTAGACCACTCTCAGCTCCCCCGTTTTGCCCACTCATTTTCACTCCATTTCACCTCCATTTCACAATCTCCACCAAAAAAACCTATTTTAGGGTTTTTGCATTTTCTACCATTCACCCATGTCATTCCACCTTGGAGGAGGGTTGTGGTTGATTTGTTGTTGCTAGGAGGTGGAGAAGGAGGAGTCTTCTCCAAGATCATCATGGATTTCCAGTCCTATACTCATTCTTCTTCCTTTTATTTTATGTTTTCTTTTTCTATGAGTAGCTAGGTCCCTTAGGTGGGCTGTTTGAGGCTCAAAATGTTACTTTGATACCATTTTGGGGGAAATATTATATGTAAACATTGTGATTTCATTTTTTAATAATTATGTTCTATTTATATCTCATTCTCATTAATTTCTTTGTGGTTTGTGCTTTAAATCACCTAGATTCTAGGAAAATTTCTTATATGTGGCTCTTTTTGTGAATTGCTCCTAAGTCCAATTAATGGATCCCTAGTTAGATATTCACCTTCCTACATGTTAATACATTCTCCTACACCTAAGTGAGAGATCTAAGTAGCTAGTATAAGAGAATTTATTTTCATTAGCATGGAGCCTTCTCAAGGCTAGAATGTGGGTGATGTAAGATCTAAAACCTCACTTCCACCCTCCATTACTACTCTCGGCCCCTAATTACCCTACGAGTTCCTATCCTAGAAACCTAGGCTCGATTAGATCCTAATTGACTACACATAAACCCTAACCCAATTGAGCCTCGGGTAAGGGTAGGTAGGAGGTGTTAGGAACTAGTTCCCCTATACACACCCTATTTTATCTATGGTTAGTTAGTAGTTTAGGGAAATTTATTAGCATCTAGCTAGTTGTTTAGTTTGGTAACCTAAATGAAAGAATAATTTTCACATGTTATCACCCCAACCTAATTGATGAGTACATTCCCCAAATATCTCGCACTCCCCTTTATTGCTTTTAAACCATATTTGCCTTCTTGCTTAGATAGTCTTTACTTGTTTATCTCTTTACTTTCTTAGTTGGCTTCTTGCCTTTTTCTTGCTTTTTTCTTGCTATTTTATGTCTTAAATTGCTCTTTATCCTAGTTTGATAGCTTAGTGTAGTGTTAGTATTGTTTTTCTTTCCTTAGTGTAATTTTCTCACTTCCTTGCTTTGTTTTGCTCATTAGAACTAACTGTCTAGGATAATTTAGGTTTTGATTGTGGTGCTCTTTAATTTCTTACTTGATAATCTTAGTGTAATTAAGTCAAATCAACCATAAAACCCTTCAACCCTAGACTCCATCGTAGGAACCTCTTCTAAACTAATCTAGCTCTAGTGCTCCCATTCTCTCTTGGGTTTGACCCCTAACTTGTTGCTTGCCTATAGTATAACACAAACTTGTGTGCTTGTAGGTAAGTTTGTTAGACTATGTGAGTGAGCCAATGAAGTGGCACCCAAGTGGTAAAAGTGATGATGTAAGACTGAGAGGTCATGACTTCAAACCCAGGCAGCGGGATGAATGAATGGGCAATTTGTTTTTAAAAAAAAGAGTGAGCCTTTAGGTCTTTATAAATTTTGAAAGATCCCAAGTATGTTTGAAATCCTCTTAGGGTTGCATGTAGTCATCATTAGTGTGTGATCCTAGGAAACATTCACCAAGCTTTTTGGCACCATTGTCGAGGATAGAAAGTACCATAGCCCCCTAGTGGTTGTGGTGTGATCCCTCCCCTTAAGGACTATTTTTTTCCAATCTACTTGTCTGCATTTTAGAAACACACCATATACTTATATTGATAATTCTTTGATCTAACTATACCTTGATCAAGCATGTTTTTGTTGGACTTTGTCTTTAACCAAATTGTCATAATACATAACATATAACAGAATAACAAGAAATTTATTAATAGGAAATTTTGTTTACCCTCTTATCAAAATGCTATTTAATAAAGTGTCACTCAGATGAGCTGGTAGTGGGAGATGCCAAGAGGAACACTGACTCTATTGGCCATCTCCAAACTAAACTAAGTGTCTATATGACATCATCTTAGTGAAACTAAGAGTTTGACTAAAAAAATTATTGACTAAAGATGAATGTTTTTGTAGACATAAATGTAGCAAAATTGCATCATTGTCTCCATAGAGATTTAATTAATATGTAAGTGGTTTGTAGGCTCCCCATCATTGATCATATTTATAAGTAAAAAATAAATGCACAACTACAAGGTTGCAATGATTTTATATGTAAATATTGTGCATACATTGATTTTTTGTATGAGGAGTCCATTTGGCATTGATATAACACTTCATAACATAGTTATAAGAAGTTATAATATAAATCATGTTGTTCATTAAAATAGGTATAAGAAATTCCCTTGAGATAATACACAATATGAAATTAATTAATTAATTAAAATATCTAGTTCATACAGTTAGGAACCTTTTAAATTGTAACTATGTGGATGTATGTGTCGGGGAAGGTTGGTAAATTTATTCTATCTCTTGTACATTGGTCCATCTAAGAATAATACATGGTGGACTATTTATTGAAGAACTAATCATAATGGATAGGGGAGAATGAGAGGGATAGAGGTCCCAATTGGCTAGAAAAAATATGTGATATGTGATTTGTGAATAAGATGGATTAGTGGTGTTAAGATTTCAAAGTTATTATGAGATATTGAGAAATTTAGTGAATGTGATATATTATGGTGTGAAATGATATGTGTGATGAATGAAATATTGATCATAATTTAATTACATTTCTTATACTTTTATTGAATCTTAACTTATGATTTTACACTTTGATTTGGTTCATTTAGCTTTCCATTTCCTAGTTACTTTAGTTAGCTTTTATTAAAGGATTTTGACCCTTCTTTATTTAAGAAATTGTGTTATCCGAGGCAAGGCCACTAAGGCCTCTCAATCATCTAAACAATAGTATCATATCAAGGATCAAACCCTCTCTATTTGTTAAGAAATTGCAATGCAAGCCACAACTGAGTTGGGATGATACTAAATGGACTAAAAGATAGAATAAGCAAACATGCAATCACAAATTTTCAGGTGGTGTCCATCCATAAAGCAAAGGAACATTTTTTTGAGTTGTTTCTCAGTCTAGCTCTACTAAATACCTCTTCCCATGCATACATATTGTAATTAGGTCCACGCTCCCCCTCTTGATGGAAAATGATTGTCCACTCAGTAATGGATTGCCCAACAGTGACAAGTCATACACTCAACATCTACTTATCCAGATGATCATTTGCCCTCACGTGTTCTAGGTACCAACCACCTTGCCAAAAACACTACCTTGATTGGTCATCACACACATATCAAGAACCACCACCTCGATCAGTAGCTACACTTCCATCTCAATCTCAATCAAGCACTGACTAGTCAAAAGCAAATGATAACTCCCATCCAACCATCATCAAACAATCAACCACCCATGAACAACAACCTCTTGGTCAAGTGAGGGCAACTTGATACCCCAGAGCCTCGATCTCTCTACATTGACATCCCTAGCCACTAGATAGCTCGATCAGTAAAACTCAATTGACAAGGCATTGGAAATCACTCTAGGAAAGGTTGGGGATCATCAACATCCACAACCAGCAACATATAAGAAATAGCTCCATCATAATATGATCATTGTGCTCATATTTCCCCTGAGTACCCTCCGTCAAATTTTCCAATTTATCAAGACAAAAGAATTGAAATTTTTACAAATCCAAGTAATTATCCGTACAAGTTTGGATATAAACTAAACAAGCAGATGCAACTAGTGGTTGTAAACTCAATTCTTCCATAGTGTTCCACATCATTAAACTAGATCTAAATTGAACTTGAACTTTTCTTTTCTTGAAATTGGTTAAATAAAAAAAGCAACTCTTGATTTAAAATTGATCTCAACTAAGAGTTGATAAAATTATCAAGATTCTAAAAATCTTTGTCTATTGGAATTCAATCTTTATATATTGCAATAATACATGTCTGCTTGTAGATGGTGATAATTGCACGTTTGTTTTGGTAAAATTGGTAATTTTAGTCCTAGTGAATTTATGTCTGTGGTGATTCACACATACATGTGTACGTCCCATTCTAGTACAAAGGAGTGATGATAAGAGGTGAGGATGCTAGAGGCACCCACTTAGCCCTATGGACTTAAGTTCTGTCATTGCATACTGCTAGCTAGCTATACCCTGAAGTATGAACAATGATTCACTAAAACGCTTGTACCTTCATGTGGTCTACTAGGATACAAACATGACATAATTTTAGGGTATAATTTTAATAGGAATATATTAATATTAATATGGTTATTTAATTATTATTTTATATATAATATATTTTATATATGTCTTATGCATGAATTTTATATGGAATGTTATATACTTATGTATCTTTCTTTGCTCATACTAGACTATATGTAATGTTCAACTTGAGAAAAGTTTAGGCCCTAAAGTTAAGACATCCTCTCACCTACCTAGAATGCAATCTGAGTAGCTTCACCATCAAGGTTAAGGTGAAAAAAGAAATTTGTTTAAGTAGTTCATGTACTAAGGGTCCCTTGGGGTGTGAATGTGGTTATGTGGCCTACTTATGTAACTCTAATTCATGTTCTACAAATAAGTTTTATGGTGAATGTATATATACATGTTATGAAGACATAGTATCAGATGCGAGTTGAATTTAATGATCAGTGACATTTGTTTTTAGATGCTGCTGAATTTTTTTTATGTTGATAACTTTAGTAGACAATGTAGATTTACAACTTTTTTTAGGGTAAGCTAAATAATGGGTTTATTTAGGTAATACCATAGGGAAACCTCTATTTATGAAGTTATCAATGATTATTAGTTGTGGTGTTTGACAAATCACTTCCATCATTTTTAGTAAATTTGCCAAACTACCCCTAACTCAAATGAGTGAGGTGAGCTTAGTCCAACTACCTATGACATCAAATTCTACAATAATTTGAACTCCAATAATACACAAATATTAAACCAAACATCATAATACCTACTTTGAGCCAAATAGTTTATTTTATGTTCACTTAATGATCTATTTAATCTAATTTTATACTAGATGCAAATAAGGGTTTTTTTTTGCATATGTATAGTAACCTAAATCTCTTATAATGGTTCATGATCTAGAACAAGACATCGCCAAGATAATCAAGTTTTCTAATTTAGTTCAAGTTCCATCACGACCTCCCAAAAATGTTATAGATTTAATTTGTCAATTCCCATTGATATACATTTTGGAATATAATAGGCCAAGTACAAAGAAAAAGTTTGCATACATTTTTCTTTTGTTTTAGAAAAGTATTACTATTAAATACTGTGGGAAATTCTTTGTCGGGTATGGGGCACAAAGAGTGTCACAACCCAATACATTTATTTGATTATATACATGTATAACTTGATTTTGAGTGTTAAGACTCAAGGATATAAAAGACTCTAAAATATTATATTATGTTGTGGGACATCAAGGATCAAATCTAAGCCCCCATTAATTTTTTTTCTATGGGTAGATGATAAACCATGTTCAAGATGACATGCATTGGTGTATCTTATCTGGTGATGATGTTTTGTTAATTGATGAAGCTAGATACTAATTGGACTAGAAAGTTATACTTTGGAGAAATGCATTTGAATTACATAGGTTAAAAAGAACAAAAATAGTAAAATAATGAGTTACAACTTCGTTATACATTACTAGAGAAAAGGGAGGATAATTCTGTGTGTGTATTATAGATAAGAGGGCTAGCCTTTATGTAGGACTATTTGTGGCTTCCAATACACATGTCTAGGGTGTGGGATTAATCCCAAAATATAGGAATATACTTAGACTTTACATGCTTAACACTCTCACTAAATTTGGTGTGCATATATAATAAGAACCCATTTTGTTACAGAAGATTTTGACCCAACATTCATTTAAGGATTTAGTGAATAGATCTACAAGTTGATCTTCTGAGAAGTTTGGTGTGAGTTTGATCACATGTCTTTAACCTTCTCTATTATAAAGTTATAACTCACTGCAATATATTTTATACATTAAAGAAAGATGGGATTGGGAGGTATGTGAACTGCAATTTGATTATCACACTATCATTCAATGTCTTGGTATTGTAGAAATCTTTGTTCTTCCACAAAGTTCTTGGCCTGTAGAAGTTCACTGGTGATGTGAGACATATCTGATACTCAAACTCAGAGCTTGAGCAAGACATGACAATTTACTTCTTTCTCATCCAGGAGACAAACTTACCTACAACAAAGACACGATATCCTATCACAAGTCATCATCCAATGACAACTCTTGCACAATCTGTATCATAAAAACCATGCACTTTTAGGTGCCCATAACTAGTGTAAAGGATACCTTTCTTGGAATTTCTTTTGAGATGGCAGAGGTTGTGAATAATGTTTTCCTAGTGATTATTGTATGTCTTGTCTATGAATTGATTAACCGCACTTGTTCTAAACAATATGTTTGGTCGAGAAACTATGAGATAATTTAGTTTCCTTACTATTTGCATTCATTGTCCAAGATCTATAAGATGCTCCCACTATTCTTTATACAAATTTACTTTAGGATCCATATGTGACTCTATAGGTTTTGATCTAAACATACCAATTTCTTCAAGGAGATTTAGTACGTATTTGCATTGATTGATCACAATTGCATATTTTTACTTTGTCACCTCAAAATCGAGAAAGTACTCGATAAGCCCAAGATCTTTGTTCTATAATTTTCCTTGACGAAACTATTGTATACATGCAATTCCTGATTGACAATCACCTATGATAAAAATTTATTCGACATAGATCAATAGTAGAATATAAATTAGAGGACCCATGATGATAGAAGATAGAGTGATCTAGATTGGACTGTTATAGACTAAAGGCTTCAATAGATTGATTAAACTTCTCAAACCACACTCAATGTGACTACTTTAGACCATGACAGATCTATGAATGTGACAGATAAGATGGGACTCCTCCTCAGCAACAAACTCAAGAGGTTTTGTCCATATATACCTCTTCATAAAGGTCACCATGAAAATGCATCCTTGATGTCCAACAAATGAAACAACTATGACAAGTGAGCAGCTAATGAGATGAATAGATGAAAATATGTCATCTTGGCATTAGAGAAATTTTTTCTAGGTAATATTCCCCATTGACCTATGTGTACCCTTTTATGACAAGTATTTCTTTAAGTTGATCAATAGTCCCATGTAGAACAACTTTAATAGATAAGACCATCTGCAACCAACTACTACTTTATCTAGAGCAGCGGTCATGAGACTCCATGTCCATTTCATCCATCGCATCCCCGATGTTTGTTTCCAACCTGGGTGATTTAGTACAATAGAGACACTATGAGGTGTTGGGGCAAAAACTAGATTAGAAATAAAGGTAGAGTATGAAGGGGATAAAAAATCATAAGACACAAAGTTAGACACAGGATGGGCATTGCATGAATGCTTCCCTTCTCTTTGGGAAATAGAACAATGTGATCCAATTGAATTGTAGAACCCTAAGAGAGAAACAATCATTGAAGAAAGATTGAGAGATGCCCCATCATGTTGTACATTTCATGTGTTACCTAGTGAACTTGCATGATTGTTGAGTACCAATAGTGGGTCACTAGCACTTGGTTATAGACTCGGTGTAGGGTCATTGACAACCAAAAAAGATGGAATTTCTTCAATTTGTGGAGAGGTTTGAGAGGTTTCTATGGACTTTTTTAAGTAAAGTGTGTCATGTAAACACGTGATGTCAGAGGATACCAAAAAATGATGTGTATTTGGATTTTAAAACATACCCCTTTTGAGTTTTGGAATATCTAAGAAAGAAACACTTTGTTGCATGAGGAATGAGTTTGTTAGGACCATTACTTAATTTATGAACAAACTAACACACCAAAAGTTAATGGGAGGAACATTATATAGTGTCCAATTAGGATATAAAATCTAAAATAAAATTCGATTTTCTAACACTGAGGTCGACATGAAATTGATTAGATAAGTAGTAGGGTGGACATTGTATCCCCAACAATGTGAATTAACATTCATATGTGAATAAAAGATCTCCTAGTTTTGATAGTGTGCCTATTTTTTACTTTTCTATTCCATTTTCTTCAGGAGAATGAGGACATGAAGATTGTTGCATAATGGCTTTGCTAAAAAGAAATGAGGTGAGTGCATCATTGAAGTACTCTTTTCCATTTTTGGTTCAAAAAATGCAAATACTTTGTGTGAAATTACACTACAGAAAAAAAACAAAATCATCCTTCATGAGATACAACCATGTAGTTCTATAAAATTCAATAAGAAAAGTAACATAAAATCGACATCCAAGTTTAGAGGAGAACCTACTAGGTCCTCAAACTTCTGAGTGAATAATATAAATAAAAGAGTATGCATGTATAACATCTATAGGATGAAAACTAGATCGATGGCGGTTTCCTAATTGACAAGCTTCACAATCAAGCTTGTCTAAATGGAGAAATTGAGGATGAAAAATGCAAATATTCTTGAGAGATAAGTGACCAAGGTGATTGTGGATGTAGAGGAGATACAATCATGCAAGCCTTTAGATCATTGTTTAGTTACTAGAGACCTAATTCCTCATACCCATCAACAATCAACGCATGCGTATGAAGGTCATGTATCAAATTCCATGATGGATCCAAAGTGATGGAGGTATAAATAGTAAAGGTTAATTTACTAATAGACAAATAATTTGATGGAAAGGAAGGAATAAAAAGGGCAGATGGAAATTTGTATGAGGAAGGATTGAGATGGTCCTAGTTCCCTAAATCAGAAACTAAATATCATTCACAATGCTTTCCCTAGGGTGCTATTTTTGTGGTGTATGTATTGGAGGTAAGGCTAGGTATACTTGTAATATAATTTGTTGCATTAGAATTGAGTATCCAAGATGACAAACCTATATTTGATGATCATGATATGCATGTTGTAGAAGGATTTGACATGCCTAAAATATGAAACTATGAAGCAACAGATGAGGATTCTGGTTGAGATGCTAAAATATGAAGGAGTTGAGTGTATTCTTCAACAATCATCTTGATTTGATGATGAATATTCTCAATAGGCTGTTTAGCGGTGGTGTGTTTAGCAGTAGGTGTCTTAGGTGGGAATTCATGGATGGAGTATCATGTCTCCTTCTAGTGATCCTTTTCGACATAGTGAGTGCACTTGGGTCATCCATTTGTTGGCTAAATTGGACATTAATATATTATTTGTTATTATGATAACAAACATTTCATTCTTGTGGATCTAACATGCTATTTGTGTATTTCAAGATTCAAGGAAATAAGGAATTGCATAATTTAAGATCAACACAAATGGAAGATCAATGTTCTTAAATGTTCAATATTTTCATGATTGTACTCAACGTAAAAACTTGTACAAGTATATAATGTACAAGTACCAAGATATCATGTAAATCAAGAGTTAGATCTTCCTCATCCACTCACAACCCTTAGATAGGTTTTCCCCAGAGTCAGAGTCACCATCACCCATGATACACACACTTAGAAGGTGATTAAATAGAAATAGGGACTCTCTCGGTCGACAAACTTCACGACCGAGACACACTCGGTCGAAGATTTGCTCGACTGAGAACCACTTCAGTCGAAGTCACAAGCACAGATCAATAACTTATACATTTGTGTCCTAAAAGAGGTTTTCAGTCGACAATAACTTTGACTGAGGAAGCTTCAAACCAAAGTCTATGACCGTTAGACCAAGTGGTTGGTGGTTGGGGGTTGGAAATAGCCATTGCAACAATTTTTCCCCAAATCCCTCCTCAGTCGAAGAAAAGTTTGACCAAGACACATCTTGTTCGATAAGTTCCTTGACCGAGATAGGTTATGGATTTATCCTTACAGCTCAAAACAATTAGCCATTACAAGCCCATTAATGAATACCTAATGGCTAGTTAAGCACTAAGAACACTCTAGAAAACATCTAGAACGTCCCTAAGTACTTGCAAACCATTCATATAAACAGAAGAGGCCTTAGGACACCTAAAGTACACAACTACACTTGAGAATACATTCTAGTGAGCAACTAAGCAAGAGCTACACTTGCCATCTTATTTTTTTTGCCTCAATTTTCTGTCCTATAGCTACATTCTCCTAGCCACCACATATAGCCTCGTCCATCTTAAATGAATAGGATATCTATAAGCTTGATATAGGTTCAAAGAGTTGTACCCAATTGGATAAGTATTTTCTTTCTTCCAATCTTTTTCTTCTATATTGTATTTTGTTCTCCTTGACTACTCCAAGTGTTGGAGGTTTTTGAAAGGAGGTTGTTTGGTGCTACTTCAAAAAAGTGAAGGTTTCTCCAAGGTGTGCTTGAGATTACTTTAAGAAGGCTGCTTCAAGGGAGGTTGGAGCTACTTCTAGGTGAAGGCTATCTCAAGGTGGTGGAGCTACTTCAAGGTGGTGAAGTCTGCTTTGCTCGTGGTTACTTAAAGAAGGCTACTTCAAGGGAGTTGAGGCCACTTCAAGGTGAAGGCTACTTCGAGTGGAAGGTGATTGTATTTTATGTAACATCCTTGCGAGGTAATAAAATAAATCACTTTCAAAATCCCAATTGGAAACAATTAGGTAGTGGACTGACTACCTTTGATTTCCAAGGTAGGAACCACTCTACATCCAAGTGACTTCCTTGTTTCCCCCTCCTTCTTTGGTTGAGTGGTTTGATTGTTTCAATTATTTTTAAAAGCACCAAAAATCTCTATTCACCCCCCCTCTAGGTCTTTCAATTGGTATCAATGTAGGTCTTCAAGGAGCCCTAATAGGTCTTGAAGAATGGAGGATGGTGTACTTCACAACCTCAACCTTGAAGGAACCTACCTGAGCCGGCCACCACCCTTTGATGGAAGCAACTATACCTACTCGAAAAGAAGGATGCAGTTCTACTTCCAAGGAATCAGCTAGGATCTATGGAGGATGGTTCCTACACTGTATGAGCTTCCCCAAACTGAGTATGCAACGTGGGATCCAAACATTGTAAAACAAGTTCAATTAAATGCTAAGGCGGTAAGCATACTATAATGTTCTATTTCTGTAAGTGAGTTCAATAGAATCTCTTCATGTGATACTGCTTACGACATATGGAATAAACTCTCCATAACACATGAAGGAACTTCTCAAGTTAAAAATACTAAAATTAGTATGCTCAAACAAAAATTTGAACAATTTTGTATGCAACCAAATGAATCTATTAGTGATATGTATGCAAGATTTTCTTCTATCATTAACGGTTTAAGTGCATTAGGAAAATATATAAGTGAAGAAGATCAAGTCTCCAAAATTCTTAGGTCTTTGCCTCCAAAGTACAAGCCAAAAGTGACGGCCATTGAAGAAGCTAATGATCTCACCACATTGAGGATGGAGTAGCTCATTGGTAATTTAGAGACTCATGAAGTTACCCTTGAAGAAGAAGAAAGATTGGCAGCCGAACACAAAAAGGAGAAAAACAAGGACATTGCATTTAAGGCAATGACTAAAGCTAGCCATGATACAAGTGAAGAAGATAGTGAAGAGGAGGCTCTCATTGTAAACGGTAAGAAATATAGAAGATTTAAATCTAACAATTTTTTTGGTGTTTGTTCTTCCTCTTCCCCTAAGTTCTTTGAATGTGGCAAAAAGGGACACTTAAGGAATGAATGTCCTAAAGTCAAGAAGTGAAGGAAATCCTCTCTCAAGAAGGAAAAAGCCTACAAAGAAGCATGGGATGACTCAAGAGATGATAGTGAGAGTGGAGAAGAAGTAGAAGGCCTCATGACTAAACAAGACAAGGTACAATGTGTCATTGCTACAACCAATGAAGAAGAAGATGAGGTAAGTCTTCTTGATTCATCTAATGAAGAGTTAGTTGCTAGTATTGAAGAATTACATGATATATATGTTGATTGTAAAAGGAAATTAAAAAGTCTTACAAAAACTAATGAAGATTTGTATACTAAATTGAATGATCTTACTTTTGAAAAGGAAAGTCTTATGTCTGAAAATGGTACTTTGAAATCATCTATCAATGATTGCAATATTAAGTTGCTTTCTCTAGAAACAAACAATAACTTTCTTTGCCAAGAAAAGGTTGAATTGCTTGCTAAGATAAATGATCTTCAAGCTCAACCTATACTATGTACTCATTTGGATTATGATTCTATTGTCAAAGAAAGAGATAGTTTGTTATCTAATCTAGATCAAGCAAAGTTAGACATTAAAAATATAATGGATGAAATTGCTAAGTTACAAAAGGATATTAGTAGCTTGAAAAATAAAGATATTCTTTATAAAATTCTAAAAGACTCTTCTGGTCAAATTGGAAGGAGAGGACTAGGTTATGTGTCCAAAGATAAATCCTATCAAAAACCTATAACTAAAAGAACACAAGTACCCAAAACTAAAGTCATATATGTGCCTAAAGACAATCTACCTAAAAAGACAAATGGAATTGATTCTATTTGTTGTCATTATTGTTTACACCTTGGACATTATTCATTCTCTTTCCCATTCAAGAAAAAGGATGTTGACTCGATTTGGGTTCCAAAACCCCAAACTATAATGTTGGTCATATAAGTTGAGATTTGACCTAAGCTTCACTTCGATATTTATTTGTCTTATCTCAACTAAATTAAGCTTGAACTTGTATATCCTTGATCACTTAATTGTGTTATCTAAGAATTATGACATGGTATGTTTACATTAGAAATGTTGAAATTGCTAAAAATGCACATAACTTATCTCGATCAATGAAAATTCTCGACCGAGACATCTTCCGGTCGAAGACAAGTTCAACCAAAGGTGGTTCTGTTGAAATTGGTTTTACTGGAAAAAAATTTTAGTCAACAAATAATTTGACCGAGAACTTCTTTGATCAACAATATATTCGACCAACAAAAGTTCTGTCAGGATTGTTTGTAAAGAATATAATTATCAGCCTGCAATTGAATTTGAAGACCCAAATTTTTAATGTACTCTTCATAATAATTTTGTTCCAAATAGTTGAAATGATAAAATATTTATAGTATTGCTCCTAAATAAATGGACCACTATATGAGACCAAAACTTTCATACTTTGTAGGATTGGATTGTCTATTAAAGCTACTCTGAAAGGCACATGAAACAAGAAGACTTTCACACACTTGGAGAAAAGGTAAAATTGAAGAAAATTTCAAAGGTAAAGCTATTGGCATAAGTGATGTTGGTACAAATTTTAAGTCTACTATGTGTCAAAGAACTACATCATAAGTGCTATAACAATAGTTATGATTCATAGAAAAACATCAAAGTTATTGATGAAGGAAATTGTAAACTTCTTAACATTATGAACATTAATTGCAAAAATAATTTCATCATGGCTAAAAAAGATTATCTACACAAGAAAATTGCTTTGAATCATTACCAAAATTTGTGTATTCTAGACAAGCAGAAGTTAGACAAAATTTATCTTGTCACAAAAAGACTTTATTTTGAAATAATCAAAATGAAGAATCTAAGGTTTATAGTTATAAATGATGATTATACACAACAAGTATTAGTCATGTCCTAACAAATTTTGGACAAATGAGTCTACTAAAAACAATCAATAAAATTCAGCTCCTAGACTTAAAAGCAAAATTTTAGAACTATATGGGCATCATTATGAAGAAATAGATTTAGATATGATTAATGAATCATTGGCTAAAACTTGACATCATCAAATGGATGTAAAAATGCATATGACTAATTGGTCATTTATTCTAATAAATGAAAATGTTACCTATTGGATCCAATCTAAGAATAAAGTTGCATTAATTGGAAATCTACATAAATGCCTCTCAGTTTGATAGGAGTTTTACCTAGGGGTGACCTGATCGAAGTCATGGTCGACCAAAAATAAGCCTGACAAAAATGCTTATTTTTAAATCAATTCATTTACTTGAAACAAACATTGGTATATTAGATCTATAAAGTTGCGTATCATATTAAATACTTATAATAAGAGAATTTTTTTAAGAAATAAGATTGCTTTTAAATTGACTCACAATCTTACTCAATTGATTTTAGAGAAGGATATAATTTGAAATATCTTAGTATATTTAAGTTATGAGATTAAGGGGGAGCTTACAAAATTCTTGAATATAATGTATATCTTTCTCTTAATTGAATTCTCTACACCAATTCTTATCCAAAAACGAATTCTCTACACCAATTAGGGATTAACATCCCTTGTATTTGGTTAGAGATACATTCATTGATTCCACTATGAGATTAAAAGAATCTCATATCATTTCAGGGCTTAACATCCCTTATAAATTGTTGAGAAATATATCCATTGATCCCACCATGAGTCTAAAAGAATCTCATATCATTTCAGGGCTTAACATCCCTTGCAAATGGTTGAGAAATTAATCTTGGTTCTTGAATTGTGGATAAATTTGACATTCTTTTTGAAGTAAACAATTAAGGGGGAGTATTATTAACTCACACATATGATTATATGGCTATCTTTTTGAAATGAAAAAGGGGGAGAAACAATATAAATAAAAAATGAGTTTCATGCTTTTTGGTACACATTATGAAAATAAGAACATGTTCAATATAGCATCAATTAATGTTCTTCATCCAAGGTAAATCTCAGGTATGCAACTCATCTCATTTAATCATTTTGTTTATATTTTAGAAATGTTTGTCATCATCAAAAAGGGGGAGATTATTGGCTAAATTGGACATTAATATACCCTTCTTTTTTATGATGACAAACATTTCATTCTTGTAGATCTAACATGCTATTTGAGTATTTCAGGGTTTAAGAAAATAAGGAATTGGATAATTGAAGATCAACACAAATGGAAGATCAATGTGCTTAAATATTCAATATTTTCATGATTGTACTCCTTATAAAAACATGTACAAGTATATAATGTACAAGTACATATATATCATGTAAATCAAGCATTAGATCTTCCTCATCCACTCACAACCATTAGATAGACTTTTCCCAGAGTCAGAGTCACTATCACCCATGATACACACACTTAGAAGGTGATTAAAAAGAAATAGGGACTCTCTCAGTCGACAAACTTCTCAACCGAGAAACACTCGGTCGAAGATTTTCTCAACTGAGAACCACTTCATTTGAAGTCACAAGCACTGATCAATAACTTATACATTTGTGCCCTAAAATAGGTTTTCAATCGACAATATCTTCAACTGAGCAAGCTTTGACCCAAAGTCCATGACCATTAGACCAAGTGGTTGGTGGTTGGGGGTTGGAAATCGTCGTTGCAACAATTTTTCCCCAAACCCCTCCTTTATTGAAGAAAAGTTTGACCGGGATAGGTTTTGAATTGTTCCTTATAGCTCGAAACAATTAGCCATTACAAGCCAATTAATGGATATCTAATGGCTAATTAAGTACTAGGAACACTCTAGAAACCCTATAGAACGTTCCTAAGTACTTTCAAACCATTCTTATAAATTAGGAGAGGCCTTAGGACACCTAAAGTACACAACTACACTTGAGAATACATTCTAGTGAACAACTAAGCAAGATCTACACTTGCCTTCTTATTTTGCTTGCCTCAATTTCATGTCCTATAGATACAATCTCCTAGCCACCACATATAGCCTCATCCATCTTAAGTGGATAGGAGATCTATACGCTTGATATAGGGTCAAGGCGATGTACTCAATTGGATAAGTATTTTCTTTCTTCCAATCATTTTCTTTTATATTGTATTTTGTTCTCCTTGCAACTCCTAGGGTTGGAGGTTGTTGAAAGGACGTTGTTTGGTGCTACTTCAATAAAATCAAGGCTGCTCCAAGGTGTGCTTGACATTACTTCAAGAAGGTTGCTTCAAGGGAGGTTGGAGCTACTTTTAGTTGAAGTCTATCTCAAGGTGGTGGAGGTACTTTAAGGTGGTGAAGGTTGGTTTGCTTGTTGTTATTTCAAGAAGGCTGCTTCAAGGGGGTTGAGGCTACTTCAAGGTGAAGGCTACTTTGAGTGGAAGGTGATTGTATTTTATGTAACATCCTTTTAAGAGGGAGTATTATTGACTCACACATATGATTATATTGCTATCTTTTTAAAATGACAAAGGGGGAGAAATAATATAAATAAAAAATGAGTTTCACGCTCATTGGCACACATTATGAAAACAAGAACATGTTCAATATAGCATCAATTAATGTTCTTCATCCAAGTTAAATCTCAGGTGTGCAACTCATCTCATTTAATCATTTTATTTATATTTTAGAAATGTTTGTCATCTTCAAAAAGGGGGAGGTTATTGGCTAAATTGGACATTAATATACCCTTTGTTTTGATGATGACAAACATTTCATTTTTTTGGTTCTAACGTGCTATTTGAGTATTTCAAGGTTTAAGAAAATAAGGAATTGGATAATTGAAGATCAACACAAACAAAAGATCAATGTGCTTAAATATTCAATATTTTCATGATTGTACTCATTATAAAAAGGTGTACAAGTATATAATGTAAAAGTACCTAGATATCATGTAAATCAAGCATTAGATCTTCCTCATCCACTCACAACCCTTAGATAGATTTTCCCTAGAGTCAGAGTCACCATCACCCATGATACACACACTTAGAAGGTGATTAAATAGAAATAGGGACTCTCTCAATCGACAAACTTCTCAATCGAGACACACTCAGTCAAAGATTTTCTCGATCGAAAACCACTTCGTTTGAAGTCACAAGCACTAATCAATAACTTATACATTTGTGTCCTCAAATTGGTTTTCGATCGACAATATCTTCGACCGAGCAAGCTTCGACCCAAAATCCATGATCATTAGACCAAGTGGTTGGTTGTTGGGGATTGGAAATAGTTGTTGCAACAATTTTGCCCCAAACCCCTCTGATGCGATGATTTTGAGTCACATTTATAGACTTGTTTTACATGCATTTTATGTGTTCATTAGTCACTTTTGTGGATTAGTATCACATAATTCACTTACTTTAGTCTATAATCTCATTCTGTATCAAATCTCTCATCTTTTATCTTTATGAGTATAAACAATTATAATAATGGGTTTTAGCTTAGCTGATTTGGTTCTATCTTGCAATTTCAGGGAAAACGAGTATACACAGCTGTTGATACCATCGACCTGTGTCGATGGCATCGACACAGTCACAGTGAGACAGCCGCAAGGAGCCAAGATGAGTCGATACTATCGACATTGAAGTCGATGGTATCGAGATACCTTCAGCGAGCCAACAATCAACATGTCGATACTATCGACACAAATGTCGATACTATCGACGTTCTACAGCTTCAGTGTCAGAAAGGTGACAAAACCAACGCCTAAAGGTGTCAATACCATCAACCCGAGTCGATGGTATCGAGTATGCATCAGGCGGAGCATCAGAGAACAAAGAGAACTTGCCGATATCATGACGAGTCGAAACCATCGACTCGCGTCGATGGTATTGACGCCGTCAGATTAGTTTTTGTTCCAAATCGGCCCGAATTCAACAGTGGTGATATTTCGACGATCTAATTTGGTGTTTATACCTAATGACGGTGGCCAGGAGCGACCTATCACATCATTAGTCGATGCACAAGTCCCGAGGAGGTGTGGAGAGGAGAACAAAGCCCAGAAGAACGCCCTTGTCTTCTTCATTGGTTGTAGCAATAATAGGATTTTGAAACTGCAATCCTAAATATTCCCATCTAATTTGATTAAACTAAACATTTAATCGATTGCTTTGTTTTCTTTTATTTTTCTTTTATTTTTCAATCAACTCCCAAAACCTTTTAATCAGCCTAGTTGATCACGAGTAGTTAGTAAGTAGTCTACCGACAGTTAAGTGTCCCTGTGTTCGACTCGGGCTTCACAAGGCCTATATTACTCTGGCGCGTACACTTGCGTTATACGCACGGTAGAATCGTGTCAAGTTTTTGGCGCCGTTTTCGGGGACACGGAAACTATCGGCACTACGAGTGTTGCAAGCGGCCACTCTAGGCCACATTTTTTTTTTGAAATTCATTGTTCATCTTTCATATTGGGTAATCGTCTAGCACTGTACTGAATCAAATTTATTATCTTGCAGGTACCAGTGCATGGTGAAGATGCATAGTATAGACTTCGCACAACCATCACCAGAGGTCCCTTTTTGGGGATCAGACGACGAGGAGAACAACATTCCAGATCAACCTGAGGATATAGATTCAGACTCTGAACCAGAAGCTATGGCTGAGGAATAGACAATCTGGGAGAAAATCAAGGCATCTTCTACATCTGCATCGAAAGGGCCGATCAAGAGGAAGGCTATCAACATTCCCAAATATAAGATCGATCCAAGCCTAATAAATTTGGTTAAATCAAATGCATTTCACGGGCTTAAAAATGAAGATCCGGTGACTCACATTATCCAGTTCATGGAGAACTGTGATATGATCAAAATCGACAGGTTCCTGCAAGAGACACTCTATTTGAAATTATTTCCTAGCTCGCTAGCAGGAAATGCTCGAGAATGGCTGCATAACGTAGACGACGAGTATGTGGAGTCATGGGATCATATGGTCGATGTGTTCTTTGAGAGATTCTTTACACCCGAGTAGACTAATGATCTTGTAAGAAAGATCCACAACTTCAGCCAGAAAGTCGGGGAGACATATTCTGAGACGTGGGAATGTTTTCAGATAATGCTGAGGAGGTGCCCACATCATGGGCTGGACAAGGAGAAACATGTCAAGATTTTCTATTTTGCTCTTTCTGAGCATGATAGAAGCAACTTGGATTCAGCAGGTTCGGGGTTCTTCTTGAACAATACTGGCACTAGGTGTTGGGAGATCTTGAAGAATATGGCAAAAAAGCAGTCTTGGGTGATAGAGATGCACCAGAATAGGTTTGAGTTGCAGGTGAGTCAAAGGCCATCAAGGAACTGAATGAGAAGATGGACCTTTTAGCCAAGAAATTGCTAGCAAAGGAAGACGTTGAATCTAATGATGAAGCACAGGTGAAATTTATGCGCCAGCAATAGGGGTACAGAAACAATGATTATTCTTGGAGGAAAGATAAGAAATTTTCATGGAAGGACCCAAACAATTTCCTACAGGACCCCGATGCAAAACCACAACAGCTGACAGAGGATAAGAGCAATGAGTTGCTCAATCAAGTAATCAAGCAGAATCAATAACTCATGAGCACATTTGGTCAACAGATTAAACAACAAGGAGAATTTATGAATCAATTTGGGCTGACCTTACAAAGTCATGGGGCTCAGATGAGAACTATAGAGACATCGTTAGTGCAGATGGCAGCTGAGATAGAAAATCTGAAAAAGCCAACACAACAAGGTTTCCCCGGAAATACAAATGTTCCAGGAGGAAATCAGCAAGCCAAGGCAATTCTGTTACGGAGTGGAAAGAAGATTTTAAACCCCAGGGCCGATGAACCGAGCACACCCCAATAAGAAACCACAGGTGAGGCCACATATGAGGTTACAATCACAGAGTCGATAGATGATGTGGTAGAGGAGACCACACCAGAACCCATTGCTGAGGGAGAGATGCAAATGAGGACACCATATGTGCCGCAACATCAGCGGGCACATACTGTCCCAGTCCCATATCCAAACAGTTTGAAGGCCAAGAAAGTGGACGCTCAGTTCAAGAAGTTCCTAGATAGCTTTAGGAAACTTTCTGTCAACATTCTTCTATTAGAAGCAATAGAGCAGATACCCTCTTATGGCAAGTTTCTGAAAGATATAATCACAAAGAAGAGGAAGATTCTTGATACAGATGTGGTGGTTCTTAAGGAGAAAGTGAGCGCCTTCATTATGGGCACATTGCCACCTAAAAGACAAGATCTGGGCTGCTTCAATATTTCATGTTACATCGGTAAGGTGATGTTCGGTGAAGCATTGTGTGACTCTGGGGCAAGTATCAACTTGATGCCTCTTTCTACTTTCAAGAAGATGGGACTTAAAGAATCGAGACAAAGAAACATGACGATTCAGTTAGCGGACAATTCATTGGTTAAGTCGTATGGTATTTGCGAGGATGTTTTGGTTAAAGTTGACAGGTTTGTATTTCCAGCAGATTTTGTGGTAATGGAAATGCAAGATGAACAAGGAAATGAGCTACTCCTTGGAAGACCCTTCCAAGCTACTGCAGATATGATACTCGAGATGGGAAGAGGTCGTCTGACATTGGGAATCACGGATGACTGATTTGAAATGGTTATGCCCCCAAGTACAACACAATCAAAGGCAAAGGAACAGTGTCGCCTGGTGAAACATTTTGATCAGAACATTTCTCTTTGTCTAGGGAAGCCATTTTTAGATACGGCTCATGTAATGACCAAGGTAGATAAGGGGACACTGGCTGTAGATATTATGGAACAAACTAAGGTTGTTTCTCTTTGTAGAGTTGTGGGGTACCCAAATGATGAAGAGGAGGAAATTCCACTTTCTACTGAAGATGATGCAATAGCAAGTTCGGTCCTTGACGCCTATCCAGAAATGCCCCTTGCAGCTTGCCTTGTCAACATAATGCATGAATGGATGAGAAGAAAGTCGTTACAAGAATGCATCACAATGTTTAAAGTACTTCCGTGCTACTATGCCAAGTATTATGAAGATCTTGGGCCCCTCCCACCACCGCTTCAATCATCATTGATCAGTCCACCAGAGTTAGAACTGAAGCCACTGCCTCCCCATTTTAAGTATACATTCTTAGCTGAGGGTGAAAGACTACCGGTGATTATTTCGGCATATCTGAGTGCCAATGAAGAGGAGCAATTGATGATTGTTGAAGAACCACCATGGCGCATTCGGGTGGTCAGTTGCTGATATCAAGGGGATTTCCCCTACACTTTTCCAGCACAAGATCCGGCTCGAGGAAGGAGCCAAACCTATAATCCAGCCACAGCGTAGACTCAATACAAGCATGATGGAGGTAGTCAATAAGGAGGTGATCAAGCTCCTTTCTGCAGGCATCATTTATGCTATCTCTGATTTGATGTGGGTAAGACCCATACAGGTAGTCCCTAAAAAGGGGGGAATCACTGTCACTCACAACTTGTTAAATGAGCTGGTCACGACCCGACTGGTAACCAGGTGGCGTGTGTGCATTGACTACTATCGATCGAACTCTGCTACGTTAAAAGATCATTTTCCTCTTCCGTTCATCGATCAAATCTTAGAGCGACTGGCTGGTCGATCTCATTTTTTCTTTTTAGACGGCTATTTTGGCTACAATCGGATCTCCATTGATCCTAAGGACCAAGAGAAGTCTACCTTCACTTGTCCTTACGGAACATTCACATATCGATGTATGCCTTTCGGTTTGTGTAACGCACCAGCCACCTTTCAGCGTTGCATGCTCGCTATTTTTTCTGATATGGTTGAGCGCTGTTTAGAGGTCTTCATGGATGATTTTTCCATCTATGGTGCGTCATTTGATGAGTGCTTCTATAATTTGGATAAAGTTTTACAACGATGTGAGGACACACATTTAGTTCTCAATTGGGAAAAGTGTCATATGATGGTTAGTGAGGGAATTGTGCTTGGAAACAAGGTGTATAGCAAGGGATTGGAGGTGGATACAATCAAGATTGAGGTTATTTCAAAAATACCTCCACCAAATTCGGCTAAAGGGGTACCGAGTTTTCTCAGTCATGCAGGATTTTACCGCCGCTTTATTAAAGATTTCTCAAAAATCGCTAAACCATTGTCGGAACTACTTGAGAAAGATGCGATATTTGATTTCAATGAAAAATGTTTGCATGCTTTTAATGTACAGAAAGAAAAGTCAATTTCTGCATCGGTTGTTCAAACTCCGAATTGGACAAAGCCTTTTGAGCTAATGTGCGATGCTTCGGATTTTGCGGTAGGGGCTGTTCTCGGGCAACGTTTTGAAAACAAACCCGCTGTGATTTTCTATGCATCCAAGACTTTAAACGAAGCACAACTTAACTACACCACAACTGAAAAGGAACTTCTCGCCGTCGTTTTTGCATTCGAAAAATTTCGGCAATACCTAGTAGGGTCAAAAGTTGTGGTATGGACGGACCATGCAGCCATAAAATATTTGATGGAAAAGAAAGATGCCAAACCTCGATTGATTAGGTGGATCTTATTGTTACAAGAATTTGACATTGAAATTAAAGATAAGGTAGGGATTGAGAATGTGGTTGAAGACCACTTGTTTAGGTTAGAATGGGTAGATGAGAAGGACATTAATATACCCATCACCGAGACATTCCCTGATGAGCAAATCCTTTCTGTACAATCCAAGGATCCATGGTGTTCATATATTGTTAATTATCTCGCCTGTAAAATAATCCCAAATGATTGTACTTATCAAGAGAAAAAGAAATTTTTCCATTCTTTGAGATATTATTTCTGGGATGATCCCATTTTTTTGAAGCAATGTAGGGACGGCGTTTTGCGCAGGTGTGTACCGGAGATAGAATATGACAGTGTACTTAGTCATTGTCATACATTACCAACTAGTGGTCATCATGTGAGCTCCAGAATGGTGGCCAAGGTGCTTGAGAGTGGTCTTTATTGGCCAACACTCTTCCGGGATGCCTATGAATATGTGCGAAGATGTGATTCCTGTCAAAGGGTAGGTAATATTTCTAAGCGGCAAGAGATGCCCCTCAACGTATTTCAAGAAGTTGAGGTATTTGATCTTTGGGGCATCAATTTTATGGGACCCTTTGTGTCCTCAAACTCTAATTTGTACATTTTACTTGCTGTTGATTATGTATCAAAGTGGGTAGAGGCAATACCCACAAGGACTAACGATGTTGCTGTAGTGTGCAGGTTTGTAAAAGATCACATTTTCTGTAGATTTGGTGTGCCAAGGATGATTATTAGTGATGGGGCACCCATTTCAAGAATCAAAAGTTTGCTGCATTGTTAAGTAAGTACGGGGTGAAGCATAATGTTGGTACCACGTACCACCCGCAGACATAAGGGCAGGTCGAGGTGTCAAACAGAGAAATCAAAAAAAAATTGGAGCGCATTGTGGCTTCGACAAGAAAGAATTGGAGTACTTTGCCACCAGATGCATTGTGGGTGTATAGGACCGCATATAAGACACCTATAGGCACTACGCCTTTTAGGTTGGCCTATGGGCGGGCCTGCCATCTACCGGTAGAGCTGGAATACAAGGTGCACTGGGCGCTAAGGAAGCTTAATTTGACTTATGATGAGGCAGGGAAGAAGCGAATGCTAGAGCTCAATGATTTAGATGAGCTGAGGATGTACGCCTATGAGAACTCACAAATTTACAAAGAGAGGACAAAACTAATTCACGATCAACACATTCAAGTACGTGCGTTCAAAAAGGGAGATCGTGTGTTATTGTTCAACTCGAGGTTGAAGCTGCATCCCGAGAAATTGAAATCTAGGTGGAGTGGACCTTTTGTTGTGGAAGAAGTACGGCCGCATGGTGCCATCATGGTGCGTGATGGAGAGGCGACGTTTCTAGTTAATGGTCAGTGGTTGAAGTTGTACTTTGGCGAGGACTATATGAGGAAGGTGCATGAGGTCAAACTCATAGCACTTAAGGAGGCATGATGAGCTTGATTTTGTCTAGCCTAAGACGTTAAAGAAGGGCGCTTGTTGGGAGGCAACCCAACCATTGGTAGTTTCTTCATGTTCTTCTAGTGTAAAAAGGATACCTTGATCGTTTTTTCAGTGTGCAGGATTGAGGCAGAGTCGATACTATCAACCATTGTATCGATGGTAGCGACATGGGTACAGGGAACCGGCTGCAGAAATTTTTTTGAGTCGATACCATCGATGGCCTCGTCGATGGTATCGACATACCAACAGGGATGCTGAAGAAACAGATGCCACGGGGTCGATAGTATCGACTAGGATGTCGATACTCGTGAGATCCCTAAAGATTTATAGAAAATTTTGTCTCAGTGAAGTCGATACCATCGAAGGCCGTGTCGATGGTATCGACACAGCAACAACAAGGAAGCGGCGCCCGGGCCTCGCGAGGGTAGTTGATCCATGCAGAGTTGATACCATCAACTCACGTCGATGGTATCGATGTGATACGTCACCGATCCGCGAGAAGAAATCAACGGTGGCCGCTAAATCAAGGAAGTCGATCTATGGGATGGGTCGATACCATCGACCTGTGTCGATAGTATTGACGCGTCATCGATCTGGGACCCCACATCAAGCAATCGACAACCGTCGATACTAGTGAAGACATGGATTCTTCTACACGTGTCGATACCATCGACACCCCATCGATGGTATCTACGGAGCGACAGTAGCGACGGACTCAGTTATAAAAGGAAGGGTTGATTGTCAATTATCTTCACACCTTCAGAGCTTCTTCCTTCCACTTGTGCTTTGAGCATTATTGAGCGATCGGAGGCCTTCATCGAGCATCCAAGGATCGGGATATCTTCACCGAGCCCTGCACCGAGCGGAGATCGTCTTCTCCGACCTTCACCGAGCTCTTTCTCCTATTCACTTTCTCTCTGTGACGATGGTGCGGACGGAAGAAGCGTCTTCTTAAAGGGCGGCCCCGATGGAGATCCCGACTTTTGTTCCTCCACTACCCAGATCCATTCCTCTTCTGAGGATTGTTCATCCTTTGGTAGAAGTACGGAAGATATACGAGGAGTTGCTCAAGCAGAAGATCGAGCCAACCCGATACGTCGATCGGACCATGATCCACGACCTTGGGTTCAAGGCCAATCTCACATATGTCCTTCAACGGCAAGCGCATCATATGACAAGGAGGTCTGACGAGGTTCAGTTTCACACCAAGGGCCACCCCTTCTTCGGAGAGTGGCCGACCTACAAGGAGTTAGTGGAAGAGTTTATGGCATCGCTGGATATATGTGTCGTGCCTAACGACCTCATCGCTAGCGATCAGGAATGGATCAAGGGCCGCGTTTCTTTCCGGCTCTACAACAACAATTACAATCTTACCCTTTAGTAGTTCAATTCAATTTACAACTGGTACCATTCTCCAGCTCAACACAGGAAGCCAGACAACCAGACAGATTATGATGACATCTTTTCTCAGCTAGTAACCGCACCCCAGGCAAGTCTGTCAACTATCATAATGCAACTGTCGCTGATTTTGAGCATCCCTTTGTGCGGATTCTACATCGCATGTTGTGTACTACGTTATTTGCTCGAGGCGACCTTTCTCTCAATAAATTTCAAGAGATAGACTTGTTCTTTTTGTATAAGTTGTTAAAGCGAGAAGAGTGCAATTGGGGCGCATTTTTCTTGAAGTGTGTGTTGGCTGTGTGGAGGAGTACACGAAAAGATCCTATCCACTTTGGGGGGCTTATCACACCGTTGGCTCTCTACCTTGGGTTGGATTTTTCCCAACTCACTCCACTATCTAATAGGAACAAAGTCAAGCTGCATCATCTGCACCGCTCCAACCTTCTTACGCTCTATGATGGTGTGGCCTATGCACAATGCCATGTCAACCAGGAGTGTGTGCTTCCCAATCCCGTCTTCAACATCCAGGGAGCTCAGCATTTCCGGTGGCCCATTATTACCATCGATGACTCCAAAGGTGACGACGAAAACAATGATGACGGCGATGAGCAAGAAGAGGAAGAGGATGCTTTCACTCCTCTTCGTTCACGAGTGGCACCGCGAAAGCGTCCACGCTTCCACCCGTGTGCATCATCATCTTCACAGCCTCCACCACCTCAGCCCTCTCAACAAGGAGAGGATGCATATTCTATGCAGGGAATGTATTCTATGCTGCAGGAGATCCAGCAAATGCAACAGTGGCACACTGCGTCATTTGCTGATATTCAGGAGACTACAAATCGGCTCTATGTTAATCAGCAAGCTATCTTTGAGAACGAGCGTCAGTTGTTCGCCAATCAATAATAGGTCTATGACAGGTTGGGAAGGATCGAGCAGCAGCAGCAGCCGTTCTACGACAACTATTGGAGCCAGAACTACTTCGGGGGATATCCTCAACCTCCGCCCATGCCCCCATATGATCTAAATTTTTAGGGGCAGTATCCATCATGGGATCCCACCGCCCCACAGTACCCGCCACCACCTGAGCAATGATTGGTATCATTGTTCCACATTTTAAGATTATTTTTTACTATGAGGCCATAGTTGAATTCAAGCTTAGGGGGGAGATGGAACATCTTCTATTTTTTCTATCTTTTACTTTTAGTTTTTATCCTTTATTGCCTTTTCGGTTGTTCTAGTAATTTTCTTAGCTTTTAGGATCCACATTCTATCTAGTGCAATCGTGGATGTCTATACAAATGTGTCATCTCTTTGTTTGTCACATGGGAATCAAGGGTCAATTTGAAAAAAACAATAGTGAATTTGCAAGCTTGTTTTGTTCAACTTTGAGCATATGACTTATGAAAATAATTGGGTTTGTCAACTTTAAAATAGAAGACCACAACTGTACATGCCTATGATTCACGAAAAGTGGACAAAATTGGTTGTTTGAGCCTAAACTGACCAAATGGTAATGAGACCTTAATTTGAAATAAGAGAGAGACTTAATTGTTACACAGGTCAGTAAGGAGGGACATATAATATTTTCCAATGGTTCAGTCAATTAATATTGTGATCTATCCACCTCATTGTTTTCATACTCCACCATAAGAATTGGAAGCACATTACGGTTTTCATCTTTTGATTGCATAGCATTTAGGTAGGATTGCATTTTAGTTCGATTTTGCATTAAAAAAATGGAAAACGAAAAAATTGTAGATGAATCATGCATGCACACATTATTGAGTGCATGTCATCACAGTTGCATAACTAATCTCATGTAGTTGCATTCTGACATATCTTTGCGCATATAGGACAGTATGTGCCTTATTTCTTCTGAAAAATAAGAGAAGCGGGTAACTCGCTCTATACTCTCTGAAATTAAGTTGTAATGCCTCAAGGATAACAGTTAAGTGAAAATAAGCCCAAAAAAGAAGAAGAAAAAATTTTCTGAAAAATTTTGTACATTTTGCAGTAGCCAAAATGTAGGCATTAGGGCTTGAAAAAAAAAGGTTGAGTTTAGAGGGAGAAAAAAGCTTGTCTCACCGGTATAATAGGAAGAATAAGCACACTATGTAGTTTGTAGATATTCTATCTCTCATGAGATGGGATAGTAGGAACATGCATTATTCCACCCAAAATGTAGGCATTAGGACACTTTCATTTGCATATGCATCATTTAGGTCATTATTGTTATTTGTGCATGTTAAAACTATATTGTGCTTCCATTTCTTCCACAACCACCTATTCCATCCACCCGTTGCTCGATTTGGTAGGCCACCGTGATTATCTCCTCACTCATTAATATCAGGAGAGCTGCTTCCATTTAGATGGTAGTTAGGAAATGAGCAATGTATAGAAGATCACAAAGATGCACCAAGCTTGAACCGGAAGATTTTATTATTTTAACTGCCTTATGTGATAGTGTTCATCAATCTTGGGGTAGACATCTCTTATGGATGATCATTGTCGCCTTGAGGGTAATTATCATTATGTGGTTAGTGAGGGCCGGTAGGTGAATGCCTGGCGGGGATCATTTGGCAAGCCCTGTTGTGATACTTTGTTCTTTAGTTGACCCTCGCAATTTTATTCTATAGTTCTGCTGCTCGAGGACGAGCAATGTTTAAGCTTAGGGGAGTTTGATGCGATGATTTTGAGTCGCATTTATAGACTTGTTTTACATGTGTTTTATGTGTTCATTAGTCACTTTTGTGGATTAGTATCACATAATTCACTTACTTTAGTCTATAATCTCATTCTGTATCAAATCTCTCATCTTTTATATTTACGAGTATAAACGATTATAATAATGGGTTTTAACTTAGCTGATTTGATTTTGTCTTGCAATTTCAGGGAAAACGAGTATACACAGTTGTCGATGGTATCGACACAGTCACAGTGAGACAGCCGCAAGGAACCAAGATGAGTCGATACTATCGACATTGAAGTCGATGGTATCGAGATACCTTCAGTGAGCCAGCAATCAACCTGTCGATACTATCGACACAAAAGTCGATACTATCGACGTTCTATAGCTTCAGTGTCGGAAAGGTGACAAAACTGACGCCTAAAGGTGTCGATACCATCAACCTGAGTCGATGGTATCAAGTCTGCATTAGGAGGAGTGTCAGAGAACAAAGAGAACTTGCCGATATCATGATGAGTCGATACCATCGACTCGCGTCGATGGTATCGACACTGTCAGATTAGTTTTTGTTCTAGATCGGCCCGAATCCAATGGTGGTGATATTTTAACGATCTAATTTGGTGTTTATACCTAATGACGGTAGCCAGGAGTGACCTATCACATCATTAGCCACTGCACAAGTCCCGAGGAGGTGTGGAGAGGAGAACGGAGCCCAAAAGCACGCCCCCACCGTTTCGAGAGCCGAAGAAGACGTTTTCCACCACCGGAAGGCTGTAGATTGTGCACTCTACGTCGAGGAACGCTCAGATCTTCTCCGTTCAGGGGTTTACATCACTTTCATTCACGTTTCTCCATGTTTTCCCCTTCTTCCACCATGTCTTGCGTTGAGATGAACATGCGGGGCTAATCCCCTTCATCTTTAGGACCGGGAGTAGCCCGGGTAATCGTTGTATGACGTTTTTATCATAGTAATTCATATTTTGTCTCTTAAATCCGTGGTATGATTTCATTTTCTCCATTATATCATTATAATTGATCACCCTAATGATAAGCTAATGCCTTTAATTGCTTTGAAAGAAGAATTAACGATTGAAAAGAGATGAAATTCACATTAATTAATAAATCCCTTGAACAAGGTGATGTACGGTTAATGGTAGAAACCCAGAGTATGGTCTTCATGCACCTAGTTTAAGGTATAGGTTACTACGACTATGGAACCGACCTAGATTTAGGTAGTGAATTGTATCACGATAGAGAATAATTCTGACTACAGGTCACTGCCTGAAATGAGAGATGAGTGTGATTAACTATATAGAAATAAATACAACGAGAACCCGCGGTGAAACCGCAATCCTAAAGATTCCCATCTAATTTGATTAAACTAAACATTTAATCGATTGCTTTGTTTTCTTTTGTTTTTCTTTTATTTTTCAATCAACTCTCAAAACCTTTTAATCGGCCTAGCTGATCGCGAGTAGTTAGTAAGTAGTCTACCGACAGTTAAGTGTCCCTGTGTTCGACTCGGGCCTCACAAGGCCTATATTACTCTGACACGTATACTTGCATTATACGCACGGTAGAATCGTGTCACCCTCCTTGACCAAAGAAAAGTTCGACCGAGATAGGTTCTGGATTGTTCCTTATAGCTCAAAATTGTTAGCCATTGCAAGCCAATTAATGGATATCTAACATCTAGTTAAGCACTAGGAACACTCTAGAAACCCTCTAGAATGTTCCTAATTACTTGCAAACCATTCCTATAAATACGAGAGGCCTTATGACATCTAAAGTACACAACTACACTTTAGAATACATTCTAGTGAGCAACTAAGTAAGAGCTACACTTGCCATCTTATTTTGCTTGCCTCAATTTCGTGTCCTATAGCTACAATCTCCTAGCCACCACATATAGCCTCATCCATCTTAAGTGGATAGGAGATCTATACACTTGATATAGGGTCAAAGCGTTGTACTCAATTGGATAAGTATTTTCTTTCTTCCAATTATTTTCTTCTATATTGTATTTTGTTCTCCTTGCTACTTCTAGGGTTGGAGGCTGTTGAAAGGAGGTTGTTTGGGGCTACTTCAATAAAGTGAAGGCTGCTCCAAGGTGTGCTTGACATTACTTCAAGAAGGCTGCTTCAAGGGAGGTTGGAGCTACTTCTAGGTGAAGGCTATCTCAAGGTGGTGGAGCTACTTCAAGGTGTGAAGGCTGCTTTGCTCGTGGTTACTTCAAGAAGGTTGCTTCAAGGGGGTTGAGGCTACTTCAAGGTGAAGGCCACTTCGAGTGGAAGGTGATTGTATTTTATGTAACATCCTTGCGAGATAATAAAATAAATCACTTTCAAAATCCTAATTGGAAACAATTGGGTAGTGGACTGACTACCGTTGATTTCAAAGGTAGGAACCACTCTACATCCAAGTGCCTTCCTTGTTCCACCCTCCTTTGGTTGAGCGGTTTGATTGTTTCAATTATTTTTAAAAGCACCAAAAATCTCTATTCACCCCCCCTCTAGATCTTTCACCACTACCCCTAGAAGAGTCCCCTCCCCCCTCCAACCATGACCAGATCATTTAGTAGATAGACATGTGGTGTTGTGGGAGATGAGGGTAGATGAGTTTGTCAAAGGATTGATTGAAGACTTTTACTTGAGGAAGGCTTTGGAGACGCATTGATATGTTTATTCTAAGGATAAAAGATTTGTCCCTGATAGAATCTAACTTCTAACTCCGTCATATTCCTTGCAAAGGTTAGCAAAGTACTTTATAGAAACCATCTGGTCTTGTTACTTCTGGAGCTTGATAGGATTGATGGAGATGGGAAGGAGACTTTTTAGTTATTTCGTGATGAGAGTAGCCTCTTCAAAGTATAAATGTAGACTCTTCTCCTCTTGATGAAGATTGTACATATCAACCTATGTCGTACATCCATGAGATGTTGTTGTAGTACATCAAATTGGAAATGATATCCATCTAATTTGCAGTCTGTCAAGTGATTTGTGATGTCAGCAACATGAGGCTTCATTTCTACAGAGCGGATAGGATACTAGCATCATGTAGTTCTCATTGGGTATAGAATCATCAGTGTAAGGTCCTTCTATGACATACTTCCCTTTCTCCTAACCTTTGAACTAGAAGATGATATTATGACTCCATGTCCATTTAGTTTTCTTAAGGTAATGGAAAAGCTCTGGACAAGAAGATGTGTGGATGTCCAAGGCCTAAGATGTAGAGACTATTTGTTTCACATCATGATATTGTAGTTCTAAAAGAGTGAAACATGACATGTTGAGGATCTAACAGGGCATGTCACCATGTGTTTGCTTCCACTAAGTTTAACCCTAGTGCCGACATGGTATATTCGACATATGACATAGTGTGTCTCCACATGTCCGTTGCCGGAAAGACAATGTGTTAAGAATCTAACACGGTGTGTTTCCGCATGTTTGTTGCCACCAACCCAATGTGTTAAGGATCTGGCACGACGTGTCACATATGTTTTTTGTTGCTAAATTTAACCCTAGCACTGAGATGGGGTGTTAAGTTTCTAGTATATCATGTTGTCATGTGTCTGCCAGCGTCGAAGTTGTTTCTAGATCTAGAGAGATGTTTGTGCATGAAAAGTGCATGAAGGAGAAAGAAGAAGGTATTTGTTTATAGATGACTTCCGTAGATATATGCATACGGGTGGAGATGACTTCCACCATATAGATGTTTTCACAGAGATGACTCTCATGGGAATGGAGGTTTGGTGGAGGTGACTTCCACAATAGAGATGAAGTAGTTGGTGAGATGACAGAGATGATGATGTCAACCCCTAGAGGACTCTGATTCTTCTTTCTAAGGGAGTATCGAGATGCTCTTCTACCATGTTATCTAAGAGAAGGGAGGGGAATATTTTGTGTGTATTATAAATAGGACAACAAGTCATTGTATAGGACTATTGTGGACTTTACATACTTAACATAATATATTATGGTGAGTGGTACTTAAGTTGGGTCTAGAGCATACCAAAACGAGGTAGGTTTCTTTTCTTGGGTTTTATTTTCATATGCAAGGCGATGTTTAGGATGAATTATGTCATAGACTACAATAAGATGGATAAAATTGAAAAGTGCAACTAGAATAGTTTGTCAGAAGGTCTCTCTCACATAAAAAATAAGTTTTCTAGAACAACTATATTAGAAGTCATATTGTATGAAAGTGAATGGTAGGAAGTGAGAAAATAATATTTCACCAAGATAAATATGAAAAAAAGTACGAATGTTAATATTGGTGTAGGGTTAGACAAGGATATATCAATTGAAAAATAACTACACAAGGAGTAAAGTAGGGGTGACCAGTATGAGACAAGCTACATGAGATTCACCTCAGATAGCATGGACATGAGCAACACAGTTAGACAAATACACCATCTTAGGTGATACTACAAAGGCAAGTATAGTTGAATGAGGAAGAGACTTCAGAACAACTTACAAAGGAGAGATATACAACCTTTACGTCATAATAAGAATTTGACCTATAAGATGAATGAAAAGATGGATCATGTGTCATTGACACTGATATGGTTGGGAACGAAGCTTGTAGGTTGTTGATGATTTATTATAAAAAAACGAAGTTTGTAGGTTGTTGATGATTTATTATAAAAAAAAATGCAACGATTATGTTAAAAAGTCACGACTCACGATGTTATGAAAAATGATGTTCAGCTTTATTAGTAAAATGTGAGTGGGAAGCACGTGCCTCTAGTACACATAAGTAGGAGAGAACTAAGTCTATTTTTTGTGCGTGTAAGTAGCAGTTTAGTTGCACAATTGGCATCATCAAGTTATTGCACATCCTTGTGTAGGGAAAGGCAAGTGAACATTTATTGGCAAGAATCTGAGGTGTGAATGGAGACCACACGCATGCACGTGTGAGCACACAATTGGTCGGTCTGACAGGGTGGAGCTCGGCCTCCAGGTTCCAGGTTCGGGGCTCAAGAGAAATTTATTCCTTCTTTCGTTCTTTTTCTCACAAGGATTGAAAGTGATGTATATATGAGGACGACTGTTATCGTCATCGTAATCAGTTTTGTTATCATAAACCAAAAGGGATAGTGACTCATATTTCGTTCGGGGTAGAAGAGTGATTGTGGTGTTATAAATATTATCCATTTGGGTGCTTAGGTCAATCACTATAAACCCAAAATGTCTCCGTCATTGCTCAGTTTAGGCAACAATGAAAACAACAATAAAGGATGATTTTTCAGTCACAAAAACCAATCACTCAATAGGAGAAACAAGCACCATTGCAAATTTTCTACATCATTCGCATTTACAGTTGGAATCTTCTACCGCAGCTTGTAAGCGCAAGACCTCATTGACAGTGCTTGCGCCTGTTTATTTTTTTATGGGAAGAACAGTTTGGAATAGAGGAGCTCGTTCCATGTATCCTGGAGGCCAGGCAGACACCAGTGTACACAGTCCGCGTAGCTCTTGGGGTTGGCGAGCTGCTCGGGTGTCAGGGGGTTCCACTGTTTTTTGTAGATGGAGGTGTGGGCGTCCTTGCGGTAATCGGACAGCTGGGTGATGTTGAGCAGGGAGAAGGGGACTCTGGACCTGGCGAGCTCCTCACCTAACACGCGCATGACGCTCTTGCTCGACGAGAAGCCCCAGTAAGTCGGGTCATCGATGGGCTCCGTCTGGTTCAGGCAGTTGCCTCCTGGCTTATCGCCCCACTCGGCACTCCTGCAGTCTCAGTGTGAGCGCATCAATGGAGGTTCACATTCATCAAAAACGCTAGAAACAGTAGTATGGTAACTCTTTCACACACAACGAATACTGTCATCACTTGAAACGGGCGATTGCGCGTTTGTGAAGAATTGAAAGAATTGACCTTTTGCTAAAGGAATACCGACTCACCTCTCGTGGGCTGGAGACATGCTTGTGAAGAAGACCCTTGTACTGTTCGGATCCATGTTCTTTTCAACCCACCTCACCATGGTCCTCAAGGCGATCCTGTAGGCGTCTTCCACCTCCATCGACCTAATGTTCTTCATGTCACCTGAGAATGGCCCTCTCCTGAAGTATGTTTCAACAGGAATAGTCAAGGTACTACGTCACGTGAGTAGATAGCTTATATGATACACGCTTTTACTTGAATGATGCATTATTGCGTCAGAGAATGAAAAGTCAACACACTACTTATGGAAACATACAGGATTTTTATGCTCTCTCCGGTCATCCACCACATGTACGTATTGAAAACAATGATATCAGCACCCTTCCAATATACGCCGTGCTTCCTCACCGAGCCTGCTCGGATGATCCGCTTCGAAATCCTATGTACGATGGCATTGTCCGAGTTGGATTCTGCAAGGAACGGTGCCCAGTAGAACTGGATCGTAACATTGTAATCCTGCGTATATATACCGTTAATAACATAATATTTTAGAAAAAGACAAGTCAGATCTTGTTTTTAGCTAGAATTGCTTAAATTCACGGTTGAGTTCAGTAGCTAGACTACAGTATGCATATTACCTTGGCACAGAATGTGGTCATTGAGCCATTAACATGGAAGGACTTAGCATGCGGAGGTATCTCCCGATGCAGGAGGCAAAGCAAGGAAGTATATTGCCCACGGTTCAAGGAGTCTCCAACATACAGTACCCGCTTTCCCCTTATCTTTTCAAGCATGAATGAAGCGTTGAAACTGCATATTTGTTGGATTGACCAAAAAAATGTTCAGGGCCCTATACGTAAACATATAATATTTTTAACGTTATGTAGCTTGCAACACAAAGCAGTAGTCCCTTTTCCTTAAGAAAAAACAATGGTCCCTCTTTGCTTTTAGAAAAAAAAAAACAGTGGCCCTTGAATGAATATACACCATAAGACAATTCATTTTCCCTAAAACACTCCATGCTTCCAATTATTGAATGAATATACACCATAAGACAGTTCATTTTCCCTAAAACACTCCATGCTTCCAATTATTGATGCTAAGAGAAAGGAGTCGAAGCTGGTAGCTTAAGTATAGGATTTGTCGGCATGTGAGATCTATATTTTTGCCTTTTTAAGTATGGAGTTCGTTCCGACCAAAAAAAAGTATGGAGTTTGTTTTGTAACAAGATAATACCCCGTGGTTACTATATCAGAATCACAAGTGATGGTGTAATTGGTGAAGTGTTGTGATCGCATACGAACTTAACTAGTTCGATCTTTGTTAAAGCAAGCATCACTAATAAAAGAGATATAAGTCTACAACACTCATATAACGAATTTGGTGTATTGATACTGATCATATCTGTCTAAAGAGCTTCTCTACCTTTACTTAATACTTCTAGTTTCATTTTGCATAATATTTTTTTTTCTTCGAAATTCAAACATAAAAATTCATAACTCCAAACTATTTGTATCTTTCTCAAATCTATAGGCGTTATAGGAAAAGGCCTTGAATCCTTATCCTTCACCGATTCAATGGCTTAAGCTTGATGTCTAACTACAATTCTAGGGTGGAGGTGTCAATGTCCAATCAGTAGGTAGAAGTCGATGGGAGGTCACCAGAGGAGGTAGGGTGTCCCCGTACGAAATGAATTTTGGAAATAGAAATCTGAATTAGTGTGCATCCATAGCTATGTATCTTGTTTCATTCTGTCCGGGTGTCTTGTATTTTTTAGTCTTATAAAGCCAACAAGGATAGACTTTTTGTGGGAGTTATGTATCACCTTTTTGTTTCTGTCAGACTTAAAATCCTGGTTTGAACTAGTCTGTCTTAAAACCCCTAATTTGGTCTAGTGAAAACTTGTCGCCACCCATGGACTAGGCTACCTTGAGTGAGTCATATAAATCATGTGTTCATTGTATTCGCTCGATTCTGGTGTTCACTTGTGTATCAACATTTGTTTTTCTCAACTCCCAAAACAAACTGCAACTTAATTTTGTTAAATCACCACAGGAGTTTTCCCCTATTACATATCAATATCTTTTTGATAATCCATTACACTATTAATGAAGATCCAACGTAAGAAACCATAACAGGGTATGACTTATGAACCTTTTCAGTCATGAGCTTATTTTCCATAATACTTTTGTTAAAATTAAAGGTAGCGAATTCTAACTATACTTTGGAAACAATGATTCCGTAAAGAATAGACAAAGTCCCCATACGCCACGTTTTGCATGACGACTGAGTCCATTACTCTTTTTAGAAAAAAGAGAAATGGAGAAATGAAAAATAACTCCTCCAGCTTTGTTTCCTAGTTGCGTAGCCACTTGCTTCTAGATTCGTACTATTGGTGGATGATGGTTGCCCTTATGATATGAGATTCTAACGAACTGCGCACCTACTAAGATATGGCAAGGTTCACCATTCTAATTATTGCCTGATTGCTTGCTGGTTGAATAATGATCGAATTGAACCGATCAATATTGCTTAAGAAGGGAAAGATGAGATATTGAACAGCTGCCGGAAGCGTACCTAGGAATGTTGCATCCATGGGGTCGCCACCTCCACTTCTGGTACTTATCGTCAGGCCGGCCCATCTTGCGGCAGGTGAGCTGCGGCTTGATGTAGGGGCACTCCTCTTCGCTGTAGTGCGGCCTAGACGTTTCATCCAGCACCCACTTCCCGGAAAACAGATCGCACGACGAGCCACTGCTGTCGTCCTCCTCTAGAGTTCCCACTGCGAACGGCAGCGGCATTAGTTTCCCGGCTGCTTCGGCTGTCTTCTTCACTAATCAAAGCCACGAGAACCCAATAAACCAATTAAACTGTTTCTGTACGAACGAGCGCCCGCAGAGTAATTTTCTGAATAGAATTGATGCATTACCTTGCTACTGCTGCCGCCGTCATCTGCTTTGCCAGCATCATTAGCTATTATAGCGGTCACGTCTCCTGCAGTTTGTCCGTACTCCTCCACGACCTGAGAGAACTGCTGCAGCGGCTGGCCTAGGATGCAAGCAAGGTCTTCCCCGTAGAGCACTGCGACCAGGATCAAGAAGGCAGTGGCTAGAGCGTACATGGCAGAGCGGCCACCGGTGAGAGACAGCGGAGGTAGAGGCTGTGTCTGGAGCTGCTTCCCGATTGTCGCCGCCGGAGGCGACGAGCAAGGAGAGGCGGCGGTCTTCATCTACAATATATATATGGCTCAATCTCCAATACAGCTCGCCGGTCAATTAGCCAATTCAGAAACTCGCCGTCGAGCTATGCGCGATAGCAAACAGCTGGAGTCTGATGTTCCTCCCTCGATCGTACAACTCTGCCGGGTAAGGAAAATGGATCTAGGCGGTCGGCAAACGGTGGTTCACATGATGGGGAAGTGGTTGCCCGAGACGGATGAGGCGTCATGGTGCCACTTTCTCTCCGCAACTCGTCTCTATATACAAAATCAAAAGAATAGAAAAGTATAATATGTAAATCATTTATAAGAATACAATGAAGGCAAGTATTAGCATATTAAATTAAACTTGTATAGTGATATGCTCGTTAGTAGATGACGGAGTAGGTGGTTTGTACGTGGGCTATGAGAGAAACCCAGAGGCTGCAATTTTTTGTATTCGCAAGTCATCCAGAGCCAGCTAGCTCAAGAACATGCATGCACGTACTCACAAACCAACATCTATGTTGAGGTTCAGCTACTCATACATGTTTTAGCTTATTTTATCTATCAATCGGATTTATATAAAAAAAAAATCAATACCTATGTCAGGTTGACCCCAAAAATATATGTGACAGTTAATTACAAATATGTATCTGCATACATGATTTGTATAGAACCGATGTTCGCCGACGTTGATAGATCAAGAAAGGCTTCGTTTTATCCTATGTTTCAATTATACTTTGTTACAAAAGTAGGAAAAAGGACCGTTTAGCTACCTTTGCCAAAAATATGTCTAGACTGAACGTAATTCAGGTATGAGTTAGTGTTTTCATTTTCTCATTAATTGCCACTTAAATTGAAGATTTTAGTGATAAATATTTTATTAAGAAAAAGATAAAATTTGTCACTTATTTGTACTTTCTATTCAAATATCTCCTTGAAAGTCATAATGCGTACGTTCTAAGGATTAAAAAAACGAATAAGTTTCACATTAGATCGACTATAAGAAGTTTAACCGATAAGAATAGCATTTCGTTGAAATGCTATGTTAGGTGGCAATTCCCGTTTACAAATTGTAAAACACCAATCAAGGTGTATTACGAGCATCATGTTCCTAACTTGGACAGTTTGTCATATAGATTGCTCCTAACAGAATATTAAACTACTATTAATATGATTTCTATAGCTTCATCGATAGCCGTGCATCATGAGTGAGGCATCGTATCTCATTCTGGCATGGATACAACCCGAATATATAATTTGCTAAGGACATGTTCAATGATTTACATGTCCAATTTGTCATTTTTCATCTCGTACACTTGCGCGTTAGGCTGTGTTGTAGGTTCGATACCGACATTCTATACCACTAGTCAACTATATACACAAAACTAGTTTAACACACTTTATTGAAAATATATTCCTCCATAAACCGTCGGTTGAAATAGCGCTTTGAGTAACATAGTTTGTTTTGAACCTGTCATACAGTCTGAACTAAAGTGATAAGAAGTTTATTTTGAAAAAAAAATAAAAAAATCCAGGTAAACGCCAAATAAAATGTCGGTTTCAACTTCACGTTTGTGGTTGAAAGCGTTTACCATGCTTTTCTATTTTATTTCACTTTCCTAAAATAAAACGCTAATCGATGCACCTTGTCTTAACTCTGTGTAATTTGTTTTTTATACAATCTTTTACGCATATACTCATATATAGCTGACCATATATACATCATGAATATAAATATCACATGTATCCATACTCTCCTACCCACAAAATGGTTCACAAAATTAAATTTCGAAAGGGTAAATAATAGATATATTGACACATATACATATGCAAATAAACAAAACTTATACATGCTACAGAATCAAATTAAAAAAAAACATACGGATTGCCATACCATTACATACTTACGCCAAACAATAAGACACACCACTTGTAAACAATGTAATCACTGTTATGTGACTTGAAGACTCCTAATCCTAATCCTAATCCTAATCCTACATGGTGTGGAAGTCCTATTTTGGGTCTTGTCTTGGTTTGAGTCCAACCCATGTTCCTACTTGGATTTAGATTAGTATTCCTATTTAGAGTTGTAGATGGCTCTATCTTCATGCAAGTTGGACTCCTATTGTGTACTAGACTCCTATTAGGATTGTTTATTCCTAGTTGAAGCCTTATAGCATGGAGCCTATAAATAGGACCTTAGGGGCATGAGATTTTCTTATACTGAGAAGTGCCAACGTACAGTGTTGTACTGAAGAGAGTTCTCTCTTCTTTGAGAGTATCTCTCCTTTGTAATCTTTTCTCTAAAATAGTGGAAATTTCGCCCCCTCCCGTGGACGTAGGTCATCTCGACCGAACCACGTAAATCCTGTGTTTTGGTTGTGTGATTGCTTCTCATTTCTTGTTCTTCCGCTGCGAAATCGTCATATTCTTGCGTTCAACTCTTAACAAAGTGGTATCAGAGCCGCGTGTTCAAGATCCGAACGATGACGAGTTTGTACAAGATCGAGAAGTTTGATCGCAAAATCAATTTCGGACTATGGCAGATCACGATGCGTGGTTTGCTCGTTCAACAGGGAGTCTCCGAGGCTCTGGAAGGGATCGAGAAGATGTCAGCCACTATGACGCCGCAAGAAAAGAAAGTGATGGACCAGAAGGCTCTCACCGCCATCCAGTTATCCTTGGACTACAAGGTTTTGGCCGAAGTTGCCAATGAAACTACTGCTGCCGGTATTTGGAAGAAACTCGAAGATCTCTACATGACGAAGTCTCTCCAAACGAAATTATATCACAAGCAGTGTCTCTACTTACTACGCATGGTGGAAGGTACATCTGTCTGTGATCACATTGACGAGTTTACATCTATTATTATGGATCTGGAAAATATAGATATTAAACTCGAAGATGAAGATAAATCCCTTATTCTTCTGTGCTCTTTACCCCCTTAATACAAGCAATTTTGGGAAACTATTCTGTACGGAAAGTCTTCAATCATGGTGGAGGATGTTATATCTTCATTGCTGTCAAAGACCATGGTTGATAAAGACCTAATTGCTTCTTCTAGCGGGAGTCAGTCAGAGGCTCTTATGGTGAGGGGTCGTACAAAAGAAAAGGGAAGCAACAAGAAGGAAACACACAGATCTAAGTCTAAATCAAAGAAGGTCTGTAAATACTGCAAGAAGTCTGGACATATTGTCGATGAATGCTACAAGTTACAGAACAAGAAGAAGAGGGAAAACGAAAAACAAGAACAACCTGCAGATGCTAATGTAGCACGTGAAGATACATAATATGTTCTTATGGCTTTATCTTCCTCATCCGTCAATTTTCAAACTTCTTGGATTCTAGACTCAGGCTGTTCACACCACATGTGCCCACACAGAGATTGGTTTTCTTCTTATGAGCACTTTGATGGAGGTGATGTAAACATGGCGAACGATTCTACCTGCAAGACAATTGGCATTGGGTCAATCCGCATAAAGATGTTCGATGGTGTTATCCGAACTGTCTCCAATGTTCGTCATGTTCAAGGTCTGAAGAAAAATCTCATCTCTATTGGCTTACTTGAAGCCAACGGTTTTCCATACAAGGCTGTAGATGGAATCCTGTCTATTACCAAAGGAGATGATGTTCTGATAAAGGGAGTACGTATTCCTGGAAACCTTTATAAATTAATTGGTGAAACTGTGACTGACGAAGCTGCTGTTGTTTCTTCCTCACTCACTCCAAAACTGGATGCCACTAAATTGTGGCATATGCGAATGGGACACATGAGCCAGAAAGGCCTGGAATTATTATGCAGGAGAGGACTTCTAGGTGATATCAGTACTGAAAAGTTAGATTTCTGTGAGCACTGTGTTATGGGAAAGCAGAAAAAGGTCAATTTTTACTGCAAATCATACTACAAAAGGTACTGTTGATTACATTCATTCAGACATCTGGGGTCCTTCTCAAGTACCGTCCAAGGGAGGTGCTAGATACATGCTTACTTTCATAGATGATTTCTCAAGGAAAGTCTGGGTGTATTTTCTGAAGCATAAATCTGAGGCTTTTGATCAGTTTAAGAAGTGGAAGATGCTTATTGAAAAACAAACAGGAAGGAGCATCAAGACACTGAGGACAGATAATGGCATGGAGTTTTGTTCTTCTGAATTCAATGAGTTCTGCCAGTCTGAAGGTATTGCAAGACATCGCACAGTTAGATATACACCCCAGCAGAACGGTGTTGTAGAACGCATGAACAAAACTCTTCTAGAGCGTGCACGTTGCATGCTGATTAGTGCAGGACTTAGCAAAGATTTTTGGGCTGAAGCAATCTCTACTGCAGCCTATCTTGTCAACCGTTCACCATCTACTCCACTTGGTTTAAAAACTCCTGAAGAAGTATGGTCTGGTCATCATGCAAAATATTCAAATCTGCGTATTTTTTGTTGTCCTGCATATGTCTATTCAAATGAAGGAAAGCTCGAGCCTAGAGCGAAGAAGTGTATTTTTCTGGGTTATGCTGATGGTGTGAAGGGATACAGATTCTGGTGCACTGAGCCAAACTCATCAAAATTCTTGATTGAAAGAAATGTTACTTTTGATGAGTCTGCCATGTTTTCTGCAAAACAAGATGGCGTCCATTCTCCAACTACAGGTTCTCAGAGTTCCACGAAATAGGTGGAGCTTAAAGTTAGTGCACACAGCCCGACACCTCCTGTTGTTACACAGGAAAATCCAGATGATGTTGAAGATGACACTCATGAAGAACAGACATATAGCATTGCTACTGGGAGACCAAGAAGACAGATCAGACCACCTGCAAGGCATTCAGATTATGTTGTTGCATATGCCCTTGCTACAACTGAAGAAACAAATGATTCTGGGGAACCGACTACCTACAAAGAAGCCATGGTTGATCCCAATTCAGACATGTGGATTACTGCTATGAATGAAGAGATGGAGTCTCTTCAAAAGAACAAGACATGGGTACTTGTTGATCTTCCTGCTGGAAAGAAGATTGTTGGATGCAAATGTGTATTCAAAAGGAAGGAAGTTGGTCTTGGAGATTCTACTGAAAGGATAAAGCACATCGACGTCAAGTATCACTTCATCAGGGAGGTGATAGCGCAGGGGAAGATTGTTGTGAAGAAGATGGCAAGAAAAGAAAATCCTGCAGACATGATGACAAAGCTGTTGCCAGTTTCCAAGTTCAGACATTGTCTGGACTTGGTTAGTCTACACAGCACGCAGTGACGCCCTTAGGGGCTGGAAGGGGAGAGAGATCTACTATTATTTTTTTTCAGAGAGACAGAGACTTCAAGTCAGAGAGACAGAGACTTCAAGTCAAGGTGGAGATTGTTATGTGACTTGAGGACTCCTAATCCTAATCCTACATGGTGTGGCAGTCCTATTTTGGGTCTTGTCTTGGTTTGAGTCCAACCCATGTTCCTACTTAGATTTAGATTAATATTCCTATTTAGAGTTGTAGATGGCTCTATCTTCATGCAACTTGGACTCCTATTGTGTACTAGACTCCTATTAGGATTGTTTATTCCTAGTTGAAGCCTTATAGCATGGAGCCTATAAATAGGACCTTAGGGGCATGAGATTTTCTTGTACTGAGATATGCCAACGTACAGTGTTGTACTGAAGAGAGTTCTCTCTTCTTTGAGAGTATCTCTCCTTTGTAATCTTTTCTCTAAAATAGTGGAAATTTCGCCCCCTCCCGTGGACGTAGGTCATCTCGACCGAACCACGTAAATCTTGTGTTTTAGTTGTGTGATTGCTTCTCATTTCTTGTTCTTCCGCTGCGAAATCGTCATATTCTCGCGTTCAACTCTTAACAATCACAAACACCTACGTATTGGCATACAACTTCTTTCGTCACTAAAACAAATGGCTATTATTTAATGTAATATGTTACACGTGTATTTCATTGTTTTTCTCTTATAATGATATCGTTTGGTGTATTGTATTTGCATCACAATGACGTTGTGCTTAAATGTGACATCCTATGGAATTTGATATCCAGTCATAACGATAAAAGAAACATTTTTGTAATATAAAAGGATAATATGCCTTACGACCTTGAACACACAATTAACGGTTAAGCAAATGGGTCGGAACCATGTTGAAGAAAGTGGATAATACACCACCACCTATCTGAAGCAATCTGAAGCATTCACAAATATAGCTTCAGATATATTTATACCTACACCCCCATTTACGCTCCTGCTATCTACTCAGTTCAACACAATTAGAAGCCATGGTTTGGAACGAACTATACTTGGAAAGCATTGAAAAATAAGCATGGCACAATGTTTTTCAATCATAAATTTGGTTGTCTGCTAGATGTCACTTCAATGATTTATTGATTATTAACCGAAGAAAATGAAAGGAATTAGAAATGCACGCCGTGCCACGAAGAGTCGTCCAATGGTACGGATCCGATGGAACTTACGGACAAACGGCAAATTGGGTGCGATTATAAAGAATTCATTTGGTTGGCAATACTATAAGGATGCTATAGTATACCCAGCTCGTTTGGTTCGTGGTCTCTGTCGAAGCAGATGGGTTAGGTACTACAGGCCACAGTCGCTTCGTTTGTCAAAAGTCAAGTGATTAAGACACACCGCCTGTTTCCTTTGCTTCAATTATTCTCTCAGTTTTGGAAACCAATGCGTCAGGACAATGACTTGATTCCATGAATCTCACGAGGCATCTCCGTGATTTTTTTTGGTGGTTACACAGATTTGGCATGCAGACCCGTTTTGGAACTTAAAATCAAACCTCAAGCAATCTTCACCACATGTTACAAGTATACTTGTAACATATAGTAGAGATTACTTATAATTTTATTTTGGATTCTAAAATAGTGTACACTTAGCATTAACCTTACAAGTGCGCTTGCCATGTCAAGAAGCACCATTGATTCTTGCGCAGGACCCGCTCGTGAGCGTATCTGACCCCCACTCTGTTTTTCCCATGACAAACTTCGGGCCACCTTGCTCAACTAGCACTAGCTACCTTTCGCAGTTTATGCACGGCTAACAATAATTGCCGTAGCAGTATATTAGTCGGTTACCTTGAAGCCTCAATATTTAAGATACTTAACAAATTCAGAATTTTTTATCTCATTGTTTATGCTCCGACGGATTAACAATCACCATATCTAGTCAACTAACGGTAAAGAGAGCCCAACGCATTCCAATGTACTTTAACATAGAGAAGAACATTCAAGTAGTACATGTTTTGAAAGTAATAAAACAGATAAAACCATCAACGAAACTCATTTTCAGAATAGCACATTTTGACAATGAATGTGTCAATATCACATTTATAGGTGAACGCGTGAAAACGATTGAAGGACCGTTGAGTTATATATTCAAGTTCAATGAAGAAATCAACTAGTTTTGTCAAAGGCTAGGCTTTGAGCCCAACTCATCCTCAATAAAGTTTGAAGTAAAAATATATTAGAAGAGGAGTACTGATTTGTTTTTGTCTCACCGTACTATGCCAGTCTACAGGGTTGGCATCTTTTGTCCCTTCTCTCGGTCCCCTTTTCTATCCCATTAAATCTCACCCGTTAACTCACTAAGCAAATGGATGCACATGGGCCCATGTTTACAATATAGATGACTGTGATACAAGGGACATGAAATTGGGAACAGAAGATTTTAACCCCTACATATATGGAGATATACAAGCACTGAGAGGACCATTATGATGCGTTTGGGAATCCGTGAGTATATTTGTTCCTGAGTTCGAATCCTTCACGGGGTGTTGTTCAACAATTAGATTCATACAACATCAATCGTCCTACAATGTGACAGTTTGAGAAAACTGGTGTATGGGTGCACAGATTCTCCCCGACTTACCATCCTTGTCTTGGAATAAATGGGGGTAGCTTCTCGATCATGAAAAAGAATGTATAAATATAGAACATGCAATGATTTATTATAAAGTCTATTAAACATGACAAATATAGAAGACAAGTATATTCATTTATTCCTCCTCTTGTAGGCAAAATAAAAGCTATTGTAAGTTCCTACTACATGAAAATGAGTAAATAATTACTACTACAAGTTAATATTAAAGAAAACTACTTTGTAGTTAATATATAAGGCTTGATAAAGTTCTTAGTTGTGATGTTTGATTAAACACTTATGACAAACATACGCTACACTACTTGAATCAATATCCGTTCTTCTTGTGTGATGTTGCAAAGTCTTAGCTTTTCGTGGAAATTTGTAACATCCCAGGATTTGAGGCCTCGGATAAGTTGATCTTAAAAGCAATGATTGGACTACCCATATCACCAAGGTGCACCTCCTTTTCCGGGAGCCCATCACTAAGAACTCCATAGTTAAGCGTGCTCAGCTTGGAGTAGTACTGGGATGGCTAGTGGTGGTCTGTGGGGCCAGTCGTCATTCCTGAAACTCTACTAGAGCCTTGGGCAGTGGGCCCGGGCGTTACAAAATCTCTTAACAAAGGGAGGTAGAAAATGGTGTATTTCATTTGTTTCATCAAATAGTGACCAATTCCTCTTGTCTGGAACTTCCTCAATTAATCTTATTAAGTGGAATCATCATCATCATCGTAATATGAGCCTCAATTTTAACCACGTTGGGGTTGCCTACATGGATCCTTGTTTTTTAATCAGATCTAGATCTTATCAGGTGATATAAAAAATTTAATTACATAGCATATGTTGATAATGCTGTAATGACTTAAATTTACTTGAGTGGTTGCACACACAAGTGAGCAAGTCATGTTTTATAGTTGTGGCAGTCCACATCTGCATTTGTCGCTTCGGGTGCGAATAGATTGGATCTCTATCTAAAACCTAAAGAGATGAAATACAATGGGCATGTTAGGAAAAAAGAGGAGTCACCACCATAATTATAATAAAAAATGAGAAAAACCATTAAAAGTTTCAAAATTTGGGTGTACATGACAAAAAAAACTGGAGATTGTCTAAGGCATCAAGTTACACATGGGAAAGGTGTTAGGCGCCCCCATGTTGACCTTGTTCAACAAAGACAATATATTTTGTTTTTATAAATAAGGGCTTATATTGTAAGATAAAACAAAACAATGAGAAAAATGCCTACGAAAATAAAGACAAGAGATAAAAAATATCATTTGAGTGATCAGAAATCCCATATATTCATACACTCACACCACTACACGTTCAAAAGTGGGGAGATCGAAAGAGAGCTCAATAATAACAAGATATCAACCTATAAAAAAAGAAATTAGAGATAGGAATACAATATCAAGGATCAACACCTTGAGTGCTTGTATCACACACCGTTCTGGGCTGGAAAGAGGAGAAGATATATATCTATATGGTTTTTAGGCCCAAACTACCTTGTTTTCACATCATATTCAGGTAGATATGGACTTCTCCTCTCCTTTCTCACTTGATTCTAGAGGAAGGAAAAGATAGATATGAGTGTCATGGTCTTAAAAGAATAGTCTTTTTCAAGGGGGTCCTCTTAGTTTTAGCCTTTTTAGATAGCTCTCACTCAGTCTAAGCATTTTTTGACTCTCAAAAGATTCCAATCTTATTTTATGATAAACAATCCTTGTAAATGGAAAATGAGGGTTATATTTATAATGGTCAGGCATTATCTCAGGTTAAGACTCAAGAGGGGAACCTTAAAGGAGGATGATAGTTGAGGGTGGAATTTAATGGGAACCCTACATGTAGAGTTTTCCATGTGTATTCAGAACCCTATCTGGATGACTCAAACAACACAAGGGGCATGGGGAGTGTGCGGCTTCTGTCTATCAACAACCTTTTAGAGAGTTATGTTTGTATTTTGAATGTGGTCTGATTGACTCAATCAAAGTGGGAAGTGTGGAAGCATGAATGTTTTACCCCTTCCCCTTTTTGGGGTCTTCTAAGTGCAAAACTTAGTGTGTTTTGTGGGCCAAAATGGGTAGATAAAGGTAAGGCATGTACTGGTAGGTGGCATGTGTGATTTTAGCCTCTATGAGCACATTAGTCAATTGTATTGGACATGAGTTGAAAAGCTCATCCTAGGTGATAGGGACCAAGTTATAGAACTTTCTCATATTAGGGCATTGGTGAAAAGGTCCAAGCAACATATTCTACAACTGATCGCCCATTAGTTGGACGTTCATTTTGATCGGAAGCTTTCCCACTCGTGGGAACTTGAATGTATGAATTGTACCAAAATGACATCTAATCATGAGATACATAGAGTCCAATTCTGTAAATTCATCAAGTGACTTTCAATTGCATCACTTTTAGGTTCTTATATAGATTTTATAATAGATATAGTTAGAATTCTCATGGTTGGTTGGAGATATTGTGTATCACATAAAAACATCTCTTTTGTAACATGAAACTCTTCAATGTATTATATGTAGATCTAAAGATTCATATTTCTTTAGCAATACTCTGTGGTGACCTTTAGTGCCTTACAATCAAATTTTTCTAACCATGGTTACACTAATAGTTCAAAATTGTATATGTTTTGATTTTGAGGTGTACTTGAATATTTATGTCTGACTCTTAGATCATTCTTGTGATACTTATCATGATTTCATTCATTTGGCAACCATGAATGAGTGGACTCAAAAATGGATAGGATATGGCGTCAGTCAATTGAGGTCAGTTAAAAAGCAACACTGAGGTTAGTGACACTATATAGCATAGGATGCAACTTCGGCTTGTCAGTTCATGATAACTGGCTCAAAAAATGTAGTATCAGATGACAAAGGTAATGAAACCAAGGTAATTTACTACAAACAATACTTATTTCCCCAAAAAATAATGCTATATATTCCATTTTGCAAGTATTGTTTTTGTGGCAACACATCCCACTATCACATAGACAGCGAGGTGTTACGCGAAAACGTGCAGAAATCACCATAACCACAAATTTACCAACAACACGGGTTAATTAAAACTGATTGCGGAAAGCTGATAAACTGAGAAACCATTGCATATGAGTCCTCACCTGCAAGGAAACAGGTTATATAAGCATATACAAGATCTGATATGTGTCCACAGCTTAGAGGAACAGCTGTCTAACCAGCACATGAGTTCATCACCTGTTATATATATACATATAGGCCCATATCCGGCCAGTAGCAGGATATACAAAGGATCAACAGCCATACATCGTGAAACAACATCAAAACGCTCCCAAGGACCTGAGAGTACAGGGATGACTCTAGACTCTACTACAAAACACCAAAACAGTAGCATATCCATCTCTTTCCTTCTACTGCTCGTCTGGCTGCTCGGCCGCAACTCTGCAACCACCACCACGTCTAGCTCGAACACCTGAAAACCAGCGGGGTGAGACAATCGAACATTGTCCCAGCGAGAAACATAACTCCCCGCCGAAACTATAAAACCAGAAGGGTAAAGCAACAGCAGTAGATAACTAGTAAAACGTAGAATGATAACAGTCTATATAACAAGGCTATTCATACCATCATGCTTACCAGGCTGTTCATAAGGCATATTACCCCTTATCTCTTTATGGAACATGATTAACTAGATAAGGTATATTGCCACATAACATGAGGAACATATAAATAATTGTAAGATATAGCAAGATTAACTACACAAGCAAGGCCTCAATCAATGTTTTGTATTTTGCCTCAAGCAATAAATACTATACGGCTAGATTACATATTATTATGCCCTGAGGAAGTGAGCCGTACCGCTCAAATCCAACCTTCGGTTGCGAAACCCAAAGCCGGTGCCATACAAGGTCAAATGGAAGAGCCGGACTCCACGACCTTTCCCCTCGTGGTCAGTGCACGAGAACCAAAGCAGGACCACAGTCTTATGCTTAAGTGGCCTCAGCCACAGGGTCAGCTCCATAGGCTACCCATCCTCTAGCCCGCCTCGGTACAGGTCACGGCGCTAGTATATCTGAGCCACGGGCTTGTTCACCGTTCTCTGAGCCATGAACGCATTCATGCTCTCATATCGCATATCCTGAGCCATGGGCCTGTTCACCATGCTCATCACATATTCTGAGTTTGCAACCGCAGCTGCACTCGTTTCCCTCTCTATTTGAGGCTAGGAGAAACCTCGCATATTAAAAAATATGTGCCCCAGGTTAACCTATAGGAGAACCCATTTCACCATCACCAACTTTTGACGATGATGGATCTATGGCCAGGGCAACTACATGATATATTTCACTATGATTAATTAGTGTCTTTTATATGGATTGCAAGATTCAACCAAGTTGTATGACATGCAAACTATCACCGGAAATAAACAACATAAAACTCATCATTATGCTTTTTAATGTAGTCACATCAACCTGATCCATCACAAGGATCCAACATTACATGTTATCACTTGGCCTCTTGGCAATCATCCAGATCCATCTCAAGGATCATCACATACTATGGGATCTTAATCCCTTATCACATAGCGCCACTGCCCCTCAAGGCTTACATCATCATCATGAGATAGAAATCCCCAGTACTTTAGTCAAGTACATTATACATATTATTTCAACATCAAGGGTAACAATCACAGCAGGGTTACTCAATATACACATGCCTCATAGCCTTCTTACTTGGCTATGCATCACCTACATGGTTAGTGTACATAATAACCATAGGCTTAACAGAAAGACCATGCTATCAATATAAGGTGACATTAAAGATTATATACTTTATCAGTCATGCATCAACTTAGGATCTTATGCATAAGGCACATCATTTGGCAATCCACATTACATGCTCTTTATTCTCCTTAGCATTATATAGATAATCATGATGATCAAGTTCATGTATATAGCCATGCTAGGTTAGAAGGACAAGCGTTACCATAGTTGATACTATTAATCATGCAAAGAGTCACCATCGATTAACAAGAATATAATCCATTATAACGGCTTTCCATGATAGGCAGAACCCTCACTAGAAGCACCAAGAATCCTCACTATAAGTTGTATCGGGCAGCATGCCCTCACCTATTGTTCATTCACATAACGACCAGCAATCAGCAACGCCGCATCAAAGTGTTGTGCACCAAGGTGTCGTGCAACACAGCAAGGGAGTACAACGTGCGACGGGGTGTCATGCACCTGTGCCGTGCAGGGGGTATCGGGCGATGTAGTGTCGTTCCCAGCTATGATGCCCGTCACAAGGTAGGGTTGTCGGCCAATACAGAACCAAAGTGACGCCCCTCACAGGATGCTCAGCAATGTCCACCCCATATGTATGATGGACAAGATATTCTACAGGGGTAACGTCCAAGGTGTAGCTCAACTGTCAACCAGGAACACATCATCCAGCCAACGAACACATGGCCTAACGGTCGACACAGGGCAAGGTGATATTGTGATGCCCGTCACAGAGACAAGGGTATCGCCCATCACCACAATAGCATATCTCTCAAAGGTCTAGGTCAAGAGGGATGTCGGGCAGCACATCCCCAAGCACATAACGACCAAGGTGTACTCACAAGGTCGTCACCATCCTCAAGAATAGGGGCACCAACCCTAAAGGATCAAGAAGATGGCTCACCTCTCAACTTGAACGAGAGAGGGGTCTTGCACATCTCTTGCTACCAAACAGCAACTCAAGGAACAACCCGAGCAAGGTTCACCACTACCACAAAGCTCACCCTTCAAGTCCAAGGTGAGAGGAGGGTGTTGCTCAAGCTACTAGATCACAAGCTCACCTCTCAACTAAAATGAGAGAGGAGTGTTGCTCATTATTCTAGAACTCAAGCTCACTCTTCAAGACCTAGGAGAGAGGAGAGTATTGCTCACCAAGGAACCTTAGAACACATGTTTCGGCCAACAAGAAAAACTTAGCAAGAAACCAAGCTAGAAACATATAGGAACATGAAAGGAGGTAGTATAGTTAGGGTTAGGAGTTATGCAACCCGCCTTAAGCAAGCTCCAAGCTCCTAGCACCAAGGAAGAAGAAAGCTCCAAGGTAGATCAGCCACCAAGCTAGCTCCTCCAAGGGTGTCGTCCACCAAGCTTGCAAAGGAGAAGTGTGGCAACACATCCCACTATCACATAGATAGTGAGGTGTTACGCGAAAACGTGCGGAAATCACCATAACCACAGATTATCAAAACACGGGTTAATTAAAACCGATTGCGGAAAATGGATAAACTGTGAAACTATTACGTATGGGTCCTTATCCTGCAAGGAAACATGTTATATAAACACATACGAGCCTTGATACTTGTCCACAGCTTAGAGGAACAGTTGTCTAACTATCACATGAGTTCATCACTTATTCATATATACATAAAGGCCCACATCCGGACAACAGCAGGATATACAAAACATCAACGGTTATGATCGTAAAACATCATCAAACACCTCCAAGGACCTGAGAGTACAGGGATGACTCTAGACTTCTACTAGAAAACACCAAAACAGCAGCATGTCCATCTCTTGCCTTCTAATGCTCTTCTTGCTGCTTGTCCGCAACTCCGCGACCACCACCACGTCTAGCTCGAACACCTGAAAACCAGCGGAGTGAGACAATCGAACATTGTCCCAGCGAGAAACATAACTCCCCGCCGCAACTACAGAACCTCAGAAAGATAAAGTTATAACAGCAGATAAATGATAACAGATATAACGAGAGAAGTTTATGTAAGGCAAGACTATTCTTACCGACAGGCTTACCAGCTGTACAAAAAGGCATATAACCAATATTTCATCATGGAACATGATTAACAAGATAAGATATATTGCGCTGTAACATAAGGAACATATGAGTAACTGCAAGATATAACAAGATTATCTACACAAACAAGGCCTCAACCAATGTTTCGTGTTTTGCTTTAAGCAGTAAATACTATACAGCTGAATTACGTATTTTATTATGCCTTGAGGAAGTGAACCGTACCGTTCAAATCCAACCTTCAGCTGTGAAGTCCATAGCCGGTTCCATACAAGGTTAATGGAAAAGCCGGACTCCACAACCTTCCCCCTCGTGGTCAGTGCACGAGAACCAAAGCAGGACCGCAGTCTCATGCTCAAGTGGCCTCAGCCACAGGGTCATCTCCTCAGGCTACCCTTCCTCTAGCCCGCCTCGGTACAGGTCACGTCGCTAGTATACCTGAGCCACAGGCCTGATCACCGTGCTCTGAGCCATGAACGCATTCATGCTCTTCATATCACATATCCGGAGCCATGGGCCTTTTCACCATGCTCATCACATATCCTGAGTCTGCAACCATGGCTGCACTCGAATCCTCACTATTTTAGGCTAGGAGAAACCTCGCATACTCAACAATATGCGCTCCGGGTTAACCCGCAGGAGAACCCGTTTCACCATCACCAGCTCCTGACGATGATGGATCTATGGCCAGGGCAAACTACATGATATATTCCACTGTGATTATTTAGTATCTTTTAGATGTATTTCCATATTCAACCAAGTTGTATAACATGCAAACTATAACAAGAAATAAACAACATAAAATTCAACATTATGATTTTATTGTAATCACATCAACCTGATCCATCTCAAGGATCCTATCATCACATGTTATCACTTGGCCTCTTACCAATCATCCAGATCCATCTCAAGGATCATCACATACCATGGGATCTCAATCCCTCATCACATAGTGCTACTACCTCTCAAGGCTTACATCATCATCATGGAACAACCACCTCATACATGCAATCTTTTCAACAAGAGTAATTATTAAAGTGATGTTACTCATCACATATATCTCATAGCCTTTTCATGGCTAAACATCACCTGCATGGTCAGTGTACACAATAATCATAGTTTCAACATAAGGACTATGCTTACCAACATAAGGTGACAATCAAGGTTCTATACTTATCAATCATACAACGACTGATGATCATGTGTATAAGACACATCATTAAGCAAACCATTATGTACTTATCCTTATCTCAGCATTAATCAAGATGATTACTCCATGCATATAGTCATGTTGAATATAAGAGACAAGCGTTATCATTACCACTATCATTACCATTATTCTCCTTAGCATTAACAGATAATCACTCTCATATGTGTAGCCAGGCTAAGATAAATGAACAAGCTTTATTATAACGGGCACTATTAATCATGTAAGGGTTACCAACGTTTTTAAATAAGGACATATACAACAAAGTTGTTTCCATGATACGAAGAACCCTCACAAAAAGGCACCAAAAACCCTCACTAAAGGTCATATCAGGCAACCTGCCCTCACCCATTGCTCTTCACAAAACGGTCAGCACACAACGCTACGTTGTGCACAGCAGAGCAACGCTGCGTCAGGAGGTATCGTGCACAAGGGGGGGGTGTTTCGGGCACCCAGCCCCATCGGGCAACGCCCGTCACAACTTATACTATCGGCCGACACCCAGCCAGTGTGACTCCCATCACAGGCTTCCCAGCAACGCCCGTCACAGGGTGACTATCGGTCGTTGCAAGCCACAGGAGATATCGTTCAAGGTAGGTAGTTCATCCATCCTATCGTGCAGCCCACTGGACCAAGGCCTAATGGCCGTCACAAGGTAAGATGAAAGTGTGATGCCCGTCACAGATCAAGAGATATCGCCCGTCACAACAGGCCTATCATCCAACTCATACTTGGATCGTGCAAGGCTAGGTCAAAAAGGGTTGTCGGGCAGCACCTCCCCAAAACATATCACCCAAGGTACGTAACACCAGGTCATCTTCTACCTCAAGCACAAGGCACCCAAAACCCTAGAGGGTCAAGAACACAAGCTCACCAAGAAACCCTAAACCATAAGGAGGATCGACCAACATGGATACTTAAGCAAGGTACTAAACTAGCAACAACACATAAACAAGATCAAAGAAAAGGGGATAATGTAGCTAGGGTTAGGAGTTATTGAACCCGCCTTAAGCAAGCTCCAAGCTCCTAGCTCCAAGCAAGGAAGGAGAGACTACAAGGGATATCGTCGACCACTTGCTCCTTCAAGGGGGATATCAGCCACCACAAGCAAAGAAAGAGTTGTGTCGTGCACCACAAGGTGGAGAAGAAAACTAAAGGACCAAAGGGACTCAAAGCAAGGAAGGGAACCACATATATAGAAGGAAAGGGAGGAGAAAACAAGGTAGAGAAAGGCAAGGTGTCTTCCTCCTAGGGACACTTGTCCTTGAGCTAAAGCCACCACTCTAGCAAGCCCCAAACACATGTCCAAGGTCATTGCCACATGCATGCATCATGCTCCAAGTGTCCACTAGTGGTGACACAAACGAGGTCAAAGCTAGGTCAAACACCATGGGCGACACAACAAGGCACCCTGGGAGACACACACACACATGTTGGCCGATACACTCCCCATTATGGGCGATATCCTCACCTTTTGGCCGATACAAGGCTCAACCAAGGCAAAACAAGACACCTCAAGGCCCAACAAGCTCAACCAGGCCCACAAGAACTCAAGCAACGAGCCCAAGCCTTCCTCTCTACACTAGAGGAAGCAAGGAGAGAGAGGAACACCTCTCAAGGTGGCAAACTTGCCTACAAAAGCCTAGACTTGGGTTATTTGCAAGTAGCCCCTCCAACTCTCAACAAGACACAACCAAACCCTAATCACCACTAAAGGTGATTAGCAAGCACCAAAGCATCAAGGTTAAGCAAAACAAATAGGGTAAACCCTAAACGAAGGTCAGGGTCCTTACAAGAAGGGTATCGTGCACCAAGGTAGAGGAGAAAACCAAGAGACTAAAGGATCCCTAGCAATAGGAAAAGAACACATATATAGAAGGGAATGGAGGAGAAAACAAGGTAGAGCCAAGCAAGGTGTCGCCCACCTAGGGACACTTGTTCTAGTGCACGAGCCACCACTCTAGCAAGCCCTAACCACATGTCCAAGGCCATTGCTACATGCAAGCATCAAGCACCAAGTGTATACTAGTGGTGACACAAACGAGGCCAAAGCTTGGTCAAAGGCTCCTGGGCGACACACCCCAACATGGGCGACACAGCCCTGGGTGACACAACCACCTCCATGGGTGACACACCATGGTCGCTACAAGCTCAGGCCGACACAAACACTTCTTGCCCGACACAAGGCCCAAAGGAAACAAAAGCAAGGCACCACAAGGCCCAACAACTCAACTAAGCCCAAAGGAACTCAAGCCACGAGCCCAAACCTTCCTCTCAACACTAGAGGAAGCAAGGAAAGAGAGGAACACCTCACAAGGTGGAAAACTTGCCCACAAACCCTAGACTTGGGTTATTTGCAAGTAGCACCTCCAACTCTCAACAAAGCACAACCAAACCCTAATCACCACTTAAAGGTGTTTACCAAGCAACTAAGCATCAAGGTTAAGCAAAGCAAATAGGGTAAACCCTAAACGGAGGTCAGGGTCCTTACAGTTTTGGTTTCTATGGAGGTCTAAAAACTGACGTGGTTTTGTTGCCTCAACTATTTTGTTATACCGATGCCACATACTCCATCTGATAAGTTTTTTTCCATGTATCCTTCTAGTACCACTTCTCTTTATAGGCATTTGATATTGCAACTTATATCCTCAGTTGTATATATATATATATATATATCCAACCACATATACATGTTTTTTCACATCATAATTAGTTAGAGCCCTACTATTCAATAGGCCATATCCAAACATGCAAAACCTACAATAAAGCACACATACAAGATGGAATTTCTTGCATTCACATTCACAACTTTATGGTTTCCGTCACATAAACAACCAATTCATAACTATTCATTCCATTTACAAGATTCATTCACTAAATATCACATATATTCACTTCCATTCTCATGATCTAGTCTTTGAATCATACACAAATTCTAAAATCATGCTTCATTCACATATCAGACATACATTCACAAATATCCACATTATTCACAAAAGTTAGTGAAGACTGTATTAACCAAACTTGACATAATATGCTTTATTCACATTGATAAAAAGAAAATTGGTAACTCCTATATTTGAACTACATAATCAATCCAATTCAAAGTTAATTTATTTTAGAAAACAATTTGTCCACTCCTTCCAGATTACATCTACAATCTCCAGTTCTTAATTCTGACTTTAAAGACCAACACAAGGAATATGCATAAATATATGATAATTGTAAGGAATGTGACCCAAGAGGGGATCCACTCCCTACTGAATTTGTGGAATAAACCCATCTAATCCAAACACACCAAGAAGCATGCTGGAATATGTGTATTTGTTTTCTCAAATGAATGGTATGCAAGACCAAAGTGTAGTAGAAAAAATAAATGTAATGACTATATTCAATTTTATAGGTTAACCTAATGATCCCTCAATAAGGGTCTTACATTAAAGAGAAAACTTATTCTCTAGGTATAGGCATATTCAATCTATCTCAACTCAATCTTCTACAAGTCAGCTTCACCATGCCAGATCTATGTGGTCATGTTAGGTCTACCGTGTCCATCACATAAGAGGTCGAAAGCATACCACACAAGAGAAGACAAAGTGGAACTTGTTAGCATAAAAATGTCAGTATGAGCATATAAATAGGCATTGAAAAACATTATAGAGAAAGGAAAATGATTTAACTTTATCAAGGATTCCCAAACCAAGAGGAAAAAGTACCATCCAAGTGAATATCAAAAGAACATTTAAAATGTGACGCCCCACACGACACAAAAAGTGAGATTACTCAAAACAAAACTGTAGAAGAAGATTAACGAACAGATTACTGGAAAAACACTAAAAATTAAAACCATTTTCATAAAATTGCCCAATCAGCAAGAACTTTTACATAAAGGTGCTTTCATGCCTCAAAGAACTTATTAGGTGTTCCACCAACCAGTTACCAAGGAACCTGTTTCAGAACATATATGCATGTATCCTTAACAACTATATAAAAAGGGCACACAAGCCAAACACATATCGAAAGCAAATCCATAAAGTGTCTACAAAACATCCCCAAGAACCCGAGTGTACAGGGATGAGTCTAGGACTCTATCAACAAAAGACATCCATCATCACTTCCAACTTGGTCAGCTACTACTCCTGCTCAACCTCCGCTGCATGATCTCTAACTCTTTGAGCTCGTCAACTTAAAAAGGGTGTGGGAAACCCATAGGGTGAGATTCCAAATCTGAGCGGGAGATATAACTCTCCACCAACTCTATTATCATCACATATAAGATAACTAAGCAACTGTATAATTGCAACTATGTGAAGTAGGTATTCATTACTAACAGGAAGAGAAATTATTGTTGAATTATGAAACATCTTAACAATTTATAAGGAATATGAAGAGCATGTATATTTCCTATCAACAATATTGTATAAAGATCAACCAAGGCTTCATACAATGTTTTCATATTTGGATCCTATGCAATTATACTACACGTATGATTACGTATTTTATAATGCCCCGATGATTTGAGTCGTACCACCCAAATCCAACTGGCCACTAGATAAATCAAAATTGGTGTCATACAAGGTCTAATGGAAGAGACAGAATCCACAGCCTCACCTTCATTAGTCAGTATGAGTGAACATGCAGTGACATCATAAGTCAACTACTTCCAACAACATATTGTCTGGCTGTCCAGATTTAGCCCACCTTGGTACAGGTCATGACACTAGTGAGTTACAACCACAACCATACTCTTCCAGGGTATGGCATGCATCCAGTCCTATGTTACATTTAATGGATCTATGGTCCAAAGTCGTACTCTTCTAGGTATGGCTCATGGCCAATCTTGTGTATACGTATACATTCAGGATACAAGGAGATACCTCAACTTGCACCCCACATATTCAATAATATGTGCTCTGAGTTAAACTCATTTCATGATTCAACAAGTGCTGACACTGAATAGATCTATGGTATAGGGAAAACTGCAAGATTAGGTTCCACTTGATTACTTAGGTCATATAATCATCTTTCAGCATCAATCAAGTTACAATGTATAAACTCAAAACAAGTTCTACATAAACAAGGGCATGACACATCACCAGAACATATTGAAACATATAAGGAGTGATCTCATCACATCATCACTTCATGTCTTCCAGCATGTGTCCATCACAAGGACCACATATCTTGGGGTGACAACCCACCATATCATTATTATCTCATATGAGGAAGTAAGCCATTATCAGGTCATAAGACCATTTACTCCTATTTCTATGTTACCATATCACATGTGCCTCACAAGGCCTATTCAAACATACTACTATCATCATAGCTCACCTGGCTATGCATATCATCTAGTGTTACCTGTATGGTTAGAAACTTGTAATAAAAGAGCAATACATCATCAACACTATCACCTTATAAAATCCATGGCATACACATTACATTTAGGGTTAGGGTTTCTCTCTTTACTCGATTAGGGTTTACAAGGTTGGATCAACAACCACCCTTAGGTCATCACTTTTGTCATCATATAAGGTATGTCATGAGATATAGAAACATAAATCCTATTATTTCTCACACAACTACCAATAGTGTAGAACGTATGAACATGTAACCCTATTATCAATTTGATGTGTCACAAACAACACCACAAGATATCGGTTAGGGTTATAACATAGAGTGCCAAGTTTACCCTAAATGTGTCAGGCAACCTCATCAAGGATTGTTTATTGATTTAAATTAGCATGAGGTATTAGATGAGAAAACATGGTGTTGGGCTACCCTCGTAGGAGGTGTATCAGTTTATCATCTGAGGCTAGTGTAATGGGAAGCAACATATAAGGAGAGGGTGTCGGCCAACCTATCCTGTCAGGTAAAACCATCACAAGGTGTCACGGGCGTCAGCAAGTAACATGCAACACACATATATCGACATAACAAGGGTGACAGGTAACATGGTATCGGGTAATGTCATCTCAAGGCATGGCGGTATCAACATATCAGGCACCAACGCCCTCCTAAAGGTGTCAGGCTCAGCAACATCTAAGTCATGATGGGTTGTCATCATGTCGGGCAACAACGTCCCCAAGGTGTGATTACCAAGGTCGTGAAGGCTAACACTCTTTGTATCACAGTAAAACACTATATCAGTTCAACAACCACCAAGCAAACTGACACTCTCATCTCATATTGGCCTACTCATACCCAAGGCATGACAATCTAAGCATCATCAGAACGTGTCGACCTAGACCTAACCAAGGTTGTGACGACCTATCACAAGGTGTGACAGTCTGTGGCATCACAAGTCGTGACGACCACCCATAGAACATATGGACCTGGTCATCTTCAACCTAAGGTCACACATCTATAGCTAGGATGAAGGTAAAACACAAGGCAACAAATAAATGTAATTCCTTTCTTCAAAACAAAACTCAAAACCATCAAAAAGAATGATGCATGGGTTTTTAGTCATTTTCACAGGCATATTTTCCTTGAGTTTATGTGTTGCTTTATCATTTATCTAATTAATAATGCATGAAATGCTATTAATGGTCTATGATATTTAAATGCATCAAATTATCAGACTTCTAGTGTTTATGATGATTTAATATTTATCCATGTTCTTGTGTATTTTCAAGTAAAATGGAACTTCACAAAGTTGATACTACTGACACCAATAGTCAGTGGTGCTGACTTCACGTCATTACTAGCTCAGAAGAGACTCACACAAACTTGCTACTACTGACACTCCAAGTCAGTAGTACCAAAATGATGTCAGTAAAGCATAAGGATGAATTGCAAAAAGTCAGTACTACCAAGTTTACAAACTCGATACTACCGAGATGATGTCAGACAAACAATGCTTGAGAAACCTAAAGACTTAATGCTATTGAGACAAGTTGATAGTACGACATTGTCAAGAGTCGCGACTACCCTAAGATCTCAATACTACCAACTACCAAGTCGGTACTATCGAGTCTGCCCAATTTGGCAAATATAAAGATGGCAAACTAATCCAACGGTGGACGTTATTTCGTATTGTAAGTGACTACTATGACTTAAAGGGAGTTCGGTGAGACGAGAGAGAGAAACCATATTCCATTGCATGACACTAGAGACAGAGAGAGAAAAGGAGAAAGGAAATGAAGGCTTCATCTGGGACGATCTGAGCACTCTGAAAGGTAAATCGGTAGCCGAAAGACAACAGATTGCACACACGACGTAGGGTATCATCCGGATCAGCTATTCACCAGGGGTTACTTAGTCTCTCTAATATTTCCCTGATATAGAAGGATGTTATGTGAAACCCTAATGAAGAGTGATATTAGGTGAAATCCATATTTATGGGAGATGCTATGTGAACCTCAATTTATAAATATGGAAAATCTTATTCCTAATAATAGAATAGTGATTAATGTATTGACAAATGTAACACCTAGAGAGGTTGATAATGGATACCCTTATATCAATAATTCCTAACTCAAGGATGAGTCCATATCATTACCAATGATTGTATTTTCTAAATACAGTGGCTTGTGACCAACACATTATATGATAAACGTGATGAACTGGTGTATAAGGTATTAGGATGGGAAATACCCTAATACAAACTAAGTGGATGAACTCAAGTAAGATAAAGGTGATGAGGGAAGTGATACATCAAAGTATGATAGATATCACATCCAGCACCTCAATATTGATATACCTTGATGTGTTTTAAATCCAATATATTTGGATGAGTGACACATGAAGTGTGTCATGTTAGTTGTTTCTTTGAGATGTAATACACTTTGATAAGTGTAGGCTAACATGCCTTATGAAAAGGTTAATCCAAACCAATAAACTATGATGCAATCATATTCTGATAAAGATGAGAGAGAAACTTATACTTTGTGTTGATAATCCATTTGATGATGAATGATGAGAATACATAAGTATGATTGAATACTTATGTTATCCATATTGATTCCTACCTATGTAAAGCAATGAAATAGGACTTGACCATTAATAACATGATCTTGAGAACCTATATGGTTACTTATGGAAAACCCTAATCCAGGGTGAGGTTATGTAATGTTACAATAAACCCTAAATTAGGTAATGAGATATAATAAACCCTAATACAGGGTAATGCTTGGTGAAACCCTAATACAGGGTAATGCTATGTGATACCCTGACACAAGATAATGCTATGTAAAACCCTAATATAGGGTGATGCTATGTGAAGTCCTAACACAGAGTGATCCTATGTGAATCTCAAATATAGAGTGATGAGTTATAAATGTAATAAGAAAACCCTTGTATTGCATGGCACTGATATATAATGGAAATAATTGTTATCATGAGTATTAATCATGTAGGAATGTTGAGATAATGAGCATAGCCAGGTATGGCTATGATGCTCTGTATATTGAATATGTTTTATAGGCTTTATAAGCCTTCATATGCTTTAATGCTTAGTGAGAGGTAACCTGAAATTAATAAGTCTTGTGTGCCATATGATGTTTTAATTATTGAAATTGTTTATGAGCTTCATAAGCCATAATATGCCTTGTTTCCTATTAAGGGGTAATGAGAGGTGATATGAACTTTGTAAACTATGTGGAATACTTTGTGAAGCAAGAATAATAATGTCCTTGGTCATATGACCTGAAGTTATTAAGTTACATATTAAGTGGTAAAAAGTATTCTATGATGAGTTAAGGGTTCGAATACCCATATTTTATAATCATGATGATGAACTAGTTAAGAAATGGAAATGTACTTGATGAGATAAGGGATTAAGATCACAATACTTTGTTAAAAGAATATGGCTACATGCCATGACTCCACAAAGACAATACCATACATTAGCTATGTGATCTAAGCCTGAAGAGAGTACATGCTGCAGTTATAATTCTATAGTGAATAAATGTTATACATATTCATTAATGGATAAGTGACATGCTGCTCTATCAAGTTATAGCTGCAATTCTTTATATAATAATAATGTTCTAATCTGTTAGACAATGAAATAATTGTTGTTAAACAATAATGATTCTTCTATTCATATTTATCTTATTAAACTGCAATAATAATGTTTCTGGCGGAGAGTTATATCTCTCGCTGGGGCAATTTTACAATTGTCTCACCCCCGTGGGAACCACATTTTTAGGTGGATGCGGACGAGGAGGCAGGAATCCTTCAATAGGTGAAGGACATCAACAACAGCAGCAGCAGGAACAGTAGTGAAGTCTCAGCCAGAGACACTAGCTGATATGCCTTGTATAGATGTACATAGAGTCCTATGTGTCGTATCTATACTCTCAGGTCCTTGGAGTAGTAGTTAATGCTTTTGAGATTTTAGCTTCGTGTCTCAAGATTTCATACTGCCTGTGTTTAGTTTAACAGAGTAGTTGATGCATGTAATCCTCAAAGAAAGATAATATAGGACATGTACTTGTGAACCAGTATGTAATTAAGTTACTCCGGTTCTTTGTGAAAAAGTTTTCCTATGTGTGGACCTCTTTGTAAAATGGTTTTAATTTTTAATGATTTTTGGTAATATGCTGCTTAGTGATCGCTTCTGCATTAGTTAATCATGTTTTTGTAAGTTGGATGCCACACCTTGGGTCAGGTTTTGACTCAGTTAGAAGCTTAATGATCAACCATTGAGTACCCTAATGTTCTATCAACCAATGGTGACATTAGCTTAACACTCGATGGTGAAAAATGATATTAGTTTTGTCCTACCAATCAATGGTGACCCAAGATGTCACAACTGATGGTGGATCAGGACACTACAACTGATGGTGAGTCATGCCCTTAAATGTATCTTCAATTCAGTCCTAAACCATTGAACTCTTGGTTCAATTGATCCTATGGTTGGACCTGTACCCAAATTGATGATTTCAAATAATGAACCTGATCCGATGAATGAGATTGGATGCTTCAAAATTCAATGAATTAGAATGAATCCCATAGTCGTATAAGTGGTTTTTAATAATGAGAATTCGATGGTATAATACCATTGAGCTTGTAGTCTTACCTTTTTCCTCGTATCAATATATTTAATAAATCACCATAACAAGTGGATGTGTACCCTTAATGAAACATGGCTTTTTACACCAACTCTAATATGACTAAATGATGGTGAATGGTTATAATTAGACCTCTTGAATGATTAATGTGACACTGTATTACACTCTCCTTGTATTGAAACCTCAATGTAGTAATAATTGAATATCATAGTGTCATGCCATGTTAAAACTTTTGAGATGCATATGTGATGATGATCTTTTGAGCCTTGTTTAAGGCCTAGAATGATAATGATGATCTTGTAGGATTAATGTGATGGGCTTTATGACCTTTGGGCATGTCTGAGCCCTGATTGAGGTGAAATCCTTTTCATGTTCCAATAAGGATCAAAACCTTGGAGCTTGTGATAAGAAATGGGTATCTTGAAATATTATGATGATAATGTGGTTCATTACAATGCAATGTATCATAGCATGTAGTAATGTGAATAAGATTTATACTCCAAATGTTTTATATATTCTGAAGTTGCAATACTCATACTCATGTTAGAGATAAATTAAGGTTTGTATGCCCATTTGTATGATGAATCCTTTATTTACCCAATTGGCGATAACTAATCAAGAGTAACCCTAATCATGTAGTGCCCTATGTTGCAGAACCATCTACAGTGTTAGAACTTGTTGGATGGTGAAATGAGTATTCCTAAGGTAAACTCGGAGCACATCAATTAAGTATGTGGGGGTGGCAAGTTGAGTATACATCCTTGTTATCCACAAATGCAGGTTGTGGAGGATGACTATGGTCATACCTTAGGTGTTGTTACATATGATGTGATTGAGAACTACTGCGATTGTACCTCAGATGATAGGGTCTGTATACTCAAGTGCGGACTAGGTGTTATCAGCTTGACTATATGTCACTATTGACAATTTCACTGATATGTCACTGTAGTTTACTCGTGTTGACCAAGGGGAAGAGATCTTAGGATACCTACACTCCTAGATCTTATTCAGAACTGAATAGCACTTTGTAATGGTCAGTTGGACTTTGAGTGGTATGACTCAAACTCCCTAGGGAAATAATAAAAGATGTAATATAATCCATGTAGTATATCTGCTAGGGTTAAATGTGTCTCATGTTAGTTTATTAGTCCTTAGCTTGTCTTTACACTATACAGTCTGTAGAGGATGCAAACTTAGGAAAATTAGTTAATTTTACTTGTTGCTAAAGCTTATTTTATTAACTACTTAGTATTCTTAAACTGTTCTATTTGCTTAAATTGCTTACTAGATATCCTATCTACTCAGTTTATTTACTATTAATTAATCTATTGTAATTAATATCTATTAGAGAGAGTTATATAACTTGCTGGGACTGCGTCTCACCCGTGGTCCACCACATCTTTTTAGGTGGTCGTAGGCAATGAGGTCGAGGTCGTGCTGTGGAAGAGAACCATCCTGGTGATCAATAGATTCAGAAGGCTAGTAGTAGAGTCCTAGTTTCATCCCTATACTCTCAGGTCCGGGTATGGGATGTGTTTTCTAGATAATATACTTATATCGACACGAGATTTTGGCAGTATGCTAGTGTTTGTAAAATATGGCATGTATATGTGAAATATCTTTCATATATAGGATGTGGTTGAGGCCATTGGACCTAGATGTAATTATCTATTATAGTATATGAGAACGGACAGATGGACCTGTATGTAAATGTTCCATAGTTTGTTTACATTGTTAAAATTGGTTTTAATTATTCCGTATTTTTGACTATGTGATTAATTAGTAGTTGATTGTGTTTTTTGTTTTAAGTAATCTCATTTAGCGAGATAAGGTGTCATAGAAGAAGAGAAGATTGGCAGACAACCTCCTTCCAAAAAAATGATGGATGATTTCAATTTTTGTATTCTTGAGTGTGTTCTCTTCGAGATGGATTTTCAAGGTCTTTTTTTACTTGGGATACCATCAACATGCTTCTAACTTTGTTACTACTAAATTGATAAAGTTAATATAATTCTGAATTTCTTTCCATCAATTTTGAGATAATTTGGCATATTATTCCTAACACTATTAGTGATAAAAAAATCATCTCTCTCAAGTTTTTCCAAATTGGTTAGGTCACCTTTTAGATTTATTAATGACTGGACTTGTGTGATGATTTCATGGATGTTGTTAGGTATTCTTGGAACATTGAGGTTCTCTGGTATTCTATGTATAAGGTGTACATGAAGCTAGACAACCTGAAAATTAGGCATAAAGATTGGAACAAGGTCTCTATTGGTAATTTTCTTGATGATGGTCATATTACTGATGTTGAGGCAAAGATTGCTCAGAGTGCTTTAGACTTAGATCCTAATCATGAAATCTTAGAGAAGAAGCTTTCATCAAAAGAGATGTTTCTAGAAAAGTGGCCCTTAATTAGGAATCTCTGATTAGACAAAAGTCTACATTTCAGTGGCTTAGAGAAGGTGATTATAATACTAACTTCTCTTATGCATATATGAAGACTATAAGAATCTATAACCATATCAAAGGTCTTGTTATTGATGGGGGTTCTCTCTCATGATACATAATCTATCAAATACTATATCATAGACTTCTATTCTAGTTTATTTATTTACTCTAATGCATGTTTTTTCTAGAGTGGTCCTTGGCACTAGACTTCTCTTTCTGATTCTCAGAAAAAATCTCTTAATCTCACAAGTCACACAAAAAGAGATTGATGATGTGATCCATAACCTCAAGGATGAAAAGGCTCCGAGGCCTGATGGCTTTAATGATTTTTATATTAAAAAAAACTTGACATGCTATTGGTAATGAGGTTAGCAGAGCCATTCTGGATTTCTTTCTACTAGTAATTTCTCAGTGAAGCTAATTTCACTTTCATTTCTCTTATTCCTAAGAAGGGTGACTCTATTGATCCAAGAAGTTGGCTTCCTATAGCCTTATGCAATGGCATTTATAAGTTTGTTTCAAAAATTAAGGATAATTGTTTCCTTACATTTTTGATAATATAGTAATTAGTGTTTAATCGATGTTTTAATTTTGAGTGATCTCATTTTGTGTGGAGGCTTGCCACAATAGTCACATTACACCAAGTGTTCCACACTTCCCTTGATTGATCAAAATCCTAAATTTTCTCTTGATTAGCTAGTGCTTACTTAGTTAATCTCTTTACATGATTAATTAGTCTATTTAATTGTTCATGATAGCTATATATTGCTAGGATAGTTAGTGCTAGTCTTTGATTACTTGTGCTAGTCTCATCTAGTTAACTACTAATCTAGTTTCTCTTGTTTCCTTTCTTACTTAAAGTTATAGTCTAGTATTTCTTTTACCTAGTTTAGTTAATTTCCATGTCTAGCTTGATAGTTAGGAATATTTTTCTAGTTTAGTATTAGTGTTAACCTTTCTATTACTTTCTTTAGCATAGTTTCTCTCTTTTCTTGCTTTGTTTATTAGACCTAACTTGTCTAGGGTTACAATAGGTTTTCATCTTGCCTTTTCTTAAATGCTTTCTCACGTAATGTAACTATAAACCCAAGATTAAACTCTTCAACCCTGGGCTTCACATTAGGAACCTAGTTCAAACAAACTAAGCTCTAGTGTCTCCTCCCTCCTTTTGGTTTGACCCCGAAATTACCATTTCCTATACTATAATACAAACATGTGTGCTTGTATATAAGCATTTGGTATTTTTGGAGCATGTCGATTAGGGTTATAAATTTTTCAGCCCAAGTGTGTGTCTCACGCGCACGTCACTTACTGTTTTAGTATAACCAAATCACAGAAAATGACCAAATATCTCTTACATAATCTAGAATCAACTAATACCGTTTAAGAATTGTATCATGCATTTAGGTATCCCTTTTTGTCCTTTAAGGTCAACTAACTCAAGCACTACTCAAATTACAACATTTTTTGGTTACCATCTTCATCTCACTTTTCCTAATTTCCCATGCAAATTTACAAATCCTAATTTGATATCAAATAAATTTCGTTTGATCACTTGTTTCACTGGTCATAGATGTGTCCAATCCATCCTCCAATTGTAATAACTAACACTTCTTGCTCTCAGTAATCCCATCATGTACACTATTATTAATACCATATGAGTCACGTGCGAGAATTTTTTTTATATGAAAACATGTGCTTCGTCTTTATTATACTTTTCTTAAAATATTTATGGTGGTATAGGATAGAAATTAAACCTATACATATATACAAATGTATATAAGAAACATGTGTACACTTGAGAAAAGAGATCCGTGACAAATAAAACAAAAAGCATCAGCAAAGAATAACGTGTGACTATAAGGAAGATCCTTGAAAGATTTTAGTGATTCACAAGTGTTTTGTTAACAACACTTTAAAAAAAGGAGGTGAGGCCTTCCCATAGACAAAATGAATAAGTACCTAGCTAATGGATTACCTCGCCAAATGTCAACAGAGATTTTGAAAGATTAAGTAGGTTTATTACTTGAAAAGTTGCAGTAAGTATGGAAGATTTCCTTGTCCCAATTAATGATGTATGTTTCAATATATAGATGATGACATATGTGTAGCTGCTGCCCATAGAGTCGTCTGATTCCGTTGAATATGGTTGGACGCACATCTTCATAGAATCATTTTTGTTAAAGTTGTTGACAGGCTCATTAGATAACAGAATTGCATCACTCATAGACCTATAAATAATAAATGCACGTTGATTATCACTTATAGAAGGAATAACATGCTGAATTTTAGAAAGGATTCTACGAAGAAAGTTACAAGAGAGTTATAGGAATCCAGCCAGTAGCATACGTGAGCATCTTAGATGTAGGAATAAGAGTGATGAAAAAAAATCATGTCTTTAAGTAAACAACCACTTGAGAGAAAATTCGGGATGGTTTGAACCAAGATATGTATTCCGCATAGCTTCATTGCTGACTTTGGTCAATCTCTTTTTTGGTATAAAACCCTAATCATAAACTTAAAGGGTACTCAGCTCATATGTAGCTAAAAACTTAATAGAAGAATATTCTGAACAATTTGATTTAAAATTATCTTATGTGGTTTTTAATCTTTTAAAATCATAACAGGTGGAATCATCATTCTTCATGCACTTGATATTGTTCCTAGCTCTTTCAGTGTTAGGGAACTACAGAGTAATATCTCTGTGGCTTCCTTCCTTTTGGAATCAGTTATGTGTCAAAGATCCTCATTGTCGGGGATACGATTTCACAAGCATGATTTCTTGTCACGTACGTAATGTTGACAACAGAATTTCTCTAATAGAATGGTTGATTTTATTCCTTTCCCCATCACCTAAGTCTCAACTAAAATTTTACACCACTAGCATTCAACCCAAGAAAAAACACAAACTGCAAACATCGGAAAGGCACACTAGATATTACAGCCATCACCACCGTCTGAGGATTTGATTAGAGAAGGGAGAAAGAGATGGACAAAATGACATGACCCATAGATGCAGCCCTTCTTCTTCATGCAGAAACAACCAGGGACGAGCAGGTAGGCGAGAGGCCGTCATGCTGGATCATTCCATCCTGCACAGTCACGGATCGGTGGTAGCACCCATCTCTGCTCTTGATGGAATACGTCTGGTCGCTCTTCGCCGACCCGGCGAGCACGGACACCCCGTCGCCATTCACTAGCATCCACCCTTCGGCCTTCTGCTTGTTGTTGATCACGTCCGTGTACTTCACGCCGGTGTACTCCACGGTCACCTCCTTGTTCAGCTCATGGGACACGCTCCCCTGTGACCTGTACGCGCCGACCTCCTCGACTTGTAACGACGTCTCGATCTTGAGCGGGTACTTGGTCTTGCGCTCCATCTTGGTGACCAGCTGGTTATTTTCGTCCTTGACCTTCACCTCCGTCTCGCACTTGCACTTGGCGTCGACGACGACGCTCCTGCCGTCGTGCTTGTACTCGACGGTGTTCTTGAACTCGACCCCTTGCTCGACGTGTGTGGTGAAGTTGCCCAAAGACGAGCTGACCCACCCGGAGAACACCAGCTTCCTCTCGGCGTCGATCTTCGACTTGGACTCCCCGTCGGACCCTTGCGAGCTTGAGCTGGAGCTGACTGACAGGTTGGGAGCTCTGTACCGTACCAGCTTCCCTTGGACGACGCTGGAGTCCTGGTCAAGCCACAGGTGGAGGTTCGCGCTCACGAGCCAGAACGACTTGGCGCCAATGACGCCCAAGCGGATCTCGTGGGTAGAGCCGTCGAGGAGGTTCCCGAGGAACGGGGTCAGCTCGAGGTCGTATGTAGGGAGGTCGAATGCTCCGAGTGCGGCGACTGGGGACCAGAACAAAGGGTTGATCCCGCCGCTGTACACGACGGGGAAGGGTACTGCTGAGCCGACGAAGAGGCCGTCCACGCTCGCGAAGACCTGGCGTAACGAGCTTGTTCCACTGCCGGCGCCCCATGCACCCTTGCCTTGTTGGAATGGGAACGGGGTCTGGTGCCCTTTGCCGGCGGATTTCTCCGAGATGTGTGGCGACGAGTACCAGAACTCCTCGTCGAGGTGAGAGGAGACGAAGATCTCCAGTACTGCTCGGTGGGTGTTGGGCGGGATTTGGATTGTGCGCGAAGGGGAGTCGAACTCGTCCTCGATTCGGAACCAGTAGCCCCTATCGCCGCCACTACCGCTGCCGGTCATGCCTCCTCCTCGTCCTCCTCCAAATGCGCCAGCGCCGCCACCTGCTGCTTCCTCGGGGTTTTCGTATCGGAACTGAGGATATCCTCCTCCCTCGCCTTGCTGCGGCTGATACCCTCCTCCCTCCCCTTGTGGCTGTTGCTGCTGATCGACGTTGGAGATGGGGATGATGAGGTCGGCTGGTTTCCCGTAGAGAAGATGGAGTGCTTCCTGAGAAGCAGAGCTGGATTGATCACCGCTGTTCACCTCGCGGATCACCTTTCTGTTGTTGAAGGAATACAAGTAGGGTTGCTGCTGCTGCTGCTGGCCACCTTGTCCAAATGGGCCTTGCTCCTCCCCCTGCTCGAATTGAGACCCCTGGCCACCTTGTCCAAATGACCCCTGTTGCTGCTCCCTTCCAAAAGGAGATCCCTGGCCTCCACCTCCGAATGAACCCTGCCCCTCCTGCCCGTACTGAGGCCCCTGGCCGGCACCTTCCCCTCCGGCTCCGAATGAACCCTGTCCCCCTTGCCCGTATTGAGAACCCTGTCCGCCACCTCCTCCTCCAAATGAACCCTGCCCGCCCTGCCCGAATTGAGAACCCTGGCCGCCGCCACCTCCTTCAAATGAACCCTGACCTCCCTGGCCGCCACCTCTTCCTCCTTCAAATGAACCCTGCCCCTCCCCCTGCTGCCCATATTGAGATCCCCCTCTACCACCACGTCCAGCTTGGCCCTGCTCTCCTTGTTGTTTCTGTCCGTACTGGGATCCCCGTCCACCACGTCCAGCTTGGCCCTGCTCTCCTTGTTGTTTCTGTCCGTACTGGGATCCCCGTCCACCACGTCCAGACGGGCCCTGCTCCTCTTCCCGCTGGCCTTGCTGAGATCCCCTGCCACCAAATCTCTCCGACGCTGCCGCCGGAACTGGCATCCCATAAAAATGGAGGATGACATTAACCTGGACATCTTCTTGTCCAGCGCCTTCCTCCTGGCCTTGGGACTCTTCCGGGCCGCCGCCCATGACAGCGTCCTCGAGAGCGACGACGACCGACGCGCCACCACCTTGACCCTGCTCGCCACCCTCCTGGCGACGCAGCAGGGAAGAGTACCGTGTAATGTCCCTACGGACTTTCCAGAACAACCCGGACATGGTGGGGACGGGTGTAGTGGTCCTCAGAACCTCCACGCCATCGATCCACACGGCTCCAATGCGGTCGCGCTGCTGGTCGCCCCTAGCCGAGCCAGAGAACTCCAGAACCGCCTTCGTCCACGGACACTCCGTGGGGTCCGGCGGGGTGTACTGTCCGGTGGCTACTTGATTGACGAAGACGAACCCCTGGCCACCTCCCTGGCCATAGCGTGTGGCGGGCTGGGACCCGGCCTCCTGGTCCTGCTGGATCAGCGGGACGGAGCAGAGCGGGGTCTCTTGCTGGAGGACGGGGTGGAAGGTCGGGTCGATGTGCTCCTTGGCCTCAACTGAGGATCTGAACGGGGACCCACGGATGGTATAGTGGCGGAGCAGCTGTGGCGGCGCCGATTCCTCCAGCGAGTAGTAGGCGAGAGCACCGGATAAGCACGCGAAGAACAAGGACAATGAAGTGAAGCCGAGGCATGGTGATCGCCGGACGGAATAGCTGGGGAAACGCTGCTGATGCCGCGGTGGGATCATGGTTGATGAATGCAAGTGGTGGCGATGGTGTGTGTCTTGGGAGTAACAATGGCGGAAACTGCGATGGGAATTTATTAAGAGCGAGAGGTGGCCGGGGACAGTCAGGATGCTGCATGGCAACAGCCGAGGTGGACGGACAACGTGGTGAGGGGGAAGGAGGAGCTGCTGACAAGTGACTCTATACACGACGGACGACGGACGACAGCGCGAGTTGTGATGCTGGATGGAAGTGCTGCTCTAGAAACGGCCGTGGGCTTTAACTCATGCATGCAAGCTTATCCGATCATCATAAAGTTGACGCCAAACCAGAAGTAAGGTTCAGAAGTGCATGCCACGGGACATCATTTATTTCTAGCAGGGACTTTGTTTACTGAATCATATGATATAGTGGGCCACGGGTGTCAGGCATGAGAGAAATGAGATCAAAGATCAAGGGAGTGACATTTACATAACTATACTAAGAAGGCAAGATATTCATTTTAGTTAAAGCTCGAACTAGATATTAAAGAAGTCGGGCTTAGCTCATTTATGCAACAAACGAACACGACCTTCTCTTCCAGACTTTATATAATATCAACTAGATACATATAATAGGTCGTTTTATATTAAGTATAATGCCTTTTTTTTAAAGGCTCCTAGAATACTTTTGAAATCTTTGGATGGATGAGATATAAGTATCTAGGTAAGAGAAATCTAGCATGTAGAATGTTCGTGTGATTTTTGAAAGACGGAAATAGCTCAAATCCATAGCCAAAAACAACGTTAATGTAGCAAATGAAGTTCAATGCACAACATTCTCGAACATGATGCTTATATCTTTTATATACTAAATTAAAACCCTGATTAATGAGTATTGGAACCTTTGTGAATGGATCATAGAGATGAAACCCTCATCTAGTAGGAACTTGTGTTAATAAGTAATTTTGTTTAAATACCCTAACTTGTGTGTTACTATATGACTGATGATGATGTGTGTGTACGAAATACCAAGTGATGGCCTGGTTTTTCGAAATGAAGCTGATATGAGAGGATGACGAAATCTGAACATATTAATTCAAAATGATAACAAAAAATATATCATGGGAATATTCCTTAAATATTTTGAGACCGTAAACATGATGTTTGAAAATTTTAGTATAAGAATACATGAGCTTGAAACCAAACCAAGGTTTGAGATTCTTTTTAGAGTGAGGGTTGGATTTGATTTTGCAGAGTCAAGCCAATAAATCAGCCTACTTCTACAAAAGATCGGCCGACCTTTGGGGATGATGCGACCATATATAGTGATCGACGTCCACAAAAATCAGTCAGTATGTTGAGAAGTCAGGTCTATGTGTCATGCCGACATCCCATAAGATGGACTGACTTGTGGGCATCGACTACTTGAGTTTTGTCAAAGACAATCTTGACAATGACTATTTTGACACCATGGACCCTGAAACTCAGACCAACTACATAGAATGTTAGCTGATTTGTGATCCTATAAGAATAGAAAAACATGTAGTTTATCAGTGTTCAAATTCTTATATATACCCTAAATTGATTACTTTTGACCCCAAGACGTCATTTAATGTGTTCCTCATTGTTCTTCACCTACTCTCATGATTTTTATCTAGAATAAGGATTCAAGGTAGAATTTAAGTATTTGTTGGAGATTTCAAAGACCCCCCCTAAACCATTCATGATAGGAATTGCTAGTTAGTTTTTTTTTCTCCTTCTCTTTTCCTTTCTTCTCTCCCTCACCCATCGGTCCTCCTCCTCAAAAGTGGAGTAAGAACTCATGACCTTTGTCTCTTTTCTTCCCTAATCTTCTTCTTTTGGATAGTTTGGAAAGATAAAGGTAGAATCTACAACAAAGTTGGTGGATTGAGGAGTTCTTGCTAGCTACTTTATGTGAATTGCTCATGCCTTTAGGTGAACTAGTCATGCTCTAATTCTTACATTATGGATAATTATGATTCTAGGAAATGAGTTAATTACTACTTACATGTCTATTTTGTCTTTATTACATGCTTATTGTTGAATTTTCCCTAAGTTGGTGGATATCAATGGTAAATGCATAAAATTTGCAATATGGATAGAGGCTTAGATGAAATATGAATATGAATTTAGTTCTTGAGCATGTATTACAAGATAGAGGTTTGAATAAATATGCATCTGAATATCTACTTCTTTTCTAAAGAATTGAAATGAATTGGTAGACCTTTGATGATAGCACTCCCATTAGCATTTGATTATTCCTAAATGATCTCAAATTCTGAATTTGTACATGTTTTCTACTCTTCTTGTGAAATGTTGGACCGTTTAGCTGAAGTGCATTTGAGGCAAGCGATGGGCGTTTAGGGTTGTTCAATTTTAGTGAAAAGAACGTGGGTGGTCATAATTTCTCATTGATCATGGTTTTCTATTTCTTGTAAAAAATGATTGGAATATCTTGCATCTTGGAAACTTATATTGAGATCCACACCATGTGACCCCTCTCCTCATCCACTATTCTTCCACCACTTCTTACCTCTATGATTCATGATAAGATTCCAAAAGAGGAAAAAAGAGTAATCCTTCGCCACCCTCCAAGAGAGTGGGATGGATAATTTTCCTCCCATGTGCTTCTTCCTACCACCATATGCCCTAGCTACATAAGGGGGAAAAGAAGAAGAAAAAATGCAAAAGTAAAATAAAAGGTGCTCATATGTCATAGCACATATATAAATAAAGAAAAGATGAGTGGTTTATGTAATAGCACTCCAATCTCTTTTCATAGTCCCCTTCTTCTATTTGTACCCATTGGGATAGGAAACATCAAAGCTAGCCTACATTCCCCCATACCTAGCTAAGTGGGTCATTTAAGGTTGATGGATATATAAGTTTGAATGCATGCAAATGAAACAACATCCCTAAATACTACAAAAAATTATATATTTGAAATGATTTACTCAATTATTGTGAATACTACATCACTTGCATGAGCGTGGGTATCATGTATGGAAGTTCCATGTCCTTTGTGACTTGATTCATTTGTCTTGTTCTAGAGGAGAGTAGATAAGTGGACCTTATGTATCAATTATACTAGAGCTTATTTAGCTAATAATCACATTCTTGAGTGCATATGTCATTTCTTAGTTAATTAATTTAAGAAATGAGATTTTTTTTGGATCACAGTTGAGGATAAATATATTTTAAGCTTGGGGTGATGATGGCACCCTTAATTGGTTCGTCTTGTGTCTTTTTTCCATTATTCAAACCAAGATGTTCATAATGCATGCTCTTCCTAATAAATTGTATTTCATTTCAAATTATGGATGTTTTTTTACTTTTTATAGGTACTTTGATCACTAGTTGATGGAAGGGAGAGATGGAGGTTGATATGTGGACTTCTCCAAGCTTGGAGAATCTCAAAGTGATGCCAATATCACACCCAACCTACCATAAGTGATGAAAAATAAAAGTTAATAAAAATATCCAAGGGTGATAAAGTTCAAGACTCAAGTGAACAAGAAAGCCCTTTATACGATGGTAGTATTATAACAAACATAATTCCAAGCACTAAATTATTTTGATCTATGATGCATGGGTTTTTAGTTATTTTCACAGGCATATTTTCCTTGATTTTATGTGTTGATTTGTCATTTATTTGATTAATTATGCATGAAATGCTATTAATGGTATGTTCTATATAAATGCATCAAATTATATGATTTTTACTATTTAAGATGGTTTAATATGTATCCCGGGTATTTATCCACATTCTTGTGCATTTTCAGGTACAATCAAACTTCACAGACTCAGTGCTACCAACACCAAAAGTCAGTGGTACCGACTTCACATCAGTATTGAACCAGAAAAGACTCGTACAGACTCGATACTACCGATACTCAAAGTTGGTAGTACTAAAACCTCATCAGTAAAGCACAAGGATGAATCACGAAAACTCAGTACTATCGAGTCCACAAACTCTGTACTACTGAGATGGCATCAGTAAAGCAATGCTCGAGCAACCTAAAGACTAGGTGCTATCAAGACAAGTCGATAGTCCCAACGTTGTAATGAATCACGACTATCCTAGGAACTCAATACTACCAACTACCAAGTTGCTACTACCGAGTCTGCCGGATCAGGAAAATCTAAAGATAGCAATCTAATCCAATAGCTGGTGTTATTTCGTACCTTAAGTGATTCCTACGACTTGAGGGGAGTTCATCCAGACCAGAGGGGGCAACCATTTTTCTATTGCATGACATGGGAGAGAGAGGAGAGAATAGGAAGGAACCAAAGGCTTCACCTAGGATGATCTGAGCACCTCCAGAAGGCAAATCTACAGCCGAAAGACAACAGATTGTACGCACGACATAGGGGATCGTCCGGATCAACTATTATCCAGGGGTTACTTAATTTTTCTAATGTTTCTCACATTTTTCTCTTTCTCTACCATGTATTCATTAATGAAAACCATGTGGGGCTAAACCCCTTAATTCCTTAGGACCTGGGAGTAACCCGGATATGCATTGTAATTGATTTTCATGCTTTATATCATCTTTGTCCCTATTTTCTGGATATAAGTCTATGAATTTATCTTGTTTCCTTTATGCCTGGTCAACAAAGATAGATTATCAGACTGTTAATCATTTTGGGAGAGAGGTTAAGGGTTGGAAATCATAGATTTACCCATTTATTTCACCCCTTGGGAAAGGTGGAGAATAAACAAGAGTAAAACCCAGAGATTAATCATAAAGCACCTAACTAATCAACCAATTGCTATGGAAATGGGATTGACATTAGAATATGTAGTAAACTACACTGCGGGAGTGGGTAGTTCTGACTACAGGCTCTTTATGTAGGGATAAGGGTAATAGATATTGGTGTGTGGAATAAATTGCAATGTTATTTGTGGTGAAACCATAGATCTGAGGAATTCCCTAAAATCTGAGTAATTTAATTGTTAAGCTTGTTTTGTTCTGCAATTATTTTTTTTCAATCAAACCAATTCACTTTCACCGGCCTAGCTGATTAGACCATAGTTAGTAATAGTTTTTTGGAGTATGTTTCCTTGTGTTTGACTCGGGCTTCAAAAAGGCCTATATTACTTCAATACATTCACTTTCGTATAACACACGGTAAACATGTATTAAGTTTTTGGCATCATTATCGGGGAAACGACAACATCCAGCACTACGAGTGTTGTGATCGGCCACTCTAGATCAATCCTTTTTTTTAGTTCTATTTCACTTAAAGTTGAATCATAACATCATTATTATTTCTAGTTCCACTATTGTACTGTGACAATTATTTTACTACTTTTAGGTCCTGGTGTATGGTTCATACTCAAGCCCATGATTACGGAGAGTGATCTCCACTAAGTTTTGGGCAAGAAGAACTCCTTCACAGAGAGACGGAATTTGGAAGGTCTGTAGACAGATTCAACCAAACTCCACCACCGACACCTCCTCCTGAAGGAATTGTAACACCAAAAGAACCCGAGTCAACAAAAATGGGGGATGGAGCAGAAGAGTAGACAATATGGGAGAGGATCAGAGCCTCTTCCTCAACATCTCAAAAAGAACCAATCAAAAGACAAGCCATTAATGTGGGTAGCTACAAGATTGACCTAGGGCTGATCTCTTTAGTCAAATCCCAAGATTTTCATGGACAAAATTCAGAAGACCCGATGGTGCACATCAATAACTTTGTTGAGAACTATGATATGTTCAAAATAGATAGAGTACCGACGACTGTCATATATTTAAAGATTTTTACATCATCTCTGGAAGACAACACAAATTCTTGGTTTTACAATCTCGATGATAAGTGTATTGATACGTGGGATCAGATGATCGACACCTCCTTCAAGCGTTACTTTCCCCACAGAAGGCAAATGACTTGGTAAAGAAGATTCATAATTTCAGACAGTCGTGATGAATCCTATTTTGAAGCATGGGAGAGATTCCAGAATATGCTGTGAAAAGTACCTCATCATGGTATTGATCTATTAGAATAGGAAAAGATCTTCTATTATGATCTGTACAAGGGAGAAAGAACTAAACTTGACAGTGCATGAGTAGGGTTCTTCCTCAACAACAAACTTGCCCATTATCATGAGATACTCAAGAATATGTCCAAAAATCAATCATGGGGAGATGGGAGAGAGCTTCTAGCAACTGTCAAAAGCATCAGTGAGTCCAAGGTCATCTCTGCATTAAATGAGAAGCTAGACCTGATTGCTAAAAAGTTATGTGCTAACATCAAACCACCTTTAGAAGAAGAAGATGAAGAGTGTAATATTGTGCACCAACAACAATAATATAGGAGCAGTAGGGTTCTTCCTCAACAAAAAACCTGCCCACTGTCATGAGATACTCAAGAATATGTCCAAAAATCAGTCATGGGGAGATGAGAGAGAGCTTCTGGCAACTGTCAAAAGCATCGGTGAGTCCAAGTTCATCTCTACATTAAATGAGAGGCTAGACCTGATTGCTAAAAAGATATGTGCTAAAGCTGGACCACCTTTAGAAGAAGATGATGAAGAGCGTAATATTGTGCGCCAACAACAATAATATAGGAGCAATGAATACGCATGGAGGAAGGATCCTAAGTTTTCATGGAAGGATCCTAACAATTTCTAACAAGACCCAACTTAGGAGCAACAACCCAAGCCACAACAATTCAGTGGCCAGGCACAATATCAACAAGAACAAAAGAAGATTGATTGTATTGAAGAAATGCTTGGAAAGTTAGTCAGTTAGAATGAAGTGCTTATAGGTCAAACTTAGAGAGAACTCCAGAACCAAGGAGCATGTATCTGCAGTATAGAAACTCATATTTCTCAAATAGGAGAAGATGTGGGTACTTTGAAGCAACCAAACCAATGGGGGTTCCCAGCAAATACTAACATGCCTTCTAGAAATCAACATGTCAAGGCAGTCCTGCTCTACAGTGGCAAGATGCTATTGAATAAGGCACCAGCAAGCTCAGAGGTAGGTGATGTTATAGGAACAACAAATCGGACTGTGATAGCAAATGCAGCTGAGCCAGACATGATGGAATAGGAGAAAACAACTGAAGAACAAACTAATGAGGTGGAGGATTCTAGATAAAAATCATATGTCCCACCTCACCAGAGGACACCAGTAACTCCAGTGCCCTTTCCAAACAGCTTGAAGGAAACCAAAGCAAACCGACATTTCTAAAAATTCCAAGAGGGCTTTAAGAAATTATCTGTCAATATTCCACTCATTGATGCAATAGAACAAATACCATAATATGTAAAGTTCTTAAAAGACATCATCAATAAGAAGAGAAGGATACCTGAGGATGATATGGTGGTGTTAAAAGAGTAGGTGAGTGTTTTTTATTTTGGGAACACTACCTCCTAAAAGACAAGATCCTGGTTGTTTCAACATCACGCCCTTCATAGGAAAGACCAAGTTCGGAAAAGCTCTATGTAATTCAGGGGCTATTATCAACCTCATGCCTTTATCAACTTTCAAGAAGCAAGGTCTTAAGGAGACGAGAAAAAGTGCTATGACTATTGAATTGGAAGACAACTCTATGGTCAAGCCATTTGGCATTTGTGAAGATGTCCTAGTGAAAGTGGATAGATTTTTTTTTCCTGCAGATTTTGTGGTAATGGAAATGTAGAAGGATAAAGGCAACATACTCTTTCTAGGTAGGCCATTCCAAGACACTACTGATATGATTTTGGAAATAGGAAGAGGACGTCTGACCATGGGCACTCATGATGACCAATTTGAAATTAAGATGCCTGAACATTCAAAAGAACGAGGGGATACAACACAATGTAACATGTTGCAACACATGGAGGGCAAGATTTCTCTATGTGTGGGGAAGCCATTCCTTGACATGGCTTGTGATGACCTGACATCAAATCAAGCCATCACCAGTAATTATTACGGAATAACCATAAGCAACGGATTAACAAAAATCACTAAAAATTAAAATCATTTTGCAAAGAGATCCTCTTCCAGGAAACTCTTACTGAAAGATTCAAAACTTTATACATATCATGGTTCACATTGTACATACATTATATCATCTCATCTCGAGGACAATATATAGTAGTTTCTTTTCCAAAACCCATACATAAGCAACATAAAACCTCGAGGCATACAAGCCAAAATCTCAAATCATTCATAAAACCATTATGCACTGACTCCAAAGACCTGAGAGTACAGAGACGACACATAGGACTTCTATCTATAAGACACGACAGACAGTACACTCAACCTGAGTTGTTACTGTTGTCCCTACTGATGTTGTTCTCCCTTTGTAGAATGATTTCTACCTCCTTGTGCACGTCCACCTAAATTTTTTTGGATCCCACGGGCTGATACAATTGTTCCAGTGAGAGATATAACTCTCCGCCAACAATATTATTATCATAGGTAAACAATATAAAATAGATTAGAGGTTTTTTTATATTAACAAATAGGATTTAATCATTGTTATAAATAGATCAAAGTAATCTCTACTATTAAAATAATACATCTATCTATGGTAGAGAAATAAATCATCCTTACAAGGAATATAAAGAAACATGTATAACATCTATCTAATTAAGATGTATGAAAGAAGTGTACATCAACCAATGCCTTTCGTAATAGATCCTTAAGAAAATACGCTACACTGTTGATTACATATTTACAATCACACTTATTCCCTGAGGAGATGAAGTATACCATTCATGCTCCAACCGACCATATACTTCTCATAAGTCAGTACCATACAAGGTCAATAACAGAGCCAACTGCCAAGACCTCACCCGTCTCGGTCAGTACGAGACAACTGGTAGTGACATCCCGTGTCAAACTCCAAAAAGCTTGCCAAGTTATAGTGGCATCTTCACTAAGAGTTACAACCACAACATGCACTCTCTTTAGGGAAAAACAAACCTCCAACCTTCCCCAGTTATAAAATTATTGAGTCATGGCATATAGCCATACTTTAAGCCACGAGCCAGTTCACTGTGCTCATTACTAAGTCTATGACCGCATTCACACTCAAAGCTAGGATATGGCATATAGCCAATTCCCAAGATTGTGGACGTAAGGGGATCGATCAACATATGTATGTCCTAGTTCACGCCCCCACATATTGAAAAATATCCACTCTAGGTAATCCCGTAGGAAAAACTTGTTTCACCATTTCAGCAAATTCTGACGCGGATGGATCTATGGGCAGGCCAACTACATTTTATGGTTCCAATGATATATTTAGTGCATTACAATATTCTTTTAGCATTAAACAAGTTATAAGCATCAATCATAAACAAATGCTACAAAGAAAGGTGTAATACATTTATCAAGTACTTTTCTAATCTTTGGAACACATTTAGATACATGACACTCGGGATCCCAGTCCCTTATCATATTACTGGGGATTCTTATCCCTTAACATCATTATCATCATGAATACTGGATCTAGGTATTCAAACTGTGGCAACACATCCCATTATCACACAGATAACGAGGTGTTACGTGAAAACGTGCGGAAATCACCATAACCACAGATTATCAAAAACACGGGTTAATCAAAACTGATTGCGGAAAACATATAAACTGTGGAACTATTACTTTCCAGTCCTTATCCTGCACGGAAACATGTCATATATATACATACATGAGATCTGATACATGTCCACAACTCAGAAACGGTTGTTCATCCATCACATGAGTTCACCACCTGTTCATATACATAAAGGCCCACATCCGGCCAACAGTAGGATATACAAGCATCATCGATCATTTACCGTGAAACAACGTCAAAACACTGCCAAGGACCTGAGAGTACAGGGATGACTCTAGACTCTACTACAAAACATCCAAATAGCAGCATGTCCATCGCTTGCCTTCTACTGCTCGTCAGGCTGCTCGGCCGCAACACCACGACCACGTCTACCTCGACCACCTAAAAAGGGTGTAAACTAGTGGAGTGAGATAATTGAACAATTGTCCCAACGGGAAAAATAACTCCCTACCGCAACTACAGAACCTCAGCAAGATAGACTATAACAGCAGATATCTAATAGTAGGTATAACAAGAGCAATCGATATATATAAGGTATAGCTATTCTTACCGACAAGCTAATCAGCTGTACAAGCATATATCCAAATATTTCTTAATGGAACATGATTGTCAAGATAGCATATATCACTATGTAACATGATTATCAGAACAAGATATATTGTCGCATAAGATGTTTATCAAGATCAGACATATTATCACATAACCTGCAAGATACAATAGAGATAATACACAAACAAGGCCTCAACCAATATTTCATGTTTATCTTAAACAGTAAATACTAAATGACTGTGTTACGTATTATTATGCCTTGAGGATTTGAACTGTATCGTTCAAATCCAACCTTTGGCTGCGAAGCCTAAATTCAGTGCCATACAAGGTCAATGGAAGAGCCGGACTCCACGACCTCCCACCTTGTGGTCAGTACATGAGTACAACACAAGCAGGACCGTAGTCACATGCTGAAGTGGTCTAAGCCACAAGGACAGCTCCATAGGCTACCCTCACTCTAGCTCGCCTTGGTACAGGTCTTGGCGCTAGTAAGACAGAGCCATGGGCCTGTTCACCTTGCCCTGAGCCATGAACGCATTCATGCTACTCAAATCACATATCCTGAGCCATGGGCCTGTTCACCATGCTCTATATACATATCTGAGTCTGTAACCGAAGTTACACTTTTACCTCCTCATTTTCAGGCTAGGAGCAACCTACACATATTCAACAATATGTGCTTCCAGATTAACCCGTAGGAGAACCTATTTCACCATCACCAAGTCCTGACGATGATGGATCTATGGCTAGGGCAGACTACATGATATAATTATACTATAATTAATTAGTATCTTTTAGATGGATTGCAGGATTCAACCAAGTTATAATCATGCAAGATATAACAGAAAATAAAGAACATTATATTATTATTGAAACCTCATCAACATGATCCATCACAAAGATCCAGCATCACATGTTACCACTTGGCCTCTTGCCAACCATCCAGATCCATATCAAGGATCATCACATAACATAGGATATCAATCCTTCATCATGTACTGTCACTGCCTCTCAAGGCTCACATCATCATCATGGGGCCAACACATTACATGCATAATCTCATAGAACAAATATCAAGGTAATGTTACTCATCACATATGTCACATAGCCCTTTCATGGCTACACATCACCTGCATGGTTAGAATACACAATAACCATAGATTCAACATAAGGAATATGCTCACTATCATGAGTTATCATTCAAGATAATCTATTTATCAACATTACACTATTTGATGATCAAGCTTGTTAAGCACATCATACCATAATAATGCTTACCCTTATCTCAGGATTAGTCAAGGTATTCACTTTATATAGCAATTGTGTTGAGTATACAAGTCAACTACTATTGTTACCAATATCATTACTATTACCATCCACTATCATCATTATTACCATTTTTATCATTATGCAAGCTACTAGTGTAACTATCATCATTCTCACTAGCAATTAAACACAAGGGTTAATTCATGCCTGTCATTACTATCATTATTGCCATCATTATTATGATCATCATCATTATTGTCATTATGCAATTACCATCATCATTGTTACTATCATTAGCATTATCATAGTTTGCAAGGCATCATTATCATTTGAGCATATACATCCATTTACATAACACATGAGATCATCACCATAAGGTCACCTAACCCTCACTATAACCCTTCACGACCCTCACTAAAACTCACCTAGACCTATCAGTCGACACATACACCAACCCTATCGGCCATCACCACCCAAGGGTGTCTCCCAACATGGCTATCGGCCATCACCATGCTTATCCCTATCAGTCAACACAAACAACCATCAAGAGGCTTAGGTCTATCGTCCTCCATGAGGAAGAGGATATCTCTCAACACAAGAAGGTCTATCTCGCCCAACATCATCCATCAACCACCTCAACCATATCGGCCAACTCAACCACAACTATGTCGCCCAACACAAGAACAAGGCCTATCGTCCAACATAGCTCAACAAGGTATACAAACATATCGGCCAACCAAAGCTTAGCTCACCCTATCGCCCAACACATGGGCAGGGTATCGGCCAACCTTAAGAACTCACCATATCGTCCACCAAGGTACCCTATCGTCCATCAAAGGAAGCACCCTATCGTCCAACACAAGGACAAAGGAAACCATGTCGTCCAACCTCATGGATATCGTCCAACACCTCCACAACAAAAAGGGGTATCTCCCAACCTTAAGTCACCATCAACCTCAACTCAACCCTAGGTTACCATATCGACCAGCACAAAGAACCCCACTATGTCTCCCAACATAAGAACAAGGGTTTCGCCCAACACACCCAAAACCAAGGGAGGATATCGCCCATCCTCAAGGCAAGGGAGGATATTGCTCAACAAGGGTCATCTTCAACCTTCAACACATGGAAGCCCTAAACCCTAGAAAGCAAAGGTACATAAAGGAACCCTAAACCCTAGAGAGCAAAGGTACACAAGCAAAATATAAAAACAAGGAACTAAGCTACACGACTAACATATAACAAGATCATAGCTAGAGGAAAAGGAGTTAGGGTTAGAAGCTATGGAACCCGCCTTAAGCTCCAAGCTCCAAGGAAGAAGATGCACTCTAAGGTCCAAAGCTATCGTCCACCAAGCTACTCCAGGAAGGTGTATCGGCCACCACTTCAACTCCAAGGGAGTGTGTCGGCCAACACAAGCAAGATGGAGAGGGATATCGTGCACTCAAGGTGGAGGAGAGACCAAAAGAGCAAAGGAGACTAAGGCAAGGAGAAGAGCTACATATATAGGAAGAAGGAGAGGAGAAACCAAGGTACAACCTTGCTATGTGTCATCCACCCAAGGGACACTTGTCCTAGGGTTCAAGCCAACACATTAGCAAGCTAAGAGACACTTTCCCAAACTAGGCACCAAGTGTCACCAACCAAGGTCAAGCCACATGGACGACACAAGCAAGAACTCCTGTTGGGCGACACAAACAAGCTACTGGGCGACACACCATGGTGTTGGACGACACAAAGCTTTCTTGGACGACACACACATACCCTAGGTCGACACAAACTTACCTTGGACGACACAAGGCAAGCCATGGCCGACACAAAGCTCAAACAAGCCCAAACAACACATCTCGAGGCCCAAACAAGCTCAACTCAGACCCAAAGAACTCAACCAACAAGCCCAAGCCTTCCTCTCAACCCTAGAGGAAGCAAAGAGGGGAAACATCTCACAAGATGGAAAACTTGCACACAAAACCCTAGACTTGGGTTATTTGCATGTAGCCCCTCAAACTCTCAACAAAGCACAACAAAACCCTAATCACCACTCAGAGGTGATTAGCAAGCATCAAGCCACCAAGGTTAAGCAAAACTAATAGGGTAAACCCTAAACGCAGGTCATGGTCCTTACAATCTAACCCCCTTTAAGGGATTTTGTCCCCGAAATCCGAAGAGAAAAGCGAGGGATACTTCCTCCTCATCTCTTCCTCAAGCTCCCACGTGGCTTCCTCGACGCCACGACGCTGCCAAAGAACCTTCACAAGAACCAGATCCTTCCTCTTCAGCTTCTTGATCCTTCTGTCAAGGATCTCCACAGGACCTTCCTTGTAGGTCACATCTGCATCAAGCTCAACCTCAACTGGATGTATTACTGTACCTTAATCCGGATGACTTTTCTTCAGCATACTGACATGAAACACTGGATGCAACCTGTGCAACTCTGGAGGCAACTCTATCTCGTAAGCTACTTTGCCAACATGTGCTATCACTGGATAAGGTCCCATATACCTGGGAGCTAACTTACCCTTCCGTCCAAACCTTAGCACACCTTTCCACGGCGAGACTTTGAGATACACTTCGTCTCCTACCTAGAATTCCAAAGGTCGTCGGCGATTATCTGCATACGACTTCTGTCTGTCCTGTGCCACTTTCAACTATTGCTGTATCACCTTGATCTTTTCCGTCATATGTTGTACTAGTTCAGGGCCCAACAACTGATATTCACTTGATTTGTACCAACACAAAGGATATATGCACTTCCTCCCATACAAAGCCTCATAAGGAGACATGTCGATGCTACGCTGATAACTGTTGTTGTAAGCAAACTCTATCAAACTCATATGTACATCCCAGTTGCCTAGAAACTGCAAAACACAAGCTCAAAGAAGATCTTCTAAAATCTGAATAGTCCTCTCAGACTGTCCATCTGTCTGCGGGTGAAAAACTGTACTGAACCTTAACTGTGTTCCCAACGCCTTGTGCAACTGTTCCCAAAAATGACTCGTGAACTGAGGGCCTCTACCAGAAACTATCGTTGCTGGCACACCATGCAAACGTACTATCTCATCCACATATACTCGAGCTAGCTTCTCAGCTGTATACGTCGTCTTCACTGGTAGAAAATGGGCAGATTTGGTCAATCTGTCCACTATCACCCAAATGGAATCATGATTCCTAGTTGTCTGGGGTAGACCAACTACGAAATCCATTGTTATATGATCCCATTTCCACTGCGGTATCGGCAAAGGTTGCAACGTACCAGCCGGCTTCTGATGTTCAGCCTTCACTTGCTGACAAACCGCACATCTCGCCACGAACTTAGCTACATCTTTCTTCAAATCGGGCCACCAAAACAAGTCCTTCAGACTATGATACATCTTGGTGACACCTAGATGCATCACATACATCGACGTATGTGCTTCCTTAAGCACCAACTTCCTCAGATCATTCACATCTGGAACCACCATCCTATCACAATAGCAAACTAGTCCATCCTTGGACTCATGAAACCCATCACGCTTGTCGTTGCCGAACTCTAATCTGATCAACTAAACTGCATCATCAGTCTGTTGTGCATCCTTGATCTGCTGTCTCAACGTAGGCTTAACTTGCATTTGTGCGAAAAGACCAGACAACCAAGAAACTTCCATCTGTACATTCATCTGTCTCAGAGAAACAAACATATCTCGCCTATGACAAACCAGGGAACTCAACTATGCCTTCTTTGAAGAAAGAGAAGAAGACTTTCTGCTAAGCGCATCAGCTACTACATTCACCTTACCAGGATGATACTCGATAGTGCAGTCGTAATCATTGATCAACTCCATCCATCGTCGCTGTCGCATGTTCAACTCTTGCTGCGTAAAGATGTACTTCATATTCTTATGGTCCGTAAAGATCTGACACACTTCCCCATAAAAATAGTGTCTCCAAATATTTAACGCATGAACCACTGCTGCCAACTCCAAATCATGAGTCGGATAATTCTACTCATGCTTCTTGAGTTGTCGCGAGGCAAAAGAAACCACATGATCTTCCTGCATCAACACACAACCTAAACCTTTCTTGGACGCATCACAGAAAACAACATAGACTATCCCAGGTTTTGGTAAGATCAACACTGGAGCACGGGTCAGCTTCTCCTTCAGACTCTGGAAAGCTCGCTCACACGGATCATCCCAAACAAAAGGTACATCCTTCCTGGTCAACTTCGTCATTGGAAAAGCGATCACACTGAAGTCCTTGATAAACCTCCGATAGTATCCTGCCAGCCCAAGGAAACTACGAACCTCTGTCAGCGTCTTCGGCTGTTCCCAATCCGCAACGGATTCCACCTTCTTCGGATCTACTTTGACTCCTTCAACAGATATCACATGACCCAAGAAAGTCACTTCATCCAACCATAACTCACACTTACTGAACTTGGCATACAACTGATGTTGACGAAGAAGAGTCAACGCTGGATGAAGATATTGCTCGTGCTCTAGCCTATCCCGACTATAGATCAAGATGTCATCTATAAAGACTACAACAAACTGATCTAAGAACGGACGGAACACTCTGTTCATCAAATCCATGAAAGCAGCAGGTGCATTGGTTAACCCAAACAACATAACCACGAACTCGAAATGACCATACCTTGTCCTGAAAGCTGACTTTGGTATGTCAGCCGCCTTAATCCTCAACTGATGATATCCAGACCGTAGGTCAATCTTTGAAAACACTATAGCACCATGCAACTGATCGAACAGATCATCTATCCTCGGCAACGGGTACTTATTCTTGATCGTGACCTTGTTCAACTGTCGGTAATCTATACATAACCGCATCGAACCATCCTTCTTCTTGATGAACAACACGGGAGCACCCCACGGTGACATACTCGGTCGGATAAAACCTTTATTCAACAACTCTTGCAACTGCTTCTTCAACTCTGCCATCTCTGCTGGAGCCATCCTATATGGTGACTGTGCAACTGGTTGTGTTCCAGGGACCAGATTGATCTCGAAATCAATCTCTCGGGGTGGAGGAACACCAGGAAACTCCTTAGGAAACACGTCTGCAAACTCTCGAACCACGGATACCTCCTCAAGACTAGGACTTTTCACCTTGGTAACCACAACGGTATCCACCACGTGAGCTAGGAACGCCTCACATCCTTGTCGTAACAACTTATCTGCCACCATAGCTGATACTAAACACGTCAGAAGAATCTTCCTATCTCCCTGGAAGATCCACTTCTCTCCAGCAACATCGAACACTGCCTGCTTGGATCCACAGTCCAAGACAACCTTATACTTATCTAAGGTATCCATCCCAAGGATAACATCGAAACCATGCATATCAAGTGGTATAAGATCCACTTGAATACGGTGACCCGAGAAAGACAAAACACAAGATGGACACTCTTCTCGAAGCAAAGAGGAACCATGAAGAGGGGTTTCTAACAACAAACTATCATTCTTACAGCTAACAGGTAAACGATAGTTTTCAAGCATACTATAGGCTATAAAAGAGTGTGTAGCACCCGGGTCAACCAGAACAGATATAAAGCAAGAAGAAGACATATCAGAATGAAATAACTCCATCTGACCTGTCACCACTCGCAGGTTGACTATTGCCTCTGGCTGATTCATGACATAGAATCGAGCCGTTGCTTGCTATCCATGACCTCTACTTCCTTGAGCAGACGATCCAGCTTGAGATGCCTGACCGCGTCCTCGACCTCTGCTACCACTGGGCTGCGGTCTCTCAGACTTCTGGAAACTCTGTCTCGGCTGCTGCGTCACTTCAACATCTCTATTCGGGCAATTAAGCCTGAAATGCCAGACTTGTCCACAAAGATGACATGCCTTGTCCTCAAACCGTGGCCTAGCTGGCCCTGTCACTGCCACAGAAGCTGAACTGTGTGCCTTAGACGGTGAAGAAACATAACCTCTTCCCTTACTCGGAGACCACTGAGATGGTACACCAACACTTCTCATCGCTGACGGTGCCGAAAACCTGGGCTCCTTAAAGCCACCAAACCTTCGTCCTTGAAACTGGGTAGGTCTTTTAAGAGACATAGACTCTCTTTTCTCCCTTACTGTTCTCTCGATCTTCCAAACAGATTCCATGAACGTAGCAAACTGCTCTCGGTTCTCCAACGCAGACACCGGGGTTGTCAACTCAGCACTCAAACCCTTCTCGAAACGTTTGATCTGTTCCTCATCTGTTGCCGCCATGTGAGGACAGAACCTCAACAGATCCATAAACTTAGCTTCATACTCGGTGATGTTCATCGTTCCTTATCGCAACTTCTCAAACTGACTGATCTTCTCGTCCAGATACGTCTTCGGAAAGTATCTGGTGACGAACTCACGTCGAAACACTTCCCAACAGATCACCTCACCAGGCCGCTTCTCTTCTTCGATGGTCCACCAGTGACCAGCACTACCTTTCAGAAGGTAGACAACATGCTTTACCTTGTCTGCTTTGGGGATGTCAAGGATCCGGAAAGCCTTCTCGAGACTTGTCAGCCATAGATCTGCATCCGCTGGATCAGCCGTTCTAGCATAATCCGAAGCTCCAACTCGGCGAAGCCGCTCGAAGGTCTTCCCAATACCCGATGCTTCTCCATGGGGAACCTGTGCTCGCGGAGAAGGCACTGGTAATCACTCAACCATGAGATTCATCATAGCCATTAACTGCCCCATAAGTTGTTGGTAGGTGGGATGTTCAAGTATGGCTGGGTTAGGTTGGGGGACCTCAGGCACCCGATCTTCATGTGCCTGTCCATCTGCTCCATCAACCGATGCAACATCACTATGCTCAGGAGCATGTTCTTCATGGTTTCTAGACATCTTGGCTTTTATTCCGCTGAGGGAAGAAGATATTGTAAGAAAAATCTGGAAAACTCATAAGAACAGACTCAACCTAGTCCTAGATCCCTGTAGACTCAGCGAACCTAAAGCTCTGATACCAAACTTGTGGCAACACATCCCATTATCACACAGATAACGAGGTGTTACGCGAAAACGTGCGGAAATCACCATAACCACAGATTATCAAAAACATGGGTTAATCAAAACCGATTGCGGAAAACATATAAACTGTGGAACTATTACTTTCCAATCCTTATCCTGCACAGAAACATGTCATATATATACATACATGAGATCTGATACGTGTCCACAGCTCAGAAACGGTTGTTCATCCATCACATGAGTTCACCACCTATTCATATACATAAAGGCCCACATCCGGCCAACAACAGGATATACAAGCATCATCGATCATTTACCGTGAAAAACGTCAAAACACTGCCAAGGACCTGAGAGTACAGGGATGACTCTAGACTCTACTACAAAACATCCAAATAGCAGCATGTCCATCGCTTGCCTTCTACTGCTCATCAGGCTGCTCGGCCACAACACCACGACCATGACCACGTCTACCTCGACCACCTAAAAAGGGTGTAAACCAGCGGAGTGAGACAATTGAACAATTGTCCCAGCGGGAAACATAACTCCCCACCGCAACTACAGAACCTCAACAAGATAGACTATAACAGCAGATATCTAATAGCAGGTATAACAAGAGCAATCGATATATATAAGGTATAGCTATTCTTACCGACAAGCTAATCAGCTGTACAAGCATATATCCAAATATTTCTTAATGGAACATGATTGTCAAGATAGCATATATCACTAAGTAACGTGATTATCAGAACAAGATATATTGTCGCATAAGCTGTTTATCAAGATCAGACATATAATCACATAACCTGCAAGATACAATAGAGATAATACACAAACAAGGCCTCAACCAATATTTCGTGTTTATCTTAAATAGTAAATACTAAACGGCTGTGTTACGTATTATTATGCCCTGAGGATTTGAACCGTACTGTTCAAATCCAACCTTTGGTTGTGAAGCCTAAATTCAGTGCCATACGAGGTCAATGGAAGAGACGGACTCCAGGACCTCCCACCTCGTGGTCAGTACATGAGTACAACACAAGAAGGACCGTAGTCACATGCTGAAGTGGTCTAAGCCACAGGGACAACTCCATAGGCTATCCTCACTCTAGCCCGCCTTGGTACAGGTCTTGGCGCTAGTAAGACAGAGCCACGTGCCTGTTCACCGTGCTCTGAGCCATGAACAAATTCATGCTACTCACATCACATATCATGAGCCATGGGCCTGTTCACCATGCTCTATATACATATCTGAGTCTGTAACCAAAGTTACACTCTTACCTCTTCATTTTCAGGCTAGGAGCAACCTACACATATTCAACAATATGCGCTTCCAGATTAACCCGTAGGAGAACCTGTTTCACCATCACCAAGTCCTGACGATGATGGATCTATGGACAGGGCAGACTACATGATATAATTCTACTATAATTAATTAGTATCTTTTAGATGGATTGCAGGATTCAACCAAGTTATAATCATGCAAGATATAACAGAAAATAAAGAACATTATATTATTATTGAAACCTCATCAACCTGATCCATCACAAAGATCCAACATTACATGTTACCACTTGGCCTCTTGCCAACCATCCAGATCCATATCAAGGATCATCACATAACATAGGATATCAATCCTTCATCATATACTGTCACTGCCTCTCAAGGCTCACATCATCATCATGGGACCAACACATTACATACATAATCTCATAGAACAAATATCAAGGTAATGTTACTCATCACATATGTCACATAGCCCTTTCATGGCTACACATCACCTGCATGGTTAGAATACACAATAACCATAGATTCAACATAAGGAATATGCTCACTATCATGAGTTATCATTCAAGATAATGTATTTATCAACATTACACTATTTGATGATCAAGCTTGTTAAGCACATCATACCATAATCATGCTTACCCTTATCTCAGGATTAGTCAAGGTATTCACTTTATATAGCAATTATGTTGAGTATACAAGTCAACTACTATTGTTACCAATATCATTACTATTACCATCCACTATCATCATTATTACCATTTTTATCATTATGCAAGCTACTAGTGTAACTATCATCATTCTCACTAGCAATTAAGCACAAGGGTTAATTCATGCCTGTCATTACTATCATTATTGCCATCATTATTATGATCATCATCATTATTGTCATTATGCAATTATCATCATCATCATCATTGTTACTATCATTAGCATTATCATAGTTTGCAAGGCATCATTATCGTTTGAGCATATACATCCATTTACATAACACATGAGATCATCACCATAAGGTCACCTAACCCTCACTATAACCCTTCACGACCCTCACTAAAACTCACCTAGACCTATCAGCCGACACATACACCAACCCTATCGGCCATCACCACCCAAGGGTGTCACCCAACATGGCTATCGGCCATCACCATGCTTAGCCCTATCGGTCAACACAAACAACCATCAAGAGGCTTAGGTCTATCGTCCTCCATGAGGAAGAGGATATCTCTCAACACAATAAGGTCTATCTCGCCCAACATCATCCATCAACCACCTCAACCATATCGGCCAACTCAACCACAACTATGTCACCCAACACAAGAACAAGGCCTATCGTCCAACATAGCTCAACAAGGTATACAAACATATCGGCCAACCAAAGCTTAGCTCACCCTATCGCCCAACACATGGGCAGGGTATGGACCAACCTCAAGAACTCACCATATCGTCCACCAAGGTACCCTATCGTCCATCAAAGGAAGCACCCTATCGTCCAACACAAGGACAAAGGAAACCATGTCGTCCAACCTCATGGATATCGTCCAACACCTCCACAACAAAAAGGGGTATTTCCCAACCTTAAGTCACCATCAACCTCAACTCAACCCTAGGTCACCATATCGACCAGCACAAAGAACCCCACTATGTCTCCCAACATAAGAACAAGGGTGTCACCCAACACACCCAAAACCAAGGGAGGATATTGCCCATCCTCAAGGCAAGGGAGGATATTGCTCAACAAGGGTCATCTTCAACCTTCAACACATGGAAGCCCTAAACCCTAGAAAGCAAAGGTACATAAAGGAACCCTAAACCCTAGAGAGCAAAGGTACACAAGCAAAATATAAAAACAAGGAACTAAGCTACACGACTAACATATAACAAGATCATAGCTAGAGGAAAAGGAGTTAGGGTTAGAAGCGATGGAACCCGCCTTAAGCTCCAAGCTCCAAGGAAGAAGATGCACTCCAAAGTCCAAAGCTATCGTCCACCAAGCTACTCCAGGAAGGTGTATCGGCCACCACTTCAACTCCAAGGGAGTGTGTCAGCCAACACAAGCAAGATGGAGAGGGATATCGTGCACTCAAGGTGGAGGAGAGACCAAAAGAGCAAAGGAGACTAAGGCAAGGAGAAGAGCTACATATATAGGAAGAAGGGGAGGTGAAACCAAGGTACAACCATGCTATGTGTCGTCCACCCAAGGGACACTTGTCCTAGGGTTCAAGCCAACACATTAGCAAGCCAAGAGACACTTTCCCAAACTAGGCACCAAGTGTCACCAACCAAGGTCAAGCCACATGGGCGACACAAGCAAGAACTCCTACTGGGCGACACAAACAAGCTACTGGGCGACACACCATGGTGTTGGATGACAAAAAGCTTTCTTGGACGACACACACACACCCTAGGTCGACACAAACTTACCTTGGACGACACAAGGCAAGCCATGGCCGACACAAAGCTCAAACAAGCCCAAACAACACATCTCAAGGCCCAAACAAGCTCAACTCAGGCCCAAAGAACTCAACCAACAAGCCCAAGCCTTCCTCTCAACCCTAGAGGAAGCAAAGAGGGGAAACCATCTCACAAGATGGAAAACTTGCACACAAAACCCTAGAATTGGGTTATTTGCAAGTATCCCCTCGAACTCTCAACAAAGCACAACAAAACCCTAATCACCACTCAGAGGTGATTAGCAAGCATCAAACCACCAAGGTTAAGCAAAACTAATAGGGTAAACCCTAAACGCAGGTCAGGGTCCTTACACAAACCCTTAGATCATTATTGAACATTGTTACCTCTAAACCATGTAACTGTTACCTCTAGGTCCTCAGACCAAGGTATTCATTACACTTGTTGTACAAGTATTTCACAGAGCTCTCATGGTCCATTAAATATCTTGTCACCTCTCACTAGGCAACAACTATCTTATAAGTTATCAGACTGTATAATCATTATACTTGTTGTACATATATTTAACATGGATCACAAGGCTCATTTAAATATGTATCATATAAAACATCATAGCTCATACATGTCTATGCTCATCATCTCATGATTCCTTCATGGTTAGAACTTCATGATAAAATACTAACAGTATATGACATAACCATGCAATTCAAGAGAAATACGTCCTTCCCATTATTAGGGTTAGGATTGCCTATTTTAACCAAATAGGGTTTCAAATTCACATCATCACTATGTGATATAAGAGAAATGCATCCTTCCCATGATTAGGGTTAGGGCTTCTCAATCTAACCGATTAGGGTTTTAAGTTCATACCATCATCTTTCATTAAGGTTAGGGTTTTCCCCTTATTAAGAAATTAAGGATTCAAGATCATATTATCAAGATTCAAACCCTAATTCATACTCCACTCATTTTAGGAGTATCAATGCATGCTTATTAACATGTTTATCACACATGTAAAAGTTTCTCTCTCTTATCCTCATTAGGATGTTGATATCATCATACTTTGGCCCAATCCTTCTTTCAAGATACATTTGCCTACACTTAACACCCTACATTAAACTCTTTATGTCTTAATGTATTACTTTACAAAACACAATTCATGTGTTACTCCATCAATTACCTTGAATTGAGATGCTTCCATCATATTGGGTATAAAGCTGTGTATTTGACACCTTATCATACTTTCATATTGGGCTTCAGGTGTAACCTCTTCACTATATTGTGCATCTATATCGGGAATGTGGTGTTGCCTCATCATCATATCGTGTTTAGGGTGTATTCCTTATAACCATAACGTGTACCCATATTGGGTTGGCTATCATCTAGATTTTATCATCTCAAGTTAGAGATACTTAGCTTCATATCGGGTATGAGTTGAATGCTTGACCTTATATCGGGTATAAGAGGTACACTTGATAACATATCGTGTTACAAGGTGTGCACTTCATCCCCATGTCGTGCATAGGATATGTGCTTCATCATGGTATCGTTTTAGTTGTATAGACACAATACCATATCGGGTTACCATATTGGATTGGTATATTGGGTTACCATATTAATTAACATATCATGTTACCATATTGGGTAGACCATTATGCTCATATTTTTTCATTCCTTCAAAGGATCAATTCTATCATATATTTGAATGACAAGATGAATATCTATTTGAGCTTTTCATAAACAATCCTTTACACAAAATGATAGGGGTGTGTCGGGTCTCATTCCATTATCTAAGGTTTCAACACTATATCGGTTAGAGGGTAAAATTGACACCATATCTGTTTAGAGTGTACAATTGACACCATATCATGTGTGAGGTATGAACTTGACCTCATATCATGCACAAGGTGCATGTAGGTATCACTCATATCATTCATGAGATGTCATTCATTTCTATATCGAGTTACCCATCATCTTGGGTTTCATATCACCATCTAGGGTTTCAACCCATATCGGGTTAGAGTATAAACCTAACACCTTGTCATGTATAGGGTGAATAATTGACCCCATATCGTGCTCAAGGTGTATATATGTATTACTCATATCGTCCATGAGGTATACACTTCTCACTATATCACGGTTGTGGTGTGTTCATATCAACATGTCGGGTTACTTATCACCTAGGGTTTGTTATATGGGGTTGGAGTTTATGATTGGATCCATGTCATGCATAGGGTATATTCTTGACATGCAAAAGTCTAGAGGATAATCTAAGATGATATTTTGGCCATCCCTTATCTTGTTGGATAAGATATCTCATCTTTATCTCACAAGTTATGCAAACCGATACACTTTTTGCAAGGAGCATCTAACTCATCATGGATCACCTCCTTGAGGAGCTTAGACCATCATGGACTTTGCCAAGAGTTCAAAAACCAATATGGGATCCCCTCTATGGATCCTTGGTCGATAGGCACACCCATATCAAGTCTACAACTCGATACAACTCGAGTAAGGGCTTCAACTATATATCATTTCTTGGCCTTTTCATCACCAAGAGTACCATTACTCAAATATGATTCAAACGTGGTGTCTACTTCTTTCTTTCTCCTATTAATGATACATAGAGGTAGTAGGGACACTCTAGAGGTGGTATTTTGCATATCAACCCTATATTATGGGTAAATTACAATTTGTACCGAAATTGGTGCATAAGGCACTAGCATTATTCAAACAAGCTCAAACTTGGAGTTTAGACTTTCCACAATCCATGACTTAGAATTATTCTCTCTCTTATGAGGATAAAACATGTAAGGAACATTCAACATGTGACATATTGCAATGTAACTCCTTATCTTGGGTAAATTGCATTTTGGTCCAAAGTAAGAGAGCATTGCTCAAACATCATTCAAACATGACCAAACTTGAAACATAAGTTTTTCACCTGATAACAAAACACTTTAGAGGATTATATTAAAGTTCTAAGAAACTTATTTAAGACAAACAAATAGGGTTAGCCCTAAACCCAGGTCAGGGATGTTACAATTATAAACCCCTAACAAGGATTTCATCCCCAAAATCCTGGATGAAGGAAGACAATTGTTTATTCATGAATCATATCATCAAGTTTCCACATAACATTTTGATGTCTGGGAGATTCCATAGAACTTTAATCAGTACAAAGTCCTTCCATTTAGGTTCATCATAGAATCTTTCATACAAGACATACATTCAATTTTCATTTCCATTAATAACTATAGGGTCAATTTTGTGTTAGGTAACACTTTCTAAGTCAGAGAAGTACTATTCATACTTTGAATAATTCAGGTGTCAAACCTTATTTATTTGTCATCTCCTCAAATTATATCTTTTATGTAATAATATTCTTGACTTTGGGAGTCTTCCCTACTCCTTACTTAGTTTAGAATTTATCCTCCAAGGAAAGACTAGGGTTACGCTCTGTCTCCCACTTGGGACTACAAGTCTTATAATACATCTTCCATGCCACTCTAATCTGCTGACACAATACTAAACTTTCTTATGACTTGTACCAACTACTTACCAAAGAAGAACTTATCTCAGAGGTATCTCTAGATGTTATGTATAAGTTGCCTCAACAGATCTAGATAGGGATTAAGGAATTATTTGTAGCCTGATAAAATTTTTCCCAAAACAATTCTACAATTGTTCCTTTAATTGATATATCCTTATCGATGTTATGTTTATGCAGAGTATAAAACCCTAACATAAGATATCCATACAATAGTTATCACAAAGTTTGCCCTTCTAGATGACCAAACATGATTCATCTTATCAAGAGTCATGTTCTCATTTTCTCATACCATTGAAAGTTCTTGGATATTAGGATTCCTTATCTTGGTATCCATTATATGTGCCAAAAACACATCACATCCTCATCATTTCCATCTCTCTGTTGTTATTACCAAAGCCAAACATATAATAAGACTTTTCTTTCATCTTGGGACATTACTTATCACATATAGCTTTGTCTTGGAACCAAAATTCAAGACTAGCTAATACTTCAAAGTACCCATCTATAGATTACTTCTAATATATGTACATCAAGTGTCATAAGACTTACTTAATTGTCACGTCCCTACAAGAAAAGAACATAAGGAAACATATTCCTTTATATTGCCCCATCATTATCCAGGGTTGTCTATCAAAGAAAAAAGATTATCACCTTCTTTGATTATTGCATGAACTTTCTACTATCCATGTGTCATTCAATCTTGTTTCATCTTAGGTTCCTTGCCATCAACATAGAAGTTATAAAGATGATTACTTGTCATCATTCCTTACTTTGTTATTTTCTAGTATGATCATGAACCTTTTTTGACTTTATCTACATTCATATCATGGAAAAGAGCTTTACTTTTCACATATTCTTTATTGAATAGGGATCATCTCTCTTGTTCCCTTTATCTTATCATGAGAATTGTACTTTTTACTTCCTCATACACATAGAATGGTTCGAGATAAACTCAGTTTCTATTTCATTGCGGTTAGGATGGGATAGAAATATCCATACTATATTTTCAGTTTCATTATGCTCTTTAGATGGTCTCAATCAGAGTAATCAGAAAGATAACAATCTAAGAGTCCCATACTTACCTTGCCTTCAATAGATGATTACTTGGCTAGGGTATATAAGTAGCGAGAATAGGTAGTATGCACCTTGTTTATATCATATATCTTACTTTTCACATCATCCAATTCATAGGACTTAGTATCCCTAGATTTTCTCCAGGCATCTCTTTTACACCTCATCCTCTTTTATGCAGATAAAAGAAATCATAAAACATTTTAAACATTACTGGGCAAAATGTAAGTTCTCATCTTCCTTATGTCCTTATGGGACTAATCAAAGGAAGCTCAAGTACAACTACTTTCTTATAAGTAGAAGATAAAATCAGGAGAAGACATATTAGAATGAAACAATTTCATCTGACATGTCTCAACTCGTGGATCGATTACTGCCTCAGGCTAATTCGTTGCATAGAATCTTATCGTTGCCTATTTCCAACATCATGCTCTATCGTCTAGTACAGATGGACCTACTTGGGATGCCTATCCACGTCCTTGTGTGCCACTACTAAACCATTGCCTTTGAGAGTCTTTTTGACTCTACCGTGATGGTTGGGTCATTCCATTCTTTCTTTCAGATAAAAGGATCTAATATGCCCAACCTATCCACATTTATGACATATCTTATATGCACTCCCTGGTCTTGTCGGACTTATAATTTATGTAGAAGCTAAATCAAGAGTTCTAACTAGTGGAACATTAGGTCCTTTTCCCTTTCTTGGTAGCCATTTCCCTAGTGTACTAGGTGTTTGTTGTATTGGTGGCACCAAAAACTTCCCCTTTTAGAGCTACTAGGCATCTGTTCCTGAGTTTGGACAGATCTTTTCTTAATTTCTACCTCATTATCCTTTACTAGATAGTCCTTTATAAAATGTCCCAATTACCTACACCTGTAACAAACTCTGATTCCATGTCGTAACCTCATTCTTTTGACATTTTCCACTGCTCCAACATAACTATGTTGATCAAAAATCCTACTAGAGCCCAAAATTTCATCATCGGGGACTGGTGATCTAGGTTGTATTTCTTGAATCTGATCCTTGATATGCCTTAATGTTGTCATAACCAGTCCAGAGCATTAAAACTAGAGTTTTCTATCATGGCAGGATTAGCCTGGGGATTCTCAAGCAGTTGTCCTTCTCTCACTTGATCCCTTACACCTTCTCTTGGTGCAACAGCATTGCTTTCAGCAATGTGTTCCTCATGTTCTCCAAAAATTTTAAAGATTTACCCTTCTTATGCATAAGTAGAAGTCACTATAAGATATATTGGAGGGCACTATAATAGACTCAACACCTTAGTCCTATGTCTCTGTAGACTCAGCGAACCTTAGGCTTTGATACTAAAACTTTGTGATGACCTGACATCAAATCAAGCCATCACCAGTAATTATTGCAGAATAACCATAAGTAGTGGATTAACAAAAATCACTAAAAATTAAAATCATTTTGCAAAGAGATCATCTTCCAGGAAACTCTTACTGAAAGATTCAAAACTTTATACATATCTTTGTTCAAATTGTACATACACTGTATCATCTCATCTTGAGGACAATATATAATAGTTTCTTTGCCAAAACTCATACATAAGCAACATAAAACCTCGAGGCATACAAGACAAAATCTCAAATCATCTATAAAACCATTACGTACTGACTCCAAGGACCTGAGAGTACAGAGACGGAACATAGGACTTCTATCTACAAGACACGACAGTCAATACACTCAACCTGAGTTATTACTGCTATCCCTGTTGCTGTTGTTCTCCCTTTGCAGAACGGTTTCTACCTCCTTATGCTCGTCCACCTAAAAAAATTTGTGGATCCCATAGGGTGAGACAATTGTCCCAGCGGGAGATATAACTCTCTGCCAATAATATTATTATCACATGTAAATAGTATAAAACTGAGCATAGGTTATTTTATATTAACAAGAATGATTAATCATTGTTATAAGAAGATCTGAGTAATCTCTACTCTTAAAATAATACATCTATCTATGATAGAGCAATAAATCATCATTACAAGGAATAAAAAGAAATATGTATAACATCTATCTAATTAAGATGTATGAAAGAAGTGTACATCAACCAATGTCTTCCGTATTCGATCCTTAAGAAAATACGCTACACAACTGATTACATATTTACAATCACACTTATACCCTAAGGATATGAAGTATATCATTCATGCTCCAACCGACCACATACTTCTCACAAGTTGGTACCATACAAGGTCAATGACAAAGCCAGCTGCCAAGACCTCACTCGTCTCGATTAGTACGAGACAACTGGTAGTGACATCTCGTGTCAAACTGCAAAAAGCTTTCTAGGGTATAGTGGCATCTTCGCTCAGAGTTACAACCACAACATGCACTCTCTTCAGGGAAAAACAGACCTACAACCTTCCCCAGTAATAAAATTATTGAGTTATGGCATATAGACATACTTTGAGCCATGAGCCAATTCACCGTGCTCATTACTTAGTCTACGACCGCAGTCACACTCGAGCTAGGATATGGCATATAGCCAATTCCTAAGATTGTGGAAGTAAGGGGATCGGTCAACATATGGCCGTCTAAGCTCACGCCCCCGCATATTCAAAAATATGCGCTCCAGGTAATCCCATGAAAAAAACCCATTTCACCATTTCAAAAAATTCTGACGTTGATGGATCTATGGCTAGGGCAACTACATTTTATGGTTCCAATGATATATTAAGTGAATTACAGTATTCTTTTAGCATTAAACTAGTTATAAGCATCAATCATAAACAAATTCAACAAAGAAAGGTGTAATACATCTATCAAGTCCTTTTGTCATCTTTAGAACACATTTAGATACACACTCGAGATTTTAGTCCCTTATCATATTACTGGGGATTCTTATCCCTTAACATCATCATCATCATGATCACTGGATTTGGGTATTCAAACCCTTAGATCATTACTGAACATTGTTATCTCTATAACAAGTAATTGTTACCTCTAGGTCCTCAGACCAAGGTATTCATTACACTTGTTGTACAAGTATTTCTCACAGCTCTCATGGTCCATTAAATATCTTGTCACCTCTCACTAGGCAACAACTATTTTTTAGGATATCAAACCGTATAATTATTATACTTGTTGTATGGATATTTCACATGGCTCACAAGGCTCATTTAAATCTGTATCATATAAAACATCATAGCTCATACCTGGCTATGCTAATCATCTCATAATTCCTTCATGGTTAGCACTTCATGATAAAATACTAACAGTATATAACATCACCATGCAATTCAAGAGAAATATGTCCTTCCCATTATTAGGGTTAGGATTGCCTATTTTAACCAAATAGGGTTTCAAATTCACATCATCACTATGTGATATAATAGAAATACATCCTTACCATGATTAGGGTTAAGGCTTCTCAATCTGACCAATTAGGGTTTTAAGTTCATACCATCATCTTTCATTAAGGTTAGGGTTTTCCCCTTATTAAGAAATTAAGGATTCAAGATCATATTATCAAGAATCAAATCCTAATTCATACTCCACTCATTTTAGGAGTATCAATGCATTCTTATTAACATGTTTATCACACATGTAAAAGTTTCTCTCTTATCCTCATTAGGATGTTGATTGCATCATACTCTGGCCCAATCCTTCTTTCAAGATACATTGGCCTACACTTAACACACTGCATTAAACTCTTTATGTCTTAATGTATTACTTTACATAACACAATTCATGTGTTACACCATCAACTACCTTGAATTGAGATGCTTCCATCATATTGGGTATAAAGGTGTGTATTTGACACCATATCATACTTTCATATTGGGCTTGAGGTGTAACCTCTTCACTATACCATGCATCTATATTGGGCATGTGGTGTTGCCTCATCATCATATCTTGTTTAGGGTGTATCCCCTATAACCATAACATGTACCCATATTGGGTTGGCTATCATCTAGATTTTGTCATCTCAAGTTAGAGATTCTTAGCTTCATATCAGGTATGAATTGAATGCTTGACCTCATATCAGGTATAAGAGGTATACTTGATACCATATAATTTTACAAGGTGTGCACTTCATCCCCATGTTGTGCATAGGAAATGTGTTTCATCATGGTATCATTTTAGTAGTATAGACACAATACCATATCAGGTTTCCATATTGGATTGGTATTTAGGGTTACCATATTGGTTAACATATCGTGTTACCATATTGGGTAGACCATCATGCTCATATCTTTTCATTCCTTCAAAGGATCAGTTCTATCATATATTTGAATGACAAGCTAAATATCTAGTTGAGCTCTTAAAAAACAATCCTTTACACAAAATGATAGGGGTGTGTCGGGTCTCATTCCATTATCTAAGGTTTCAACACTATATCAGTTAGAGGATACAATTGACACCATATAGGTTTAGAGTGTACAATTGACACCATATCGTGTGTGAGGTATGAACTTGACCTCATATCATGTACAAGGTGCATGTAGGTATCACTCATATCATTCATGAGATATCATTCATTACTATATCGAGTTACCCATCATCTTGGGTTTCATATCACCATCTCGGGTTTCAACCCATATCGGGTTAGAGTATAAACCTAACACCTTGTCATATATAGGGTGAATACTTGACCCTATATCGTGATAAAGGTGTATATATGTATTACTCATATCATCCATGAGGTATACACTTCTCACTATATCGTGGTTGTGGTGTGTTCATATCAACATGTCGAGTTACTTATCACCTAGGGTTTGTTATATCAGGTTGGAGTTTATGCTTGGCTCCATGTCATGCATAGGGTATATTATTGACATGCAAAAGTCGAAAGGATAATATAGAGATGATATTTCGGCCATCCCTTATCTTGTTGGATAAGATATCTCATCTTTATCTCACAAGTTATACAAACTGATACACTTTTTGCAAGGAACATATAACTCATAATGGATCACCTTCTTGAGGTTCTTAGGCCATCATGGCCTTTTCCAAGAGTTCACAAACTGATGTGAGATCCCCTCTATGGCTTCTTGGCCGATAGGCACTCCCATATCAAGTCTACAACTCGATACAACTCAAGTAAGGGCTTCAACTATATATCATTTCTTGGTCTTTTCATCACCAAGAGTGCCATTACTCTAATATGATTCAAATGTGGTATCTACTTATTTCTTTCACTTTAAATGATACGTAGAGGGAGTAGGGATACTCTAGAGGTGGTATTTTACATATCAACCCTATATTATGGGTAAACTACAATTTGTACCAAAATTGGTGCATATGGCACTAGCATTATTCAAACAAGTTCAAACTTGGAATTTAGGCTTTCCACAAGCCACCACTTAGCATTATTCTCTCTCTTATGAGGTTAAAAAACTAAAGCACATTCAACATGTGACATATTGAAATGTAACCCCTTATCTTGGGTAAATTGCATTTTGGTCCAAAATAAGAGAACATTGCTCAAACATCATTCAAATAGGACCAAATTTGAAACATAAGTTTGTCACCTGATAACAAAATACTTAAGAGGATTATATTAAAGTTATAAGCAACTTATTTAAGCCAAACAAATAGGGTTAGCCCTAAACCTAGGTCAGGAATGTTACATGGCTCATGTGATGACCAAGGTGGAAAAAGACACTCTAGCAGTGGATATAATTGAAAATACTAAGGTGATCTCAAAATAAGCAATGTGTTACCCAGATGAAAGAGAAGAAGACTATGATCAGGATACCATAGAGGAGGTCATTGTTGATTCCCTGATGCAAACATATCCACAATTACCCTTAGAAGCATGCTTGATGAATAAAGTAGATGATAACACATGTAGTCACTCTCTAGAGGAGTGTGTATTGATGTTGAAGGTGATACCTTGCTATTATACAAGATATTTTGAAGATTTAGGACGACCTCCCCCACCACAGGTTCCATCTCTATTGAGCCCACCTGAGTTGGAATTGAAGCCATTGTCACCGCATATGAAGTATGTCTTCCTAGTTGCATAATAGAAGCTTCCAGTGATCATATCATCATCCTTGAGCGGTGAAGAAGAGGGGCAATTGCTTGTTGTGTTGAAGAACCACCGAGTTGCTTTTGGGTGTTCTATAGTGGACATCAAATGAATCTCTCTGAGTTTGTGCCAACATAAAATCTGACTAGAAGGAGCTAAAGAAATAGTTCAACCTCAGCGACGACTCAACCCGATCATGACTGAGGTAGTGAAGAAAGAAGAGGGCAAGCTCCTATCGACAGGTATCATTTATGCAATTTCAGATTCTATGTGGGTTAGCCCAACTCAAGTAGTTCTTAAGAAAGGGGGAATCACTATGACAACTAATGCATCTAATGATTTTATTTCAACTAGGTTCGTGATGGGGTGGCGTGTATGCATAAACTACCGATGTTTGAATGCCATCACTTTAAAAGATCATTTTTTATTACCTTTCATTAATCAAATTTTGGAATGACTCGTCGATCGTTCATAGTTTTGCTTCCTGGATGGGTATTCTGGTTATAATCAAATTTTGATTGAGCCAAAGGATCAAAGAAATCTACTTTCACCTATCCTTATGGCACATTTTCATATAGATGGATGTCATTCGGCCTTTGTAACGCCCCTGCCACCTTCCAACGTTGTATGCTTTCCATCTTCTCTGATATGGTAGAGGAGTGCTTGGATGTGTTTATGGATGATTTTTCTGTGTATGGGAGTCATTCAGTGATTGACTGTACAATTTGGATAAGGTTTTATAAAGGTGTGAGGACACTCATCTTAGTCTTGAATTGGGAGAAGTGTCATATGATGGTAAGTGAGGGCATAGTGCTTGGACACAAGGTATCCAACAAGGGTATGGAAGTAGACCCGATTAAGATAGAAGTCATCTCCAAGCTACCTCCACCGACATCAGTGAAGGGAGTAAGGAGATTTTTGCAACATGCTGGGTTTTACCAATGTTTTATCAAATATTTTTCAAAAATTGCCAAACCCTTATCGGAGCTATTAGAAAAAGACGCTTAATTTTCTTTTGATGATCAACTCTTGAATGTCTTTGAAGTACTAAAGGAGAAGCTTAGTTGTGTGCCTATTTTGTAGGCTCCTGATTGGAGCCTACCATTTGAGTTGATGTGTGACGCATCAGACTATGTTGTGGGAGTTGTGTTGGGTCAACACAAAGATAAAGCTCCTAAAGTCATATATTATGTGTCCAAAACTTGAATGATGCGCAACTTAATTATACAAACACAGACCAAGAACTCCTAGCGGTCGTTTTTGCATTTGAGAAGTTCCACCAATACCTAGTTGGGGTGAGGGTGATTGTTTAGACCGACCATGTTGCCATCAAATACATGTTACAAAAGAAAGATGCAACACCTAGATTGATTAGGTGGATTTTACTTTTATAAAAATTTGTCATAGAAATTAATGACAAGGTAGGGGTGGAAAATGTGGTAGCGGATCACCTATCTAGGGTAGAAAGAGTGAATGAAAAAGATGTAGACATCCCAATTTTTGAGGATTTTCCAGATGAAAAACTTTCTGCTATCAAGACTAAGGATCCCTATTTTATAGATATTGTTAATTATTTTTCTTGCAAAGAGATACCTGCATATTAGGGGTATCAATAAAAGAAGATATTTTCCACTCAATGAGGTTTTACATATGGGATGACCTGATTCTTCTTAAACAGTGTGTACCCAAATGTGAGGTTGAGAGCATTTTGTCATACTGTCATTCTTTACCTACAGGAGGGCATCATTATAGCTCTAGGACTATGGCCAAAGTTTTAGAGAGTGGGTTTTATTGGCCAACACTATTTAAAGATGCACATGATTTTGTTCATCATTGTGGTACATGTCAACATGCAAGTAACATTTCTAAGTGACATGAGATTCCATTAAATGTATTTCAAGCGTTTGAAGTGATTGATATTTGGGGTTTTGATTTCATGGGACCATTTGTGTCGTCTAATTCTAATCTCCACATTTTACTTGCAGTTGACTATGTATCTAAGTGGGTGGAAACAATTCCAACGTGCACCAATGACGCTCAAGTTGTGTGCAGATTTGTGAAGGATAACATTTTTTGCAGATTTGGTGTCCCCTGACTGATCATTAGTGATGGTGGATCACATTTTACCAATAGGAAATATGGAGCCCTACTGAGTAAATATGGGGTGAAACACCGAGTGGGTACTCCTTACCACCCACAGACACAAGGCCAATTGAGGTGTCCAACACAGAAGTGAAGAAGATCTTGAAAAGGACAGTCTTGACTAATAGGACAAATTGGAGTTTTGTCCTTAATGACGCTCTATGGGCATATAGGACGAACAATAAATCACCTATAGGGATGAAACCTTTTAGGTTGGTTTATGGATGTGCTTGCCATTGACCGGTAGAGCTTGAGCATAAGGCGAAATGGGCATTGAAAAAACTAAATTTTGGATTGGATGAAGCAAGTAGGAAAAGATTGCTAGAGTTGAATGAATAAGATGAGCTTCAGATGGATGCTTATAAAAGTTATAATTTTTATAAGGAGAGGACAAACAAGATTCATGAAAGGCACATCTTGAATAGGATGTTTCTTCCAGGACAAAGGGTTCTCCTTTTTAATTCTCAACTTAAGTTACATCCAGGAAAATTTAGGTCCAAATGCAGTCCACCATTTGTGATTGAGTAGGTTTTTCCCCATGGTGCTATGAAAATTTTAGATGGGACTAGGTCATTCCTTGTTAATAGTCAAAGATTGAAGAACTACTATGGTGGGGAAGTGGAGTATAGAATAGAAGAAGTGCCACTTAGGAAAATCCATTAGATTCTTTCTCTTAGGAATGTCTAGTCTAGGAAGTTAAACAATGGAGCTTTTTGGGAGGCATCCCAACCTTCATTTCTCTTTATTCATGTTCATTTCAGCATTCTTAGTTGTCTTTTTATTCTTATTTCTTGAAAAAAGGTACATTGACTCATTTGTGGAGTGTGTAGATTTTTACCAGATCGGTACTACTGAGTCCCAAAGTCAGTAGTACCGAGACTACATCAGATAGTCACCCACACAAGAAAGATAGACTTGATACTATTGACTCTCCTAGTTGGTACTACCAAGTTTTGGAAGATTTTTGAGCACTTAACTGATAAGCACTTGGTAGTATCAACATCTAAGTCCGTACTACCAACTTTTTGGCACTCCCAGGATTGAAATACCAAGATGAAAATTCAAAAATACCAAGCCAAAATTTCCAACTCAGTACTACTGTCAGTCCAGTCGGTAGTACTCACGCATGATGTCAGCAATCCATGGATGCTCGATTCAATAGAAAATGTGGTCTTCATTGTACAATCAGTAGCACCGATCCACAACTCAAGTTGGTACTACCGACTTGGACTCAGTACCACCAACTCTAAGCAATCCGTGCTTGAGACTTCATCAAACGTCTGCCATCAATACATCCGAGCCACAAATTTGTGCTTGCAACTCAGTACTACCAACACAAAAGTCAGTAGTACTGACTCTGCCTGACTCAACAATATAAGGAGGGGGTGGTGAATCCATTTTCTCCACACCAATTCCTCCACTCCTCCTATAACTTAGAACAGAGCTGCACCAGGCACCAACGATCTTCACCGAACCTCTCTTTCCTCATTCTCCTTCTTGCATTAGCATCATGGCACCAACGAGAGGCCCTTCTACATCGGAGAAGCACAGAGAGTTGGTCTCTCAACCAACATGCATCCAACATCCATCCTCAGAGATCAAGAAAGTTTATGAAGAGCTACAAATGAGGTTGATAGTGCCAACACGATATGGAGATCGTGCCTTGATCGAGTTAGTGGGCTTCACCAACAACAAGTGATGGGTGTCTCAGAAGCAGCTAATGGAGGGAGACAATCCTTTCTTCAGTGATTGGTAGACTTACCCAGAACTCATCCTTGATTTCTTGGCATCACTGGAAGTTCTTGTCACCCTCATGAAATAGTTAGGAGGAAAATGGTGGGAAGGCAAAATTAGCTTCCGCCTCTTCAACAACAACTACTACATCACTCTATAGGCCTTCAACCACATCTTCAACTAGGCTCACATCCCAGAACGCTCGACCCCTTTAGATTTTGACTTTGACTTGGCATGGGAGTAGCTGACTGAGGTGCCAGAAGGCTTTCATATTAGCTGGCATGTCAACTCTGTTATTGACATTGAGCATCCCTTTGCTCGAATTCTTCACTTCCTCTGCACAAACACCATCTTTGCTCGTTCTGACCAAGCTCAAGGGAAGATTCAAAGGGAGGACCTATACTTCCTCTATAAGATATTGGAGGGAGAGACCATCAACTTTGGAGCCTTCCTTCTCCTCCACATGATCTCAGTTTAGCACAACGTGACGAGGAAGGTGCCAATTGTTTTTGGGGATCTCATCACCCCCATTGCACTGCATCTCTGCCTTGACTTGTCTACCCTCATGTCAATGGAAAATATAAAAAAAACTAGACCTCTAGCACTTTTGCAAGGTGAGCCTCCTCAACTTACACCATAACACAGTGTATGCAAGTTGCACACATCGAAGAAAGTTCCAGGAGCGTAGCCTCCCTGACCCCATCTTCAACCTGTAAGGAGTAACCCATCTTTGGTGACCGCTGGAAGAGGGAGAGGAAGAAAATGAACCCAGGGTAGAAACTCATTATGAAAACAAGAAACAAGATGATGACGACTCTAATGACATTGAGGAGGTGGAGGCCACCATTCCCATCACCCAGAGAGCGGTCCCATGCAAACAGACCCATAACTATGCTGCCTCAACTTCATCTGCCCTGCCCCATTCTCAAGAGGAGTAAGACCCATACAACATGGTGGGTATGTATGGGATGTTGCAGGAGATCTAGACTAGACAACAGTAGCATCAAGTGACATTGGCTAGCGTGCAAGAGATACAAGGACAGATGTACCAAAACTAGCAGGCGATATAATGGAATTAACACCTTCTCTTGGCCAACCAAGAGAATCTTCACATGCGCCTACAGTGGATGGAGCAGTACCAACGACCCTTCTTTGACCATTACTGGAACTATGGGTACTTAGGAGGGTACCCACAGCCACCGTAGATGCCACTGTTGGACCTATCTTTTTAGGGGATGTTTCCCCCTCATGACCCCAACATGCCACAGCTGCCTTCTCCATTTTGAGCAATGGTATCACTATTCCACATCTTGAGTGAGAGTATTGACTATGTGGACATAGTCTTATTCAAGTTTGGGGGGTGCTGGAATAACATCAAATCTTAGTTTTTTTTGCTTTTTTATCTTAGTTGTTTTATTTTTATTTTGGTTTATGCAATGTTAGGATCCACACCTATCTAGTGTAATCATGGAGAGGTAATGGCATGGTTGCATATGTCAATTCATAGGTGTTTGTGCAAAGAAATGGTTATGTCTTTATAGCTTAAATTGTGACATCTTTGTGCAACACCACTTGAGGAAGTGTTTGGTTAAGTCATCTCTAGGATATAGAATATGAATGAACATCTAAATCAAATGGGAAAGTGAATGAAAATGTTGTTGAGCCTAAGATGATCAAACCTTTGATGAGATCTTAAATGGAAATCTATGAAAGAAACCTTAAGATTACCCTGTGCATAGGTCATTAAAGAGGGACATATCATAATCCTATGAAAGGCATTATCTCTTAGTTATGTGATTCCATCCATCTTTTCCATCCAATTTTGACTCACCACCTCAAGATGAACGAGTACTCCAACTTATTTCTTTTAATTGCATTGCATGGTGACATGATAGATTAGCTTGTCATTGCTTGCATTTGAAAAAAAAACAAAAGTTGCATTTGTATGCACGAACAACTTTAGTGCATACCAACTTAGTTGCATAGATATTGCATGTAGATAACATACATTTTATCACACCCATTTCTTTTTGTCATGTGGATTGTAGTCTCCATTTATGAAGATTGAAGTAGGGACGTAACTCCACATAAAAAAAGAGAGTACAAATTTAAAGCCTGAGCATAACACAATCATACCGAGGACAAGAAAAATTATGGGCTATAGAAGAAAAAAAAAATCTAAAAAATTTCTTAAGTAGAAAATATCTCCATGAGTCTTCTTGAAGAGATGAATTAATTCACTTGACACATTTTTTTGTTTTTGGCAGTCTTATTTTTTGTTATGAGATAGCTTCATACATGCATTATGTGTTAAAAAACAAAGAAAAAAAGGGGAAAAAAGTAGGTATTAGGATTCATGCATAACAGTCTTTTGACTCATGTAGGTCATCATTCTATTTGCATAAATAAGTTTGATGTACTTGTGATTATTCAATTGCCACTCATCTCATATAATTAATTTCTCTCATTGGTAGGCCACTCAAATGATTTATCTCCTCATCCATTATTGTAAGGAGATCTGCTTCCAAGTAGTCAGTAGTTAGGAGAGAGCAATTTAGATTAGGGAATCACATAGTGCACCAAGTGAATGCCTAAAAATTATGATATTAACTACTTTCTTGATAGTGTTCATTGATCAAAAGGTGGACATCTTCTATAGAAATATTTGGTCGTTGTAGAGAATTTATTGGTTCAATGGCCATTGAAGGCCGGTTTAGGGATTATTTGGTGGACATGATTAAGAAAAGAGTTCATTTGTTATATTCTTTTATTGATTTACATCAAACAAATCCAAGAGTAGTGTTGCTCTAAGATCAGAAACATTTAAGCTTAGGGGAGTTTGATGCATGGGTTTTTAGTCATTTTCACAGACATATTTTCCTTGATTTTATGTGTTGATTTGTCATTTATTTGATTAATTATGCATGAAATGATATCAGTGGCATGTTCCTTCTAAATGCATCACATTTTATGATTTTTACTATTTAAGATGGTTTAATATGTATCCCAAGTATTTATCCACATTCTTGTGCATTTTTAGGTACAATCAAACTTCACAGACTCGGTGCTATTGAGACTAAAAGTCAGTGGTATCGACTTCACATCAGTAGTGGACTAGAAAAGACTCACACAAACTCGATACCACCGACACTCAAAGTCGGTAGTATCGACACCTCGTCAGTAAAGCACAAGGATGAATCGTGGAAATTCAGTACTACTAAGTCCACAAACTCAGTACTATCAAGATGGCATCAGTAAAGCAATGCTTGAGTGACCTAAAGACTCAGTGCTATCGAGACAAGTTGATAGTACTGCCAATGTGATGAATCATGGATACCCTAGGAATTTGGTACTACCAACAACCAAGTAGGTACTACCAAGTCTCCCCAATCATGTAAATATGAATATATCAATCTAATCCAACGACTAGTGTTATTTCTTACCTAAGTGTTTCCTACGACTTGAGGGTAGTTCGGCTAGACCAGAGGGGCATCCAATTTTCTATTGCATGACACTGGAAAGATAGGAGAGAAGAGAAAGTAACTGAAGGATTCAATTGAGATGATATGAACACATCTAGAAGGTGAATATGCAGTCAAAAGATAGAAGATTGCACGCACGATGTAGGGGATCATCCAGATCAGCTATTCTCCGGGGTTATTAGTTTTTCTAATGTTTCCCACGTTTTTCTCTTTCTCTACTATGTATTTGTTAATGAAAACCATGCAGGGCTAAACCCCATGTTTCCTTAGGACCTAGGAGTAGCCCGAAGATGCATTGTAATTGATTTCCATGCATTAATACCATCTTTGTCCCTATATTCTGAATATAAATCTATGAAGTTGTCTTGTTCGGTTTATGTCTGATCAACATATATAGATTATCAAACCCTTAATCATTTCATGAGAGAGATTAAGGGTTGGAAAGTATATATTTACCTATTTATTGCATCCTTGGGAAAGGTGGAGAATAAATAGGAGGAGAAACCCAAAAATTAATCATAAAGCACCTAAATAATCAACCAATTGCTATAGAAATGGGATTGGCATTAGAATAGGTAGTGAACTATGCTACAAGAGTGGGTAGTTCTGACTATATGCTTTTTATCTAGGGATAGGGGTAATAGATATTGGTGTGTGGAATAAATTGCAATGTTATCTGTGGTGAAACCATAGTCCTTAGGAATTTTCTAAAATCTGAGTAATTTAATTGTTAAGCTTGTTTTGTTCTGCAATCATTTTTATTCAATCAAACCAATTCACTTTTAACGACCTAGCTAATTTGACCATAGTTAGTAGTAGTTTTCTGGAGAACATTTCCCTGTGTTCGAATCGGGCCTCAAAAAGGCCTATATTACTTTGATACGTTCACTTGCATATAACGCATGGTAAACACGTGTCAATCTATAATTCATAATTTTCCCCTAAACTTAAACTCAATTACAAAGTGGTCCTTTCTTCCAAATATGATTTAGTAATTTTGATCACTTATCATACTCAACTGTGCTAATTAGTCTCTACTTGATATTTTTATATCTAAATGAATTCAATCTCATCATTTGGTGAAATATTGCAAATTCATCCCTCAAGTTTGGGTTAGAATAGAAGATTACCCCCCACAAACCATAGAAAAGGTCGGACATGTTGGTAAGGTATTCCTAGAGAGCCAATCATATAATGATTACAAGGCATACAAAATAAAGGATTTGATTATATAATAATTATAAAGTCAAGCTTCCAATTCATCATGGTTTCACTCTATTATGAGATAATGAGGAAACATTATGAATATCTAAAGAATGAAAATACTCAATGACGTATGTCTTTAAGTACATGACTTGAAGAATGAGATCATATGAATTTTGAGAGTATTTACATTCTTATTATGTCCCTAGTCAGTTGTTACTATGGAAGGTAGATAGACACCAATAACACATAAGACTGGTGTGAGACCCCTAACCTTGCTTAAAGTGTGATACAAGCTTAATTATCATACTTTAATTCTTATAACCCTAATATAACCTTTTTATATTCTTTGAAATCATAAGACAAGCTTAATTTTCAAATTTGGTCCAATTTGGACATTGTTTGAGCAAGTTATGCAATTTATGCACATTTTGGACTTTTCTACAATTTACCCAATTGAGAAGTTTTCTTTGCAATTTATCACTTGCATTATGTTCCTTGGATATTCTCTCATCATTCTTGAGCTTTTTGATCCTTGGGGCACCTATTTAAACCTTGGTTTGAAGGTGTTTTCTCCAAGGGTATTTTAGGGTTTACCCCTTTATGGATGAGCTACCTTTAGGAGCTATCAACTAATAATTTATTTGTTTTGCTTGGAAATTCAAGAAACGAGGGATAGTAATGTCTCTATGGACAGTGGGTGAGCTTCTTGTGTGTTTTCTTGTATATTCTTAATAGCTTAAGGCCATGGACACTTGATAAGATACTAGAACTTCAACTTTTTCTTTTTCTTTATCTTAAAGTTTCATATACTTATCCCTAAGCACCCAAACGAGCCATTTTCTCTCCACCACTTCCCTCCTTATATGAACCTAATTCTCCCTCTTTATTCTACAAATTTCCTATCCAAGTAAGAAGAAATAGGGGATCTTCTTGGAAAAAGAATCTAGGGTTGCAATTGACTTCCTTTTAGGGTTTAAAAAGCTTCCTTCTAGTGATCTTGACCTAAAAGAGTAAGAATCCCCTTCTTTCCTTTGTTTATTTCTTTTTTATCCTTTCTCCTACCTTTATACAGGTCGTAACCTTGCTGTTCGATGGTGGAAATTGCTCTAAATCTCTAAAACCCTACCTTTCTTGCTCCTTATGCTTAGGGTTTGCTCATTTGATGAAAAAAGGTGCTAGATGGACAAGTTCACACCTTATGCTTGGATTTTCTACCCTACCTGCTCGAGTTTTCTTCTATTTGGGATTTTATATTCTCATTATAGGAAATTATTATAACTTGCTCCACGTTTATTGCTTACCATATTCTTGCTAGCTCATGTTCTTGCTTTTAAATGATGATCCATGCACTAAAAAACTATGCTTGACTTGGATTTTGATTTTTATAATGTTTCCTATTATGATTTGAGTTCTATATGAACCTATGATCATGTGTAAATTATTCCTAAGGTGTAATATGACTTGTATCAGGTTGGTTTGACAACCTATGGTGCTAAGCACCTATCAACCAATGGTCAATTTTAAGGTTTAAAGCTGATTTCTTCTATAAACACATGACTCGATGGTGGTACCATTGCAACAACCGATGGTGTTGTATTCATGACAACTGATGGCGGTGACCAAGGGTGTCAACTTATTTTCACCCCTTAGGTCATGTTTTGGCCTAATTAGAAGCCTCTTTATTAACAACTAAGTACCCTAATGATGTTATCAATCAATGGTGATATTAGTTTCATATTTGATGTTGATATTTGAATATAGTGCTGATCTAACAACCTATGGTGACTTCATGGTCACTAATGATGGAAGATCAGGTCTCCAAAACCTATGGTGGGTTAATCATATAGTTTTAGCATCAATTAATCCTTAGACCAATGGTTTCTTGGGTTACTGGATGCAATGGTCAGACCTATACTATAATTGATGGTTTTAAAATATGAACTTGACCCAAAGATCAAGATCTAATGTTTATTCATACAATAAAGTGGAATGATGTCTAATGTAATTTGTTGGTCCTAATAATGTGATTTATCTGGTTTCCTTTATATGATCAACTTAAGGGCTTACTTGTTGACAATGGATGGCTTATTTTAAATGAACAGTCGATTGTGGGTTTTACCCTACTCTCAACAGAACTCTTATTGTTGTTAATCAAAGGATGTCTAGGGCTAAATGGTGAATTTTATATATCAGAACTCAATAACATCATATACGATTCATTCAAGGTGTTTACTTATGTAAATGACCAATGGATTTACCTTTTCAACATTGCATGGTTAGAAGTTGATGCCTCAATATTCCAATTGTTTTGGGTGAAGCGTGTAGTGTAATGTTATGATTCAAGTGATGAGAATTTGATGGTTCAATGCCTTAAACTTGTAGTCTTACCCTTTCCGTCATATGATTATGATTTATAATCACCATAATGAATTAATGGGTAACCCTAATGAGGTATATCTTGTTATACCTAGCTTTAATATAACTAAATGTTGGTAATTGGGTATGAATATCCCTTGAATGACTAATAAAATCATGGAGTACTCTCTTATCGTTGTTGAAACCCTAGTATGCTATAACACGATGGTTACACCTTGATTTATGTGTGGGTTCATACTTGAGAATTCTATGGAATGTGATGGTGATGCTTCACCTTATGCATCCATGATCTAATGGGGATGTCGTAGTTAGGGTTTGGGTATGATTGTTGATACTTTCTTATGCTAAACATGTGCATTATGAATATGATGAGGGTTAATCATATCTACATTCCTTGCATGTTTATATAATAAATGAATATTCTTAATGCTAATATAATCCTTATATTATGGTTTATGAATATCTCCTAGCTCACTAATGCAATTTTGTGTTGATCTTGTATATTATATTTAAGTGATGGTGTTGAGCCTTGTTGTAAGGCATGGAATGATAATGATGATCTTACAGGGAATAGTATGATGGTCTTAGTGACCTTTGGGCATGGTTGCGCCCTGAATGAGGTGTAATCCTCTAATGTTGATAAGGGTTGATACCCTATGATATTGTGAAAAGGATTTATATCTTGTGATAGTATGACGACTAGTGTAATATCATGAATGGAAAGTGAATAGTACCATGTGATGATGAGATGAGAAATTATGTTTCACACATTTTATATCTTTTAAAGTTGTGATACTTATATGATTGCTATAAGTGAATTAGGGTTTGTATGTCTACTTGTTTGATGTTGGCTTAATTCACCCAATTGGAGATAACTAATAAAGTGAAAATATAATCATGTAGTGCCCTGTAACATAGAAACATCTTCAGTGTCAAAACTTATTGGATGGTGAAACGAGTATTCCTAAGGGAAACTCAAAGGGCATACTATTGAGTATTTTGGGAACTTGTCATCCTGACACCAAGTGTTTCAGGAGGATGGTTGCGGTCATACCTAGCCCACTTTTTGAGAATGACTTTGGTCGGGTCTCAGTGATTATAACATGATGTGATTAGAGGACAATTGTGGTTGTACCTCAGTGATTGAGTTTGAATACCCTAGATGCTAGCGCCATGACCTGTTCCAAGGTGGGCTAGTTACAAGACTATATGTCATTGCTTTGCAGTTTGACTATATGTCATTGCGGTGCAGACTCATACTGACTGAGTATGGAGAAGATCTTGGAGTCTGTCTCTTCCTAAATCCTATATGGAACTGATTGTGACCAAGCGGTGGTCAGTTGGACGTTGAGTGTGACTCAAACTCCCCAGGGCATAATAAAAGATGTAATACAGCCATGTAGCATATTTGTTTAGGGTTAAACATGACGTTTCACTTTGGATGATAACCCTTGTTTGTTATCTTTACATAAAGATGATGCTTAGTGAAATTAAGAGATAGTAGATATACTTAGGTTGTGGATATGCTTAAGATTGTAGATGTGTACATACAATAGCTATGCTTATGTTGATAACTATACTACTACTGATTATAATCATGATGCTAGCTATCTCATGTTGTTAGTTATGTTTAGCATGCTATCCATGCCTTTGTAACTAGAGATGCATATACTGCTAATCATGCTTATCCAGATAGTTGTGCTTTTGTTGCAGCTCTTCTTATGATGTTGATATGTTCAACATGTTAGACATGTTGGTGTTGTTATCTATGCATATGATACTAGACTTATTCATGATATTAGAGATGCTCATGCTGCTAGACTCCTTATACTATTAATAGGAATATGAGAATAGTCTGGCTAATGAAGATAGTTATTATCTGCTCCTTTATGTATTTTGGTAATCATCAATGTTGTTGAGCTTATTTTTTATATATGATTAAACTACTTAAATCGTCTCATTACCTAAAAATGTTGGAATCAATAAATGTTGTTGGAGGTTATATCTCTTGTTGGGACATGGGTCTCACCCTTGTGGTTTGCCACATTTTTTTAGATGATCAGAAGTGAAGAAAACAAGCATGTGACAGTAAAGAGGAGCTATAGTAATGAATCTTTTAGAGAGTTAATTTGATGTCTAGTGTGTCTTAGAGTCGACCCTGTACTCTCAGGTCTGGGTGAGAAAAAATTGTATATGGTGTTTCAAATGAATCAGACTTTTGTTAGCATATTAATGTGTGTTTGTGTGGCATATATGAATATTGTTCTCCTATGTATATATGTTGTGGCTAACATGATAGAACAATTTGTATCAAATTCTTGGCATAGTGTGGATATAAGAAAGATGTTGGGCTCTTATGCAAATGTTTATGAGCAAGTGCTGACGTTGAAATCATTTTTAATTTACCCATATTTTTGGATATGTGATTATAGTGATCGATTGTGCTTTATGTTTTGAGTAATCTGGTTTAGTGTAATGGGTTCTCACAAGTTGGTATTAGAGTTTTAGGTTCACTGGGTCTATAGGGAAACTAGGACTTAGGATTAGGATGATGTTTAAGTAAGGAATATGATAGAATAAGATGGTGCATACTGCCTAATCTCAATACTTGGGTGCCCTGTCCAGGTATTCAATTATTGAAGAAAAGGTAAGTATGGAACTTTTAGATTGTTATCTTTTTTATTACTTTGATCAAGTAGTCATATTGAAACAATCTAAAGAGCACAATGAATCAAAATCATGGTGCATACAACTCAATATTACCTCAAGGGAAAATGAGAATTACATCATTAACTATCAAAACTTGAATGTTTGGTAACTATAAGAGAAAGATACAATAACATGAAATCTAAATCTGAATACAAATAAGTAAAAGAGGAGTTCTTGAAGATGTAATTCAACAAGATAATAAAGTAAAAGACAGATAAGTTTGTGCTTATAAAGTGATTCAAGGTATGAAATCCATATAAAATGGATAGAACTCCTATGATAAGTATAAAATGAGAAGATGAATGGGAACAATGACAAAGAAATAAGGTGGAACCTAAGTCAATTTTAGAACAACCTATGTGTGTAAGAAAATGTTAATGTAAAATCAACATGGCATGTGAAAGAAATTAAGAGAGATGATCCATGTTTAATGAAGAAATTGTGGAATATTCTGATTTACCTGTTGATAAGTGGTTGAAAAATATAATAAAATAAGAATACATACCCTAGTGGGATAAATAGTCATCAAGGAAGGAGTAATGAGATATGTTAATCATGATGATTCCTATGCTAATGGCACGGAACCAGAAATGAAAAAGGTAAAATGATACATAAGAAGTTGTAACATGCATAATGAAATATAGGATTGGTTACCTTTCTTCTAGTGACCCTTGAAAGATACTACTATGATATGGGAAGTGTGTTTCCCTTTGTGTCTTTCCTTTTTAGGGCACAACTTTCAAGTGGATCATTGCTACTTGGTATGTGTGGATTCGCTGCAAACATGAGGGTGGATATCTTATTATAGCATAAGGTTGCTTGGACTATGGTTCGATGATCAAAAAGTTTGTGATGAGTTTGCTTTTAAGCCTTCCAATAATTAGGAAGACTCCTCTTATATGTCTTGATATTTGTTATGTTGGTAAAATTATATGAGATAAGGATGTGAGTTCCTTATAGTGCATGAGGTGGATACCAAGGTAATGAATCCTAGTATCCAAGATGTATCAATAGTATGGAAGCATGTGAAGGTTGGGGATGTTTATTAAATGAACATTCCAAGTATTCCTCTCCCTTAGAGAGAGTGAGAGAGAGTTGATGATGACCCTATAAATGTTGTTTGGAAGGAAAAACAAAAGTGATTCTATAATGTTGTGTATGGTCCAGTGATAGTTGGGAAATACCACTATCAAGGATAGATGGTTTGTTAATCAGTAGACATGTGTTATTGTGTTCCTTTAAGATAAAAATAGGATCAAAATATCAATGCATAAGAGTCAGAATGGATGACATGAGTTACATGAACATGGTAGGTTTATGGTTATGTCCTTTAGACTAACCAATGTACCAATAGAATTTATGAATAGGAGAACCAGAGTGTTCAAGTCATGTCTTACAAGTTGTAGCAAGCTTTCAATAATGTCATCTCAAAATATTTTTGGGATGGTCATTAACATGGTTAACATCTTTGCTAAACCTTAAGAATGTTGAAGCAATTGTACTCATGTGTGACAAGTCTAGCAAGAATGAGTTGAGGGTTGACTAAAGTATCCTCTTGGAGTTATGATACCTCTGTTAAGCATGTTATGTGAATCCTGATAAGATGAAGACAATGTCATTTCTCTACCCCTAGCAATGTCAATCGAGAAGTTATATTTGTTAACAGTTATAGACAAGTGTATGATTCTTCAACTAAATAGATGGCCAGTCCACCATTGAGATGATTAGAGAATCCTCTAAAAATATATTCCTCTTAGTTCTTGAAAATTAGGGGATGCCTAGATGGTTGATGGAGTTGTTAATTACAACAACCATTAAAGGAGCATAGATATGAAACCTTGTAAAGTTACATATGATAAGAGATACATAATGTTCTATGTTTGATAAGAGCCAGTGAGTATGATTTTTGAGTAATTTGTTGATACAATAGATATAATTTCAGTATGATAACTAGAATTTAAAGTTGAAAGTTACTCTTAGACATAATATTGAGCCAGTGAAAGCTATATGTCCTTCAAAGACCAGTGCCAGAGGAACTAGCTCCAAAATGTTCCTAAAGTGGAAATGGACGTTTCTAGGAAGTAAAGCAATGATGCCACAGACATTTGAGTACCTAATGCTTTGTTGTATGAACTATGAATTGCATGACAACATGAAAACATGGACATTCTCGAGATGGTAACAAATCTTAAGAATCATGTAAACCAAATAAGGTATAATGTCTTCGAAGTGATGTTTGAGTGAAAACTGAGGAGGTCCAGTATAACCCCATGTGCTCAATATGATTGGGCATGTGGAGTGACTGGGATATTTCTTAGGTCAAGAGTTGACCATGGATATGATTATGCAAGTGTTGCATGAATCATATTGTTAGTTTATTAAATGTTTGGCATGTTGATGTCAAATCAAGAATAAAGAAGGACAAATCCATGATAGTGATCAGAGGAAGTGAGTCCTAGGGAAAAGGAAAGGCCAAGAAGTGTTTAGAGGCTAAGCTAAAGTCCAAGTCCTTTCCACTCAATATATGGAGAAGGGTAAGTGTAAAAGGAATATGTCCTTTTCACTTAATGGATTAAGGAAAGAAAGTACCTCCACTGTCACCTGTCTGGACACTAGAAAGAACTATCCTCTTTATAGAGGATCTCAGGAATAAGATGGAGATAGAGATCTCTACTTCAGGACCTGAGAAGAACTAAGCTAGAACTATGTGGAGCAAGGGTTGCTGCCTCTATAGTTGCAAACTGTCATTCATGGGCACAAAATAGAATGAGAGAATTGCTATTATGTACCTTCCATTGATGAAAACATCATATGTCTTGTGTGATAAGAACATTATGTTTCATTTTAAAAGATATGATCTTTTATGGAAATGTCTCATGTCTCACAAACTATACTTGATAGTTGTAGAGACAAATGTGTATGACACATATATTGAATGACTTGATGACTCAAACATTGAAAACCTATAGCATTGTCATCTATAACACATAAATGAGAAATGCATTTCTAGAATCCATACGATGGTTATCAAGACTCTTTTGTTTATTGAACCAATAGAAACATGCATATCTTATTTGTTTTGTAATATGACAAAAAAATATCTTCACTAGATGTAGTGGGAAAATGAGTATTTTATTAGGGCTAGTACATACTAATGTATATAGACCTTTTAGAATAAATGCTTAACGTAGTTACTAGTACCTCATTGTATTTACTAATGTTATCAGTAAATATCGAAATTTGTATTTAATGAAATACAAGTCTAGATCTCTTGAAGTGTTCAAGGAGATCATAAATGAAGTACGTAACTAACTTGGTAAAAGTATTAAGATACTTTGATGTGATAAATGTTGAAATACTTTGAACCAAGAGTTTGAGGACCTTCTGGAGAGATCGTGATAATGTATCATGATGAACTCCACCTAAAACACAATGATAATGTATCATGAAAGTGTAGCAGTAAGAAGGAATCACACCTTGTTTGTCATGGTGAATAAAATATAGTTGAACTTCCTATTTCTATTGAGACATGCTTAACGCTAAACAAATGTACTTTCTAAAATTGGTTCAAGGGACACCATATGAGATATGCCATGGGAGGTTTCTGATGTGTCTTTTATAGTTATTAGGCATCGATGCTTATATAAGAAAATAGTTTATTAAAAGGCTTTATCCAGAAATCACATAAATGTTATTTTGTTAAATGCTACTCTTATCCCAATCCTACAACAAAGTTGTTTGTTGGTCTAGATGGTTGTATTCCTGAAGAGGAACTTAGTTCCAAAGGAAACAATGGGAGTAAAATTAGAACTGGAAATATTCAAGACAAACAAAAAAACATTGAACATAAAGAGGTACAATGGGAATAATAAGAATCACAAAGTGTTGTGGAATCTCAAGTTCCTTATGTAACACAGTATCTCATAGTTCTAGTAGAACACGACTTGAATTTGAAATATTATGATATCTTATAACTCAAGAAGGTGGTGAGTTGATCATAGAGATGAGTCAAAAACCTACCTAGAAACTATTGAGGAACCAGAATCTGAGAAATAACTTGAGGCCATGAGATCAAAGATGGACACCATGTAATACAACAAGGTATGACCTTGGTGGATCCACATGAAGGGATAAAACCCATTAGGTGCATTTAGATCTTTGTAAGAAGACCAACATGGAAGGACATATTGGTTGCAATAATCTTCAAACAAGTTCAAGGTGTTGAACATGATGAAATCCCTCACCAGTTACCTTGGTTAAATCCATATGGATCATACTTTCTGTTGTAGCTTAGCATGACTATGAGATTTGGCATGTTAAAACCACATTCTTTAATTGGGAAAATTAAGAGGATGTGTACGTGACACAACTTAAAGGTTTTATAAATCCATTAATGCAAATAAAGTATATAGCTATAAAGGTCAATATTTGGATTGAAGCAAGCATCTCAAAGATGGAATCTTCTATTTGACAAGACAATTAAAGAGTTTGACTTGAGTCAAAATGAAGATGAAATTTGTGATTAAAAAAGATTTAGTGGGACCATATTTATATATTCCACATATTGATGAGGAATAACGTCCTTATCCTACAAAGACATCCTATGTGATAGGAATTGAGATCTATAGAGATAGATCTGGAAAGCTTTTTGACCTAAGAAAGAACATATATATTAACAATATGTTGAAAGGGTTCAACATGCAAGACTCAATCAGAGAAAATGTGTCCATATTCCATGGAGTTAGTCTCTCAGGAGCCTAGTATTCCAATTCTTTTGAAGAATAGGAACACATGGATAGATTCCATATGCATTCACAATTGTATCTATTAATGCAATGTTATGTACTTATCATGTTATCTCGTATGTATTGGACATGACAAAAAGATATCCAGTTATCTTGTATGTAGTGAACATGAAAAGTGGATATCCACTTATCTCATATGTATTGGACATGATGAGAAGACATATATATACCTACCTAGGAATCTCATATGTATCAGACATGATGAGAGGGTATATGCCACATGCCAGTGAGAGGCATTGGATTACCATAAATAACATCCTTATGCGCTTGAGAAGCACTAATAGGCTAGGTTCCTTGATTATGGTAATAAGGAAGAGTTGGGTGTAAAGGGTTACACTGATGCAAGCTTTTGAACTGACATAATGATCACAATATATGTTTATGTTTGACCTTAAATGAAAAATTGTAAGCTAGAAAGGGTTCCAAGCTATTGATAGTTGATTATATCTACAGAAGAAGCTGAGTATCTCTGGGTTATGAGAATAGCAGATGATATTGTATGGACCAAGAAGTCCATATGGGTGAACTTGTGTGAGGTTCCAACCATTGATGATACAGTATAAATATTGATGACACCAGTGGAGCTACTAGTTAGGATGGGAATCTCAGAGAGCATAATAAGACACTTCCATCTCATATGAGTTATCATACAATGAAGAGATGTGAAACTTGCAATATACAAACTTGAAGCAAACATTGCCAAACTCGCTATAAAAGCACTTGTGCAGTAGAAACATGAGGGACATGTTAAGATCACTTTGAATATAATTCATGGGTAATTGGATCTAAGTGCAAGTGGGAGTTTGTAGGTATTTATGTCAAAAGAGCTAGTCATATGATGATTGGAATGTGGCATTAGATACCTAATTTGATAATATAAAGGTAATTCTATCTATTATGTTTGTCTCAGTCATGAGATGATGACATAGACGTAAGTATATTTCTAAAGAATGATTTTACTCAATGATGTATCTCTCCAAGTATGTGACTTGAACAATGAGTCATATGAATGCTAAGAGTATATACATTCTTGTCATGTCCCTAGTCGAATATTACCATGGAAGCAAAATAGACAATAGTAATACATAACACTAGAGTGTGTATTGACTGATGACAGAGTCTTATTAGTCATGAAGTATGATATCAAGTCACTCAGACACATACATGCTAGACAATAGTGTATCAGATAGACACACCATGAGAGTGATACATGGAGACCATGGAATGGTAGTGAGAATCATCTCTCATAGTGATAGTGGTGATTGTGGTTCTTAGACCTAAAGTTACTACATTCATCACATGTCATTCAGTAGTAAAATAATCAAACGTAACCCTAAAATAAGAATTGCCATAAAGGTGATGATTGGGTAGCTGTGGCACATGGGGCTTTGAGTGTGAGTGATGTAGATGGGATTTATACCTCCTACAAGAGTTTAATACCCAGGGCCTCTTGATAATCAAGACTGAGAAATGTACGACGATAGTCATGTGATTCAATATATGATATGAGAACTCACACGCATCTCACACATCCTGTTTTAGTTCAAGGAACATGGATTGAATGTTGAGAGGATGACAATCCCATGCCTCGAGTTCATTCTGGGTATCAGAGACAAATGAACTATACAATCACAGTAACACTGATCATGGATTATAGGTTGAAGTTGTCCTCCAACTCTCCAAATTACGTGGGTAGAAATGATGTGTAACTAGGCACCGCTCTTTGCTTGTGATGTCATAAGTTAGTTATAGACATTCACTACAAATGTGAATTTGTACCAATAGGGTCGCACACATAGGATACACTTGGATGAAAGGAGTATATTCATGAGTGATGTTTAATTTGATTACTAAAGGTGTTTAGGTATTCAATTAAACAATTGAGGTTCAAAATTGACTGACTGGACTCTAGACTTACTGGTTCAAGTGTTCATACGATTGGTTGGAGTGTCAGGTCGATTGGAATCAATATTGGTTGAAGTTTTACTGAAATGAACAAGTGAAATGACTTTCTCGCTTTTTGAAACAACCATATCATAGTGTGAGATGACTGTTTCACTATGTGAGATGACTGGATCCTTTCTGCGGTCACCCGGTTCAGTTGGTAATTCGATTGGAACAAGGTTGATGTTGATAACATGTTTAGCATTAATTGGGCATTGAATACCAATTTGATTCAGAACTAGGAACTTGTGAAACGGTCATTTCTCTAAGCAAGGTGACTGTCTTTCTCACAAGACAACCGTTCGGGTGTGTAAAATGTATGTCTCCCACTATACAGGTTCTAGAAGAGTCATGATTCCAGACCCTTATACTCCCACATTGACTGGGAACCCAGCCCTAACCCCTCCTATAAATAGAGGGGTATTGGGGGCTTCCCAAGACACACAATTGATACTCAGTTGCTCTGACAATAGTTGTATTCTCTAGTTGTAGTAACCAATAGAGATCTCAAGAAAGTCCTACCTATTAAAGGGAGGGATAGGGAGGGAGAGAGCAACTGAGGATCAGTTGTGGGAGAGCATGTCGATGACTAGTACATTGACAGAATGGGACTAATCCTTTTTGTTGGCTCTAGTAGCACAACATGGAGTTCCTAGTGGTCCACATGGACTACTGTAGAGGAGGGAGGATATAATCTACCGCTTGGAGGGCATCTCAACCGCCGTTCGTGGAAGAGGCCATTCGTGACAATTGTTCAAGTGTTGCTACTACTGAAGGAGTTGCTACTACTGAAGGAGCTTGATGTTTCCTAAAGAAGAAGAAGCATGATGCTACTACAAGGATAATGTTTCTGAACTTTCTCAAAGACTAGGTATAACCTTGAAACCCTTCCTTCCAAGATAAATTGTTGTTGACGCGATCTTGCTCTCTAAGGGAATTGGGCTTTAAATTTTTGTTTCTACCGCCGCCCTGATTTCCCTACAATGATGTCATAAGCTAGTTATGGATATTCACTACCAAAATGATATGGGACCTATAGGGTCACACAAAAAGGAACTCATCTAGAAGAGGAGTTTACTCTTGAATGATAATTGGATTGATTACTGAAGTGTCTAGGTATTCGATTCAAGCTATAGATCAGCTGATGATTGGAATTGAATTGGTTGAAGTTATGCATGAATAAGGCACCAACTGATCAGCTCACTAGGTGAACCGAACGACTCGGGTGAGAGAGATGACCGATTCACTTGGTGAACTGATCGACTCGGTTGGGCCAAATGAAGGTTCTAGTAGATTTCCCAAATTTGTGAGAAAGATTTCTCATTTCACTTGTTCAATTTGATTGTGACAAGGAATTAATATTTGCATTAATTTGAAATGATTTTTCCAAATTCATGTGCGATTAGGAAACATGCAAAATGACCAGTTCAGACCACAAGGTGATCAACTTGCATGTGAGATGACCATTTCGGTTGTGAAACAACCATTTCTAATTTCACAGGTGGTGAAATTCAAGATCTTCCAGTCCTTTCCAGTCCCACTTCAATCAGGAACCCTGACCCTAACCCTGTATATAAATAGAGGGGTATTAAGGGCTTCCCAACACACACAATTGAGAATTAGTCACTCTGGCAATTGTTGTCCTCTTTGGTTGTGGTAACCAAGAGAACCCAAGAAAATCCTACCTAACTAGGGAGGGATAGTGAGGGAGTGAACAATTGAGGATTATTGTTGTGGGAGAGTAAGTTGGTGACTAGTACACCAACAGAAGAGACATCTCCTTCCTATTTTTTCTATAAGAAAAACATGAGTTCTAGTTGATCTGTGTGGATTGATCTCGATGCAGGAGTCTTTTTCCTATAGCTAGGAGGGCAAAATCAGTTTGCAGTCCATGGTGAGACCATAGGAGCCGTTGCAGAAGTTGTTAGAGTATACTCTCTGTGGTGAATACCAAGAGCTGCACAAACCTCATCCAAGAGCAATTAGAAGATAGTTGCACCATAACGAGTTGTAGTTGCTGGACTTGCTCCAAGACCAGGTATAAACTCGTTCAACCATCCTTTCTATTTCATAGTAGTTTGCACGATTCTCTGTTATGGAAATATGAATGGATAATTTTTTTTGTTTCCGCTACCTTATTTTGTGCCCGTATTTCCCAATAGTGGTAATAGAGCCACATCAATTAACTATGTTTTGTGATAATTGATATGATTATATTTTTTGTGATAATTGACTGCGAAACACATATGCATGCACATGTGAATCAATATATGATATTCAGGATTTGAGGTCACATTATCTCAGATAGTCTACTCTTGGTTCAAGGAATATAGATTGAATGTTGAGAGGATGATGACTCCATGCCTTGAATTCATTATTGATATCAGAGACAAAGGAATTATACAATCACTGTAACACCTTACACATATTGTAGGTTGAAGTTGTTCTTCAACTTTCCATTCACTTGGGTAGCATTGATGTGCAACTAGGCACCGCTCCTTGCTTGTGATGTCATATGCTAGTTATGGACATTCACTGCGAACGTGATATAGGACCTATAGGGTCACACACAATGGAGCTCATCTAGAAAAGGAGTTTAATCTTGAATGATAATTGGATTGATTACTAAAGTGTTTAGATATTCAATTCAAGCAACAAATAAGCTGACTCCACTGCCAACGGATTGACTAATAGGGTGAGACAATGTTACAACCTTAATTTTGCATATGTTTTCACAAGTGAAATGTATTGATTTTATGAATTTGGACTTAATTGAAAAGGTTGTATGCTTTGCTTCAAAGGAGGGATTTCTTTGCAAATCTCCCTTTTGATAGGAATTTCGTGGTTCCTATTATTATATTAATCCAATAATGGATATAAAGAGAAGAAATGAAGAAAAGTCCAAATATTAGAAAAAGATACAAGATAATGAATATTAAGCAAAGTATTTATGAGAATTATATAGAAATATCTAGAAGGTGGCATTAATGGCCACAATGGAGTAAATTTCATCTATATGTGATTTCTAATGAAAGAAATAGGAAAAGAGGGAAAGGAAATAAAAGATAAAGAGAAATCCTTGAAAAGAAATCTTTTAATAAAGAAATAAGTAAGATAATGAGAAATAATGGATGTGGATGCATCTAGAAGGATAATAAGCATCCTTAAAAAGGAATTTCGAAATATTATAATTTCTTGGGGTCCAAGGAGTCCCAATGGAGAAGAAGAAAGAGAAAATACAAATAATACAAAAATATGAGGATAATGTGCTACATAGTTAATGACTTTTTGGTATTATCAAAAACAGATATTATTTGCTTTAAGAAAGTAAAATTTCGTGGCCAATGGATTAAAAGCCAAGCACAAAGGAGATAAGAGAGATAATTTTCGAATTCCTAATAACTAAAGAATATAGATTATCAAGAAGATGATTAAGAGAGAGAGATTACTTCTTAATTAATGAAAATAGGTTTCCTAGTGGGAAAGGGGCATGTTTCCTCATGGATAGGCATCTTAAGGTATTGCTACCTTCCCCTATATAAGGGTAGACCCCTTGGCCCGAGTCCAAGAGGATCCCAAGCATCCCTCTCTCTCCATCTTCTTTGTTTCTATTCAAACCCTAGCCAAGAGAGGGTAGAGAAATCATAGAGAAATGAGGAATTGTGGTGTGGACTCGATGGAGGCATGAAGCTCCCACGACAACCCAAGAAAGATCGACCATTGTCTCCCTGCTCTTGCCTTCGCGCCGCACCTGCAGGAGGTCTGCATCATGGTTGTGGGTTGTAGGCCCAGCGCCCTTGCACCAGGCCATCTTGGCCATGGGTCAAGGCTTAGGAGGGCCCAATGGAGGGTGGCAAAGGCAGGGCGAATGTCGCTGATTCCCCTCAAACCCTGGGGAGGAGGGGGCGGCCCCGCGATCATCCGCAAGTTGATGGCAGCTAGGGTGTCGCGAGGTAGAAGACGACCAAGCTAACATTGGACAGTTTTGTCCTTCCGGGCATTGTAGAACCAAGAAGCTGCATGGGGGTATATTGGTCATTGTGTTATGTTTCCAAATCGATTGAGTGTGTGTTGCATGGGAAAGGCAGACGTGGAAGCCTCCCATTGGTCCAAGTAAGTGAATTCTTGCAAAGTTCGTATATTTTTATTGGTAGCTCAGATCGATACATATAATATATGTAATTTGCTCAGAAAAATGTGAGGAATCAATTAAAATAGTTTTAGAGCTTAATTCCTCTTGCAATTCGAAAAGTAGATGAAGTTATCAACTTTAATGCATTAATGAGTAAGAAACCCTAATCTATGATGATTAATGATTTGGGAAGAGTTATATGGATGTTTAAAGTTGATATTAACATGTTGATTATAAAAAGGACACATTAGATCCAAAGGATAATCTTTATGCATAGTTTGATTAATTTAGGTTCTATGTACATAAATAAGCTTTAATGGGCCTTGAAACCCTAATGTTAGTAATTATGATTCTTAAATGGCTTCAATTGTTTGAATCCATGAATAGAACTGAGATTTGATGATTCTAAGCTATTTTGAGTATAAAAGTTCCTAATTGTGGATAAATACCCTTAATCTGGCAATTAGGGTTTTCTAGTGGATTATAGTGAAATTAGCGATAAATAGAGTTCATATGTGAATTTGACCATAATGAAATGTGAGTTGTCAATTCAAAAGGAACCAAAGATGACAATTGTGCCTATAATGTTGAAATTAGGGTTTGTGAACTAAAAGGGCATTAAAAGTGATAAAAGCTTTATGGAGGCCAAAACCCTAAAAGTTGGCCTGGAAATCCTAAGGCAGAATCCAAGTCGATCTTGAGAGTGTTTTGGATAAAACAATGACACTTGGATGTTATGCATTAATTTCAGGATATGGTTGATTGCATAATTGATTGTTCTTGATTATTATTGCTTGGACATCAAGTTACTCTGGATCAGGTATGTGGTTACGCTTATGGTTAATCACTTTAGTTTCATGGTGATTCCTGGATGTTTTATCAGTTGCCTGAAAATAATTGCTTGGATGACTTTTATTTCATGCAACTATAAAGTGACTATGATTATCACCTGAAATATGTATACCTAACTAGCTCAGATCCTAGTCCTCCTCTGTGGCTTTGCTAATGATAAAAAGGGTAACCTAGTACAAGGTCCACCTGTTAGGTTGGACCATCAGGTTATCATGAGTTAGGAATTGGGCTACCTATGTGTAGTGCCATGCGACTCTATAGCATATAATGAGTTAGGAATTGGGCTACCTATGGGTAGTGCCATGCGACTCTTCAACCCTAGGTATTGAGCTACATGTTAGGTAGGATCATGAGGGTTAGATGGGATCTACCATATGAGAGGTAGTATCCATGTCCACTACAGGGACAAGCGCAGAGGTTAGGGTATGTATGGATTGAGTAGTTATGTTTAAGATGTAAAGTTTGCTTGCTAAACCATAATTGCTTGCAATATGTTGTTACAGATAATTTCCTGATTATTGTTTCCCCCACATACCGACATATTCATTTATGTTGATCGACATTTTGTTTGTCAGTGTTTTAGGTAAAAATTGAAAAGGACAAATAGTAAAGTGGCATATTGTGAAATTAATAAATAAAGTGCAAGGAGGATTAGTTAGAATAGAGTCCAAAGGTGGATAGAAGTTAGATATCCAAGTTTTTGAAAAAGAAGGTATAAAAAGTTTTATTTTTATTCCAGGTTTCAGTATAGTCATGGTAGAATTTAATAATTATTGTTGATTATTTGTCGAACCTTTGATCTGGGAAATTGGGATAACGACTCTAACCTCTTGGTCTCCCTTAATTGGGGGTTACTGGGAGGTGGAGTTGTTACATTTGGTATCAGAGCATTAGTTCCTCATTTAATCTTTAGTAATTATTAAATTTTAAAAATTCCATAGAACTGAGGGAGTTATTAGAGGATTTTCCGAAAGACATAGGTGTCTAGAAAAGGATCACATTTGGGGGCTGGAAATATTTTCCTCCACACCGTTAGTTAGAATATGAGGACTCCCAGATATGTGTGACTGCGTGGCCAATGTCTTAGGATCTTACTCGAAATAAGATACCTTTAGGACTCTCTCATCTATTTTTGTCCCTTCTCAACCCTAATTCTATTAAGATTATGAGGTTTAAGGTTTTTCTCTCTCTTCCTCACCCTCTTGAGGTCAGGGTATGTATGATAAGGTTAAGGAATCCTCCACCAAATTAATGAAAAAGCATGTAAATAAGATGTCATGGACATAAGCTTAATAGTTTAAGCATAAACTAAAGAATAGTTGCATGCTTAGGTCATATGACATGTGTTGTCATTCCCTCAGGAGAGACCTGAGGTTAGACCTTCTTGTCAGGAGGTTGAAGTAGAGTTGGTCTTGGAGGAAGAGACCTCCATTAATGGTAGAGACCTGGCACATCCTCTGAGGATGATGCTAACCCTAACCCTAAGTGGTGGTTAGAGAGAGAGATGGCATGATGTGATGGAAGTCATGGTCGACCTTGTGTGTGGGTTGACATGATGTTGGTTTTGAATCCCTATAATAGTGTGAGCCATGTGAGGCTAGATGACCTAGTACCTTTGGCGACCCAACCCTAGGAAGGGTTGTGCATGTTAGGGTGAAGGATAACTCCTGCATTGATGAGGTTAGTGATGACCCTATAGAAATCATATGGGCTGATATGAGCATGGCATAGTATGCACCTTGAGTACGTCAGTAGTGCTAGCAGTAGTTCGAAACCTAGGTCAGAAGGGCATGTTGGATAGATTATGATTTAAGTATAAAGAGCCATAGATAATCTTGAGCGAACATAGGTTTGATCATACATTTCACCCCTATATGTGTATGCATGAGAACTTGATCCACCTTCATGGAGAGAGAACCTCTAGCAGTGAGGTTGGTTGTAGGGTTAGCTCTAGAGAGAGAGTAGGACCCAAGCAAGAAGGTTGTAAGCTTAGACTCTGGGATATGAGGAACCCTGAGAAGTTGGGTATGTTGCAACCTAAGTGGATGGTTGTGGTTGCCTCATGCAGGGTTCTTGTGGTTTCTTGGTTGCCTTTAGAGGAACCAAACCCTAGAAGAAAGATGAGGCTGTTGGTACCTATGTGCAGATGATATAGGTGCTTACCTGCTTGGGATAGGAAGAAGAGTTCCTTAGACCCTGAGGAGGTTTAGTACGTAGTTGTGAGGCCTTATACCTAGTTGGTTGTCCTTGAGAAGGACTCGACTCTGAGGTGTTGTTCAAGTGGAAGGAAAATAGGAAGTGCATGCCATACCTTGTACATGCTTGGTTCATGGTTAAAAGGTTGAGCATGCAGTTGGACATCAGAAAAGTGAACCTAAGGTTCCTATACCTAAGAGGGGAAGTAGTGTACCTGATGTTCATGACAAGATTTGAGTTTTTATAGATTCAGGTTTGGCACTCCTCATGTTTAAATGAATGGGAACCCCTGAGTTAAGGTATATGTTTGATGAACCCCTCACATATAGGTTGGTGACATGGGCATGTATGATGTTGGTCCAATGTTAAGGAATGAGAACAAGTATGACCTATCATGGAGACCTAGCATGGTTTAGTAGGTGGTATACTTGTTAGATATGTGCCTTAGTATCTTGCTAGGGCTAAGCATGCTCATGTGGATATAAACATTAGACGTAGAGACGTTTGTGACCTTTGTTGCTATCAAGATGTAGTTTCCTCCCATCCTAGGAGAGCGACCCTTCTGTATGGTATGTATAACTTTTGTTGGGTTTGAGGTAACCTTAAGAGGTCTCATAGAATCTTGAGAAGCCAAGTGGAGAGTACATAGCATAAGAATGAACTTGTAAACCCATAGATAACCATCTCTAAGTGCATGTGGATGTGTTACCATGGAGGTAACTAGTATGGGGCCTGACCGAGGTAGGTAGGTTGCCCTGATCCCTACGAAAGTATGTAAGTCAGATCACGAATGCCGAGAAAGATGATGGAGTCTTGGGTAAGGTTTCAAGTTGAATATGTACTATGTTAGAATCCTAAGGTTATCCTAGGGTCACATAGGGATAAGACCGATGGGAGTAGGAGTTGCCTAATTCCCTAGTTGCACATGACCATAGGGTCGGGAGGTAACAACTATCATTGTCTGAGGGCCATGGGTTAGGAGATTGATCACCTTCATGGACTCATGGGACCCAAAGGGCAGATGAGGAGGGAACTCTATGGATGCATAAGGGAAGAAGGATGACCCCAAAATTGTCGGCACCCTATAGACCTAGAGCAGATGACCAAGGATGATATGATGACCCAAGTGGGTTCGAAACTAGTTTTTCATGCAAGTAAACTTGATATCGAGATGTTCATGATGTAGAGACATGTGATGTACGTTTCCAGTTAGATTTGAAGGCGTACTGGCAATGTGGGATGTACTATCTCTACTCTTGGAATGGGAAGAACTCTGTATTTGGACTGTAGCCAAATGCTTATTTCCTTTTGTTATGGGAGTGATAGATAGGACAGTACACATGCCATACACGAAGGATAAAGATGATGTGAGTGGAAATGTTTCTATGAGGTAAGAGGATAGAGGTAATAACATACCCTTATGGAGTTTATGATATGTGGATGGTTTACAAAAATCAAGAGAACTAAGGTATTCATCTTATGATGATGTTTTTATCATGAGCTATGTGGTATATATGAGTTATATAAGGTAGAGTTTGATAACCAAGAGGATGAGTTCAGAGTTTCCTTGATGAAGATAGACTTAGAGTTCAAGATGAGATAATAAGTGGAATACATGGAGGTGTATATCTTCAACATTACCTAATACATAAGGATGTAAGGTGGTAATGGATGCTCTAGTTGAGATGCAGCTATCTAGTTTAGCTAGTGGATAGGCTGGAAGAGGTGGTTAGGTGAACCCTAAGTTTGTGATATATGTTTGGATAACACTCAGATGTAATGCGATCGTTGATCGAGTTAGTGGTTGCTTAGTTAGCCAGCCTAGGGCTTGTCATGATGGAAGGACGGTTGTAGAACCTCAGTTGCACTTCTATGGAAAAGAAGGTGATGAAACCCTGACTAGAGTGTTTTTGGGTTTCTGAGGAATCAACCTTGAGGAATCATGACGTACAAGAGATCATGATTGTAAGTTCACCACCCATCATGGTACTACTAAGATAGTAAGTTTTGGTAGTACTTTGGATACCTAAGATGAAGTTGCATGTATCTAATCGCCATGCATGCCAGGAGGTGAAGGACGAACTCCAATAACCCAATGAGTTGATATGGAGGATAAAGAGTCCCTAAGAGGGAATGGGAGTTCATCACTATGGATGTCGTGGTAAGTCTCCCATGGACCAAAGAAGGTCAAGGTGAAATATGGGTTATGGTAGATCGCCTTACCTAGATGACAAAGTCTAAAGAGAAAGAGAGAGTACTATTAAGGGACAGATCCAGTTGAACTATATGTAAGAGAGAGAGAGAGAGATGGTTCAACTGCACCATGATGTGAGTTCAAAGGTTCTTGAGTATGACCTAAAGATTCACTTCCATGCAGTGGAAGTAAGTACATGACGAACTCAATGCTAGTACATCTTATCACCCCTAACTGATGGTTAGTATGATCTAGACTAGAGGGTCTGATGAGAGCGTGTGTGCTCGTTCAGGGTGATACATGGAAATAGTTCTTTTCTTATGAAAATTGTGATGTTAGCCACCATATCCAGTATCGGGATGTAAGAAGCTCTGTAAGGGAGGTTGTGTTGGTCACCACTTCATATAGATGATGTGGGTGAAGGGACCTCGTGAAGGTCAGAAAAAGGCCACAGTGTGTGCAGATGAAGTCACTTTGATCGTGTGATGGCTGAAAGAGAGCCCAGGGGCGACATGAGTCATTAGCTAATGCAAAGTAGACTAACATGCAGTTCACTGTGGGAGAATATGTGATATGAAAATCCGACCCCTCTGAGCTATAGCTGAGAAATCTGAGTCCCCGATGCATGAGTCCATTTGGGATGGATTGGTGGAGATGGTTATGTGTAGCCTTGCCCCTTAGGATAACGTGATGTATGATGTGTTCCACAAGTTCGATCTAGAGCACTATGTGAGGTACCCGATCCATGGGCTGAGCAATGAACCTAGTGAGCTCTCAAGGGAGGATAACTTACCCTGAATCACCTATAAGGGAATGAGATACCAAGGTGAGAGAGAGCTCAGGAGTAAAGAATATGAGTTGGAAGCGCAATGGAGAGGGTAAATCCACATAGGGGCCATTGATGGATATGGAAAAGTCTTATCCTGCTTGTTTGAATGTTTGATGGAATTTCGAGGGAAAATTTTTGTAAGAGGGGAAGGATGTTACAACCTCGATTTTGCATATGTTTTCACAAGTGAAATGTATTGATTTTATGAATTTGGACTTAATTGAAAAGGTTGTATGCTTTGCTTTAAAGGAGGGATTTCTTTGCAAATCTCCCTTTTGATAGGAATTTCGTGGTTCCTGTTATTATATTAATCCAATAATGGATATAAAAGAGAAGAAATGAAGAAAAGTCCAAATATTAGAAAAAGATACAAGATAATGAATATTAAGCAAAGTATTTATGAGAAATATATAGAAATATCTAGAAGGTGGCATTAAAGGCCACAATGGAGTAAATTTCGTTTATATGTGATTTATAATGAAAGAAATAGGAAAAGAGGGAAAGGAAATAAAAAATAAAGAGAAATCCTTGAAAAGAAATCATTTAATAAAGAAATAAGCAAGATAATGAGAAATAATGGATGTGGATACATCTAGAAGGATAATAAGCATCCTTAAAAAGGAATTTCAAAATATTAGAATTTCTTGGGGTCCAAGGAGTCCCAATGGAGAAGAAGAAAGAGAAAATACAAATAATACAAAAATATGAGGATAATGTGCTACATAGTTAATGACTTTTTGGTATTATCAAAAAGAGATATTATTTTCTTTAAGAAAGTAAAATTTCGTGGCCAATGGATTAAAAGCCAAGCACAAAGGAGATAAGGGAGATAATTTTTGAATTCCTAATAACTAAAGAATATAGATTATCAAGAAGATGATTAAGAGAGAGAGATTACTTCTTAATTAAGGAAAATAGGTTTCCTAGTGGGAAGGGGCTTGTTTCCTCGTGGATAGGCATCCTAGGGCATTGATACCTTTCCCTATATAAGGGTAGACCCCTTGGCTTGAGTCCAAGAGGATCCCAAGCATCCCTCTCTCTCCATCTTCTTTGTTTCTATTCAAACCCTAGCCAAGAGAGGGTAGAGAAATCATAGAGCAATGAGGAGTTGTGGTGTGGTCTTGATGTAGGCATGAAGCTCCCACGACAACCCAAGAAGGATCGACCATCGTCTCCCTACTGTTGCCTTTGCGCAGCACCTACAGGAGGTTTGCATCATGACTGCGGGTTGCAGGCCCAACGCCCATGCACACGGCCATCTTTTCCATTGGTCAAGGCTTAGGAGGGTACGACGGAGGTAGGGTGGCGGTCACTGGTGCCCCTCAAACCCTAGGGAGGAGTGGGCGGCCCCGCGATCAGCCGCAAGTTGATGGCAGTTAGGGCGTCACAAGGTAGAAGACGACCAAGTTGACATTGGATAGTTTTGCCTCTCCGGGCATTGCAGAACCAAGAAGCCACACAGGGGTATATTGGTCATTACATTATGTTTCCAAATTGGCTGAGTGTGCGTGGCATGGGAAAGGCTGACGTGGCAGCCTCCCATTGGTTCAAGTAAGTGAATTCTTACAAAATTCGTATCTTTTTATTGGTATCTTAGATCGATACATATAATATATGAAATTCGCTCAGAAAAATGTAAAGAATACATTAAAAATAGTTTTATAGATAAATTCCTCTTGCAATTCGAAAAGTAGTTGAAGTCACTTTAATGCATTAATGAGTAAGAAACCCTAATCTATGATGATTAATGATTTGGGAAGAGTTATATGGATGTTTAAAGTTGATATTAACCTTTTGATTATAAAAAAGACACATTAGATCTAAAAGGATAATCTTTATGCATAGTTTGATTCATTTAGGATTCTATGTACATATATAAGCTTTAATGGGCCTTGAAACCCTAATGTTAGTAATTATGATTCTTAAATGGCTTTAATTGTTCGAATCCATGAATAGAAATGAGATTTGATGATTCTAAGCTATTTTAAGTATAAAAGTTCCTAATTTTGGATAAATACCCTCAATTTGGGAATTAGGGTTTTATAGTGGATTAATGTGAAATTAGCGATAAATAGAGTTCATATGTGAATTCGACCATAATGAAATGTGAGTTGTCAATTCGAAAGGAACCAAAGATGATAATTGTGCCTATGATGTTGAAATTAGGGTTTGTGAACTAAAAGGGCATTAACAATGATAAAAGCTTTATGGAGGCTAAAACCCTAATAAAACCGTAAAAGTTGGCCTAGAAATCCTAAGGCGGAATCCAAGTCGATCTTGAGAGTGTTTTGGATAAAACAATGACACTTGTATGTTATGCATTAATTTCAGGATATGGTTGATTGCTTAATTGATTGTTCTTGATTATTATTTCTTGGACATTAAGTTACTCTGGATCAAGTATGTGGTTACGCTTATGGTTAATTGCTTTAGTTTCACAGAGATTCCCAGATGTTTTATCGGTTTCTTGAAAATAACTACTTGGATTCCTTTTATTACATACAACTATAAAGTGACTATGATTATCACCTGAAATATGTATACCTAACTAGCTCAGATCCTAGTCCTCCTCTGTGGCTTTGCTAATGATGAAAAGGGTAACCTAGTACAAGGTCTACCTATTAGGTAGGACCATCAGGTTATCAGGAGTTAGGAATTGGGCTACCTATGTGTAGTTCCATGTGGCTTTGTAGCATATCTTGAGTTAGTAATTGGGCTACCTATGGGTAGTGCCATGCAACTCTTCAACCCTAGGTATTGAGCTACCTGTTAGGTAGGATCATGGGGGTTAGATGGGATCTACCATATGAGAGGTAGTATCCATGTCCACTGCAGGGACTAGTGCAGAGGTTAGGGTATGTATGGATTGAGTAGTTATGTTTAAGATGTAAAGTTTTCTTGCTAAACCATAATTGCTTGCAATATGTTGTTATAGATAATTGCCTGATTATTGTTTCCCCCACATACTGAAATATTCATTTATCCTGACCGACATTTTATTTGTAGACATTTTAGGTACAAACTGAAAAGGACAAACAGTAAAGTGGCATATTGTGAAATTAAGAAATAAACTGCAAGGATGATTAGTTAGAATAGAGTCCAGAGGTGGATAGAAGTTAGATATACAAGTTTTTGAAAAAGAAGGTATGCAAAGTTTTATTTTTATTCCAACTTTCAGTATAGTCATGGTAGAATTTAATAATTATTGCTGATTATTTGTCGAACCTTTGATCTGGGAAATTCGGATAACGGCTCTGAGCTCTTGGTCTCCATTAATTGGGGGTTACCGGGAGGCGGGGTCATTACAGACAACCATTTAGAGTACCAAACGATAGGCCCAAGTGTTGATACGGCCGTTGGAGCGTCAAGCTTATTGGAACTGAATCAATTAAAGTTCTACACAAATAAGGCACCAACCGATCGACTCACTAGGTGAAACGAGCAGCTCAAGTGAGCGAGATGACCGATTCACCTAGTGAACCGATCGGCTCAGTTGGTCTGAATGAAGGTTCTAGTAGATTTCCCATATTTGTGAGAAAGATTGCTAATTTCACTTGTTCAATTTTATTGGGACAAGAAATTAATGTTTGCCTTAATTTGAAATGATTTTCTCATTTCTCATTAGAGCCACAATGTCCTCTTAGGTGGTGACTGGTGGGCAAAATGAGCGCTTCCAGCAACCTTCAGGGGGAAATCTTCAGATCTGGAAGCCTAAGATTATATAAGATATTATATAAATAGAATATACATCACCATTTGACAATCTACCTATTCAGGAAATTCAATTGGCCATCCTAAGGTCCTGAAGGATTGGTTTTAAGTTCACCATTCTTCTAGGAAGCCTACCTCATCATTCTGATGTATTGATGTTACCATTAAAGAGGGTTGTATCCTATTCCCAAGCCCTAAAGCTTTAGAAAATGTGGCAAGATGGAAGCATTGCTTATTTGGTTATGTTATGGATTTCCTCCTGGATCCTGAGCTTCTACATCAACTTTTGAATATCTAGAAACTGCAAGATAATGTTGAAATAATTCCAAAGAAAAATGGTTTTTTCATCTTCAAATTTTCATACCATTGTGATACTAAACTTGCTTTGGAAAGGGGGCCATGATATGTGAAGCACTTTCCACTGGTTCTTATGAAGTGGCGTCCAGGTTTACCTATTTCAAAAGTTGGTTTAAAAAATGTTCCAATCTGGATTAGACTTTTCAATCTTCCTCTTGAACTATGGGATATCAGAATGTTTAAACAATTTGCTCCTTCCATGGTCATCCTTTAAATATTGATAGATCTACTAAGCAATGTAGAAAGCTATATTATTCTCGAGTTGAGGTTCTATTCAACCATTCATCTATTTTTTCCCCTTGTATTGAATTACAAGTTGATGATGGCAGAGTGTATAAGATTTTTATTGGATATGAAAGGCTACCGGTGATCTATGGAAAGTACAAGTTGTTTGGTCACAAGGCCGATTGTTTTCTAGTTTCTCTAGATCTAAATCTAAATGAAAACTCTCAATACCGGAATGAGCCTGACAGTTTTGATGTTGAGACGGTGAACCGATCAGCTCGGTTGGGCCGAGTGAAGGTTCTAGTAGATTTCCCATATTTGTGAGAAAGATTGCTAATTTCACTTGTTCAATTTTATTGGGACAAGAAATTATTATTTGCCTTAATTTGAAATGATTTTCTCATTTCTCATTAGAGCCAAAATGTCCTCTTGGGTGTTGACTGGTGGGCAAAATGAGCGCTTCCAGTAACCTTCAGGGGGGAATCTTCAAATCTGGAAGCCTAAGATTATAGAAGATGTTATATAAATAGAATATACATCACCATTTGACAATCTACATATTCATGCAATTCAATTGGCCATCCTAAGGTCTCGAAGGATTGGTTTGAAGTTCACCATTCTTATAGGAAGCCTACCTCATCACTCTGATGTACTGATGTTACCATTAAAGAGGGTTGTATCCTATTCCCAATCCCTGAAGCTTTAGAAAATGCGGCAAGATGGAAGCATTGCTTATTTGGTTATGTTATGGATTTCATCCTGGATCCTAAGCTTCTCCATCAAATCCTTCTAAATATCTGGGAATTGCAAGATAATGTTGAAATCATTCCAAAGAAAAATGTTTTTTTCATCTTCAAATTTCCATACCATTGTGATACTAAACTTGCTCTGGAAAGGGGGCCATGATATGTGAAGCACTTTCCACTGGTTATTATGAAGTGGCGCCCAGGTTTACCTATTTCAAAAGTTGGTTTAAAAAATGTTTCGATCTGGATTAGACTTTTCAATCTTCCTCTTAAACTATGGGATATCAAAATGTTTGAATAATTTTCTCCTTCCTTGGTCATCCTTTAAATATTGATATATCTACTAAGCAATGTAGCAAGCTATATTATTCTCGAGTTGAGGTTCTATTCAACCATTCATCTATTTTTCCCCTTGTATTGAATTACAAGTTAATGACAGAGTGTATAAGATTTTTATTGGATATGAATGGCTACCGATGATCGGTGGCAAGTACAAGTTTTTTGGTCACAAGGCCGATTGTTGTCTAGTTTCTCTAGCTCTAAATCTAAATGAAAACTCTCAATACCAGAATGATCCTGACAATTTTGATGCTGAGATGGAGGTTTCTGGAAACAATGCTTGTTTGAAGGAACAATTCTTTTCTGGGTCTATGCCTCCTATGATTCTCGATGCTTCTCATGGTTCAAGGTCTATTCCGTCCACTCCCATTCAGGTGTTTGATGATTTATCTTTATCTTTTATTAGTGGCCCTACTACAATCTTGACATTGTCATTAAATTCCCCCCTATTGTTTATCCTAAGACTTCAGTGGGTACTTCTTTGAGAGTCATCAATTCTATGTTCTCACCTCTTAGTAACCTGGAGACCATTAACGAAACAGCTAAGGCTGGAATCTTAACGGCCCAGGTTTCCAAATGAATCAAAATCATTACATAATCTCCTCTTAGAATGTCATAGGTCTTAGTAACAAAGTGCTAGGGGTCCAAGAGGATTTAAGCAAATCTAACAGCCAACAAAGTGCTAGGGGTCCAAGAGGAGTTAAGGAGATCTAACAACCACATCATTATTCTTAATGAAACCAAGGTTCATAGGAAGAAAATTAAAGGTCTTATGGGCAAAAAATTTCCTGGTTTTAACTTTCTTTCTAATCATGATTCCCATGCTCTTGGGAGAATAGTTGATCTTTGGAATGTGAGTATTTGCTCTATGGTTAAAACTCTAGAAACTGATCAACACATTTTGCTTGAGGTTACTTTATATAATAACAGATTCCTCATTTCCGCTATCTATGGGCACAATGAAGATGCCGACTGGTCTAACCTATGGGACTCACTTGAGAGTGTTTATAATCAATTTGATTCCTCGTGGCTTCTTATCTGTGATTTTAATTTTGTTAGAAATTATAGTGAGAAAGAAGGTAGTCTTCCTCCTATAAAAAGATCTATGGATGAATTCAACTCTTGTCTTTTGAAGTGTGATCTTTTTGAACTGGATTTAAAAGGACCCTTCTTTTCTTGGGATAATCATCAGCCATGGTTTAGATTTCTTACTTCTAAAATTGATAGAATTCTCTTTAACTCTAGATTCATGTCCTTATTTTAAAGTTTCTCGGGTGAGCTCATTTTGAATACCATTAATGATCATCGTTGCATTTAATTTAGCATTGGTTCTCCTAGAGTGATTAGGTCTCCCTTTAGGGTTATAAATTCTTGGGTTAACATTCCAAACTATTCCATGATTGTTCAAAGTTATTGGGAGACAAATGTCAATGGTTGTGCCATGTTCAAAGTGTACAGGAAATTCCAAGCACTTAGAAATGCTCTAAAAAATTGGAATCATTCTAGTGTTGGTAATTTCTATGATGAAGTGAAGATTTTGAAGCTCAAAACCTTACTGCTCAGATTGATGCTGACTCTGATCCTATTAATCCTACTTTGCAAAATGTTGTGTCTATTCTTATAAAGGAACTACATGCTGCTGAAAATAATGAAGGAAGTCTCTTAAGACAAAAATCTAGAATACAATGGCTCAAAGAAGGGGATCAAAATTCAAGGTTTTTTATTCCTCATGAGAGACTAGAAAGTACAAGAATTATTTGAATTGTCTAAACATCAATGATATCCTTGTGTATGATCCCAACATTATTAAATCTCATATCCATAATTTCTATTCCAAACGTTATAATAATGGAAGGTCGTGTATTGGATTAAGTTTGTTTGAGTGGATAGAGTCAAAAAATTTAGAAATTTAGAAAATTAGTCTGGATCATGTGTATCTCAACAAAAATCAATGATTTTGTTGCAAGTCTCAATCCTAATAAAGATCTTGGACCTGATGACTTTAATTCCTTCTTTGTTAAGAAGAATTGGTAGATCATTGGTCCTAATGTCTCTTTTGTTGTCCAAGATTTTTCCCCAATGGTAAGCTTTTTAAGGAGTCAAATAATACTTTTATCACCCTCATTACAAAATGTCTTGATTCCACTGAGATAATGAACTGACGCCCTATTTCTTTGTGCAATGTTGTTTATAAAATCATCTCTAAGATATTGGCTAATAGGCTTCAAAATGTTCTTCCTTCTATTATCTTCCCAAATCAGAGTGCCTTTATTAAAGGTAGAAATATCAAAGATTTTATCCTTCTATCTAATGAAATTCTTAATGATTTTAATAGAAAAGGCTATAGGAAGAAAATGTGCATGAAGATTGATATCTCTAAAGCATACGATTATGTTAATTGGACTTTTCTTTTTGCTGTCCTTTATAGAATGGGGTTCCCCTTATATGGATCGAATGGATTTCTGAAGTTTTTGATGCCTCATCTTATCATATTCTTATTAGTGGACAACCTACTACTTTTTTTTAATCCTACTAATGGTATTAGGCAAGGAGATCCAATTGCTCCTTGCTTATTTGTTATTATCATGGAAGCTTTTTCGGTTATCATGGAACATGCTGTCAAGGAAAAAACTATCCAGCCGCTTTCTACCTAAAGAAGTTTTAACCTATCTCATCTTATTTTCCCTAACGACTTAATGATCTTTCTTGAGGCCAATGAGGATAATGATTGTAGTATTCTTGATATTATTAGTTGTTTTGGCAATCTTCAAGTCTCAAAATGAATCCTTTCAAGAGTGAAGTTAAAGTTAGTAAGGATGCCCCTAGTGTCAACATTAATAACATTCTTACGTTTAATATATGCAAGCTTCCTTCTAAGTATTTGGGTGTACCGTTGCTTTTTGGAAAACTAAGAAAACATGCTTGCACACCTCTTGTAGGCAAAGTTAAGACTAAACTTGAATGCTGGAAGTTGAAATGTCTCTCTATGGCAGGAAGATTAGAGCTAATTGAGTCTACTCTAAATGCTATCTATATGCATTGGTGCAACTCCTCCCCCCTACCACAATCCATCATTACAGGTATTGAGATTTGTTGTCATGATTTTCTTTGGGAAAATAACAATGATAAGAATTGGTTACATATTGTCAAGTGGTACAAAGTCACTAAAACAAGGAAAGAGGGAGGTATGAACATTAGGAAAGTGCATGATGTTTCTATTGCTTTCCTTCTTATTAATGGATGGGATATTATTAGAAAAAAGGATACCCTATGGGTGAAATGGATTAGTGAAAGATATTTAATAAAATCCTCCTTTTGGGTGATCTAACCCAATAAATATATGCCCTAGATGATGTCTAGAATTATTGGTAATCATGATGTTATTCTGGATCACTCTATTTTTAGTGTTGGCGATGGTAATATTTTTAAGCTCTGGTTGGATCCTTGGCCCCCATCTAAAAATCTTCTTAGTGACATTTTAGGACATGATGCTATTATTAAGTTGGGTCTTCCCCTAAATAGCAACCTCAAAAAGATTATCTTGAATGGCACTTGGAACTTTCATCCTTCTACAAACAATGTGAAGTTGACAAATTTTCTTTAGTCTATTCTTTCTCCTAGTGGTAATTCTAATGCTCTAACTTTCTATGGATTCAAAACTCCTTGGCTTAAGGAGGTTTGAGATAATATTAGATGTCACTCTATTGTTCAAGAGGGTTTATGTTGGATTTGGAATATCAAAACTCCAAAAAGACATATCCTTCATCTCTGGAAAGCTGCACACAATAAACTTCCTACTTCTGATTACTCAAGAAGAAGGGGCATTCAAACTCCGTCCAAGTGCTTTCTTTGTAAAGCTACGTCTCATATTTTATTTGCTTGTTGATTCACTCTGTCTATTTTGAACGTTTCCATCTCTGATGTTGATAGCATTCCCTCGACTTGGGAAGAGCTAATTCACATCTCCATTAACAATCTTAAACTTGCCTTTTCTTGCACTGCCTATAACGTGTGGTGGGAACACAACAAAAGATTGCATGATGATTTTGAAAGAAGTTTTGATAAAGTTTAGGCTATAGTTAAAGCAGACATTGATGGTTTTTGTATTTAAGCTACACTTTCTTAAATAGGTGGTCCAATCTAGTCTTTTTTCAGTTGTATTTTAAGGCTTTGAGATTTTTTGCTTGTTAGTTTTGCTGTTATGGACTTTTCTTTGGACTTATTAGGCATAAACTTGCATATCCTTCTTTGGTTTGAAGTTTCTTTCTACTGTTTGTCTATGGATCAAGCTTCTTGGGTTTCCCTTTATGCTTTTCTCTCTAGACCTTGTTTTCCCATATTCTTGATTGTTCTCTGTACATAGTTTCATAGATTTTCTTTTCCTTTTGCAAACCTGCATGTTTTCCCTATACAGATGGAGTGTCTTTCTAGTATATCTCTCATTCTTAACTTGACCTTGTTCTTTTTCTTTTACAAAATTTTAAAAAATAAAGGACATTGATTGACCAAAGAAAAATGATTTTGCCAAATTCATGTGCAATTAGGAAACATGTGAAACAACCGGTTAGGACCACGAACTGATCGGCTCGCATATGAGATGACCATTTCAGTTGTGAAATGACCATTTTTTATTTTGTAGGTTGTAAAAATTCAAGATCTTCCAGTGTCATCCACTCCCACTTCAATCGAGAACCCTGACCTTAACACTGCCTATAAATAGAGGGGTAGTGGGGGCTTCGCAACACACACAATTGAGAATCAGTTGCTCTGACAATTGTTTTCCACTCTGGTTGTGGTAACCAAGAGAGACCAAGCAAGTCCTACCTGACTAGGGAGGGATAGAAAAGGATAGAACAATTGAGTATTATTGTAGTGAGAGAGTAAGTTGGTGACTAGTACACCAACAGAAGAGACATCTCCTTCATGTCCATTCTATAAGACAAGAAGGTACCTTGGTACAAACAACTGTAAGGAAAGTATCATTGTCCTAAGTGGAACATTCTTGTCTGTAGGGATTTACTTGGAAAATTACTGACTAAGACATAATGATTTCTTGCGGTTTCAATCTCAACCCCTTTCCATTATCTACCACAAGGAGGATGAGTCCATCATTCATATCTTTTTTGAATTCTTGTATGCAAAACATGTCGGTTTCATCTTCTACCTTAAGAATGCATAGAGGAACTATGACACCCCATGCCACACAAAAAAAGATTACTCAAAACAAAACCACAAAAGAAGATTAAACCAATAGATTACAGGAAAACACTAAAAATTTAAAATGTTTTCATAAAGCTGTCAAACAACAAGAACCTTTACAGATGAGTCATTTCATGCCTCAAAGCACTTACTGTGTGTTCCATCAACCTGTTACTAGGGAACCTATTTAAGAATATATATACATATATCCACTACATCTATATACAAAAGGGAACACAAGCCAACCACATATTTAAAGCACGTCCACAAAATGTCCACAAAACATCCCCAAAGACCTTAGTGTACAAGGACAAATCTAGGACTCTATCAATAAAAGACATCCACTATCACTTCCAACCTTGTTAGCAATTTCTCTTCTTGTTGCTGAAAAATCTCCACTGCACGATCTCTATCTCTGAGAGAATGTCCACATAAAAAGGATGTGGGAAACCCAGAAGGTGAGATTCCAAATCTCAGTGGGAGATATAACTCTCCACCAACTCTATTATTATCATAGATAAGATAATAAAAGTAGAAATATAGGTGTAACTATAAGAAACATGTATTCATTATTATACATGATGAGCAATTACTATCAACTATGGAACATCTTAACAACTTAAAAGGAATATGAAGAACATGTATAATTCCTATCAAACATATTGTATAAAGATCAAGAAAGGCCTCATCTAATGTTTTCGTATTTGATCCTATGCAAATATACTACACGACTGATTAGGTATTTTATTATGCCCTGAGGATTTGAGTCATACCACTCAAATGCAACCGACCACTGATAAGTAGAAATCCGTCCCATACCAGGTCAAGTGGAAGAGCCTGAATCCATGACCTCACCACCTCACGTTCAGTACATGAGTGAAACATGCAATGACATTACCAATGAAACTACTTCTAGGGACATATAGTCCAGCTGTGCAAACCTATTCTGCCTTGGTACAAGTCACGACGCTAGTGAAACTGAGCTACGGCCTATAGCCACACTCTTCCAGGGTATGGCCTGCAACCAATCTTGTGTCACATATCAATGAGCTATGGTCCAAATTTGTACTCTTCTAGGTATGGCTCGCAGCCAATCCTATGTCACAAGTTCCTAGATGATGAGTTTAACTCAGAGCGCATATTTTTGAATATGTCACACATCATTCTTGTTATTATTTTCAAAACCACCCCATAAGGTATCACATATTACCATGTAATACTATCATCAACATGATGTAACATAACCACCAACATAAGGTATCGATTGAGGATATCATACCCAAGCATGTCAGGTTAACCACTCACAAGGTGTGACAAGCACTGCAAGTGAGTTGGGAAACCACATAAAGGATGTATCGATTTAGATCAGCTTGATATATCGGTTGAACACTCATGGTGTCAGGATAACCTCACAAGAGGTGAATCGGTTACCACCTATGGAGAGTGTAAGGATCAACACCAAGGTGTGATGGGCACAACAACACCTAAGATGTGATGGGAAACAACAACGCCTAAGTTGTGACGGGAAACAACAAGGTGTATCGGGTAATGGTAAGGTGTGTCGGTTGTTGGGGTCAGGGTTTGGCTAGGCATCATTGTCAAGGTGTATTGGGAAACACTCAACCAAGGCGTCACAGTTAGCCCTCAAAACATACCAACTCCACAAGCACTCTCTTAGCCATGATGAGCTAACACCTCCAAGGCAAATTGGTTGAGAAACACTTAATCTCTATAGGTACTTTAAGAGCATGATGACCAACACCTTCCTTGCATAATAGTTTAGCCATCCCATATTGGCTTAGGTGTATCTAGGGCATGATGGGCTAACTTCACAAAGTCTATCAACCACATCAGTTAGGCACCATATCTGTTTAGGCACTCTTAGGTTGTGATGGGTTAGCTCCTTCAAGGTCTATACACCATATTGGTGTAAGCAACCACAAGACAAGCTAACCTTCTCAACCCATGATGACCTAAGCATCCACAAGAGATTCCGACCTAGGCCTCACCAAGTTGTGACGACATGTCCCATGATGTGTCGACTTGTTGCACTTACAAGTCATGACAAACACACACACCACCATGTGTCGACCTAGTCATCTTCAAACTTAGGAACTCATCTACTCGTCCAACTATGATCATGGAAATAAGGTGCAAGACATAGGCAACATCTAAGGAAATTCCTACTTCGAAACAAATCTCATAACCACCAAAAGAACTACTAACATGCAAGATATAAATGACCTAGATATGAAGAACAACATAAACATATAAAGAGTGAGAATAACAAAGGAAGTTTAGAGTTATATAACCCGCCTCAAAGATAACCACCAAGATCCAAGCTCCAAGGTCAAGCTCCAAGCTCACGAGCTCAAGATAGAAGATGATCCACCAACTTGATCACTACCACACCTCAAAGGAAGAATATGATACCAAGGCTAATATGGTTTAAGATGGAAAGAAGGTATCCAAGATCCATGGCCAAGAATGAAAATAGGAAGAACAATCTAGAAAACATGGCTTAACAAGGTAGAAGATGCAGGAACACCACAACTTGTAACTCGTCCACCAAGCTCTAAGAGAGATCCTCTATCTCCTTATGCTTCTCAAGGTCGTCCACAAAGGAAGAGGGAAAGCAAGGATGGCCAAAAGGATCCTCTTGCATGGAGAGAAAAGAGTGTATATACAAGAGGGATGAGAGAGGGATCATAGAAGAGGTGTCATCACCTTAGGAGCTTAGGTGCCACTTGTCCATGGAAAAGAGCCACATGCACAACATCATGCAAGGCATGGTGATAATGTCTAGGTCTTATCCCTTAGGTCTCCTGAAAAGGTCATGCCTGATACCATATCTCCACACACCCATAAACCAATAGGGTACAACCCTACACACTCACAAACTGATAGGGTGCAACCCTACACACTCACACATCAATAGGGTGCAACCCTACACACTCACAAACCAATAGGGTGCAACCCTACACACTCACAAACTGATACACAACCTCTCCAAGGCTCTCTAGCCTAAGACAACACATCTAGGTGCAAGGCACGCTTCACACATGTGTCCAAAATATCACCAAGGATGTCACCACACAAATAAGACCCAAAAAAGGTGTCCTTACCTCTCTCTCCTCTAGATGATTCTAAGAGTGAGAAGAAACACTCTAGAGGTGGCAAACTTTCACATCAACCCTACTCTGGGCGAATTGCAATTTGCACCAAAATCTCACCACAACACACAAGCATCATCCAAACAGGATCAAATAAGAAACTCCAAGCTTCCAACATGCCCTGATTACATCTCAGATGATTAGAGCAAGGTGCTAAGCAACATCATTAAGAAAAACCTAAAATATATAAGCCCCTAAAAGGAATTTCCCCCCCAAAATCCTAAGAAAAAAGAGAGGGGTACTTCCTCCTCATCTGTTCCTCAAGATCCCACGTGGCTTCCTCAACACCACAATGATGCCAAAGGACCTTCACAAGTACAAGGTCCTTCCTCTTCAACTTCTTCACTCTCCGATCAAGGATCATCAGTGGACCTTCCACATAGGTCATATCCTCATCCAGCTCTACCTCCACAGGCTGTAGCACTAACTCTGTATTCAGATGGCACTTCCTCAACATACTCACATGAAATACTAGATGCGGTCTATACAAATTAGGTGGCAACTCCAATCTATAGGCCACCTTCCCAATACATGCCACTACTGGGTAAGGTCCCCTAGAACTGGAAGCCAACTTTCCCTTCTTCCCAAACCTCAAGACACCTTTTCAAGGAGAGACTTTCCAGTATACCTTATCTCTCACTTGGAACTCCAAGGGTCTACGACAATTATCTGCATACAACTTCTGTTGATCCTATACTGCCTTCAACTATTGCTAGATTACCTTGATCTTCTCTGTTGTCTATTTTACAAGCTCAAGACCAAGAAGTTGATACTCACCTATCTCGTACCAACACAATGGTGATCTGCAACACCTCTCATACAACGCCTCATAATGTGCCATGTCAATGCTACTCTGATAGCTATTGTTGTAAGCAAACTCTAACAAATTGAGATGTACATCCCAATTTCCTAAAACCTGAAGAACGCATGTCCTCAACAAATCCTCTAAGGTCTGAATGGTCCTCTCAGATTGACCATCTGTCTCTGGGTGAAAAGTAGTGCTAAACTTCAATTGCATACCCAAAGATGTGTGTAGTCGCTCCAAAAAATGACTCATAAATTGGGGACCCCTATCAGAAATGATAGTTGATGGAACACCATGCAGACACAATATTTCATCCACGTAGATCTGGGCAAGCTTTTGTGTTGTAAATATCATCTTCATAGGAAGGAAATGTGCTGACTTAGTCAATCTATTAATGATCACACAAATGGAATCATGGCCTTTGGTTGTCCTAGGCAGACCAACCACAAAGTCCATAGTCACCTGATCCCACCTTCACTATGGTTAGACAATGGTTGCAATGTTCCTATAGACTTCTGATGCTCTACTTGAACCTATTGACATACACCACATCTTGTAACGAACTCAGCCACATCCTTCTTTAAGCCTAGACACCAATACATATCCTTCAAGTTATGATACATCTTGGTGCTACCTGGGTGCATAACGTACATGAAAAAATGAGCCTCTTCCAACACCATCTTCCTTAGGTCATTAGCATCAGGAACCACTATCCTACCGTGGTAACAAACTATCCCATCATTTGAATGTTGGAAAACATCATGGTTCATGCTGCCGAACTCTGATCTAATCTGCTGTATCACAATGTCAATCTATTGTGCCTCTTTGATCTACTGTCTCAACATAGGCTTCACCTATAGATGTGCAAACAAACCTGTTAGCAAGGAGACCACCAACTTACCATTCATCTAACACAATTAGACCAACATGTATCGCTTGTGGCACATCAAAGAACTCAACTGGGCTTTATCCATAAGCAAAGATGAAGACTTCCTTCTCAATGCGTCTGCCACGACATTTGCCTTTCTAGGGTGATAATCAATCGTGCACTCGTAGTCTTTGATTAGATCCATCCAGCAACACTATCTCATATTCAACTCCTATTGTGAAAAGATATACTTCAGGTTCTTGTAAACTGTGAATATCTGACACTTCTCCCCATACAAGTAGTGCCTCAAAATCTTCAAAGCATGAACTACATCAGCTAACTCCAAATCGTGGGTCAGGTAATTCTCCTTGTATTTCTTGAGCTATTGAGAAGCGAAAGAAACCACTTGCTTGTCCTGCATCAGCACACAACCCAAACCATTCCTGGACGCATCAAAAAAGACTATGTATCCTTTTCCTTGCTCAGGTAAGACCAAAACTGGTACACTTATCAACTTCTCCTTCAAATCTAAAAAGCATGTTGACATTTGTTGTCCCAAATGAATGGCACATCCTTCCTTGTTAACTTAGTTAGAGGTAAGGAGATAGCACTAAAGTCCTTAATGAACCTCCTGTAATAGCCTACCAAACCTAGAAAATTGCACACTTTTTTCAGCATCTTAGGTTGCTCTCACTCTGTCACAGACTCCACTTTCTTAGGATCCACACGTACTCCCTCGGAAGATATGACATGTCCCAAGAAAGCTACCTTCTTCAACTAGAACTCACACTTACTAAACTTAGCATAAAGTTGGTGTTGTCTTAGCATGGTCAAAGCATGACAAAGATGCTATTCATGCTACTGACTGTCATGACTATATATCAAGATGTCATCCATGAAGACCACCACAAACTGATCAAGGATTTCCCAAAACACTTTGTTAATTAAATCCATGAATGTTGCTGGTGCATTGGTTAGCCCAAATGGCATAACCATGAACTAGTAGTGACTGTACTGCGTCCTAAAAGCTGACTTAGGTATGTCATCCTCCTTGATCCTCAACTAGTGATATCTTGATCTTAGATCTATCTTCGATAACACTATTGCACCACACAACTCATGAAACAAATCATTTATTCTCGGCAAGGGATACTTATTGTTTATCTTCACTTTGTTCAACTGTTTGTATTCTGTACACAACCCCATAGACCCATCCTTCTTCTTTACATTACTGGAGAGCCCCACGATGACATACTCAACCTGATGAAACCTTTGTCAAGCAGTTCTTGCAACTTTATCTTCAACTCTACCATCTCTGTCAGACCATCCAGTACAATGTCTAAGCTATCAGTTGTGTTCGAGGAACCAAATTGATCACAAAATCAATATCTCGGGGTGGGGGAACACCTAGAAACTCTATAGGGAAAACATCCTCAAACTCTCTAATAATTGACACTTCATGAATTCTAGGACTCCTCACCTTAGTATCCATCACTTGTGCCAAGAACGCCTCACAACCCTATCTCAAAACCTTCCTTGCCACCATATCTGATACCAGACATGTCAGAAGAATCTTCCTATATCCTTGAAAGATCCACATTTTACCACCATCTCTAAATGTCGCCTGCTTGGAACTATAATCCAAGACCACTATGTACTTTTCCAAGGCATCCATCCCAATGATTACATCAAATCCATGCATATCAAGTGGTATAGATCAACTTGAATGTTGTGTCCCGAAAAGGAGAGCACATAGGAAGGACACACAACATGCAACACTGTAGAACTAACTAATGGGGTTTCTAACAACAAGCTATTCTTCTTACGACTAACAGGAAAAATAAAACTTCCAAGAACTTCACAAGTAATAAAAGAGTGTGTTGTACCTGGGTCATCCAAAATAGATATGAAGCAAGAAGAAGACAAATCAAAATGAGATAACTCCATCTGACATGTTTCCACTCATGGATTGACCATCGCTTCTAGCTGACTCATAGCGTAGAATCTATTCATTGCATGTTGTCGCCCCTATCCCCTGCTTCCTTAAGAAGACAATCCAACCTACGATGCTTGGCCACATCCTCATCGTCCTGTACTACTGTTCTATAGTCTCTACAAGCCCTGTTGGCTCTACCTTAGTTGATGAGTCACCTCATCACCCATCACTGGACAATCTCGCCATAGATGTCCCATCTACCCACACTTGTGGCAAGCCCAGTTCTCATACTTTAGCCTAGATGACCCTATCATCGATGCTGATGTTGTGTTGTAAGCTATAGTACATGGAAAACAATGACCTCTTCCCTTACTTGGTGACCATTGGGTCGGTGCATTGAACCTTTATGATGTTGGCATTGTAGAAAACCTCAGCTTCTTAAAGCCTCCTACTGTCTGCCCATGGGACTGTGCATACCTCTTCTTGGCACTTACCTCTTGTTTCTCCTTCATAGATCATTCTATCCTCTAAATATACTCCACAAACACAACAAACCTTTCCCGATTCTCCAAAGTAGTTGTCGAGGTAGACAACTCAACATTCAACCCTTTCTCAAAATGATGAATTTGCTCGTCATCTGTAGCATCCATGTGGGGATGCAACCTTAACAATTCCATAAACCTTGCTTCATACTCATTGATTGTCATGGATACATGTCATATCCTCTCAAACTGGCTAATCTTCTCATCAATATATGTCCGAGGGAAGTACTGACTTATGGACTCACATCGAAAATCTTCCCAACCAATCACAACACATGGCCTCTTCTCCTCCTCTATGGCCCACTAACGGCCAGCACTCCCCTTCAGTAGGTACACCACATGCTTCACCTTATCCGCTTTGGGGATACTCAGGATCTTAAAGACTTTATCGAACTCGGTAAGCCACAGATCCACATATTCTGAATCAGTTGTCCCAGCATACGCCACCACCCCAACACAATGAAGCCGCTCAAAAGTCTTCCTAGTACCCAAAGATTTAGTATGGGGAACTAGTGCCTTAGGCTGAGGTGCATGCATCATGTCTGCCATATGAGTCATAGTAGCCATAAATTGCCCAAAAGAAGATTGCAAAGTAGGATTTTCAATCATGGCTAGGTCATACTGGGGGGCTTCAGGCACCCGATCTTCTCATTCCTAGTTCCTTGCACCACCACCTGGTGTAGCAACACTGCTCTTGACAACATGTTCTTTGTGTTCTCCATACATCTTTAAGATTTCTCTTCTTCTTCTTCTCCTCCTTCTACACACTACTACAGATCCGTCCTTTGGCGTCAGTTATTTAAGCCCTTCTAGCGACAGTTTCCAAGTGATGCCTATGTGAACGCCGCTAAAAGTCAAACCCTTTCGGCGTCGGTTGGAAAACTGACGCCACAACGCTTCACGCCACTGAAAACGTGCCAGTAGGGCCCCCATCAGCGTTGGTTATATGTAACTAAACTGATGCTATAATCATCCACGCCACAAAAAAGGTGACATCTAGGACACTATCAGCATTGGTTTTCTATTAATAACAGAAGCCATATCACCTACCACCATGGCTGTGCTGGCCAGCACACCATCGATTTTCTACTAATAACCAATGCCATATCACCTTCCGCCATGGCCATGCCGGCCAGCACGACCGTACTTTCTGGAAACATTAGGCGGTGGTTTTTTGCTATTAACCGACCCTGTAAGCCTTTGTTGTCAGTTTTATACAAATAACCGACGCCTATGGTTTAATTTTTTTTTTCACATCAGTTTGCAGGCCTACTGTGGCTGGTCAACAGGATATAGAAACCTACAATTTAGTTCTGAACTACAAGTTTATGACATCCATTGATATCAACAAACAAACATGCCACAAACCTGCAAAATCAACAAATATTCTTTTCACACATTCACACATAGGTAGATACATTCAGACATCAATTCAATTTTCACATTCACACGTAGAAATATTCAAATACATGTAGAAACATTCAGACATGTAGAAACACATGTATAAACATTCATTTACAAAATATCATTCATCATCGTTATCAGCATCCCAATTATATCTTACAGTCTGCACTGCTTTTATGGATCTTGCCCATTCTGCTCTTACGTCATTTAATACTTCCATCGTATATGGAGCATGTACATCTTTTAAGGTTTTACTTGTAGTGGGGTCAGTTTTAAACACCTGCAAAGAGAATAATGTATATATAAGTAATAATATATAAATAAGATTGATATATTTCATACTATCTAATGAGACTATATATAATACCTTAGGTATGGCACTGATTCCATCTGCATGTTTGATAATCATGTCCATAAACCGCATCACATAGTATACACATGCTCAGCCATTGTCTTGTGTAGCACACTATAAAATGGATACAAAATATTAAAAAATACAAATAAGCACAGTTCACATAAATAACATATACATTAGAGTCTGGAACTTACTTTCACATTCTCCCAAATTATTGGCTTGTTCTTTTTACTGGGGACCTTTTCTCCAGCCTTTTTGAACGCATCTAAACCCCTACATGTTAATGTAACACAATAAATTGTATTATTAAATAGTAATGTAATAACATATGTTAACGTATATAAAAATGAAATATTTCTCACCAAAATAATGCCATTCTCATTACGTGTCCAATTTTTGTATTCAATGTACTCCCCGCAGGATCTAGATAATAGACAGTGAATGTCCCAGGGAGAATATCTAGTAACTCCCAATGCTTAGCACTAGAGGCCAAAAAGTTAAAAATTAATAACTCAAAACCCACAATAAAAATGTAATTTTCTTAAGTCCAAATTATAAGCAAAGTAAACTTACTTCACATTGAATGGAGCTATTATTATCGTCTTCTTTTTTTGACCAAAAATTGTAAAAGTATCACAATAGTATTGTTGAATGCTATTAGGGTCTTTAGCTACTAGACTAATCAATGATGGAATAAAAAATCCCACATGTTCAAATCCAAATTGTTTACATTGAATTTCGACTAAGTAGATGCAAAACATGTATTATGTATGCACTAATATATAAGAAACCAAATCACCAAATCCTACACAAGCTATATGGATGTATAAACAAGATCTCACCTTATTCATGCCTCTATCATTAATGTATTCATCCAATCATAGATAAACAACTCAATAATATCTTGTATAAATAGAGAGCTTTCGTATGATTCACCTGCATAATCCACTTCTAAAGAAACAACTATAGGGCAATGTATATTATGTGCACCTATAAATACTGCCATTCCCTTACAAGCAGGACCTAACAGGAATTTTAGGTCAGTTGGAACCCAACTTGGTAATGCATGAAGTGGAGGTGGAGGCCTATATGCTCTGGGTGTCTTGTTTTTAACATGTATATATAATTTCAGATCAATTGACCTCATATATACACATTAAGAATTTAACATAATGTAAATTTATCTTACAATTTCATTAGTGTAGACAACATCCACTTTGGGACACAATATCACCCCGCCTTCTGCCTCAGCAAGTGTATCAATATCTGGGTGGGCATATGGCAATACAGCTTCCCTCCAATCAGGGAATACACATATCAGGCTCACATGAACGTAACCCTGTGGTATTGGATTCCCGTGAATCGTTGCCCCAGGAAGGGATGGGTAAGCCTGCGCCTCTGCAACAATATAATCTTCAATTTTTAAGCGGCATGGCTTGAACGCCTACAAATTTACGTAAAGAATGTTATACATATATACATATCATCTTGAAAACATATCATCTTGAAAAGAATAGCTACTATGGCATAAAAAATACATACAGCAGACGTGCTAGGTGGTGGGTCTATAGGATTACTCTCAGCATGTGCATTAGGAGAAGAGCGGGCCACCATAGGCTGATTAGAAGCCTGAGATGCCTTCCACTGTAGAATTTCTTCCTTGACCTTCTTAGCAACTATATCCTAGACTCTCTTAATCTCATATACATGGATAAAAGAAACATTAGCTTCTTATTATTGAATTCCCTTTTGCAGTAACATTCTAAAAAAAGAATAGGTTACCTCATCTTGTGAAAGTCCCACTCTTAGGACAGGTTTGCGCTGGGATGGCCCAAAGAACGCTTTGATGCCCACACCAACACCTGCACCCCTAACATGTCCAGGATGCTCTGGGTTACCCAGAGAAACTATCAATTCATCCCTTGTGCCCTGAGGGATGAACGTGCCCTGATTCCTTTTCTTGTGTAGCTCCTGCTAATCACCATCAATAGAAATTGGTAAGTAAACACCACAAATAATCAATATTCGAACGATTGCTCTAAGAGTTGTATTTTACCATTTTCGCAGCCACCTCATCAGTTATGGTCTTCATTATTTCACCCTTCTTATTTTGCCTCCCAGCTATCCAAACATCATGGCGAGGCATGGGTGTGGTACATGTAGTAGAGGACTCCTGAGTAGCAGCAGACTTTTCCTATAGTCTTTAGCAAACACCTGCATAGCCCTTTGGACCCATTGTGTGGTCATGCACATTCAATGCATGCCTTGCTCTTTACACCTCACTGATAGCCTAGTTAGTATGCACATTGATTTGGTTAGTAACACTAAAGGCTAATCTTGAATAGGTGAATACAACGCATATTAATTAAATTGGGAGTGACACTTAATACCTTGAATTCTTCAGTTTGTCTTGAAGCAACAAACGTGTCCCAATCTGCTTTGTCCAAGAAGTTCCACTGTGCAAGGGCTGACTTCTTCTTCTTATCACCATCTTTTATGTATTCTCTGTTGAGATTTGTCCTATAGTTCCTTAGCATCTTTCCAGTGCATTGCATCACACTTTTATGATGCAGCTTATCATCCAATGCAAACAAACTCTGTAAAATAGAATTTCTATTAACTAGTATCCAAAAATAGAATTGCAAATAATAGAATTTGTAATCTACAAAATAGAATTGCAAATAATAATAACTCATGCATAAATCCTTCCATATCTAGTCTTTCTTCACATGAGGAGCTTTATGCCAATTATCATACTTAACACCACAATGGCTTCGAGTGACAACACCAAGATAGTTTACAAAATTATTGTGGTTCACTCTAATTGCATTTCCTGCATTATCAAACTCCACAGCAAATCCGGATCCACTGCCCCTTAGCACTATTAACTTCTTCAACAGAGTGATGCCCCTTTTCTTGTTAAGTTTTTGGTTATGCGCATCAATTGCCTCTAGTGCTTCAGAGGGTACATGTGCATCATCAGCCTAAAATTTGACAAAATAAACACACTGAATTAGCCCAATATAGAAATATAGGATATATAACATAACTAGAAGATAATGAATTTCTATAGAAATATAGAAAACTTACATTGGTATCCTCACCATGCTTATCATGGACATCATCCTCATCATGGACATCATGCCCATGGTCAGCCATATGAAAATGTCATTAAAAATGCAAACATTTAGCATTTGTATTAACTAGAAGATAATGTGTAACGACCCCACCTCCCGGTAACCCCCAATTAAGGGAGACCCGAAGGTCAGAGTCGTTATCCAATTAACAGGATCAAAGGTTTGACAAATAATCAATTAATAATTATCAAATTCTACTAAACTAAACTAAAAACTAGTATACAATAAAAAATTTGCATAAATTTTCCAAAATGGGGATATCTACCTCTATCCGCATCAGGAGTCTACTCTAACCAATCCTCCTTTAATTCTTAATTAATTTCACATATGCCACTTTACTGTTGGTTCTTTTCAAACTTGTACCTAAATCACCGATAAACAAAACGTCAGTCAGTATATCGAAATATACTAGTATGTGGGGACAACCAAAATTTCGCACGTATGGATAACAATCTAATTATCACAATCAAGTTAATTAACAAGCCAATTTACACTTTCCAGTATGACATTTTCCACCGCTTTTGCCCTAACCCCGACATACCTACCTTAGGTTTTCTTTCGCTAATGACTTAAGGCCACCTTCTCAATCCCGAGCTTGGTGCCTAGGGTCACCACTCAGGGTTCCCTCTAGTCATCCAATATTATAGGCCACCTTCTCATTCCTGAGCTTGGTGCCTGGGGTCACCACTCATGGTGCCCATGGGTCTACCCTCCTGGGCCTGACCTTTGGCATCATCCATCAGGGTGGCATGTAGGTGTGAGAATACATACTTCTATTATTAATGTGATAATCATAGTGACTTTATGATTTGCAAGTATGAACATCCAAACTGATAATTTGCATTCAATGCGGTTAACCATCCAGAAAATCCTCGGGAAACTAAGGTGGTTATTCATAAATAACCACATACATGTACATGCAGATTTGAAACAGAATATTCCAATCTACTAAGACATCCAATCAAGCATGTACAAGAATCATGAAATCACATTCAATACCTTTTATCAAAATCTATCCAAACCATATGGCTACTTAGGGTTTCTATTCCTTTTTAGGGTTTCTTTGCAATTAGGGTTTTACTTCACCTTACTCTTTTAAACCCTAATTCCTCATCTATCCTTTATGAAACTTATTAAGGTTCCCTTTTATCAACTCATAATCTTAATTTCATATTTAAAGCACAGTTAACCATTAATTAAGTTCATTAAGCCTCTCTTCCATTAAAGCTAACATCTTTATCCTTTTTAATCCACTCAAAAACCCTAATTTCTATATTAAGGGTATTTATCCATAATTAGGAACCTTTGTACTCGAAATATATTAGAACCATCATACCTCAGCTTTGTACATGAATTTGACCAATTCAAATCATTAAGGATCATAATTACCAAAGTTAGGGTTCAATGTTCATTAAAGCATATGGAACTCTAAATTAACCAAATTATGCATGAACATCATCCTTTTAAATCTAATATGCCCTTTTTATTAACAACGGGTTAATATCTACTTTAATCATCCATTAAACCCTACTAAATACTTTAATCATCTCAAACTAGGGTTTTTCATTAATTAAACCATTAAAGATAACATCTTTACATACTTTTTGAATATAAATAATAATTAGGTTTCAAATATAATTTATATGTGTTCCTCTCATTCTGAGGATCAATTCTCATGTATTAACTTTATTCATCGGAGCTTCCTAGCAATTTCTACGATTTTTGTAAGTTTATCACTTAATTGACCAGTTAGAAATTGACACGTCAGCGTTCAATCTTTACCAGTATTTCATGCAGAGAAAGGTCTCGGCTGCCCTTGGGTCATGTACACGTGATGAGGGGCACAAGAGTCACTTGACTCTATTCCCTTCTTCTACCGCGAGCCTACGTCTCTGTGTGCACAACGCTGCGTCGTACGACTTTGGCTCCGAGCGACGAGCTGCTTCCTCCGCACCCACCTTCCTTTCTTTTTTGTATCTCTCTCTCCGGCTGTGCAACCCCTAGACAGCGCTGCTCCCCACCAACAGCATGCCCAACTCCTTGGGTCTTCTGGGGTGGTCGGCGCAGGGCCTGTGGCCGTGGCTCCCTGACGGCAGCCTGCCCAGGTTCTTTTCCGTGCAGGTGGCCGCTGGTTCTTTCCCAGAAAAGATGATGCTCGAACCCTTTTCAGGATGACAACCATACTAGAAAAGTGGAGAAGGCTCGTTGAAGCTTGTCTCTGATCAGGTTCTAGGCCACGATCTGCTATGACCGAGTTGCAGGTCTGTCTGAGGCTTCTCAAGGTCGAACGATGGGAGAATTTGAGGCTCATGGGTTTGCATGGTTCCCTCTTGGGCCACTACAGATAGGGCCATGAATTCTGGTGGCATGATGCTGAACTAGGGTTCCTATATATATACACACACCTAAGGAAACCCTAGGGATCATCCTTGAAGAGACGAAGATAGGCCTCAAAGCCTAGACCTATACCTTCATGGCTGCGAGACCCACATGGAGGGGAGACACATATTTGTATTTCATGTTGCACACAAAAGAAAAGGAAAATTCCCAAAGGCACTAATCATCATGCCTTATTCTCTAAAAGCATGTCCTTGTATATAGGTTCTAAAAAATCATTACATATTCCCTATTCCTTTCTATTTTGGAATACTTACATAATGAAAAATCCGAAAATTATTAATCTTACTCTCTTTATGCTTGGCTTTTAATCCATTGGCCACAAATTCGTATTTTCTTTTAGCAAATAACATCTCTTTTTGACATTATCAAAAAGTCATTAATGATGTATCCCATTATCCTCTTATTTTGTTTTATTTGCCTTTCCTCTTTCTTTTTCTTCATTGGGACTCCTTGGATCCCAATAAACTCTATTATTTCGAAATCCTTTTTATTAGATACTCATTATCCATCCGGATGCATCTATATTCATTATTTCTCATTATCTTATTTATTTCTTATTAAAATATCTATTTTTGAGGATTTCTCTTTTATTTTCCTCATTGCTATTCCTTTTCATGTTAGGAATCCTTGGGATACGAAATTCCACCAAGGATGACTCAATTATACCTCTTCCCACATGTTTTCCAAATTTTATCATTATTTTCAATTTCTTTCTTAACAAGGATTTACTTAATTGATCTTTTCTTTTCTTGTTGCTTTATCTTTGCAATTTTGGATTCCTTGGAACCCAAGAGGTACGAAATCCCTCTTTGGATTTGCCTCTAGAGGTTTCCACACTCTTCTTTCCTCTATTTTCTTATTTACTCAATAATAGAGTTTCTTTTGTTCTTTCTTTGTTATTGGGCCCAATAGCCAATAAAGTCCACAAATAAATCAACAAGGCTATTTTAAACGAAATGCATGCATTCAATTAAAATACATCATTATTTGTTCATTTATCTTTATTATGAGAAGTTACATTTCTCACCAAAAGAACCCAAAAATTGGGGTTGTAACATCCTTCCCCTCTTATAAGAATTTTGTCCTCAAAATTCCACCAAGCAAATAACTAGTTCAGGATAAGCCTTTCTTATGTCCATCAGGGCTCCCATGTGGCTTCACCCTTTCCATGGTGCTTCCCAAGAACATTCATCATCTCATATTCTTCCATCTGAGTTCTTTGTTACCTTGGTATATCATACCCTCATAGGTGACTCAGGACATTTCAGCCTCTCAAAAGCTGAATAGGTTCAGGGCTTAGCACATGGCTTGGGTACCTCACATAGTTCTCTAGACCGGACTCATACAACACATCATTTTATCCTGAGGGGTAAGGTTAAACACAACCATATCCACCAATCAATCTCAAATGGACCCACATATCGGGGACTCAGCTTTCTCAACTGTAGCTTAGAGGGGTCGTATTTTCACATCACATATTCTCCCACAACGAACTGCATGTCAGTCTGCTTTGAATTAGCTCACGACTCATGTCGCCTCTGGGCTCTCTCTCAGCCATTACACGATCAAAGCGAGTTCATCTGCACACACTGTGGTGCTTTTCTTACCTTCATGAGGCCTCCTTCACCAACATCATATTAATGAAGTGGTGGTCGACACAACCTCCCTATAGAACTTCTTTCATCCCGATAAAGGCTATGGTGGTTAACATCACATCTTAAGAACTGTCTCCATGTATCACTCTGAATGAGCACACATGCTCTCACTAGACCCTCTAGTCTGGATCATACTAACCATTAGTATGGGGTGATAAACTGCACTATCATCGAGTTCTTCTTGTATCCACTTCTACCTCATGGAAGTGAACCTTTGGGTCATACTCAAGAACTTTTGAACTCATATCATGGTGTAGTTGATCCATCTCTCTCATGTGTAGTTCAACCTGATCTGTCTCTTGACAGTGCTCGGTAAGGCGATCTACCATAACCCATATTACATCATGACTTTCCTTGGTCAAGGGGAGACTTTCCACATCATCCATAGTGATGAACTCCCATTCCCTCTCAGGGACTCTTTTATTCTCTATATCAATACACTAAGTTACTGGTGTTCGTCCTTTACCTCCTGGCTTGCATGCAACATACCACATGCAGCCTCATCTTAAGCGTCCAATATACTACCACAACTTACCATCTTAGTAGTACTTCGGTGTATGATGAACTTAAAATCATGATCTCTTGTATGTCATGATTCCTCAAGACTGATTCCTCAAAAACCCTAAACCACTCTAACCAGGGTTTCATCTCCTTTCTTTCCAAAGAAGCGTACTTGAGGTTTTACTACCATCCTTTCATTACATCAAGGACTAGGTTGTCTAACCAAACAACCATTTACTTGATCAACTGCCATTGATACATCTGAGGGTTAGCCAACCTTATCTCTTTTTCTCAATTTATGGTTAGCCTAGCAACCTCAACTTCTTCTAGCTTCTAGCTAAACTAAGCAGCTATTTCTCAACCAGAGCATTCATTACCACTTCACATCCTTAGGTATTAGGTAATGTTTGAAGACATACACTTCCATGTATTCCACTTATCATCTCGTCTCAAACTCTGAGTCTATCTTCATCAGAACACTTTGAGCTCATCCTCTTGATTATCAAACTCAACCTTTTATCACCTACAAATTCCACATAGCTCATGATAAAACCTCCTCACAAGATGATTTCCTTAATACTCTTAGTGTTTGTAAACCATCCATGTATCATTCGTTCCACAACGGTATGTTATCATCTCTATCCTCATACCTTATAGCAATGTTCCAATTCACATCATCTTTATCCTTGGTGTATGGCATGCGTACTGTCCTATCTCTCACTCCCATAACAAGAGGAAATAAGCATTTGGTTGCAGTCCAATTATAGAGTTCTTCCTGTTCCAAGAGTAGAGATGGTACAGCCCACCTTGCCTGTACACTTTCATATCTAAGTCGAAACGTGCCACATATGTCTCTACAAACATCACGATATCAAAAATTACTTCCATGGAAAACTGATCTGGAACCTACAGGGTCACCACACAATCCTTGGTCATCTCCTCTAGGTCTATAGGGTGCTGACACTTTTGGGGTCATCCCTCTTCCCTTATGCATCTATAGAGTTCCCTACTCATCTACCCTTTGGGTCCCATGAGTTCATGAAGGTGATCAATCTCCTAACCCATGGCCCTCAAACAATGATAGTTGTTACCTCCGGACCCTATGGTCATGTGCAACTAGGAAATTAGGCAATCTCCTACATCCATCAGTCTTATCCCTACCTGACCCTAGGATAGACTTAGGATTCTAACATAGTACATGTCCAACTTAGAACCTTACCCAAACCTTCATCATCTCTCTCTCTGCATTCACGGCTTACTTTCATCCTTTCGTAGGGATCATGGCAACCTGCCTACCTTGGTCAAGCCACATACCAGTTACCTCCATGGTAACACGTCTACATGCACATAGAGATTGTTATCTATGGGTCTGTAGGTTCATTCTCATACCATGTACTCTTTACTTAGATTCACAAGATCCTCTGAAACCTATTTAGGTTACCTCAAAACCAAAAAAACTGGTATACACCCTACAAAAGGGTCCCTCTCCCAGGATGGGAGGAAACTACACCCTGATAACAGTAGTCACAAACGTCCTTATGTTTAGGGTATGCATCTACATGAGCATGCTTAGCCCTAGCAAGCTATTAAGGCACAAGAAGACACTTACCAAACCATGCTAGGTCACACTTGTTCTCATCCTCAACATTAGACCAACTTAGTTGTGAGGGGTTCATCAAACATACCCTTAACTTAAGGGGTTTCCTTTACCTCTACACATGAGGAGTACCATGCTCGAAACTATAGAGACTCAAATCTCATCATGAGCATTGGGTACACTGCTTCCCCTCTTAGGCCTAGGAACCCTAGGTTCACTTTTGGGTGTCCAACTGCATGTTCAAACTCTTGACCACGAATCAAGCATGTATAAGGCATGACATGCACTCCCTGTCACCCTTCTACTCGAGTAACACATCAGGGTCGAGTCCTCCTCAAGGACAACCAATGCGGTACAAGGCCTCACAACCCGTTACCAAACCTCTCCAGGTCTAAGGAACTCTTCTTCCTATCTCAGAAGGTAAATACCTATACCACAGACACATAGGTACCATAAGCATCATCCTCTCTCTAGGGTTTGGTTCCTCTAAAGGCAACCAAGATATTATCAGTCTCCCGGGATCATGCATGAGGCAACCACTATCATCCACTTAGGTCACATCATTCTCGACTCCCCATTGTTCCCCACATCTCAGGGTTTTAGGTTTCCAACCTTCTTGCTTGGTTCCTTCTTTCTCTCTCTAAAGCTAACTCCACATATAGCCATACTACTAGAGGTCATCTCTCCATGAAGGATCAAGCTCATAGGTATACCTCGACGCGGGTGAAGCATGTGCTCAAACTTATGGTTACTCATGATTATCCATAGCCCCTTATGCTTATATCATAAGCCAACCATCCTGTCCTTCTGGCCTCAGTTTTAACTTACTGTTCATACTACTGATGTACTCTGGGTGCAAGCTATATCCTACTTGCAACAGCCCATAAGGTTTCTATAGGTTCTTCTCTAAACTCATCCATGAAGGAGCTATCCTTCGCTCAAACATGCACGACCCTTCCCAGGGTTGGGTTGCCAAAGGTACTCGGTCATCAACTTCTCATGGCTCATATGGCATCCAAGGCATGTCTATCCAAACACCTGGTCTACCATGATATCTAACTCATCATGTCATCTCTCTCTAACCTTCACTTAGGGTTAGGGTTAACATCATCCTCAAAGGATGTGCTAGGTCTCTACTTTCAATGGAGGTCTCTACCTCCAAGACTAACTCTCTCTACTCATCCTCCTGACAAGGAGGTCTATCCTCAGGTCTCTCCTGAGGGCAATGACAACTCGTGTCATACGACCTAAGCATGTATCTATTATTTAGTTTGCGCTTAATCTATTAAGCTTATGTCCATGACATCTTATTTACATGCTTTTCATTAATTTGGTGGAGGATTCCTTAGACCTTATTAACCTTACCCATACCTCAAGAGGGTGAGGAGAAGAGAGAAAACCCTAATCCTTAATGTCCTTAATAGAATTTGAGTTGAGAAGGGATGAACAAGATGAGAGAGTCCTAAAGGTATCTTATTTCGAGTCATATCCTAAGACATCGGCTAGGCAGTCACACAATTCGGGAGTCCTCGTATTCTGACTAGCGGAGTGGAGGAAAATATTGCCAGCCCCCAGATGTGATCCTTTTCCCGACACCTCAGTCTTTCAGACAATCCTCTAAATACTCCCTCGGTTATATGGAATTTGTAAAATTTAATAATTATTTAAGATTAAGTGTGGAACATATGCTCTGATACCAATTGTAACGACCCCACCTCCTAGTAACCCCCAATTAAGGGAGACTCGAAGGTCGGAGTCATTATTCAATTAACAGGATCAAAGGTTCGACAAATAATCAATTAATAATTATCAAATTCTACTAAACTAAACTAAAAACTGGTATACAATAGAAACTTTGCATACCTTTTCCAAAATGGGGATATCTACCTCTATCCGCATCAGGAGTCTACTCTAACCAATCCTCCTTTAATTCTTAATTAATTTCACATATGCCACTTTACTGTTGGTTCTTTTCAAACTTGTACCTAAAATGCCGACAAACAAAACGTCGGTCAGTATATCGAAATATATTGGTATGTGGGGACAACCAAAATTTCACACGTATGGATAACAATCCAATTATCACAATCAAGTTAATTAACAAGCCAATTTACACTTTCCAGTATGACATTCTCCACCGCTTTTTCCCTAACCCCGACATACCCACCTTAGGGTTTCTTTTGCCAATGACTTAAGGCCACCTTCTCAATCCCGAGCTTGGTGCCTGGGGTCACCACTCAGGGTGCCCTCTAGTCATCCAATATTATAGGCCACCTTCTCATTCCCGAGCTTGGTGCCTGGGGTCACCACTCATGGTGCCCATGGGTCTACCCTCCTAGGCCTGACCTTTGGCATCATCCATCACGGTGGCATGTAGGTGTGAGAATACATACTTCTATTATTAATGTGATAATCATAGTGACTTTATGATTTGCAAGTATGAACATCCAAACTGATAATTTGCATTCAATGCGGTTAACCATCCGGAAAATCCTCGGGAAACTAAGGTGGTTCTTCAAAATAAACCACATACCTGTACATGCAGATTTGAGACAAAACATTCCAATCAATTAAGACATCCAATCAAGAAAGTACAAGAATCCTGAAATCACATTCAATACCTTTTATCAAAATCTATCCAAACCATCTGGCTACTTAGGGTTTCTATTCCTTTTTAGGGTTTCTTTGCAATTAGGGTTTTACTTCACCTTACTCTTTTAAACCCTAATTCCTCATCTATCCTTTATGAAAGTTATTAAGGTTCCCTTTTATCAACTCATAATCTTAATTTCAGATTTAAAGCACAGTTAACCATTAATGAAGTTCATTAAGCATCTCTTCCATTAAAGCTAACATCTTTATCCTTTTTAATCCACTCGAAAACCCTAATTTCTATATTAAGGGTATTTATCCACAATTAGGAACCTTTGTACTCGAAATATATTAGAACCATCATACCTCAGCTTTGTACATGAATTTGACCAATTCAAATCATTAAGGATCATAATTACCAAAGTTAGGGTTCAATGTTCATTAAAGCATATGGAACTCTAAATCAACCAAATTATGCATGAAGATCATCCTTTTAAATCTAATATGCCCTTTTTATTAACAACAGGTTAATATCTACTTTAATCATCCATTAAATCCTACTAAATACTTTAATCATCTCAAACTAGGGTTTTTCATTAATTAAACCATTAAAGATAACATCTTTACATACTTTTTGAATAGAAATCATAATTAGGTTTCAAATATAATTTATATGTGTTCCTCTCGTTTTGAGGATCAATTTCCATGTATTAACTTTATTCATCGGAGCTTCCTAGCCATTTGTACGATTTTTGTAAGTTTATCACTTAATTGACCAGTTAGAAATTGACACGTCAGCGTTAAGTCTTTACCAATATTCTGTGCAGAGAAAGGTCTCGGCTGCCCTTGGGTCATGTATGCACGATGAGGGGCACAAGAGTCATTTGAATCTATTCCCTTCTTCTATCGCGCATCTGCGTCTCTATGTGCACAACGCTGCGTCACGCGGCTTTGGTTCTGAGCGACGAGTTGCTTCCTCTGCACCCACCTTCCTTTCTTTTCTGTATCTCTCTCTCTGGCCGTGCAACCCCTAGACAGCGCCACTCCCCACCAATAGCATGCCCAACTCCTTGGGTCTTCTGTGGTGGCCGACACAGGGCCTGCGGCTGCGGCTCCCTGATGGCAGCCTGCCCAGGTTCTTTGCCATGCAGGTGGCCGCTGGTTCTTTCCCAGAAAAGATGGTGCCCGGACCCTTTTCAGGATGACAACCATACCAAAAAAGTGGAGAAGTCTTGTTGAAGCTTGTCTCTGATCAGGTTCTAGGCCACGATCTGATGTGACCGAGTTGTAGGTCTGTCTAAGGCTTCTTAAGGCCGAACGACGGGAGAATCTGAGGCTCATGGGTTTGCATGGTTCCCTCTTGGGCCACTATGGATAGGGCCATGAATTCTGGTCACAAAATGCTGAACTAGGGTTCCTATATATATACACATACCTAAGGAAACCCTAGGGATCGTCCTTGAAGAGATGAAGAGAGGCCTCAAAGCCTAGACCTATACCTTCATGGCCGCAAGACCCACATGGAAGGGAGACACATATTTGTATTTCGTGTTGCACACAAAAGAAAAGGAAAATGCCCAAAGGCACTAATCATCATGCCTTATTCTCTAAAAGCATGTCCTTGTATATAGGTTTCAGAAAATCATTACATATTCCCTATTCCTTTCTATTTTGGAATACTTACATAATGAAAAATCTGAAAATTATTACTCTTACTCTCTTTATGTTTGGCTTTTAATCCATTGGCCACAAATTCGTATTTTCTTTTAGCAAATAACATCTCTTTTTGACATTATCAAAAAGTCATTAATGATGTATCCCATTATCCTCTTATTTTGTTTTATTTTCCTTTCCTCTTTATTTTTCTTCATTGGGACTCCTTGGATCCCAAGAAACTCTATTATTTTGAAATCCTTTTTATTGGATACTCATTATCCATCCAGATGCATCTATATTCATTATTTCTCATTATCTTGTTTATTTCTTATTAAAATATCTCCTTTTGAGGATTTCTCTTTATTTCTCTTTTATTTTCCTCATTGCTATTCCTTTTAATGTTAAGAATCCTTGGGATACGAAATTCCACCAAGGATGACTCAATTATACCTCTTCCCACATGTTTTCCATATTTTATCATTATTTTCAATTGCTTTCTTAACAAGGATTTACTTAATTGATCTTTTCTTTTCTTGTTGCTTTATCTTTGCAACTTTGGACTCCTTGGAATCCAAGAGGCATGAAATCCCTCTTTGGATTTGCCTTCTAGAGGTATCCACACTCTTCTTTCCTCTATTTTCTTATTTACTCAATAATAGAGTTTCTTTTGTTCTTTCTTTATTATTGGGCCCAATAGCCAATAAAGCCCACAAATAAATCAACAAGGCTATTTTAAATGAAATTCATGCATTCAATCAAAAGACATCATTATTTGTTCATTTATCTTTATAATGAGAAATTACATTTCTCACCAAAACAACCCAAAAATTGGGGTTGTAACATAATGAAACGTTATATCTGAAAATGATATTGATATTGAAAAAGCAAACATTTACCATTTTATATAGTTCACATATAAAAATGAAACATTGAAAAATGAAACATATAAAAAAATATAAACATGCATGCCTCTAAAATTGCGATCTTTTATCAATTAACAATCCTTCATTGTGATCTCCGTGCACATATAAGTCATCATTAGCTTCAATATTTTGTGGAGTTGGCAACCCAACTGAGAATGGACTCGAGTCATCATACTTAGCATAGTACCCTTCTCGCCAATCTTTTCAAAGTTCACTAAAGTGAAACCCAATTCATCCACTATAACTCCTTTGGTGTTATCAACCCTATTACATTTGAAGAGCAAAATTCTGAAATCTATGTAGTCAAACTCCCATATGTCTTCAATGACACCGTTTAGCTTCATGTGGACTCCACTATTTTGGACAACACACTTATCATCTTGGCTCTTTGTGTAATATGTGAACCCATTAATGTCAAATCCTTCATAAGACATAAAATTCGATTTTGGTTTAAAGGTGAGGCATTTGATAGTTTCTGTAATATCATCTAGTGTTTGAGATAGTTGATGTAAGACTTTATCTTCAAACCACTTAGTAAAAGTCTTGTTATGATCTCTAGCAAGCCACATTGAACTGACTCGAGGATGTTGTCTCTTGATGAAATTGGTTTGTTCCTCGATATAAACACTCACTTTGTCCATGTTGTGTAAAATATACAAGTGACATTGTTCCAACTGCTCACGGCTGATTACTTTCACCCATGATCCCAAAATTCCTTTGCCCTCCTCAATATTCTTGTCATTAACAGGAGTGTCATTACCACTTAGAAAGTCATTGCAAAAATCCATAACCTCTCTCACCACATAACCCTCAATAATACTCCCTTCAGGCCAATAAAGGTTTCAAACATCACCTTTAAAAATGATCATGTATCGTTCAAAGGGATACATCCAATGCAAGAAAACTGGTCCCAACATTTTCAATTCCCTAGTCAAGTGGACAACAAGATGTATCATGATATCAAAGAACGAAGGAGGGAAATACATATCAAGTTGACATAGGGTAACAACCACTTCTCTTTGCAAATTACCGAGAGTATCAGGGTCAATAACTTTGTTGCACATACTGTTGAAAAAGAAACAAAGTCTGGTGATTGCAAACCTTACATGCTTCGGCAATATATATCGAATTGCCACAGGCAATATTTATTGCATTAGAGTGTGGCAATCATGAGATTTAAGACCTATCAACTTTAGATATTTCATTGATACCAATCTACGGATGTTGTATGAGTAATCCTGTGGCACCTTAACATTTACCAAGTATTCACAAAAAGCTTTCTTCTCCTTTCTAGACAACGTGTAACAAGTAGGAGGTAAGTATGTTCTTTTATTACCCATTTCATGTAATTCTATTAATTCTGACCTTATTCGCATTTCACATAGGTCCAATCTAGATTTTATCCCATCTTTAGTCTTACCTGGTATATCCAACAGAGTACCAATGACGCTATCATAGACATTTTTCTCAACGTGCATGACATCGATACAATGCCTGACTGTCAAAGAACTCCAATAAGGAAGATCCCAAAATATTGACTTCTTCTTGAATGAAGAATTGTCACTCTGTGTGGCCATAGTACATTGTGATCTCTTACCTAATTCATTGACAATGTCTTTTACTCTTTCATAAACAACATCCCCAGGTATAGGTTTAGGTGCATTCCGTTCCTCATTCCATCCATTGAATGCTTTGTGCTTCCTATGATATAGATGGAATTTTGAAAGAAACCTTTGATGACCAAGATATACAGTCTTGCCGCCATGTTTTAGTCTTATTGAATCAGTGTTATCTTCACATATAGGACACACTTTAGCTCCTTTGACATTGTATCCAGACAAATTCCCGTATGCCGGAAATTCATTAATAGTGCAAAACAACATAGCGTGCAAATGAAATGTCTCTCTTCATGAAGCATCATAGGTCATCACACCTTCACCCTAGAGTTTCTTTAAGTAATCAATCAGAGGTTCAAGATAAAAATCGATATCATTTCTAGGTTGTTTAGGGCCCAATATCAACAATGACATCATAACGTACTTATTTTTCATACACAGCCAGGGAGGAAGATTGTATATAACAAGCATGACTGGCCAAGTGCTATGTTGGCTGCTCAATGTCCCGTACGGATTCATCCCATCTGTACAAAGCCCAAGTCTTAGATTCCTATCTTCTTCGCCAAATTTGGGGTACAATAGATCAATCTTCTTCCACTATGCGGAATCAGACGCATGTCGTAGGATCCCATCATTAATTTTCTTCACATCTGCATGCCACCTCAAATTCTTCGCATCTATCGGATTTGCAAACAAGCGTTGAAACCGTGATATTATAGGTAGATACCACATCACCTTAGTAGGAGAACCAGTTTTGGACTCCCCCGAAGTCATCAATTTATACCGTGATGCACCACATTTTGGACAATATTTCAAATCCACATAGTCCTTTTGAAATAATACATAATCATTTGGGCATGCATGTATCTTCTTGGCCTCCATTCCCATTGGGTACAACAATTTCTTTACCCGGTATGTTGAGATTGGCAGCTCGTTTCCTTCAGGAAGCATTTCTTTTAACAAAGTCAACAATGAAGTGAAGCTTTTGTTGCTCCATCTATTGCTAGCTTTCAACTTATACAATCTCAACACAGTGCTAAGCTTTGTAAACTTAGTACAACCTATGTATAAAGGTATATCAACATCATGCACAATGTTTCTAAGGATGGGAGGTGGATCAGTGTGATCCACCCCACAACTATCTAGCATCGCATCAATGATGTCTACTGGAACTGTTTCGTTCACATCTACGTCATCAGATACAATTTCTTCTTCCACCCAAGCACTGATATCGACATCCACTGGTTTTGGGTTTGAAATCTCTCCATGCCAGTGACATTCTGTATAGCCTTGTACAATCCCGTTGCACATGACATGACTTTTGATTTCGTCACCAGTGCTGACTTTCAAGTTGTTACCGCAATGCCTACATGGACAGTAGAACCTATCTCCAAGTTGTTTCCTATGTTCCTCGACAAATCTAATAAACTGATTAAGACCAGATATAAACTTTGGGGTGCATCGATTACGAATGGACATCCATGATCGATCCATTCTATGATCAAAGAGAAAACAAGTATATATTAGGATAAGATTAGGGTCTAGGGTTAACATATACACGTGATGTCATTCTTATATATAATAAATGTACATGTACCACCTATCCCATCCTTGAACACCTAATCTCACTAGTAAGTGTATAATGTGTATTGGGTTTTCAAGAAAATTTCGGCAGCATTTCCCCACTGTTCTCCAAGTACATATGTACTTAGAGAACAAACGAGGAAATGCTACCAAAATTTTATTGAAAACCCAATACATGTTATACACTTACATCCTAAGTGAGATTACGTGTTCAAGAACAGTCCCAAACTGGGGACTATCCAAGATTTACTCCTAATGAGTAAATCTTGGACGGGTTTCTAGGCCAACAAATATATGTATGTTGTCATTCCAATACCTACAATCCTAGTTTCATCATTCATATCCTAGGTTTCATGTAACATCATTTAATCTAGGTATCATATTCTATAACATTGATTTTAACATTTCGAGTGTCGATGCATGTTCATCATCTTGGATAGATAAGTAGATGTTAGGGTTTCATCACAATTGATGTTAGGGTTTCATCACAATTTTAGGTATCATATAGAGTATGTAGATGTTAGGGTTTCATCATGCAATAGGGATTCATGTAGATGTTAGGGTTTCATCACAATTGATTTCATCATTTTTTATTTCATCACAAGATTTGAACATAATTGATTTCATCATATAATTGAACATAATTGATTTTAACATAATTGATTGCATCATATAATTGAACATAATTGATTTCATCATATAATTGATTTCATCACAAATTCATAATTGATTTCATTTGAATATATACCCTCTTTTCTTCCTTCTCCCTCCTTACCAACAGCAAGCACGGCCGTGTGGGCTGGTCACGACTGTGGCTGTGTTGGCTGAGCACGGCCGTGCTAGGCATCACAGCCATGCTAGGCCAACACAGCCACGGCCCCAGCCCACACGGCCATGCTTGCTGTTGGTAAGGAGGAAGAAGGAAGAAGAAGAGGGGCATGGAGGAAGAAGAGGAGGGCCTACCTTTCGAGCAGCTAGCAGCGTGGAGATGAGCTTCATCCCTTTCGGCGGTGGTGGTAGTGTGAAGAGCAGCGACACTGAGCAGAGAAGCAGTAGGAGAAGGAGGCGGTGGTGGTGGAGAGCAGAGAAGCAGCAATAGGAGCAGGCAGCGGCGGCGGTGAGTAGAGAAGCAGCAGCAGTAGCATGCGGCGGTGGCAGCAGCAATGCAGCAGGAAGCAGGCGTGATGGCGGCGTCGTCGGGAGGAGAAAGGCAATCTATTTTCACGATGAAACAGAAGAAAGGGGAAGAGTCTACTTCTCGCTGGGGCTATTAAGTTAATAAAAGGCATCGGTTATCTTAAAAATTGATACCTAAACAGAATAAGTGTTGGTTGAAAATAACAACCGACGTCAATTGGACAATCATTTAACCTAAAATTTTTGGTGGGAAGGGTGCCCGAACCCTTATTAGCGTTGGTTATCCCACAAAAACTAACGCCCATATGGTAAAAATTGCAAGCAATTTTTATCTTCTTTAGGCGTCGATTATTAGGTAAAACACCGACGGTGTATGTTACACTTTGCGGGCAATTTTTTTTCGCTCAAAAAATTGGATTTCGTGGGCTATTTTAGGCATCGGTTTCTTTTCTTCAGCCGATGTTGAATAAAAAGTGATACTTGTGTCTGGCTGATCTTCAAATATAGACCTCAATTTTCCTTAATAGCCGACGTGTAATGTTTATCAACGTCAGTTTCTTTAAACAACCAACGCCCTGAAAAGCAACGTTGAATGTTGTTTCTGTAGTAGTGGCATAAGTAGAAGTCACTATATGAGGACATTAGAACAGACACAAACCCTAGTCCTAGGTCCCTATAGACTCAGCAAACCTAAAGCTATGATACCAACCAAATGTGATGCTCCATGCCACACAAAATTAGATTACTCAATACAAAACTGCGGAAGAAGATTAAACCAACAAATTACATTAAAATACTAAAAATTAATATTGTTTTCATAAATCTATCAAATAGCAAGAACATTTACATATGATTCCTTTCATGCCCCAAAGCACTTACTGTGTGTGCCATCAACCTGTTACCAGGGAACTTGTTTTAGGACATATATACATATATCCACTACATCTGTATACAAAAGGGCACACAAGCCAACCACATACCGAAAGCACATCCACAAAACATCCACAAAACATCCCCCAAAGACCTGAGTGTACATGGATGACTCTAGGACTCTATCAACAAAATATATCCATCAACACTTCCAACCTTGTCAGATATTGCTCTTTTTGTTGTTATTCAACCATTGCTGCACGATCTCTACCTCTTCATGTACGTCCACCTAAAAAGGATGTAGGAAACTCACGGGGTGAGATTCCAAATCTTAGCCGGAGATATAACTCTCCACCATCTCTATTATTATCACATATAAGATAATAAAAGTATAAATATAGGTAAAACTATAAGAAGTAAGTATTTATTATTATACAAGATGATCAATTACTAATGAACTGTGGAACATCTTAACAATTTAAAAGGAATATAAAGAACATATATAATTCATATGAACCAAATTGTATAAAGATCAAGACAAGCCTCATCCAATGTATCCGTATTTGATCCTAAACAAATATACTACACAATTGATTATGTATTTTATTATGCCCTAAGGATTTGAGTTGTACCAATCAAATCCAACTGACCACTGCTAAATCGAAATTACTGCCATAATAGGTCTAGTAGAAGAGTCAGAATCCACGACCTCACCACCTCGTGGTCAGTACATGAGTGAAACATGCAGTGACATTACCATTTAAACTACTTCCAGTGACATTTAATCTAGTTTGGCAAACCTAGCTCACCTTGGTATAGGTCACGACGCTAGTGAAACTGAGCAACGACCCACAACCACACTCTTCCAGGGTATGGCCCGTAGCCAATCCTATATCACATATCACTAAGCTACAGTCCAAATTTGTACTCTTCCAGGTATGGCTCACAGCCAATCCCGTGTCACATATTCCTGGACGTAAGGGGATATTCGTCCTCACCCCCGCATATTTAAAAAATATGCTCTCTGAGTTAAACTCATTTCACCATTCAGCAAGTGATGACACTGAATGGATATATGGCACAAGGAAAGCTACTTGATTAGGTTCCACTTGATTAGTTAGGTCATTTAAGTATCTTTTAGCATCAATCAATTTCAACTTACAACCTCTAAACAAATTCTACATAAATAGGGGCATAACATACCACCAGAACATATTTGAGCGTATAAGGTGTAATCTCATCAGATTACCACTTGATGCTTGTCATTCACCATAGCTTCCATTACAAGGATCACATACTTTTGGGGTAGCAACCCCTCATCTCATTACTAAGGAAATCATCATCTCATATAAGGCAATATGCCATCATTAGGTCATAAGACCATTTACCTCATCTTTGAATGATGCCAATATCACATATGACTCATAAGCCCCATTCAAACATATCATAAGAAACATAGCTCATATATGCCCATTCTTATCAACTGATGCTACCTGCATGGTTAGAGACTTGCAATAAGGAGGATAATACATCATCAACATTACCATCTCAATAAATTCATGCCATTCACATTACATCATTAGGGTTAGGGTTTCTACTAATCAATTAGGGTTTACAAGGTTGGTCAACAACCACCATTATATCATTACTTTCATCATAATAAAGTATGCTATGAAATAAATATTATAGAAAATAGCATTCTTGTTATTATTTTCACAACTACCCCATAGGGTATTACATCATACCATGTAACACTATCATCAACATGATGCAACATAACCACCAACATAAGGTATTGATTGAGTGGTATCATACCCAAGCATGTTGGGTTAACCACTCACAAGGTGTGACGGGCACTGCAAGTGTGTCAGGAAACCACACAAAGGATGTATTAGTTTAAATCAACTTGATATATCAGTTGAACACTCAAGGTGTCTGGCTAACCTCACAAGAGGTGAATCGGTTACCACCTATGAAGAGTGTGACGATCAACACCAAGGTGTGATCGGCACAACAACACCTAAGATGTGACAGACAAAAGAAACACCTAAGATGTGATGCGAAACAAGAAGGTGTATCGGGTAACGTCAAGGTGTGTCAGTTGTTAGGGTTCGGGCTTGTCTAGGCATCACAGTCAAGGTGTATTGGGAAACACTCAACCAGGGCATCACAGTTAGCCATCAAAACATACCAACTCCACAAGCACTCTCTTAGCCATGATGGGTTAACACCTCTAAGGCATATCGGTTGAGAAACACCTTATCTCTATAGGCACTTCAAGAGCATGATAGCCAATACCTTACTTGAATAACGGTTTAGCCATCCTATATCAGCTTAGGTATATCTAGGGCATGATGGGCTAACTTCTCAAAGTCTATCAACCACATCAGTTAGGCACCATATCAGTTTAGGAACTTTTAGGTTGTGACAGGTTAGCTCCTTCAAGGTCTATTCACCATATTGGTGTAAGCAACCACAAGACAAGCTAACCTTCTCAGCCATGACGACCTAAGCATCCATAAGACATGTTGAACTAAGCCTCATCAAGTCATGATGAACTAAACATCCATAAGACATGTTGAACTAAGCCTCATCAAGTCATGATGACATATCCCATGGTGTGTCGTCTTGTTGCACTTACAAGTCGTGACGACCACACACACCACCATGTATCGACCTAGTCATCTTCAACCTTAGGAACTCATCTACTCGTCCACCTACGATCATGGTAAGAAGGTGTAAAACATGGGAAGCAACTAAGGAAACTTCCTACTTCAAAATAGATCTTGTAACCACTAAAAGAACTACTAACATGCAAGATATAAACGACCTAGAGATGAAGAACAATGTAAACATATCAAGAGTGATAAAAACAAAGGAGGTTTAGAGTTATATAACCCACCTCAAAGATCACCACCAAGATCCAAGCTCCAAGGTCAAGATCCAAGCTCACGAGCTCAAGATAGAAGATGATTCACCAAATTGATCACTATCACACCTCTAAGGAAGAAGATGATATCAAGGTTAAGGTGGTTCAAGATGGAAAGAAGGTATCCAAGATCCATGGCCAAGAAGGAAAAGAAGAATAAGAAGCTAGAAAACATGGCTTACCAAGGTAGAACATGAAGGAACACCACAACTTGGAACTCATCCACCAAGCTCCAAGAGTGATCCTCTAGCTCCTTAAGATTCTCAAGGTCGTCCACCAAGGAAGAGGGAAAGCAAGGATGGCCAAAAGTATCCTCTTGCATGGATAGAAAGGAGTATATATACAAGAGGGATGAGAGAGGGAACATGGAAGATGTGTCATCACCTTAGGAGCTTAGATGCCACTTATCCATAGAAAAGAGTCGCATGCACAACATCATGCAAGACATGGTGATAAGGTCTAGGTCTCATCCCTTAGGTCTCCTACCAAGGTCATGCCCAATACCATATCTCCACACACCCATAAAATGATAGGGTATAACCCTACACACTCACAAATTGATAGGGAGCAACCCTACACACTCACTAACTGATAGGGTGCAGCCCTACACACTCACAAACCGATAGGGTGCAACACTGCACACTCACAAACTGATACACAACCTCTACAAGGCTCTCTAGCCCAATCAACACATCTAGGTGCAAGGCACACCTCACACATGTGTCCAAAACATCACCAAGGATGTCACCACACAACTAAGAACCAAACAAGGTGCACATATCTCTCTCTCTCCTCTACATGATGCCAAGAGAGAGAAGGAACACTCTAGAGGTGGCAAACTTCCACATCAACTCCTACTCTGGGTGAATTGCAATTTGCACCAAAACCGCACCACAAAATACAAGCATCATCCAAATAGGCTCAAATAAGAAACTCTAAGCTTCCAACATGCCCTACTTATATGTCAGATGATTAGATAAAGGTCCTAAGAAACATGCTTAAGTAAAACAAAGAGGGTTATCTCAAAATGTGGGTCAGGGTCCTTACAGAAAGTAACCCAAGATTGTAGATATGCAAGTCAAGGAACAAGCTTGAAATTTTATGAAACAAGATACAATCATAGAATGTAGTTGGATATCAATATATGTGTTAGATAATAAATTATGAACAAGATTGGAACTACATGTTGATGGACTAGTAGTGGATATTATCACAAATTAGGACTACTAGTAGGATCTATATCATATCTAAGGATCCACAAGTTAAAGATCTAGCTAAGAGGAGATGTAGAAAAATATCCAAACTAAGAGACATGCAATTTCAGAAGCATGAAATCATATTACACACTAGAAAGTATACATTATAACTAAAATATGATTAGCACTAAGAAACACAAGGTTGCATCCCAAGATATACAACCATATAGATGTAGCAAGATAGATCACAATGGAAGCAATTTAGATTCGACCACAAGATTCAAAGTGATCATCATCAAAACATGCATAACAACTCAAGATAAGTAATTGCAAGATATAGAGATACCAATGTAGAGAAATTAGAGAGATAGAGTTGTTAGTAAGATGAGAAATTTAAAGCATGGCAATATGCATATTATAAAAGTACTAAAAGGAGTGTCATAAAATATGTATATTGGTTGAGAAAGGCTAGTTGAGAGGAAAATTCTTATCCAAAACACCATTTGTATATTTTGTGCACAATGTTTGTGATGTCCCTAGATTTCTGACTCCTTGACCAATTGTGTGATGTCCAAATTGAAACCCTCATGTCATCAAGAATCCCAATTCAAACACCACACCACTAGGCTAAGAAGAAGAAAATCAAGGGAGTCAGAAGGAAATAACAATAGCATATGCACATGAACAATAAACAAACCACGACAACAAGCTCACCATTCAACATATAATTACAAGATGACTTATTACAAATCGATATTACATATTGAATAGTAAACTTTTACATACATATGCAGATGCCAATATATAATACGTTCATTAGATAATAGGTCCACTTGTACATCTTCTCACCACACAACTCCCAATTATCAAGCTCTTTAAGATCATATGTCCACATACCTAAAATAGAGATTACAAGTGATACACGTCAGCTTAATATACTAGAATATTTTGCTGAGTTTGCTTACATTTCTTTTCATATTCCTCTTTCATAGTACGACTTTTCAATAAGATAAAACTAGAACTTGGAAGTAATAAACAAATATAACAAAATCATACTTTTGAACAAAGAATGATTTTAACAAAATAGAAACACATATACCAAGAGTGTGAAGTTGAAACCCACTTCTCTCTCTCTCTAGAATGAGAGCTCCCGCTTCTCTCTAGGGTTTCCCCCGCTGGGGGGAGGGGCTCCGTTCTTCGGGTGTGCCCTCCCCTTGGCCCTTCCATCAAGAAGCATGGGTAGAAGGTTGAGGGCTTCACTGGAGAAAAGGGAGCTGGGTTCATGGGGCTTCTCTGGCATTCTAGTCGGATAGCAGGGGTCCCCTTGGCTGGCCTGGAGTGAAAGGAGGCGTGATGTGCCACTTATGTCGGGATCTGGTTCACGGGGCTACGGCTATCGACCTGGTCGACTTCAAACCGTTCAAGAGAGATGGCTGGAGAGTTACCATCCCCGCCATGGCATGCGACAACGTGTGCTGCTCCGTTTTTGCAGCTGAAGAACTGGATGGCTCACTCATTCTTCTCAGGCACCTTCTACTCCAACGGCCAAGGAGAGCCTAGCTGTATAGACCGATGGCGACCCCTGACGAGATCCCAGACCTACTGGTTTGGTGATGGACAGAGGTGCCTCTTCCTCGGCTGGTGCGGCCCTCGCAGTTGCGGTGGTCTATGGATAATTCGGCATCCATGACGCATTTGGGTGGATCGCCATCAGTCCAGGGCTTCACCCCTATGTCTCCTAATGTCTCCTTCCATGCGGTGCATGTTCTGGCATCTAGCGGCAGATCCCAGCTTATTACCAGCGTCCACAACAGAGGAAGTTCATTTAGAGCTCATGTGTCATTTCCCTGAACGTCTTCCTTCTTGTTGTTGTATGTTTGGACGCCCTCCAAGTGCTCAACTAAATGCTCCTGTGCAAATAGGGGCATGGAGCCCTTGTTTTTTGTGGTGCCATCCGGCTTGATCGCTGCTTGCCGACATATAGACGTCCAGGGTTGCGGGAGCCCCTATTTCTACGTCGCTTCTATGGATCTTCTTCGACCGGTTGATCCCAGGAGCTTCTGACATCAGGCATGGGGGGTGGCTCTCTGTTGCTGCGAGGAACACCCCTAAGGTGTTTGATGAGCAACCTCTATGTAAGCAGATGGTTGTTTCTCCTATTATAGGACATCAATAGGTTGGTTGCTTGGTTCCAAAGTTAGTTGAATCCCCTAATTGTTGGCATAGGACCACACATTGTGGGTGCTTCTATTAGATAGTTGGTACTGTGCCAAGAATGAAAGGATTATTTTGAACCTCTTAGCCTCGCAGCTCTCTATTGGTAGAATGTGATGGTTCTGGTGATCTGAGAAGTTCTGAAGCTAGTGATGTTTTTCCAAGAAGGGTTACCTGGTGGATGTGATGTTGTAATCTATAGTTACTATTTGTGGGTGGGCTTATTGCATGTATCTGTAGGTTGTAATAAATTGTTCTCCTGGTAGGAATGCCTAGTTTTAGTCTTGTTAGTTTGATGTTCTTCTCAGTTCTTGTTATCTTTAGGTCTAGTGTAATACCCCTTGCGTGGGGTATATGATCCTTGGTCGAGCTTTTTAGCTCCTCTTGATGTAAAGGGGTACTCTATGCCCAAAGTTTTTTGGTTTTATAGTAACACACATTTTGACTGACCAAAAAACAAAAGAGAAACACATATTATAATTACATTTCCATTATATCATCCATGCATTTACCTACCAAAGGTATAAATGCATTAAGGCCTTATGGCCTGCTTACCAAAGAGATAGATCATTATACAAGGTGATCTTCTAATCAAAGAGATAGATCACCCACAAGCACTATGCTTACCAAAGATATATCGTGTTATGATATAATGGATCATATATATTATGTTTCATAACTATTAGTGTGGAAAATCAAGCAAGATATAATTCAATAACAATCATTTCATCTTGTATTATATGCCAAGTATTTGTACACACATAATACAACCATATTGAATAGTAGGCCAAGTAAGAGCTGAAGCGTACCTTGAAAGAGATAATCTAATCATCACATATTCCTGAGTCATCTACATCCTTGGAAACCCCTAATAAAGACATCATCAAATTCTCATCATCATAACCCTAGTTATAATTCATGTTAGGGTTTTATTTTACTCATTAGGATATCTCATTATTACTTGCCTTGTCATCTTTGCATTAGGTTACTGGTCTTATATTTTGGATTAGGATACAAAATTTGAACACCAGGTTTGATATCATTATGTGCACATATTAGCCCTAGGTTATATACATTAATTCAATTAGGGTTTCAAACTATTTATTATGAGTCATCATCATATAACATGAATTTCATGCATAAGACGGATACATTGGTTACACATCATGTCCTATACACTATTATGAACATATTTTGGAAATTCTAACATTTATTGAGCATAAACTTATTTAATTCATTTTACTTAGGGTTATTAGCCCTTAGTAGCCACATTATTCAAATTACATGAATTCAAGTCCAATCATCATCATACATGCCATTATACAGATTATATATCACATTATTGAGTTATTGGTACTTTCTCAAAATTTTAGGCCTTCATTTGATATTTATTATCCATGAAATGAGTGTAATCTATATTACATGATATCACTGTGATTTTACTAAGAGTTTCCATTGTTTCTTTGTATTTTTAGGACAAGGAAGCTAATTACTTTGAATTTTGCAAGAAAGAGTTTACTGATATTTCTAGATTCATTTACCTTTTTGTCCCTATCAGCTTTGGCCACATGTATCTAAGGGTGGCGATGCTCCTTGCTATTGTGCTAGCCAGGGAGCCTGCCTGGTTTGATATGGATAGTTTTTGACCTGGTCTATCTGGACTGGCCCTCGCCTCTCGCACATTTTCATAGTCTCATCAGAAACAAGTTCACAAAGCCACCACTGCATTCCAAGACTTTGGCAAGCAAACAATAGAGACCAAACACTCTTTGTCACCATATAGGGACATGATCATCTTCAGCAGTGTTCTCTGGATCTCCATGGACAATCTAGTCTCCAGTTTGGCCTCTGAAGATTGACAACCAAGAGCTCACCGGTTGTGGCAGCTTCCATGGTGGGGAAGAAAGGGGAAATTGCCTCTGTCTCCTCCTAGCTAGAAGTCATATGTTAAATGGCCTTCCTTAAGCCACCCTAAATTTAATGCTACCCTCATATTGCAGTGGAAATCCGCTCTCCATGTTCTTTGACCTTGGTCTTCTTCTCCTAAAAATTAGAGTTCATTGGATAACAAAATTACCATATCAGGGTACGGAAGTTCCTACAATCATCTTCTCAGGACTCACATATCATTTTACCCTACTTTGGTTCCTCCTTACTCCCTTCTAGCTCTAAGGTTTACTTCCCCATTATACATACTCACCATAGTTGAGAAGAAGTAAGGAGTCAAAGGTCATTGTCTGTACCAGAGTGGTTTCACATCTTGGTTAGGGGGTCTCCTCACTCCTTTACTCCAGCCAAGAACACTTATCTGCTTCACTTCCCCCCTCAGTCCAAGACTATGACGTGTGGTGATAGGAATGATTGCAATGCAAACTTCTCCACTATCTTTCTCTAACTGCAAGGTAGGACACAACCTAAGATCCATAGATCACACATCCAAGGGATGATATTCATCTACTACATAAGCCTATCTGTGGCACCTCAGTGATGTTGGCATTGCCACAATACTAATAATCCATGATTAGAGAAAAGACCATATGGCCTAGTAAAGGACCAAAAGGAGTGCATGACATATGCATTAAACAAAGCCTATGTTTCTAAAATTGAAGCATTGATCCAAATTACATCAAAATACTAATCATTTAGCCTACTTCAAACCTAGTATCTATCTCTAGGAACCTCATAACTTCTTAAAAATTTAACCATATATTTATCATCATCATAGCAACATCCCATTTACTTTTGGTGCCAAATTAATCTATTTGACCAATCAACCACTTAATCCAAAACCACACCTACTTGGGGGTATTTATTCTGATAAAAACAACAAATGACTTTCATCCTTTGTCAAACAAATTGTAGTACCTTGATATGATCCAAACACACTTCAAGGACTACATTATGTCATTACACATTTACGGGTTCCAAAAGTTCAGTCCATCACATCCTACACACCTTAGAAGAAATTTTATCCTCAAAATAAAGTAAAAAATCATGTCCATCATAGTGTTGTTGACCAATTTTTTGGGTTGAACATCTCAACCAATGCTAGTTGTTGGCACACCTATGGTGATTTTTGGTCGAGTTTCCTTCACGACAAACTTGGGCAACAATGAACTACTGTAAAAAAGCACATATATTTAAAAAAACATAACTAGAGACATTATAAGTATATAAACCATATCCAAACATGTATAAACAAGTTTGTAAAGCAATATGAAAGCATCAAGGACAATTTTTTATTAAGAAAGTGATGAGAATCACATATAATTTTTTTTACAAAACACCATATGTAAAGTTCATACAAACATGTAAAAAACAAGCTATGATTGGATATGGGCAAGAATACCATTACCTCTATGTTTACCATTTCTTTTCAACTTGTTGCCACCTCATACACATGCCACCTTTCTTTTATGTGGATTGTGATGTCAAGTCAAATCATTTGCAAGTGACCTACAAGAAGAAAGATGAAATGGTCCCCAATCATATTTTTGGGTGCAGAGGGGTTATCTTAGAAATCCAAGTCCTATTTCTCTTGGGTGCTTTCCTAAGATGGAAATATGTAGAATAATGACCATTTTCAGTAAAATAATTGCAAGTACCCATAACCTTTTAACTAGAGGATTCTTCATTGAAAATTGAAGGTCCTTTGGCTTTGTTGTTCCTTTAGATACCATCAATTATAATATCATCTCTACCCATTTGTTTAATAGTATGATCTAGGATTTGATTAAGATTCTTTTTATCATCTAATAATCTTTGCATAGAGGATCTCAAACCATGATTATCATGCATAATAGAAGTAATAGTAGAATATAATTGATTCACATCATCACTAGCATGCAAAATATTAGTTTATAAGCAAAGAGCTTTCATCATATAAGAATATTTTTCAATATGAAAAGAAGCAACATTTTTCTCTTTACTAGTAGAACTAGAACAAGATTCAAGAACACTAATTTTAGGAAGAAAGAAAGCATTTTCTTTTTCAATCTTAGTAATCCTTTTTTTTGGTCGGTAAAAAACTCGGTTACTACATTTTGGTGCGAAAACTTTAGGTACAAGAAAACTTGCGCCCCCATTACAACCAAAGTGAGTAAACACCCCAACAACAAAAAGGAACAAAATTTGAAACACACTAATCTGCTAACACAGACCTCCTAACTGGAAAAAGAGGAACAAACCAGCCCTGCTAAAACAAAAAGATACCAGAGGATATATGAAGAGAACAATTCTAAACTACACAGACCAACACTGGCATTTGACTCAATCACTGAAAGTGTGACGACATGAGTAGTCAAATAGTAACTTCAATATCACTAGAGACCTCAAGAATAGCACAGATGGAAACATTCCTACTTTCAACCAGATCATATAGCACCCGGCAGGCAAAAGAACACATTCAAAGGGCCCTTCAGAACACAGGATCAAGAAAACCTATAGCCTCAACTAGATACTCATTCACACACTGGCATTAAACCCATTCTCTGAGATTGTGTGGAAAAAATAGCCAACAGGAGAATAGGTCCTATGAAACCAATGCCTAGAACCCAAAAGGACAGACCTTAAAACATGCCAGAGACAGGACCTAGGATGAACCTAGGACAGCAAACACTGAGACATATGAGAGTGATTCAACAGGGTTCAAACACTCATCTGCAATTCAACGAACACTTAGAAGCCGTTTAAACACTCGGTGGTAGAAAAAATCATACAACATTTCCTCAAACACCTTAAAGGTGTTTTAGAATGTAACAGTAGAAGGGACCAAAGAGGAGAAGAATAGGCATTCTGCCCCCCTTAAACCCACACCCACATGAAGCGCCAGATTGCATTGAGACACTACAATGAACATCTTGAGGGTGACCCAACCCGTGCCTGTAGAGAATCCATGCGAGAGCATCACCAAAACTAGTTGTCAGGGAGACAAACCAAGTGCCTGCTCTTCCATGTAGGACGCCTCAGCGTTACTTAGCCATCGTTGGTGGAGGAGGCGTGCCGCTGAGCCACCGAGCCAGACGAACTGGAATCAATACACCGTCGAAGTCCTACAACAGCATCGAGGATGGAATCAAGAGCCTTCGCCACCCAAGAAGCCTAGGTCTCCCACAGTGTAAGGGAGAGGGAGGTGTTGATGAGGTTCAGGGGAAACCCCTTTCATCTCAACATCCTTCCTTCAATGCTTCGTTGCACGCTTCAAATCAGAAACCACTGTGAACTATTGAAGGGCTAGGAGGAGGAAAGCATCGGGGAGATGCTCCCTCCCCCCAAAGGTAGCCGTCGGGGGAATCTAGTGAGAAGGAAAAGCAAAACCCTAGAGAGAGAGGCCTCCTTCTTCTTAATCTTAGAAAGATAAGCACTATTTTTATATTCTATTCCTTGCAAGACAAAATCTTTTTCCTCATTTTCAGTTCTTAGAACATCAATATCATCCATGAGAGAATTTACAATTTTAGTATGCACTTCATTAGAACTAATCATAAGAGGTTGAGCTTATAGAAATCTAATCTTATCAATCAAGCTAGCATTTTCAAGTTTATAAAATTTTCTTAACTTAGATAGGCATTGTTTTCAATCTCAACACTATTGGATTTCAATTCAAGTTCTATAAAAGACTTTAGATAATTAACATTTTCTTTCAAGCAATGTTAGTATGTTAGAGTTCATGCTTTTCTTCATGCGAGTTATCAACAATCTTAACAAGTTTTTTCTTTTTACACTTAGTAGACTTAAGAGATGCATGAGTAGCATGAATAATGCAATTAAGGATTCTTTATCTAAAGAGTTTAGATTCACCTCATTGGAGTCTTCATTAAAACTTGCCATGTGAAAAAAATGGAATTCTCCTATATCACTAGAGAGTGATCGAGATTGTCTAATAGTTTCTTCACTTGAGATTGAGTTGGAGGATTTACTATAGCTTTTTGGCAATTTCTCCTACTTGTACTTCTCTTCCTTTCCCTTGTGATGATGGGTCTTTTGGCCTTGTAGGCAATCTTCTTTGAAGTGACACTTCTATCCACATTTGAAGCACTGACTGGAGGAAGAGACTTGCCTTTGTGAGGTATACATTTGGATCACATAACATCTTCTTCAACTTGAGAGGATGAGAAGGTTTACTAACAATATCTTCAAGTTGGGCTTTGATCTCAGCTTGCTTCTTTCTATTGATCTCTTTCTTCTTCCTCTTACTTGTCAAGTTTCATTTCAAAAGCTTATAGATTTCATATGAGCTATGAAAATATTCAAGAGACTTTGTTTCTTCAATATTAGTTACCTTTGTTTCCCACTGTTTAGAAGAGACCTAAGGATCTTTGAGTTTATCTTTCCTTGATCCATAGAATGACCTACGACGGAAAGACCATTTATAATAGTGTTGAGCCTAGAGTAAATTTCAGCCCCCATTTCCTTATTTCCCATCTTGAAGTTCTCAAGGAAACCATTGAGCATGTAGACTCTACTTTCCTTCACTTTATTTGTCCCTTCATATGTGACACATAGCTTTATCCATATCTCAAAGGCCATCTCACAAGAAAAAATCAGTTGAGCTCAGTGAGGGAAGTAGAGACATAGAGAATGTTGATGGATCTTGCATTCAAGGATGCTTTCTTCAAAGTTGCTTCATCACATTCTTCTACCTTTGTCTCTAGTAGCTTGTATGGAAGATCCATCATTTTTCATAGCTTAAGAATTGATCCATGGATGTAGAATTGTAACCTTCTCTTCCAATATAGAAAATTGCTCCCATCAAATATTGGAATGTTGATGTAGTATCTCCCATCTTGATAATCACCCATCTTATCCTAATTGTGGAATTATTTCTTGGAGAAGACCCGCTCTGATATGAATTGTTGGATCAATGATGGGATCTAAAGGGGAGGAGGGTGAATAAAGCTAAAACCACTAAAACCAAACTCATTAGACCTTCAAATTATATCCCAATATAAAGTTGCTTATATGAAATTTGGGTGCAACTAAACATACATAGAAAGGGAGAGAGAGATTGAACAAGAACAAGATAACAAAAGTTATTTATAGTGGTTCCAACAAACTAGGATATGTAGGTCACTACCTAGAGAGTTCAACCTCTAAGATTTTCAACAATATCTCACTCCTTATATTCTGTTATAAGAGTTGCAACATAAGACATCCCTATTCAAGTTCAAGGGTACCTAGCATTCCCTTTGAGGAAAGGGGAGCTAATAACCTTACAAAGGACTTTCCTATCCATGACCAAGAGTATTCTACATTGACAAGATCTTACCTACTCTACAATGATTCTTTAGCCTTATCCAAGGACTACCCACTCTTGCAACAAGGCTTCTTCCCTCAAGGATTTACCCACTCTTGAATTGGATCTTCCACCTTTGACTTCACCTTCACCAAGGGACTCCTTCCCTTCTTCTTCACCTCTCTTAGACAAGAGAGAGAATCTTAATCTTAATGGTGGAAAGAGAGATTGGGAGTTATAGTAAGTGAGAGCCTCACAAGATATACATGAAGGACTAGATCTCTTACAACTTTCCTACTCACTCTAATGGATGTATCAAGTGATTAAACACATGAGAGTACATGAAGGCTCTTGGAGGAAAATCTCTTTCAACTATAATATAGGGACCTTCAGAGTGATTGGCTAACCATGGGATGAATACCAAGGGGTCCTATATATAGTTGAGGCTTCCTAGTAGGTAGTAGAGATACTTAAGATCAAATTCTATCCATTTTGGATGTTCTAATGGATATATTTTTTAGTTTTGTAACACTTCAACGACTAGAAACACTTTTACACTTTTTCATATAGTGTTGTCAGCTGAGTTGTGTTTTGGAAAAATCAGTCGCTGACACTTTATGACAAGTCAAAGTGCATGTGTCAGTTGAGTTGCCACCAGGATAAACTTGGATGACCCTAGTCATTTTCCAAAAGCTAGATAGGTTGTCGGCTAAGTTATCACTAGGACAAAGTCAGATGATAAGGCAGGCTATAACAAATTTTGACAAATGTCCATAAAGTTCTTAAATATTCAAATTAAATGCTCCTGATTTTTTCTATGCTTAATTACAAGTCATACAATCATTACAAGTGATTTATTTCAAAGATCTATGGAGGAAACTATCTATTCCTCAAATTATGATGTTTATTCATGTATGACTTGATTTGTCCAAGTTATGATGCATAAGTTTAGGCATTTGGAGTGTGTCTATCCAATCTAAAATCACTCAAGTAGAAGCATTAGACACAAATGAGTAGAATGGTTAGTCATCATCAAAGCACAAGTTTAGTCAATTTACACCTTGAGTCAACAAGGTTGTGCATCAATAAGAGTTCTAATTGGTCTATGTGGAGTACTCTAGAGGTAGGAGTCTTTTGCATGCTGCTAGGAGGGAAACATCAGTTTGTAGTCTGTGGTGAGACCACAGGAGCCGCTACAGTAGTTGTTCGAGTCTGATGTTTGTGGTGAAGATCAAGAGATGCACAGACACTATCCTAGAGTAATTAGAAGATAGTTGCACTGCAACGAATTGTAGTTGTTGGACTTGCTCCAGGACCAGGTATAAATTATTTAAACCATCCTTCCTATTTCATAGTAGTTGACGTGATCTTGCAGTTAAGGGAATACTAATAGATAAACATTATGTTTCTATTGACTTATTTTGTGCCTGTATTTCCCAACAGGATGCCCCGAGGGTGGTAAATCAAGGCGGCATCTAAATCAAACCTAGTTTTGTGCCTCAAGTTTTATTCCATGGACCAATATTACAATCCAAATAAAATATGCCTAGAAATTTTTATTTTACCTTGCATGCATACCTTACTCTTGAATTTATCACTAATGGCTTTGGAATTAATATTAAATAATATTCATAGCTATATATATGAATCTTGGAAGGGACTAATGTGAGAAGTTTTATTTCCTAGATAAGAGCTATAAAGTAAAGAATTAATATCTTTGAAAATATTTATGGAAAGAATATAGGCTATGGAGAAATTTTCATAATTATTAGACCTTTAGAGTAAGAGTTATCAAGAAAATTAAAGTTCTAGTAAATATGTACTTATTACTATATATAATAAAGTTAATTAGATTAATATGTGTGAGAAACCCCACTTCTTTATCCTTAGAATTTCTCTATCAGTTAAAGTACAAGAATAGTGAAATCAATCCACATGATGAGAACTCCTTAGATAATGAAACTGGGTTTTCTCTCTCAACACCACAACCCTAAACCTAAACAACATGATCCCAAGTCCTTATTGTTTCTCATACGGCTACTATAATCAATCTTAGACTTGTCGGAAAAGTAGTAGTGTTTGTTCCATATGTAGGCACTACCCATAGACCAGCAAAGTGTCATTTATTCCTCCCTCTATTCCTATTTGCTTCACATTCTTTAAAATTGTAGAACATGTTCATTCTTCGATGTAGCTTGATGCAAGACTTGAAACATCATGTAACTTGTGATAGATTGTAGACATGGTGACTCTTTCCTATCACTATGTTATCTACAAGCCTAGGCCACTGGATGAACCTTCTCAACCCATTAAGACCTGACGTCTAATCCCCTCTCAGCCTAGGAGCACTTTCTCCCCTACCTAAGATTATTGTCTAGCCTTTATCATCCTACTATTGATGTCCAACCTTCTCTCCAGCAACACAAAACCGACTTCAACTCCATAGGCCACCACAAAGTGTTGTTAATGAAAAAAAGAGACCCAATAGACCTTGAGGATCCACCAACTTTGGACCAACTTCAACTTTGTCCTATCTAGTTTATGGCCTAAATTTCCAACCACTGGCACCTTGCAACTGTAATCCTAGACTCCAATCTTTGTACTAGGTCAGTGCAAATTTGTTGCACATCTTTGAAGCATCTAATGGATAAAATCGAATTTGGTTGGATCCTAGGGTTTCACTCATGTTTGAGCACTAACAGTACAAGACGAGAAGGAAACTGTACCTCTCTTCCTTCATGGTAAATCCAAACTTGTACTAAAAATACAGAAAGTCATTCAGCAACTTACACACTGACCTACAATGTCTCCCATAGCCTACTCACCACTCAATTTCACCTCCGGTAAAGTCTAACAATGACCACAAGAAGAAGTTGTGAACAACCCTTGCACTAGATCGATTGATATTGCATATCAATTCCTTGTGTCAATCATAAATGAGTTTACCATATGTTTGTAAGATTTCTGAAGTAATAATAGATTGATAAATAAGTTATTCCATATGCATTATGTAGAATATTAGATAATTTTTTTTGCTGAGAATAGTGTGACTCTTTCCATTAAACCAAAATTGAAGATCTGGTGATTAAAGAGTTACGCATAGGAAAAAACAAGAAAACTAAAGATCAATAAACAAAAAAAATTGTATAAGGTAGAGTGTAGAGTAAGCTATTCATGCATATGTTATGTAATCCATTCTAGGGACGGACGCCCTGGTCCACTCACCTTTGGCAGTGTAGCCATTAGGAGTGTGGAATTAGGGTAACAAATGGTTTCGTAACAAATGGTATCAGAGCAATCCCATATCCTTTATGCATGTTTAATAACCTAATTCCACCCAACTTAGAGAGTCTTCTATCATCTCACCTCTTCTCTAAGGACTACCATAAGCCTCCCATTAGTTGATGGTTAGTTAGCTTCTCATCCCTTCATGTGATTCTTCTACTCATGACTATTAATCACATGATTTCTCAATTTTGGGTAGCTTATGTATGGGGAAAACTAAATTGTGAACGAATTGGTATAATTGAGTAAAATGATGATGATGCCATGATATGACCTTAATTTGAAAAACTTGATTACAACTAATGAAAGTACTCTTGTAGTTAAGTACTCATATATGACCTCTCATATCATGTTAACTCAACTTTACCAAATCTAGACCACATGATTTCTATGTTTGAGGTAAAATGATAATAATCATGATATGATGAGATAAGGAGGATTTATACATTATACCTCATTTTGATGAGGTCCCTATTTGATTGAATCCATGATGCCCTATTATTGACCAATCCTCAAACATAATTAGGCAAAATGTTTACCCTATTTGATATGAACCATGACTATACCTTGGAATGACTACACCTTGTGACTCCCAAAATCACGATGAAAGACTTTGATACAAGAGGCACCTTCCCTATTGATTCTTATGCATCTTGGTAATCTCTATTCCAAATAACAATATGGACATGGATATCACCCTTGTGTTGTTTTGCTCAAACTCTTGAGTTCCCAGTTTGACTTCTAGATTTCTAAATATGCCCTTACCTTGACCATGAAAGGAAGGGAACACGATCATGACCTCAATATTGCAAAATCTTAAAACATGGTTTCTTTATTACGACCTTGATCTTGAAAAATATCGAAATATGATTTCTCTATTATGATTTTTATGTTTGACTCGTGATCTTGTGAAACATAATTTGATAGTTGATACTCACCCTATTGGGACATGTTTGACAACTCATGATTAATGTAGACTAATGTTCTAGCTTAGTGCAGTGGTTGACTCATGACTACACTAACTTAGGTCACATATCTATTACGACTGCCTCTAAATTTCCATCTTGTTGATTATTTAGAGATTGGAAAGATTATGCCTTTTGCACTCTTTTGATTTCTTGACCTAAGTCCCTAATGGGTCAAGTCTATGACAATATTGAAACTCAATATTGGATCCCAATTTAATGATGCTCTTAAATTATGATGATGTTGATTATAATTAGTGGTTAAATTCCTAGAAGGATCTAGGTCTAGATCATTCATCAACCTTGAATACCATGATAATGGACTCGATATTGACATCTCAAAATGTTGCTTGTATCTCAAATGTTGCTCAAAATGTTGATTGATTATTGCTCAATTGTTGGATATGGATCAATGATCACCCCTAAGGTCAAAATAGGGATCTAAACTCTAATTTCAAGTGTTTGGACCTATGACTTTGATGTTCAAATTGACTCTCAATATTGATGTATGACAGACTCATGATCATTGATCTCGGTTCAGACTCGACTCCTACAACCACCCTATTTGGATCTTGAGATCACCCTTGATATATGACCAATGACTTCCATGTTACCAAATCTCAAAATTATGAAATTATTACTATGATGATTCACTCAATTTATGACTTAAGGGTGAGCTCCATATGGACTAGTGTGGGACCTTCCATTTGATTTTCTATGTGAAATTACGATGTTGAAATATGATGTATGTCACGAATTGTGGAAATATGAATTCTCAATCATGTATGTATAACCCCACCTAGGCCAATGTACAAGCTAGAACCCTAAATTTTAAGAACAAATTCATACCTTACTCTTGAGCTCTATTTGTTTGTCCTAAAAGGTGATCTGTCTAAATTTGGTGATATTTGGGATGATCTCTCTAAAATTGTAACTCATGTGATGATACTTCCAATTCAATGATCTATGTAACTATATGTTGACCATGCTGCTTGATTGCTCGATTTTGGAATGAGATGTATAGTGTAAATGATTATGATACCTTATAAGAAAAATATGAAGATATTTATGTTGAATGGGAAGATTCAACCTCGATTGATGACTTGATTTAATTTTGGGGACAAAATTCTTTTTAAGGTGGGGAGGATGTGATAACCTTGATTTTCTATTTCATTCAATTTATGTACAACTTGACCCATTAGATACTCTATTATACTCAATCACCTCCCTCACCCACACCTTGATGACTTTAAGTCACATTGTACTCAATTGATTAATCAATTTTGATTAAGTATCACCTTGTACCTATATATGCCTTTACTCTGAGTTTTGGACTTAGTGTCTTACTTTTTATGTATAATCAACTTTCAATCAAAGTTTAACCACTTAAATGAACTATGGTTTCTATAAAAGTAATGTCATGATGTAGAGGATTCAATTAGAAATCCAACGGTCCAAAAATTACCCCAAATAGAGTTGTAAATAATAAGATATGACCATTTGAATACCCTTAATTTTATCATTGATTAATTGGTTTATCTTCTCCTTTTGTTGTGTTGGGCCAAACATTAGTAGGCCCAGCTGGGTGCACAACCCAGTTTAGTAGAGCACCTACTTCTACATCTCATCGATCTCTCATGTTTTCTTTGAACCAATCATTGCCCTTGGATTACTTGGCCTCAAATTCAGACTCCCATCTAATGTTCGTAACCCCTTCTTCCCCACATACTCCCCAAGTACAGAGAGCAGGTGGTCGGCACAGGTGACCAGAGCACCCTTTTCTCCTTTTTGTGCCATTTTAGACTGCCCAATCGGTTCGCCTACCCTACTTCTTTCTTTCCACCCTCTTTGTTCATGTTTTTGTGCACTGGGTCTCTCCTCTCCTTGCCTTCTTCCTCCTACGGATGCCACTCTCCAGAAAGGTGTATCCTTACCTTCAAACCACATACCTTCTTGATAAAGGTTGCATCGAGCTCAATGGAGCAATGTGAAGCCAACCAGCACCTATCGGAACCTCCTCCCTCTCCTCCTTTGAACCTCGCATCTCCGATGAGATGGACCGCCTTGGCACCACCGCACCCGATCACCCCTTCGCGTGGGTCAACGCCTGTCAAGGAGGTGCACTGAAGGCCCTTGGATGTTGGGCGGGTCAGCAGGACCCTGATCTAACGGTGCAAAAGCCTGCATGACCTCCCTTTCCTATTGGTTTGTGGGCTGACCTTGACTGGGGTCAAGCACAGCGTCAGCCACTGAGGTGATGCAACGTCGGCTCACCACCCACTCCCCTTCCTCTCTGTGTGAGTCATCTGGAGTGCTGTGAGCTGATGGATGCATGGTCGAGGGCCCAGATCGGCCATGATCACCCCTGTATAAGGTCCTTCTTAAAACTCTTTTTGGATTCATGCTAATTCTTGTAAATGACATATCTCCTCACTCCTTGGGCCATTTTGGTCATGTAAGATATGATTTGGCATCTACTGAATGAGATCTATCTAATGGGAATAGTTTCATGACCTAAATCTATTTGTAATTTCAATGATACCTGATGATGATAGCTTTGGATCTCTTTCTTCATGTCTTATATCTTTTAATGCTCAAGCTTGGTCTTTTATGTCCCAAACCTGGATGATAGTCTAATTTCAATATCTTGAATATGATTATGTATAAACATTTGAAGTTAACCATCCTTGCACCTTGAAATGTTCAAATGTTGCTTGAATGACCTAAAATGGACCTATATGATAAAGATCACCCATTAATGCTTAACCTTGATTGTATGAGCCCCAAATAGTTATCTTTGATTCAAATCAGTAATTGTTGATGAATGTTTAACTAACTTTCGAACTTGTTCATACTTGTACCCTACTTTGACTTAATAATAACATTGGACCTCCAAACATGCTTCATATGGATGCTTTATGTTAAATCTCCACCCTTGCCCCTATGTGGGTCTTTGATGTCCAAGATGATCATAAGGACTCAAAATCAGTAATGTTACATGATTTATAACCCCAAATGCCATGTTTATCATTCTTGTGCCCTTATGTGGCTAAATGTCCTAATCTTGACTTGATATGTGACCTAGTATGTATGTGGATAAATAGTCTCTAATCTTATGAAAATCATGTGCTTTTGTATCATCCATTTTTTATTATGATCTAAAATTAGTATCTTGATGATGTCTATGATGCCTAACTCAAATGGAACCCACACCTACTCTAATGATGACAACATTGCATGACTATGACTCAATATGTCTTGTTATGCCAATGTTGATGCTAGTGTTGAATAAGCTTCTCAAATCTTACGATTGATCTATTTAGGATCTTGAAGATCAAATCACATATCCCTGGTCTAGTTGTGATGTGTCACTCTAAATGCTAATGAACCCATGATAGACTATGTTGCTTGATAATTCCTATGCATGACCTAGTTTGAGATTTTGAAATCAACGATGAATGATATAATGCCTAGATCTAAGTGGCACATCCAACCGTCATGGTAACAACTAAATGATACCTAATCATGCTGATATTAATACAATTACATTTACTTGTAATCCCATGATCTCTTTGTGGAGTCTTTTTCCAAGATCTAGTTAAGCTTTCCATATGATTTTCTAATTCGAGTTGTAAATCTTGTACTCCACTCGTAAGGTACACTTACTCTCATGACCCTACTATGGTATTGTCTTGTTTGTATGTATGCTCATATGAATGCTTGTCTAGTTAATTACTTGTTTCAGATACTTTTTCCCTATGATTAGTACATTTGTTTTGCTTGATATATGTTGAACAAACCTTGAGCATAATTGAACTTGTCCATTATACAAACCTCGTGTACCTACCTATATTCTTGGGGTAAGGGCACAAGGTTGGGCACCTTACTCGAGATGTCATGATAAGGCAGAGCATGTCGATAAAAGGGTTGGCTAATCTTGAGCACCCTTAGGGACCCTTCCAATGGGAAGTTGGTCAATGGCCATAATATGTTGTTGAGTATAATGGAAAATACACTTAAAACACGCTTTGTATAAAATATTTTTGTTAAATGTTCACGTATTGTTCTACTTCTTGCTTATATGATGTTTCTAGCAAAATAGATTTTCTTATACTCTTAAACTATTTAAATGCCTTTTCATAGCGTACTTAATGCTTTAGCATTAATATGTTTTGTTTATCATTTTTGTAGTTCTCCAATGAGGATTCACTGTTCTCAAGACTCTAAGATCTCAAATGAAACAAAAATGTATAAAGGGGTACATATCTCTTACCTCCATGTTTAGTAACTTGTTATTTCTTATCTTGTTCTGTTTTTGGTTTTATTCATGCATATGTTATGTGATCCATTCTAGGGACATACACCCTAGTCCACTCACCTTTGGCTATGTAGCCATTAGGAGTGTGGACTTAGGGTAACAAATAGTTTCATGATAGCTATCTATACATCATATGAATAGCACTACTGCATCTTCTCCACATAACACAAGCCTCCCTCTCAGAACCTTCAAACAATCTGCCATTCCTTTCACCCCAGATATTTTAAATCACTATAGCAGCTTCAACTTTCTCCTCCTTCTTCATCTTTTGTAGATCGTCCAAAGAGTACAGTCTGGAGCCATATTTCTCCACGAACCTCTCCCAGATGTCAGTAGCATAAGAGCAATGGAAAAAAAATATGATCCATGTTCTTGATGAACTATCTACACAGTATACATCTGGATCCAAGATTATAACCAATCCTCTGAAGATAGTCCAATGTGGGTAACTTATCAAGAAAAGCTTTCCACAACACACATGAATATCTCCCAAGGATACCCCCTTTTCAAATCCAATTACCCCAATTAGTTTCAGGATACTTCCACCTTGAAATATCCCAACCATCTCTTAGTTTGAAACTAGTACCACCATTATATTGAATGGATTCAGGAGCATTACTAGGTTTAGAATAGCTCTCAAAAATAGCTTGCACCTCTTCACACCCCCTAAAGCTTAGACACTACCACCTGTTATCCTATATACAAAGTCTCAATTTACACTTAGTTCCTTTACCCAGTCTAAAGAGCAGCTAGGGATTAACCTTCTCAATAAGCCACTTCTTATCAATCATCTAAGGGCCAAGCCACAATAGACATTTACTACCATCCCCAATACATAAATCAACATTATCACATAAAGACTTCCGGTGACTAAGAATTTTCTTCCACATACATGAAGCTTTGATTTTCTTCCCAACAGACCAAATTGAGTCTTCTTTTATCTACTTCTCGTATAACCACTTAACTCACAGGGACTCTTTATCACTAGAAGCATCCCAAAGATTTTTGAGCATACCAGCTTTGCACCAATCTTCAACCTTTCTCACACCTAGGCCACCTTCCTCCTTGGGTTTGCAGATGTTTTCCCAAGACACAGTATGAAGGTGTCTCTTAATATCTGAGTCATTCCAAATAAAGTCCCTCATTAACTTTTCTATGGAAGAACCCACTAAACTAGAAAGGGGAAAGGCTTACGACCAAAATATATGATAGCTAGAGAGAGTAGAAATAACCAATTCAAACCTGCCAACAAAGGATAAGAGTCTCCCTTTCCAAGAATCAAGATTTATCTTAACCTTATCAGTAATGGAGGCACACATATTCTTTGTCAATCTTCAAGTAAACAAAGGAACACCTAAGTATTTAATGGGAAAAGAGGCAACTTGAATATTTAGGATCTCTTGAATGTTTCTCACATTAGCATTCTTGCTAATAAAAAACTGGCTTTTGCTAGCATTTAATTTTAGACTAGAAACCCTACAAAAGTCCAAAAGAATGGAGTTCATTGCTTTTGCATTGGCCTCATCCGCCTTAGAGAAAAGAATAAGTTCATCAACAAACACAATATGTGAGATTCCCATATTAATGGAGGCTTTAATAGGGAACATACATCCTTTCTTCACATAGGCATTGATAATAGATGACAGACCCTTCATCACAATAAAAAATGGTAGGGGGACAATGGGTCCCTTGCTTTACACCATTTGAAGCATGAAATGTTTGTGTAGGGGAACCATTCACAAGAAAATGAAAGGAGGATGATTCAAAGCACACTTTGATCCAACGAAGCCAACTAATCAGAAAGCCCATCTTCTCCATCAAAAATAGAATATAATCATGTCCCACAGTATCATACTCCTTGTATAAGTCATCCTTCACACACATCTTCACATGAACAAAACCAAAGGAATTGAGGATATCATTGGCAAGAAAAATGTCATCATTTATAGTCCTCCCTTTGATAAAGGAAATTTGATTCAAATCAATGATAGACGGAAGAATATAGTATAGCTTGTTAGCTAAAGTTTTTTTGCTCACTTTGTAAATCATATTACAAAGACATATTGGGCTGAAATCACTCAAATTATCAGCTCCCGGATTCTTGGGTATCAAAATAACAAATGTGTCATTACACTCATTCAACATCTTACCAAAATTAAAGAAACTAAGAATAGCTTTGGTGACCTCCTTGCCTACAACATCCCAGCTGGCTCTAAAGAAAGCAACATTTACCCATCTGGGCCTGGAGCCTTATCAGTGTTTAGATTCTTAAACACTGATTCAACTTCTTCTTTAGTGACCCATTTAGAAAGCCATTTTTGGTTCTCTACAGATAAAGAAAGCACAATCCACTCTTTATCCCACTCAACCCTATCACTAGGGCAGGAATTAAATAGACTAGAAAAATGGTTAACAATCATAGAATTAATCATCTCTAAATCATAAAAGACCCCAGAAGCATCTCTCCAGGAATGGATATTATTTTTAATCCTTCTTGTTTTCAACGAAGCATAAAAGAACCTAGAACTTTTTTCCCCAAGATTTAGCCACTGGACCCTCGACTTCTGCCTCAAGAAGTTGTCCTCCTCCTCCAAAGCTTTGATTGCTTTTCATCTATTACTTTACACATATTGTTGTTAATCAGTATCACTAGGGTTGTTATCAACATCTCTCTGAGCCATCAAAGATTCCGCTTCCAATTCCCTAGCATTGGATAAAAAATTGCCCACTTTGTTTCTATTCCATTTGCATAGAGCTTCTTTGACAACTTGAAGTCTTCTATACACTCTATACATCGGAGTACCTTCAAACTTATAGGTGTTCTAAGCTTCTTTCACCACCTCACCATAGCTCGGTTGATGAATCCAGACATTAATAAAGAGAAAAGGAGTTGTATTAAACTTTTTACTTGATAATCTTAAGTGAAGCAGTCTATGGTTGTTGGGTTTTGTGGGACAGAATAGGCAGCAGAAACAAAAAAAATTATCTAACCACAAACCCATAACCAACAGATTGCATCAACAACTATGTAATAGGAAAGATGGTTTAGTGAGATATTCCTAGTCTTGAGGCTCGCTCAATGACAATACCTTGTAGCTAGTGTGGTCTTCAACCACCTAGTCTTTGACGCTGTCTATGAAGATCCTTTTCCTGACCCAGGCTACGGTTGATAGTAGTCATCTGAGTGGCAGAAAGATCCCGCCTCTATAGATAGTCCACACAGACTACCAGGAACTCTAGTCATCCAGAGATGTACAAACTAGAAGGAGTCATCCCCTTTTGTCAGCTAATAGTCACCGACACACTCTCCCACAATCAGTCGCTTTTCTATAGTTGTCTTTCCCTCATTGTTCCTCCCTGGGCAGGTAGAACTTGCTTGGGCTCTCTTGATTACCACAACTAGAGAGGACAACAACTTTGTAGAGAAACTGATGTTCTGAGTTGTGTGTTTTGAGAAGCCCCCTGTACCCCTCTATTTATAGTAGAGGGCAAGGTCAGGGTTCCCAGTCTGTGTGGGAGTAGAAGGGTCTAGATTTTCCATGAACTAATTGTACTGCGGTAGGCAAACTGATTGTTTCACAACTCAACCAGTCGATTGGGTAAGTGAGCTTATTGGTTCACTTTTGAATCGGTCGGTTGGGAGTGTGAACTGGTTGGTTCACTTAGTGAACCTGTCATTTCACTTCCCAGACTTTCCCACAATTGACTTTCCATATTTGTTTCTAATTAATGCAAATATTAACTCTTGTCCCAATCAAATTGAACAAGTGAAATGAAAATCTTTTCTCACAAACTGGGAAACCCAATACCTGCTCGGTTGGTCCATGTGAACCAATCAGTTCACCAGTGTGAACCGGTCATCTCATTGATGATGAGTCGATCGGTTCACCCAGTGAACCAGTCGGTTGGTGGTCCAGATTGTGAAAAACTCAGTCAATGCAGTTCTCAATCAATCTGACATTCTAATCAATTGGTTCCACACTTGAACTTGATGATTCTAAGTCAAGTCTATTGATTGAATTTTTAATTGAGTACCTAAACACTTTAGTAATCAATCTAAACATAATTCATTGATAAACTCCTATTCCAGGTTAAATCCTATGTGTGTGACCCTATAGGTTCCATTTCACATTGGCAGTGAATGTTCATAACTAACTTATGACATCACAAGCAAAGAGTGGTGTCTAGTCACACATCAGTGCTACCCAAGTGATGAGGAAAGTTGGAGAACAAATTTCAACCTCCAATCTATTATTGGTGTTACAGTGAATGTATACTCCCTTTGTCACTGATATCCAGATTGAACTTGATGAATGGACTTGTCATCCTCTACAAATGTTCAATCCATGTTTCTTGACTCAGAGTAGATTGTCTGAGATATAAGTGAGCTCAATATCATATATTGACTGACATGTGCATGGCCATGCATTTTTGAGTCTCACTCCTCAAGTGGCCATGATATCACACTCCCTTAGGAGGGACAAATTCCATATCTATCACTCACTGTCAAGTCCCCATGTGTCAAAGTCACCCAATCATCACCCTTATAACAACCCGTATTTCAGGACTGCATTTTATGATGTCAAAGTGTACCCAATCACATGTGATGAGTGCAGTGATTTTAGGTCTAAGAACCACTATCACTACCAATATTATAAGAGATGATTCTGACTAAGCAAATGTGGTTTCCATGCATCACTCTTATGGTGGGTTTGTCTAATACACTGTTCTCTAACATGTATCTATGTGCTTGGTTTGATATCATATATCATGACTAATGAGATTATGTCATCAACCAACACACACTCTAGTCTTCTGTGTTATTGATGTCTATGGTTATTTCCACAATAACAACTGATTAGGGACATAACAAGAATGTGTACTCTTAACATCTACATGATCTCATTGTTTAGGTCCTTAACCTGAAGACATACATCATTGAGTACTATGATTTTCAGTCATCTAACATGTTATATCATTATCTCAAAACAAATTAAACATATAGATATAAATTGCCTTTATTATTATTCAAATCATTTACAAAGTATGCCATTACAATCATCATATGACTGGCTCAATGGGCATACATACCAACAGACTTCCACTTACACTTAGAGCCAATCACCCATGAACCATAAGCCTTGTAATCTAGCATGACCATCATGCTTTTGCTGTGAAAGTGCCTTAGTTAAGGGATCAATAATATTGTCTTCAGTTGGTACTCTACAAATCTTCACATCTCCTCACTATATAATCTCGTATGAGATGGAAGCACCGCTATATGTGCTTGGACTACTGATGTGATCTGGGTTCTTTAGCTTGTGAAATAGCTCCATTGTTGTCACAATAAAGCTCAATTGCATCACAGATGTTAGGAACCACCCCAAGTTCAGAGATGAACTTCTTGATTCAGACAACCTCCTTTTCCACATGGGATGTAGCAATAAACTCAGCCTCTATCATTGAATCTGCAACTGTCTCTTGCTTGGAACTCTTCCAGCTCACAATTCAGTTGTTGAGGCAAAACACAAATCCTGACTGCGATCTATAATCATCTTTATCAGTTTGGAAGCTTGCATCAGTGTAACCCTTTACCACCAACTCTTCCTCATCGTTATAAATGAGCAACTGATCCTTAGTCCTTCTCAAGTACTTTAGGATGTTCTTCATGGCTATCTAGTGAGCATCTCTGGGATCTGACTGGCATCTTCTCATCATGTTGAGTGCATATGAGACATCGGGACATGTGCACAACATTGTGTACATGATGGATCCAATTGCTGATGCATGTGGAATCCCATTCATGTGTTCCCTATCTTCACAAGATTTGGGACATTGATCTTTAGAGACGGGAACTCCATGCCTCATGGGTATGCTTCTTCTCTTTGAGTTCTCCATGTTGAACCTCTTCAACACTTTTCCAATATATGTGCTTTGACTTAGTCCAAGAAGCCTTCTACATCTATCTCTATAGATCTTGATTCCTAAGATATATGATGCTTCTCCTAAGTCTTTCATTGAGAATGTATTTCCAAGCCATGTATTTACCTTTTGTAAAGTAGGGATGCCATTCCCCATCACCAGTATGTCATCTACATACAATATGAGGAATGTAGTCATGCTCCCACTAACCTTCTTGTACACGCAAGGTTCATCTTCATTTTGCCTAAAGCCAAACTCTTTGAATGTTTCGTCAAATCAAAGATTCCAGCACTGAGATGCTTGCTTCAATCCATAGATTGACCTTTGCAGCTTACAGACTTCATTTGCATCCTTTATATTTATAAAACCTTCAGGTGATGTCATGTACACATCCTCGGCAAGATTCCCATTAAGGAATGCCGTTTTAACATTCATCTGCCAAAACTCATAGTCATAGTAGGTTGCAATAGCAATTATGATCCTGATAGACTTAATCATGGCAATTGATGAAAAGGTTTTGTCATAGTCAACACCTTGAACTTGTCTAAAACCCTTTGCAACCAATCTACCTTTATAAGTTTGCACATTGCCATCCATGTTGGTCTTCTTCTTGAAAACCCACTTGCACCCTATGGGTTTTACCCCTTCAGGTGGATCCACCAAGGTCCATATCTTGTTGGTATACATGGATTCCATCTCAGATCTCATGGCCTCAAGCCATTTCTTAGAATTTGGTCCCTGTATAGCTTCTAGATAGGTAGTTGGCTCATCATCTATGACCAACTCACTGCCTTCTTGAGTCACAAGATATCCAAATTGTTTAGGCTCAAGGTGTGTCCTACTAGATCTACGAGGTCCCTATGTTACTTGAGGAGACTGAGATTCCACAACCACTTGTGAATATCTATTTTCCTCTTATTCATCTATTGGTTCTATATTTTCTTGTTGGTCCTGAACCTCTTCAAGCTCTACTTTCCTCCCACTACTTCCTTTATAAATAAATTCCTTTCTAGGAATACGACATCTCTGGAAACAAACACTTTGTTGTTAGATTGAGAATAAAAGTAATATCCTTTGGTCTCCAAAGGGTATACAACAAAATAACATTTATCTAATTTGGGTCCAAGCTTTTCAGAAAACATTTTCTTGACATAAGCTTCACAACCCCAAATCTTCATAAAAGACACATCAGGACACTTTCTGTACCATATCTCATATGGTGTCATTTGAACCAATTTAGATGGTACGCAGTTTAGTGTGAACGTGGAGGTTGTTAGAGCATGTCCCCAGAAGGAAGTTGGAAGATTGACAAAACTCATCATAGATCACACCATGTCAAGTAATATCGATTCCTTCTTTTTGATACACCATTGTGATGTGGCGTTCCAAGTGGATTCCATTGTGATATAATACCACAGGCTCTAAGAAGGTCCTCAAACTCTTGGCTTAAGTATTCTCCACCTCAATCGGGTCAAAGTGCCTTAATACTTTTCCCAAGTTGGTTCTATACTTCATTCATGAAATCCGTGAACCTTTCAAGGGTTTCTGATTTATTTTCATCAAGTAAACATAACCATACCTACTGAAGCCATCAATAAAGGTAATGAAGCACTGATACCCACCTCTAGAATTTGTTCTAAAAGGCCCACATACATCAGTATGTATGAGTCATAATAGATCACTGGCTCTCTCACCTTTTCCTAAAAATGGAGTCTTGGTCATCTTGCCCATTAAACAAGATTCACATTCTCTATTGATTCATAATCAAAAGAGTCCAGATATCAATCTTTATGGTGTCTAGATAAGTGATTCTCATTTATGTGCCCTAGATGACAATGCAAAAGGTATGTTTTATTTGAGTCATTGAGTTTTTGTCTTTTGGTGTTTATGTTGTATACACTTGTCTGTAGATCTATAAAATATAGACTATAAGACATTGAGGCAATGCCATAAAAGATCCCATCTTTAGAAATGGAACATTTTCCATTCTTAATCAGAAATTCAAATCCATCCTTGTCCAAACAAGATACAGAAATTATATTCCTGTTGATGGAAGGTACATAATAGCAGTTTTGTAATTCTATTATTAGCCCACTTGGTAGAGATAACTCATAGGTTCCTACTACACTGGTAGCAACTCTTGCTCCATCAGTAACACGTAGTTCAACCTCGCCTTTCGTTAAAGGCTTAATTCTTTTTAGATCTTTCACATTTGAACAAAAGTGTGATCCACATCTAGTATCAAGTACCCATGATGAAGAAGTAGTAAAGTCAATCTCAATCATGTATACACCAGAAGTAGAGATCTATACCTCTTGCTTCACCTTCCTTGATTCCCTTAATCCTCTCCATATTTTGAGCATAGAAGACTTGGACTTCAACTTCACGGGAGAACACTTCTCTTCCTTGCATGTGTTCTAGGACTCCATTCCACTAATCACTACCATGGAACTATCCTTCTTCTTTTGTGCCTCAAATAATGCCTTAAGAGTACATAGAGTAGATTCTATGGCCAGTGGTATCTTAGGAGTATGCAGAATACTTCTCATAGTCCTTAACCAGTTATGGAAATTTATCTCAATTAAATTGTCTGAATTCAACGATGATTTCTTTGCCATTTGATTATACAAGAGAAAACATTTTCATTTTGTCAAAATTCCTTTTGATTGATTTAAATAAATTTGATGATATTTAATTAGGCCTTTAATTAATTATCGCTCCCACTATTTTGATCAAATTGATAGCCCTCACCATTAATTCAGAAGATTGTAGCGTACAACCTTCTAGTGAGCCAAGATCCAAAACAATTGAGTTATTACCCGGCCAACACCAGCGTTCATAATCAATTATTAAGGTAGGTAACATTTTCCAATTGCATCTTATGCAATTCTTGGATAGATGATATGCACAACTCTTTGCCATAGTCATCTCCATGCCTCTAAGTGTTTAATCTCATTAAGACCACTTAGTTAAGCCTGACCCAAAAGCCAACATGATAGGAGTGCACCCCGCTTGGTGGGTCCGCACAACTACCATCACATTTCCACGAGATAGACAACACACCACCCTTGGGATGCACGCGCTTTCTGATTAAGCTTTTCATGTGTGCTACTTATGGAAAGCATCTAAGACTTAATATTATATTGAGGGGTTTGGAATTTATATACATATACATATCCAATCACCACATATATATAGTATGTGATGCATGCTATATCCCACAAGAAAACATGTGAAGTGATAAAACAATGATTATGGTCATCCTATTTGTAATTCCTTGAGCCACAAGGAATTCACTACTACAGAAGTGGCCTTTGGCATCGGTCTTTTAACCCCATTTGGCGTCGGTTTTCGACCGACGCCTATGTGGGCGCCGCTAAAGGTCGAACACTTCGGCGTCAGTTGTTTAACCGACGCCTATTTAAACTATCGGCGTCGGTCGTTTAGTCGATAACCGACGCCAAAGGGGTTCGCGCCACATAAAACGGCGTCAACTAGGGCACATTCTGCGTCGGTTATTTACTAACGGACCGACGCCTATACTACTTATAGCATCGGTCTTTTAGTAGATAACCGACGCATAAAGTGTCCTAAATGACGCCATTTTTTGTGGCGCGAACACTTTTGGCGTCGGTTATATACCAAAATACCGACGCCTCTAATTTAAATAGGTGTCGGTTTGATACGTATATCCGACGCCATTTCGAGGACTGCTTTGGCCACATAAGGCGTCGATTATCTATAAATAACCGACGCTGTCGATCTTTGCTTACGGTTTTTATAAATAACCGACGCTTATTTTTTTTTTCATATCAGTTTGCAGGCCTGCTGTGGCTGGTCAGCAGGATGAGAACCTGCAGTTCAGTAACTGAACTGCAGGTTTACGACATCCATTGATATCAGCCTACAAACAGGCTGCAAACCTGCAAAAGTCATAAGCAAAATTTCACACAAGTACATACATTCAGACATAAATTCAATTCTCACATTCACACATATAGAAACATTCAAATACATGTATTAACATTCAGAAATATTCATTTACAAAGTATCATTCATTATCTCTATCAACATCCCAATTATATCTTACAGTTGCCACTGCTTGTATGGCTTTTGTCCATTCTTCTCTTACTTCATTTAATGCTTCCATCGTATATGGAGCATGTATATTTTTTAAGCGTTTACCTGTAGTGTTGTCAGTTTTAAACACATGCAAAGAGAATGATGTATATATATAAGTAATAATATAAAAATAAGATAAGATTGATATATTGCATACTAACTAATGAGAGTATATATAATACCTCATGTATGGTATCGATGTCCAATGCGGCATATTTGATAATCATCTGCATAAATCGCATCACATAGTATGCGCATGCCCAGCCATTGTATTGTGTAGCACACTATAAATTGAAACATACAAAATAATACAACTAAGCACAATTCACATCAATAATATATATATTCAAGTCGAGAACTTACTTATACGTTCTGCCAATTTATTGGCTGGTTCTTTTTCCTTGGGACCGTTCCTCCAGCCTTTTTGAATGCATCTAAACCCCTACATGTTAATATAACACAATAAATTGCATAAGTAAATAGTAATGTAATAAAAGATGTTAACGGATATAAAAATGAAATATTTCTCACCAGAATAATGGCATTCTCATTACGTGTCCAATTTTAGTGTTCAATGTACTCCCCGCAGGATCTAGATAATAAACAGTGAATGTCCCGGGGACAATAACTAGTAACTCCCAATGTCTACCACTAGAAGTAAGAAGTTAACAATTAATAACTCAAAATGCAAAATAAAAATGGAATTTTCTTAAGTCCAAATTATAAATAAAGTAAACTTACTTGACATTGAATGGAGCTATTATTATCGTCTTCTTTTGCTGACCAAAAATTGTAAAAGCATCTATACAGTATTGTTGAACATTATCAGGGTCTTTAGCTACCAAACTAATCAATGATGGAATCAAAAATCCCACATGATCAAATGCAAATTGTTTGCAATGATCTTTGACTAGGTAGCTGCAAAACATATAGGCATATGCATTAATATATAAGAAACCAGATCACCGGATCTTACACAAGGTATATGGATGTATAAACAAGATCTCACCTTATCCATGTCTCTATCATTGATGTATTCAGCCAATCATACATAAACAGCTCAATAATATCTTGTATAAATAAAGAGCTATCGTATGATTGACCTGCATAATCTGCATCTAAAGAAATAATTATAGGGCAATGTACATTATGTGCCCGTAGCCAACATGCCATTCCCCTACAAGCAGGACCTAACGGGTATGTTAGGTCAGTTGGAACCCAATCGGGTAATGCGGGAAGTGGAAGTGGAGGCCTAGGTGCTCCTGGTGTCTTCTTTTTAACCTGTACATATAATTTCAGATCAGTTGACATCATATATACACATTAACAGTCTAAATCAATGTAAATTTATCTTACAATTTCAGTCGTGTAGACGACATCTGCTTTGGGCCACAATATCACCCCGCCTTCTGCCTCACCAAGTGTATCAATATCTGGGTGGGCATATGGCAACGTAACTTCCCTCCAATCGGGTAACACACGTAATGGGCCCACACGAACATAGCCCTGTGGCATTGGAGTCCCGTGAAACCTTTCCCCAGGAAGGGACGGGTAAGCTTGCGCCTCTGCAACAACGTAGTCTTGCATTCTTAAGCGGCATGGCTTCAATGCCTACAAATTTACGTAAAGAATATTATACATATATACATATCATCTTGAAAACATAACAACTTGAAAAGACTAACTACAATGCCATAAACAATACTTACAGCAGACGTGCTAGGCGATGGGTCTCCAGGATTACTCGCAGTCTGTGCATCAGGAGAAGAGTGGGTCGCCATAGGCGTATTGGAAGCCTGAGATTCCTGCCACCGCAGCAATTCTTCCTTGACCTTCTCAGCAACTAAATCGTTGATCTTCTTAGCAACTAAATCCTCAACTCTCTTATTCTCCTATACATGGATAAAAGAAACATTAGCTTCTTATTAATGAATTTCCTTTTGCAGTAACATTCTAAAAAAAGAATAGGTTACCTCTTCTTGAGAAAGTCCTGCTCTGGGTTTGCGCTGGGATGGCCCAAAGAATGCTTTGATGCCAACACTAGCGCCGGCACCTCTAACACGTCCAGGATGCTCTGGGTTACCCAGAGCAACTGTCAATTCATCCCTTGTGCCCTGAGGGATGAACGTGCCTTGTTTCCTCTGCTCGTGCAGCTCCCGCTAATCACCATAAACAGAAATTGGTAAGTTAACACCACAAATAATCAATATTCAAACTATTTCTCTAAGAGTTGTATTTTACCATTTTTGCAGCCGCCTCAGCAGTTACAGGCTTCTTTATTTCACCCTTCTTGTTTTGCCTGCCAGCTATCCAGATATCATGGCGAGGCATGGGTGTGGCAGACTCCTGAGTAGGAGCAGACTCCTGAGTAGCCGCAGACTCCGCCTGTAGTCTTTGGCAAACGCTTGCATATCCTTTTGGACCCATAGTGTGGTCATGCACATTCAGTGCACGCCTTGCTTTTTGTGCGTCACTGAGGGCCTAGTTAGTATGCACATTAATGATTTGGTTAGTAGCACTAAATGCTAATCTTGAATAGGTGAATACAATGTATATTAATTAAATTAGGAGTGACGCCTAATACCTTGAATTCTTCAGATTTTCTTGAAGCAACAAAATTGTCCCAATCTTCTTTGTCCAAGAAGTTCCATTGTTCAAGGGCTGACTTCTTCTTCTTATCACCCTCTTTTATGTATTCTCTATTCAGATTTGTCCTATAATTCCTAAGCATCTTTCCAGCGCGTTGCATCACATTTTTACGATGCAACTTCTCATCCAATGCAAACAGATTCTGTAAAATAGAAATGTTATTAACTAGTATCCAAAATAGAATTGCAAATAATAGAATTTGTAATCTACAAAATAGAATTGCAAATAATAATAACTCACGCATAAATCCTTCCATATCAAGTATTTTTTCCCTTGAGGAACTTTATGCCAATTGTCATACTTAACACCACAATGGCTCCGAGTGGTACACCCAAGATAGTTCACAAAATTATTGCGGTTCACTCCAATTGGATTTCCTCCATTATCAAACTCCACCACCAATTTGGATCCACTACCACTTAGCGCTAATAACTTCTTCAACAGAGTGATGCCCCTTTTCTTGTTAAGTGTCTGGTGTTGCGCATCAAGTTGCTCCAGTGCTTCAGTGGGTACAGGTGCATCAACCTAAAATTTGACAAAAATAAAACACACTAACTTAGCCCAATATAGAAATATAGGATATATGACATAACTAGAAGATAATGAATTTTATAGAAATACAGGATATGTTTTTAGAACTTACATTAGTATCCTCTCCATGCTCGTCATGGACAGCATGCTCATCATGGACTTCATGCTCATCATGGACATCATGCTCATCATGGTCAGCCATCTGAAAATGTCATTAAAAAGGCAAACATTTAGCATTTCTATTAACTACAAAAAGGCAAACATTTAGCATTTGTATTAACTAGAAAAAGGCAAACATTTAGCATTTGTATTAACTAGAAAAAGGCAAACATTTAGCATTTGTATAAACATACATGTCTCTAAAATTGTGATCTTTTATCAATTAACAATCCTTCATTGTGATCTCCGCGCACATATAAGTCATCATTAGCTTCAATATTTTGTGGAGTTGGCAACCCAACTGAGAATGGACTGGAGTCATCATACTTATCATAGTACTCTTCTTCATCTATAGGATCTTCAATGAACTGTCTTTTACCATGAAGAACAACCGACCATTTATAATTCACAGGATCATCGATATAGAATATTTGTTTCGCCTGTGATGCCAATATGAATGGTTCACCCTTCTCGCCAATCTTTTCAAAGTTCACCAAAGTGAAACCCAATTCATCCACTATAACTCCTTTGGTGTTATCAACCCAATTACATTTAAAGAGCGGAATTTTGAAATCTATGTAGTCAAACTCCCAAATGTCCTCAATGACACCGTAATATGACATTTTAGCTTCACGTGGACTCTTATCCTTTGCACTTGCAAAGTACATAGTCGACGCTTGAAGAGTGACCCCACTATTTTGGACGACACTCTTATCATCTTGGCGCTTTGTGTAATATGTGAATCCATTAATGTCAAACCCTTCATAAGACATAACATTCGGTTTTGGTTTAAAGGCGAGGCATTTGATAGTTTCTGTAATATCATTTGGTGTTTGAGATAGTTGATGTAAGACTTTATCTTCAAACCACTTAGTAAAAGTCTTATTATGCTCTCTAGAAAGCCACATTGAACTTGCTCGAGGATTTTGTCTCTTTATGAAATTGGTATGTTCCTCGATATAAACACTCACTTCGTCCATATTGTGTAAAATATACAAGTGAGCTTGTTCCAACTGCTCACGGCTGATTACTTTCACCCGTGATCCCAAAATTCGTTTGCCCTCCTCAATATTCTTGTCATTATCAGGAGTGTCATTACCACTGAGAAAGTCATTGCAAAAATCCATAACCTCTCTCGCCACATAACCTTCAATAATACTCCCTTCAGGCCGATAACGGTTTCGAACATCACCTTTAAAAACGCTCATGTATCGTTCAAAGGGATACATCCAATGCAAGAAAACTGGTCCCAACATTTTCACTTCCCTAGTCAAGTGGACAACAAGATGTACCATGATATCAAAGAACGAAGGAGGGAAATACATCTCAAGCTGACATAGGGTAACAACCACTTCTCTTTGCAAATTATCGATAGTATCAGGGTCAATAACTTTGCTGCATAGACTGTTGAAAAAGAAACAAAGTCTGGTAATTGCAAACCTTACATGCTTCGGCAATATAGATCGAATTGCCACGGGCAATATTTGTTGCATTAGAGTGTGACAATCATGAGATTTAAGACCTATCAACTTCAGATCTTTCATTGATACCAATCTACGGATGTTGGATGAGTAACCATGTGGCACCTTAACATTTACCAAGCATTCACAAAAAGTTTTCTTCTCCTTTCTAGACAACGTGTAACAAGCGGGAGGTAAGTATGTTCTTTTATTACCCATTTCACGTAATTCTGTTAATTCTGACCTTATTCCCATTTCACATAGGTCCAGTCTGGATTTTATCCCATCTTTAGTCTTACCTGGTATATTTAATAGAGTACCAATGATGCTATCACAGACATTTTTCTCAACGTGCATTACATCGATACAATGCCTGACTGTCAAAGAACTCCAATAAGGAAGATCCCAAAATATTGACTTCTTCTTGAATGAAGAATTGTCACTCCGTGTGGCCATACTACATTGTGATTTCTTACCAAATTCATTGACAATGTCTTTTACTCTTTCATAAACAACATCCCCTGGTATAGGTTTAGGCGCACTCCGTTCATCATTCCATCCATTGAATGCTTTGCGCTTCCTACGATACGGATGGAATTTTGAAAGAAACCTTCGATGACCAAGATATACAGTCTTGCCGCTATGTTTTAGTCTTATTGAATCAGTGTTTTCTTCACATATAGGACACGCTTTAGCTCCTTTGACACTATATCCAGACAAATTCCCATATGCTGGAAAGTCATTAATAGTGCAAAACAACATAGCGTGCAAACGAAATGTCTCTCTTGCTGAAGCATCATAGGTCATCACACCTTCAGCCCAAAGTTTCTTTAAGTCATCAATCAAAGGTTCAAGATAAACATCGATATCATTTCCGGGTTGTTTAGGGCCCGATATCAACAATGACAACATAACGTACTTATTTTTCATACACATCCAGGGAGGAAGATTGTATATAACAAGCATGACTGGCCAAGTGCTATGTTGGCTGCTCAATGTCCCGTACGGATTCATCCCATCTGTACAAAGCCCAAGTCTTAGATTCCTATCTTCTTCACCAAATTTAGGGTACAATAGATCAATCTTCTTCCACTGTGGGGAATCAGACGCATGTCGTAGGATCCCATCATTATTTTTCTTAACATCTGCATGCCACCTCAAATTCTTCGCATCTTTCGGATTTGCAAACAAGCGTTGAAACCGTGATATTATAGGTAGATACCACAACACCTTGGCAGGAGAACCAATTTTGGACTCCCCCGAAGTCGTCAATTTATACCGTGACGCACCACATTTTGGACAGTCTTTCAAATCTACATAGTCCTTTTGAAATAATACACAATCATTCGGGCATGCGTGTATCTTCTTGGCCTCCATTCCCATTGGGCACAACATTTTCTTTACCTGGTATGTTGAGATTGGAAGCTCGTTTCCTTCAGGAAGAATTTCTTTCAACAAAGTCAACAATGAAGTGAAGCTTTTGTCGCTCCATCTATTGTTAGCTTTCAACTTATACAATCTCAACACAGCGCTAAGCTTCGTAAACTTAGCACAGCCTGTGTATAACGGTATCTCAGCATCATGCACAATGTTTGTAAAGATAGGAGGTGGATCGGTGTGCTCTACCCTACAACTATCCAGCATCGCATCAACGATGTCTGCTGGAACTGGTTCGTTCACATTTACGTCATCAGAGGCAATTTCTTCTTCCACCCAAGCACTGCTATTGACATCTACTGGTTTCGATTTTGAAATCTCTCCATGCCAGTGCCATTCTGTATAGCCTTGTACAATCCCGTTGCACATGACATGACTTTTGATTTCCTCACCAGTGTTGACTTTCAAGTTGTTACCGCAATGCCTACATGGACAGTAGAACCTATCTGTAGGTTTTTTCCTATGTTCCTCGGCAAATCTAATAAACTGATCAAGACCAGATATAAACTCTGGGGTGCAACGATTACGAATGGACATCCATGATCTATCCATTCTATGATCAGAGAAAACAAGTATATATTAGGAAACAAGTATATATTAGGAAAAGATTAGGCAGCATTTCCCTAGTATATAATAAATGTGTACCACCTATCCCATCCTTGAACACCTAATCTCACTTAGGATGTAAGTGTATAATGTGTATTGGGTTTTCGAGAAAATTTCGGCAGCATTTCCCCGCTGTTCTCTAAGTACATATGTACTTAGAGAACAAACGGGGAAATGCTACCAAAATTTTCTCGAAAACCCAATACACATTATACACTTACATCCTAAGTGAGATTAGGTGTTCAAGAACAGCCCCAAACCGGGGACTATCCAAGATTTACTCCTAATGAGTCAATCTTGGACGGGTTTCTAGGCCAACAATAATAGATATCTACAATGAAGCCGGATTCCATACAAACAGTATATAATTTAGTGATTGTTCATTCTAATTTATACCAATGTACAAGTAATATAAAAAACAATGATTGTTCACATTCTAGGCCAACAAACACATGTGATGTCATTCTTATATATAATAAATGTGTACCACCTATCCCATCCTTGAACACCTAATCTCACTAGTAAGTGTATAATGTGTATTGGGTTTTCGAGAAAATTTCGACAGCATTTCCCCGCTGTTCTCTAAGTACATATGTACTTAGAGAACAAACGGGGAAATGCTACCAAAATTTTCTCGAAAACCCAATACACATTATACACTTACATCCTAAGTGAGATTAGGTGTTCAAGAACAGTCCCAAACCGGGGACTATCCAAGATTTACTCCTAATGAGTCAATCTTGGACGGGTTTCCAGAGTCAATTTTAAAATCATTCTATTTAAGGACTCAAAACCTATAATGTTATACTTAGTAACACTGAAACCTAATTCATCCTGGTGTTTTTTATATATAAGTTCATACCCCTTTTCATTTTGATTTAAATTTTCGTAATTAGATTAATAAACCATCAAACCATTTGATTTTAAATATTTATCTTGACTTGGATTGGGTATGGTAACCAATATACTTAAAAATGTTGTACTCAGGGTTTGATCCTAAAAATATATTGCAATAAGACATGTATGCTCGCGGGGAATGATTATTGCACAATGGGTTTGATTAAATCTAGAATAAAATCTTATATAATTGTTTGCTATAAAATCACACATAATGCACCACAAGGGTATCTTCATAGATGACCCACAATCTCGTGATATATTTCAATAAACTCAGGGTCACTCCGTATATGAATATCAATGGATTAGCATGACACTAACCCTGGTAATGAGGCATGACAAAGATGGGTAAAGTGTGGGATTGAGATTTGAATCACTTGTGGAATTATTTTTGCCTCACCTTGCCAATATAAGGAGAGAATGAGCTCTCAATTTAATCTAGATTGGGCCTACAAATTTAGAACATTCACTAGGAAAATCCCAGTCATTTGCAATCCAAAAGTCCATCATAAGGCTCAAACAACAATGTATGCAATGGTAACTATAAACTGAATATAAATACATTATGAAGACCTAAAGGGAACCCATATACGTATATATGCTTGTGATTTATTACTTGTTCTAAGAATTGTTGAGAATAAAGCCCAAAGAGGTGTCTTTGATGCAGACAAATGTTACTTCCCCTAGTTGGCCTGAGCAGCGGCGTGGAGGAAGGAAGGAAGGAGGAAGAAAGCAGTACCTTGAGGGAATAGGAAGAATGCCTGGCCTAGAGAGCAGCGGCGTGGCCTGAGCAGAGACCTACCCCAAAGAAGCCACCGGCGGCGAGGAGAGGAGAGCAACTGTGCGCGGCGAGGAGAGCAGCAGTGCGCGGCGGCGAGCAGGCGGCGGCGGTGCAGGCGAGCAGGCGGTGGCGAGCAGGCGACGGAGCAGGAGACTTCAGAGCGCAGCAGCAGGAGCAGGAGCGGCGGCGAGCAGGCGGCGGTGGTGGCGGCGACGCAGAGCTGGTGTCCAACGGCGGCAGGAGCGGCGGCGAGCAGGAGTGGTGGCGGAGAAGGGGGCGCCGGAGAAGGGGAGCTGAAGAAGAAATCGCCGGAGAAGGGGAGCTGAAGAAGAAATAGGGAAATTGCTTGCAATGAAACAGAAGAAAGGGGAAGAGTCGGGCGATCGAGGGTTATGAAGTTCCCAAATAGCGTCGGTTGTTTAAAACAACCGACGCCTAAACATCTTTAGCGTCGGTTGTTTGAAAAAACCGACGTCCAATTGGACGATATTTTCATGAAATTGTTTGGCGGGAAGCACCTTCAGCGTCGGTTATCCTTGAATAACCGACGCTGAAGGTGACACTTTTTGTGCAAATTTTCATCGCACATAGGCGTCGATTTCTACCTAAATAACCGACGCTGCTAATGACACTATTTTTTTTCATCGAAATTTGGATTTTGCGGGCGACTTTAAGCGTCGGTTTGTTATAAACAACCGACGCTGAAGACAAAGCGGTACCCGTGTCTGGCTGGTCTTCGAATATAGACGTCGGTTTTCGTAAACAACCGACGCCTAACATAGAAGGCGTCGGTTTTCCTTAATAACCGACGCCCAGAAAAGTGTCACTGAATGCTATTTCTGTAGTAGTGATTATGGTCATCTAGGTCTACATCACATGCAACAACCTATAGTAGATGAAAATTTGTGCTTGGGTCATTCCGGGTTGATCAGCTCATTCTTTGACTGATTGACTCACCTCCTAGCCGGTCAGTTGGTTGTCACCAACCGATCGTCTGGCTCCCTCAGATGCTCAGATTGTCGGGTCATCTTGCTCCTCATCAGGCCACCATCTGCTCATCTTATACCATCATCCGGTCATCTCACTCCTCCAACCGCTCATTTGGGTACCCTCCGATCTTCAACATAACAGTAAATAAAACTATCCTACTTTTACATATATCTTTGGGAAACCCTGAGTTACATTTGGGGGGAGCAAAGGTAGAAGAGAAGACTTGAGTTATCTCGAGTTACATCTGGAATAGAAGAAAGGACTCGGTACGTAGACCAAGATGCAAACAACCACAACCAACCAAGCACACACATAGGGGTTTATAGGCCATAACCACACTATACATCCACCATCAAAACCATTTTAGGGAGACATGTATCGATTGCATATATATACCATATCATATATGTATATATGGATTTGTGGTGTTTAATCAGATATGCACATTAGCCAGTTAAATTATTTGCATCGCATGTAATAAATAAATGGCAAAAAACTAAAATCCGATCATATCGATTAATCCTAAAACATAGTATGTTGACGTGGCTCTGATACCACTGTTGAGTTTTGTGAGATAGAACAGGCAGTGGAAACAAACATTTTTATCTAACCACAAACCCATAACCAGCGGATCGCATCAACAACTATGCAATAGGAAAGATGGTTTAGTAAGATATACATAGTCCTGAGGCTTTCTCAGCGACAATACCTCACAACTAGTGCGGTCTTCAACCACCTAGTCTTTGACGACGTCTGTGCAACTCCTGTTCTTGACCTGGACTGCGGTTGATGGTCATCTTCCTGAGAGGAAGAAATCTCCCGCCTCTATAGATAGTCCACACAGACTACTGGGAACTCTATTCGTCCAAAGATGGACAAACTAGAAGGAGTCATCCCCTTCTGTCAGCGTACTAGTCATCGACACACTCTCCCACAATTAGTCATTTTTTTATAGTTGTCTTTCTCTCGTTGTTCCTCCCTAGATGGGTATAATTTTCTTGGGCTCTCTCAGTTACCACAACCAGAGAGGATAACAAATTTGTAGAGCAACTGATGTTCTGAGTTATGTGTTCTGAGAAGCCCCATGTACCCCTCTATTTATAGTAGAGGACAGGGTCAGGGTTCCCAGTCTGTGTGGGAGTAGAAGGGTTAGGATTTTCCATGAACTGATTATACTACGATAGGTGAACTGATCATTTCACGACTCAACCGGTCATTTGGGCAAGTGATCCTATCGGTTCACTTTTGAATCGGTCGGTAGGGAGTGTGAACCATTCGGTTCACTCAGTGAACTGATCGTTTCACTTCTCATACTTGCCCACAATTGACTTTTCTTATTCATTTCTAATTAATGCAAATATTAATTCTTGTCTCAATCAAATTGAACAAGTGAAACGAAAATCTTTTCTCACAAATCGGGAAACCCAACACCTGCTCAGTTGGTCCATGTGAAACAATCGGTTCACCAGTGTGAACTGGTCATCCCACTGACCATGATCCCATCAGATCATCCAGTGAACCGGTCGGTTGGTGGTCCAGGTTGTGTAGAACTCGGTCAATACAGTTCTCAATCAATCTGACACTCTAACCAATTAGTTCAACACTTGAACTTGATGATTTTGAGTCAAGTCTATTGATTGAATGTTTAGTTGAGTACCTAAACACTTTAGTAATCAATCTAAGTATCATTCATGGATAAACTCCTCTTCTAGGTTAATCATATGTGTGTAACCCTATAGGTTCCATTTCACGTTGGCAGTGAATATACAAAACTAACTTATGACATCACAAGCAAAGAGTGGTGCCTAGTTGCACATCAGTGCTACCCAAGTGAAGAGGAAAGTTGGAGAACAACTTTCAACCTACAATCTTTTATTGCTGCTACAGTGAATGTCTAGTCCCCTTGCCACTGATATCCAAATTGAACTCGAGGCATGGACTTATCATCCTTTACAAATGTTCAATCCATGTTTCTTGACTCAAAGTAGACTATTTGAGATATATGTAAGCCCAATATCATATATTGACTTACATTTGCATGGCCATGCATTTCTCAGTCTCACTCCTCAAGTGGCCAAGATATCACACTCCCTTAGGAGGCACAAATTCCATATCTATCACTCACAGTCAAGTCCCCATGTATCAAAGTCACCCAATCATCACTGTTATAATAACCCATGTTTCAGGACTACATTTGATGATGTCAAAGTGTACCCAATCACATGTGATGAGTGCAATTATTTTAGGTCTAAGAACCACAATCATCACCAATACTATAAGAGATGATTCTAACCAACCAAGTGTGGTTTCCATGCATCACTCTTATGGTGGGTTTGTCCGATAGATTATTCTCTAACATGTATCTGTGTGCTTAGCTTGATATCATATATCATGACTAATGAGATTCTGTCATCAACCAACACACACTCTAGTCTTCTATGTTATTGATGTATATGGTTATTTTCGCAATAACAAGCGACTAGGGACATAACAAGAATGTATACTCTTAACATCCGCATGATCTCATTGCTCAAGTCATTAACCTAAAGACATGCGTCATTGAGTAATATGATTCTTAAGACATATAAGATGTTATATCATTATCTCAAAATAGATTAAACATATAAACAGAAATAGCCTTTGTTATTATTCAAATCATTTACAAAGTATGTCATTACAATCATCATATGACTGGCTCTATGGGCATACATACCAACACCTATCCATGAGTTCCCAAAGGAACAAAACCATTCATCGACCCCATGAATGGGGAAAATATGGGTCAACTAGGCTGATATTAAATCCAATTATTGAGCTATTAAAAATAAGGAGTTATGAGATCAAATCTAGGTAAAATTGCTTGGTGGACTATTGGAATAACAAAAGAATATGTAGTTACCATTTTAGTTTCAAAAAGGTACAATAATTCAAAGTGGTCAGTCAAAAACAATAAGAAGATTCTTAAACTAATACCAAGATTTCAAAAGGAATATTTTTTCTCAAAACTAATATCAAGATATCAAATTATTTAAAATACAAAGATTTATCCATTGGCACAATCCATCTAATATGTTGTCTTCTCCAATGTCTAGGTGCCTACTGTTCTCCCCTCTATGACAGAATGAAACTTTCTCCTGTGTGGGTACCAGTACCATGGGACCTCTAGTTGTCCATTATCTACTGAGCAGGGTTGGGCGTCGTGACTCGCCGAATCTAGTGAGCCAAATCTCTTAAGCAATATTTTGAATTTTTGTGCCAATATCAAAATCTAACAATATTTCAAATTCTCAATAATGTTCAACACTCAAATTTAATTGTGGTGAACTTCAACAAGAGGGAAAGGCTAACAATATGTATTTTACTACGCGCTTAAACGCAAGTATACGCGTCGAGTAATATAGGCCTTCGTGAGGCCCGAGTCGAACTCAGGGATACGTGAATTACTGGAGACTCCTACTAACTAATCGCAATCAGCTAGGCCGAATGACAAAATAGGGTTTGTTGTCGAAATTAAAAAGAAAACAAAATGAAACAAAGAAAACAATCGATTAAAGGTTAATTTAATCAATTCAAAAGAGTATCTTTTAGGATTGCGGTTTCACCGCTGGTCAACATTGCATTAGATTTTATATAATTCCTCACTCTTCTCTCTCTATCCGAGTAGTGGCCTGAAAATAGAATTACCCACTGTCGTGGTGTAATTCACTACTTAGGTTTAGGTTGATTCCACCGTCGTAGTAATCATTCCCCTAAACTAAGCGCATTAAAAATGATCTCTCAGTTTCCACCATTAATTTTACAAATCCTTTGTCAAGGGTTTTATCGATTAATGTAGGTTTCGTCTCTTTTCAACCGTTAATCCTTCTGTCGAAGTGATTAAGGGCATTAAGTTATTATTATGGTGATCAAGCATAACAATATATATGGAGAAAACGAAACTATACCACGGATTTAAGAGAGAAAATATGAATTATCAATATAAAATTGTCATACAATGCATTCCCGGGCTACTCCCGGTCCTAAAGATGGAGGATTTTAGCCTCTCATGTTCATCTCACACGAATACATGGCAGAAATAGGGGAATTCATAAGAAAAACGTGAAACAAGTGGGAAAACCCCTGAACAGAGAAGAACCGGTAGATCCTTGGCGTAGAATACAAGCTTCCCCGCCTGTCGGTGGTGGAATTCGTCTTCGGCAGCGTCCGAATCACCTGGGATGAGCTTCTGGCCCCCGTTCTCCTTTCTCTCCTCCTTAGCACTCGTGCAATGCAAAAATTCGATGATCCTCTCCTCTGTGCGTCCGTCATTAGGTATAAGTCCCTAATTAGGTCGTCAAATAACTCCAGCCGTCCAATTGAGATCAAAACGAATCCAACGCATATCTGCCGGCGTCGATACCATTGACGCGGGTCGATGGTATCGACCCAGCGTATTAGCGACATCTTTCCTTTTCTTTTCGTCTGAGCGCCTGTGGTCATCTTGATACCATCGACTTGGGTCGATGGTATCGACTCTCTTTAGCGTCGGTTTTGTCTTTTAGCGACGTTGTAGCTCTCCATGTTTCGATGGCATCGACTTCCGTCGATGGTATCGACAGCTTCCTCGCCAGCAACTTGAAGGGATCTCGATGCCATCGACTGGAGTGTCGATGGTATCGACTCTATGCTGCTCCTCTCGGCTGGCCACCTGTGGCTTGGTCGATGGTATCGACGGAAGCAGATACTTGTTTTTCTTGAAATTCCACAATAAGACCAAATAAATCCACACAAATTATGATAATATGATAAATAATGCTCAAAATGGTAACACAAAGGGGATTTGACATAGAATGATGGCAAAGACCGAAATGAGTGAATTATGCAATATTATCCATAAAAATGAGTAATTAGAGCACAAAACACATATGAAAAAGGTCTATAAATGCGACTCAAAATCATCGCATCAAACTCCCCTAAGCTTGAACATTGCTCGCCCTCGAGCAACTGATCCTTAGAATAGAATTGCAGATGTCAACTAAAAATCAACACACCAACCCACATCCCATGTGACTCCCACTGAACGTTCTCAACCCGGCCTTCTCTAACCACATAACAGTAATTACCCTAAAGGCGACAATAATCATCAATAAGAGAAATTATCCTTCAAACCGATGAACACTATCACATAAGGCAGTTAACATAATAAAATTTTCCGATTCAGCATTGGTGCATCTTGTGATCGCCTACACTACATTGGTCGCCCTAACTACCATCTACATGGAAGCAGTGCTCCTGATAATCATTAGTGAGGAGAAATTCACGGTGGCCTACCAATCCGAGCAACGGGTGGATGGAATGGGTGGTTCATGGAAGAACTTGGAAGTATTGCACAATTTCAATATGCATAAAACAAAATGTCCTACGTGATGCAAATGCACATTAAAAATGCCCAAATGCCTACATTGGGTGAAATGATGCATGCACTAACCTTCCACCTCAAAATGAGATGGAAATCTAATTAAGCCACGTCATGTACTCAATTTTCCTGTAATGCGAGTGATATCATGTTCCTTTCTCCCTCTTATTCCATTTCCTTCTAAATTCTCTTTTTTTTTAGCCCACATATCCATAATTTCTTAGAGATACATGTATTGGCTGTTTTCTTCATGATTGGAAATCTTTGCAATATTTCGAAGGTATGGAACAGTTTAGATCACTTTTGAGGAAAAATTGAGATACATGGTGTACTTTATGCATGATAATCATGAAAGTCATGAGTGCAACTACATGGCATGCACCTAAAGGTAATGTGCATGAATCTCTATATTTTTTCTTTTTATGCCAAAGTATGGAAAATATCAATGCAAGTCCTATCTAAATGCTATGCACACAAGAAGGAATTAAAACTGTACTTTACTTCCAATTCTTAGGTGGATTATGGAAAAATGAAGTGGAATGATCACAAGATTAGATGACTGAACCTTAGAAGAGTATTATGTGTCCCTCCTTACTGACATGTGTAGTAGTTTAGAGGGTTCTTTCTCTTACATCCAATTAAGGTCTCATTACCATTTGGTTAGGTTAGGCTCAAACAACCGTTACTATCCACTTTTCATGAGTCAATGGGAGTATAGGTGTGCAATGTTGTTTTAAAGTTGACATAATCAATCATTTTCATAGGATAAGTTCCCCAAGGACAACCAAGTCAAGCTATCCAAAGAACACAAAAATTTTAAAATTCCCTTAAATTTCCCATGAATTAACAGCGAGATGACAAACTTTTACGACATCCACAGTTACACTAGATAGATGTGGATCCTAAAAAAAACTAAAACTGCAAGAAACAAATAGCAAATAAAAACTAAAAACAACAAAAGAAAAGATAGAGCTGTTCCAGCTACCCCCCTAAGCTTGAATTCGACTATGGCCTCATAGTCAAAAACAAACTTAAGAGTGGAACAGAGATACCCTGATCATTCTTGTGGAGGCGGAGGTGGGTACTGTGGGGCCATAGGATCCCAAGAAGGATACTCCCCCTGGAAGCTCGAATCGTAATGGGTCCTCGGCGGAGGCTGTGGATAGCCTCCAAAGTAGCTCTGACTCCAGTATTGGTCGTAAAAGGGCTCATGTTGCATCTCCATCCTTTGCAACTGATTGTGTATCTGTTGTTGGTTGTCGAGGAGGAGACGTTCATTCTCGAACATTGCCCTTTGGTTGTCAAGTAACCAGTTCGTAGTATCTTGAATACCGGTATACATCTCTAGATGTTGTTGCTGTGTCTGATGGATGTCCTGCAGCATCGTGTACATTCCTTGCATTGAGTAGGCATCCTCGCCTGGCTGCGAGGGCTGTGGTGATGGCGGCGGGGGCTGTGATGATGAAGACGCACCCGGATGCATCCTAGGACGCTTCTGTGGTGCCACTCGTGTGCGAAGAGGTGTGAAAGCCTCCTCTTCCTCCTCAACCTCACCTTCTTGGTCGTCATTACTGCCTTCTTCATCGGACTCAACGGCTATGATCGGCCACTGGAAGTGTTGGGCTCCCTCGATGTGGAAGACGGCGTCCGGCAGTGCGCACTCCTGATAAGCATGGTTGACGTGGCAGTGTGCGTACGCCAACCCATCCCGGAGAAGGATAAGGTTTGAACGGTGCAGATGTTGCACGTTCACCTTACTCCTCGTGGAAATCGGAGTCATGGACTGGAGATTCAACCCCAAGTAGTGCGCCAACTTGGTGATGAGCCCACCAAAATGGATCAGAGCCTTCCTTGTACTCCTCTTTACCGCCAGGACGCGCTGCAGAAAGAACGCACCCCAGTTGCATTCTTGTCGCTTCAGGAGCATGTAGAGGAAGAAAAGATCGCTCTCCTGAAACTTGCTCAATGCTAAATCGCTCCGAGCAAAGAACGTAAGGCTCAACATCCGGTGTAAGACCCGGACGAAGGGATGCTCGAAGTCCGCTACCGCAGCATTGTGGTAGCTCACAGTCTTTCCCGCCGGCACTGTGACTAGCTCGGCGAAGATCTTGTCGTAGTCGGTGCGGGAATCTGGGCGTCGGTGATCATTGCGACCGTGGTTCCAATTGAAGATGTCGTTGAACTGCTCCAACGTGATGTTGTAGTTGTTGTTGAACAGCCGGAAAGACACCCTCCCCTTGATCCACTCACGGTCCGATGCAACCACATCGTTGGGCACAATGCAGACGTCAAGGGACGCCATAAACTCCGCCACCAATTCCTTGTAGGTGGGCCATTCGCCGAAGAACGGCTGCCCATCCGCATGGTGCTCCAGCTCGTCTGGCCTTATGCTGGTGTGGCGTGCTTGACCCTTCAGCACATAGGCCAAGTTGGCCTCGAATCCAAGAACACGGATCATTCCCCAGTCCACATATTGGGTCGGCTCGATCTTCCGCTTCATGATCTCCTCATAGACCTTCTTCACCTCCGCGGAAGGGTGAATCAAGCGCGGACGTGATACGGAAGCAGTAGGGGGTGGAACAAACTCCACAATCTCCATGGGATTCGCATGCGAGGACGATGATCCGGCGGCGTGCACCATTGTTGCAAGAAAGATAGAAGAAGAGAGCTTGGGGAAGATGGAGAAGTGATTCTCCGCTCGGTGAAGATCCTTTCTCGATGTCGCTGCTCTTCAGTTGCTCGAGGGCTCGTAGAAGTGCTCGGCGCAAAGGAGGACGTTTGCTCTGAAGGTGTGACGTCAAATGACGTTGCAATTCTCCTTAAATAGACTTGGCCGGCGCCACTGTTGACCTGTCGATACCATCAATGCGGGTCGATGGTATCGACACGTCTCGTTGGTATCCGCCTCACTCGCGAGTATCGACGACTGACGTTTGCTGGATCGGGAAACCCGGATTGCTGACGTGTCGATACCATCGACAGAAGTCGATGGTATCGACGCAGCACCCGGATCGCTGACGTGGACTCGCAATCGTCGTCGATGTCTTTGTGCAGATCGGTGACATGGATGTCGATACCATCGACGAGAGTCGATAGTATCGACTTGCCTTTATTGCGACACCGCCACTTATTCAATTCAGCCTGTCATCATGTCGATACCATCGACGAGGCCGTCGATGGTATCGAGTTGACTGAGCAAAATCGTTCTGAACTTCTCCAGAGATCTCGATGGTATCGACTGGTGTGTCGATACTATCGACACTTTTATTGTGACCTTCCTGTAGGTATGTCGATACCATCGACGGGCCCGTCGATAGTATCGACTCAGTGCAATTTTTGCAGCTGTCAACCTGAACCCATGTCGATACCATCGACTAGTGTGTCGATGGTATCGACCCTGCCTGTGCCTGCACATTGAACAAACATATCAAGGTATCTTCTTTACACTGAAAATTAAACGAAATAAAAGCAATCTACGACTATACTAAACTATCCTAATGTACCAATGGTTGGGTTGCCTCCCAACAAGCGCCCTTCTTTAACGTCTTAGGCTGGACGTCTTGAAACTCGTCATCTCTTCACATTGGGGACTGTGCTTAGAGGATCATGCAGTAATTTGAATTCAACTCGATCTCCTCCAATACCCAAATTCAAAGTCCCTCTCCCTAAGGCAGTCACGACATCCGCTGTTGCTTGAAACGGTCTTCCGAGGAGAATTTCACAGCTTTGGAGTGGTGGCATATCCATGACGACAAAGTCTACCGGAAATATGAATCTGTCCACTTTGACTAGAACATCTTCACATACTCCATAGGGTCTCACTGTAGACCCATCCGCCAATTCAATTGTTGCAGCCAACTTCTTTATCTCTTTTAACCGCATCTTTTGAAATGTAGCCAAAGGCATGAGATTTATGCTAGCGCCGGAATCACATTGCGCTTTAGGGAAATGTTGACCACCTATTGAACACGGAATGTAAAAACCTCCTGGGTCTTTTCTCTTCTTTGGTGAATTCTCGTGAATCATAGAGCTCACCGTCTCATTCATCCAATAAATTTTGTCGTCTTTTATCCGCCTTTTCTTAGTGATGATTTCCTTGATGAACCTCCCATAAGCGGGTACTTTCTCAATCATCTCCACTAACAGAATGTTGATGTGGAGTTTTCAGAATATATCCAGGAATTTCTTAAAATGACGATGCTCTTTCTTTGACTTAGAATTGACCGGATCTGAAACATCAGCTGCATCAACACGCCTATGAGGTGGCACATAAGAGCTTTTCGGGGGTACCTCCCCTAAGCTTGCTTCAATCACTCCCTCGGACATGGGCTTTGGCGAGACATCATCAACAGTAATAGCTTGTTGCGGTTCCTCTCTCACATTAAATGTATCCGCACGTGCACAAACAACCTGCAATTCATCTTCTTGCCTACATGGAGATACAGTATTCACAACTCTTTGTGATTTTCTGAAGAAAGGGTTTCCGCCCGGCAATCCATAGTACGTGCGTGGATATGGTATTGCCGGTGTTGCATTCACATTGAAAGTCATTTTTCTTTCTTCTACAACTTCTTGCACCTGAGATTCCTCCTCAATTCTTACCACAGACATGTACTTGACTTGATGGTGTGCCTGAGCCACATTTGCATTCTCGGCTGGTTTATGTTGATTGGCGTGCTTGATGGCCGCCACTTCACTCGAAATCTATGCCACGGTGGTCTCTAATGCCCGCATTTGTGCTCCATGGCTTTGCAGCGTCTGCCCAAACTTGGTTAGGATATCACCTTGAGATTGCAATTGTTTTCCAAACATGGCCATCATCTCTTAGTTTTGTTGGACCATTTGACTTAGCAATTCAGTGTTCTTATCCTCGGCTTTCTGCTGTGGCTTGGCATCCAGATCCTGCAGAAAATTATTTGGATCCTTCCATGAAAACTTTTTATCTTTCCTCCATGCATAGTCATTGTTCCTGTAGCCCTGTTATTGCATGAATTTCACTTGGGCCTCCTCATCGTCAGATGCATCCTCCTTAGTTAGCAGCTTCTTGGCTAGAAGATCTAACTTATCGTTCAGCTCCCTCACTATTCTGGATTCCCCAGCAGCCTTGACTTGTTCCACTACACCTCTGTCGCCCCATGACTGTTTCCTAGCCATGTTCTTTAGTATCTCCCAACATCTGGTATCCATATTATTCAGAAAGAATCCGGATCCGGCTGAATCAAGATTACTTCTATCGTGCTCGGAGAGAGCAAAATAAAAGATTTTCACTTGTGTTTCCCTGTCCAGCCCATGATGTGGGCACCTCCTCAACATGACCTGAAATCGCTCCCAGGTCTCAGAATATGTTTCACCCGCATGTTGGGTGAAATTTTGAATCTTCCTAATCATGTCGTTGGTCTTCTCAGGAGGGAAAAACCTCTCGAAGAAAACCTCCACCATATGATCCCATGATTCAACGAACTCATCGTTGAGGTTATGTAGCCACTCTCTTGCTGCTCCCGCCAGTGAACTTGGGAACAACTTGAGGTACAACGCATCTTGTGGAAATCGGTCTATCTTCACCATATCACAGTTCTCCATGAACTGACTGATGTGTGCCACTGGATCTTCATTCTTCAGCCCGTGAAATGCGTTTGATTTAACCAAGTTAATCAATGCCGGATCGATCTTATATGTTGGTATGTTGACCGCCTTCTTCTTTATAGGCCCCTTTGAAGCTGATGAAGAAGAGGCTTTGATCTTCTCCCATATGGTCTGTGGTTCGGCCATTTCTTCTGCTTGCTCTTGCTCAGATTTAGAATCTATGTCGCTTTGGTGATCTTGCTCGTAGTAATCCTCGTCCTCTGGTTCCGGAGGTGGAACCTCAGGTGTGCGATTGTCGTAGTCTGCGCTACGTGTATGCACCATGCAAAGTACCTGAAATAAGAAAATCGGGGTTCAGTACTACGCTTTGAACGAGTAAACACAATTATATAGAAATTTAAGGATATTTAAAAATAAAAAAAATGTGTGGCCTAGAGTGGCCGCTCTTAGCACTCAAAGTGCCAATAATTCGCCGTATCCCCGGCAACGGCGCCAAAAACTTGACTTGTATTTTACTACGCGCTTAAACGCAAGTATACGCGTCGAGTAATATAGGCCTTCGTGAGGCCCGAGTCAAACTCAGGGATACGTGAATTACTGGAGACTCCTACTAACTAATCGCAATCAGCTAGGCCGAATGACAAAATAGGGTTTGTTGTCGAAATTAAAAAGAAAACAAAATGAAACAAAGAAAACAATCGATTAAAGGTTAATTTAATCAATTCAAAAGAGTATCTTTTAGGATTGCGGTTTCACCGTGGGTCAACATTGCATTAGATTTTATATAATTCCTCACTTTTCTCTCTCTATCTGGGTAGTGGCCTGAAAACAGAATTACCCACTGTCGTGGTGTAATTCACTACTTAGGTTTAGGTTGATTCCACCGTCGTAGTAATCATTCCCCTAAACTAAGCGCATTAAAAACGATCTCTCAGTTTCCACCATTAATTTTACAACTCCTTTGTCAAGGGTTTTATCGATTAATGTAGGTTTCGTCTCTTTTCAACCGTTAATCCTTCTGTCGAAGTGATTAAGGGCATTAAGTTATTATTATGGTGATCAAGCATAACAATATATATGGAAAAAACGAAACTATACCACGGATTTAAGAGAGAAAATATGAATTATCAATATAAAATTGTCATACAATGCATTCCCGGGCTACTCCCGGTCCTAAAGATGGAGGATTTTAGCCTCTCATGTTCATCTCACACAAATACATGGCAGAAATAGGGGAATTCATAAGAAAAACGTGAAATAAGTGGGAAAACCCCTGAACGGAGAAGAACCGGTAGATCCTTGGCGTAGAATACAAGCTTCCCCGCCTGTCGGTGGTGGAATTCGTCTTCGGCAGCGTCCGAATCACCCGGGATGAGCTTCTGGCCCCCATTCTCCTTTCTCTCCTCCTTAGCACTCGTGCAATGCAAAAATTCGATGATCCTCTCCTCTGTGCGGCCGTCATTAGGTATAAGTCCCTAATTAGGTCGTCAAATAACTCCAGCCGTCCGATTGAGATCAAAACAAATCCAACGCATATCTGCCGGCGTCGATACCATCGACGCGGGTCGATGGTATCGACCCAGCGTAGCGGCAGCTTTCCTTTTCTTTTCGTCTGAGCGCCTGTGGTCATCTCGATACCATCGACTTGGGTCGATGGTATCGACTCTCTTTAGCGTCAGTTTTGTCTTTTAGCGACGTTGTAGCTCTCCATGTGTCGATGGCATCGACTTCCGTCGATGGTATCGACAGCTTCCTCGCCAGCAACTTGAAGGGATCTCGATGCCATCGACTGGTGTGTTTATGGTATCGACTCGGTGTGTTGATGGTATCGACTCTGTGCTGCTCCTCTCGGCTGGCCACCTGTGGCTTGGTCGATGGTATCGACTTCAGTCGATGGTATCGACGGAAGCAAATACTTGTTTTTCCTGAAATTCTACAATAAGACCAAATAAATCCACACAAATTATGATAATATGATAAATAATGCTCAAAATGGTAACACAAAGGGGATTTGACATAGAATGATGGCAAAGACCGAAATGAGTGAATTATGCAATATTATCCATAAAAATGAGTAATTAGAGCACAAAACACATATGAAAAAGGTCTATAAATGCGACTCAAAATCATCGCATCAGCTAACAATAACATGTGTTCACCACTTTGAAAAATTATGTATGTGAAACTCAAGAGGGAGGCAAATAGTTCAATAATTTTTTTTTTAAACTAATATGTCTTCAAATGAGAATTCCAATCTAGATGTCCACAGAGTCAAAGAAGTCAATGTATCACAAATATTGTTGTTGTAGTTGCTTTGGTCATGGTGTTCTCTCTGTCCTGGAGTCCAGGTGGTGTCTAGCTAGAGTCAAAGGTTCATAGGGTCACCTCCTGCCCTGGGCACATCCATTAGGCCAGCTGCGAGGAGGTCGTTAACCAAAGAGGTTTGCTATGCGGACCCATTTTGGAACCCAAAACTAAAGCCCAAGTATTCTCCACCACAAGTAGTTAAAAGGTATAACAAAACTAAGTGGCACCACCTACCCTCTATTTTCGTGACCAGAAACATGACAAGGTTGAAGGCTCGACATTGATTCTCCTAGCCCCTGTTTGGTTCGAGATCGAGATTATGAAATCTAGACTGGGTTAGTCCATAGATCGAGATTTGATTATCTCGAATGGATCTTGTTTTCGTTTGGCAACTCAAACCCTTTGTAAGCACTCGTTAGATTGGACTGACCTCGTAACTTGTGTTTTTTAGTCCGACATATAAAATAAAATAACACAAAAGACAGAGCAAAATCCGGACTAGGATCCTAGAATCCAGCACATAGCATGATTGAGTTGGTCCGGATTAGAGGATTCCTGCTGGTGGCACAAAAAGACAGCATCCAGTCCATACCCGATCTCGAACCAAACAGCACCCTAGGCTCTGGTTGACTGAAGATCTTAGGGACGTGCTGGTTTTGGTTGGAGCCACAGAATGCTATAGGTGGCGGTTGCGATCTGCAGCTGCAATGCGACGCAGGCCAGCAGCGCAACAGGTCGAACAGAGGAAAAGGAGTAGGGGCACTCGTGAGGCCAAATCGTGGCCCGAGGTGGCGGAGCAGCGTGCCTGGATTTCCAGTGGACCAAGAAGATAGGTGGGAGGGTGTTTCAGGGGTCTGAGGCGAAGAAGAAAGGGCCAGACGTGGCTATGGAGTAGTATCTCGTCGACGGCTGGGTTATGGATATATATAGCGGTAATTAACTTAGAGTTTTGGTTTCGGGGGCGTTGTCGATGGTAACGTACCCGTCAATTTGACTGGAAGCAGCCTGATGCGCTCAGTGGAGTTCACCGGACGTTACCTGCTCTAGGTTGTCGGTTCTCAGGGTTATGGTAATCTGGCGGACAATCAAGGCCAATAAATGCTCGTCAATGGAGGAGGAGAGTCGTCGAAGGAAATCAAACCGAGAGAGGGGGAAGAAACGGGAGATTATGTCAGGATTTGATTGCCATTCCTATGGTAACTGCCGCCGACTGTGCGGGGAAGAAGACCTGCACGTGGGCGCGGGTCCTGGCAAGTCAAAATCCCATTTGAATTGCGTTACATATTGTTTTTATTTTATTTTCTTGCTCTTCAATCCTTTTTTATTTCAGAACTCCCAAGTCATAGTTCCTTTTGACCCAAAATTTTAACCATGTCTTTAATTGGCATTATGCTGTATTTTGAATATACTACGTTCAGTATTTATGATTCTAAGGTGGTTAAAAATGTATTCCCTCAATTAATGTATATGTAGTGACCTAACAATTAAATTTGTATTTTATGTGATTCCAATGCCAAGAATTCATATTTGAGCTTAATTGTTAAATTGTGCGTCCCTAGTTGAATGGTTAGATCAAAATGAGGGCAATTTGCACTTTTGTGCTCAAATATCAAGAAATTTCATGAAGTGAAAATATGAATGAAAATTTAGCGAAGGGGATTTTCGACCTGACAAGATTATGTATAATAGATCAAAAATTAAATTTATTACCAAAATCTAGTATGTTACAACTCTCGAACCCTTAAAGTGAATTTCATCCTCGAAATCAGTTTATCCATGGTCTACCTTGGTACTATACTCCACCCTTTAAAATGATTCAACTCAAAATTTAAATGGGCATGTCAAATATAATGTAGCATCCTTCGCTTTCTTAAATTTTTACCCTACCTGAAACTCTAGGTTTTAAGGATTTCATGTGACTCTCCTATAGGATTTTCTTCATACCTTCTTGATTGTGACTTAGTTCGAGAAATCATCAAAAAAACTCCATGAAACCATTTTCCTTTGTACATATAATATTATAATGAAAATAGTTTTTTGATGGGAAAACTTTTCAATACAAAAACTAAAATATGACCAAAATCAATGCGATGAGTAAGTCAGAATCACCTCTGTCAACATTCCCCATGCTAACTATTTGAATCAACAGTGAAAAGAACTTTTGCTTGAATCCAAAGGATCACTGAGTATCTTCAGTTACAACAAGGAAGAAGGACATTGTTTTCTATTAAAGGGGATGCCCAAATTCAACTTAGGGCTTCTAGTCTCACTATTCATCTTCCAACTACTACTTTGTTCAATAGTTGTAATCACATGTTCGATTTTTTTTTGACATCCTAATTTGGGCTGACAATTTTGTCTATGAGTTATGATTTTCCCCAAGTAGTAGAAATCACCTTGGCCAGGTCAGTATGCAAAGTGAGGAAACCCCACCACCAACTAAGTGGATCAGGTGTAATTATGCCAGAACCTTCACTAGACATCCTTCCTTAGACACCTCAGCTCAATCCACCAACATGGTGATGTTATTAAATGTGCATTAGATAACTAATTCCGCTCATGTTTTCATTTCTATTCTAGGTGAATAGGCCTAGCAATAATAGGGTTGATTGTAAACTACTTGCCTAAGTTCTAGGGGTACTTGTTATCTAACTCTAACTTCCAGGAGATATGCATGAGTGTCGAATGTTCATAGCTCTAATACCATGTTGTAAAGACTTGATCTTTATGATCAAATATTTACAAAATAATATCAAAAATACAAATAAATCTTTATAACAATTATGCTTTTACATCAGAGTCACGAAAGCTTTATAAAAGATTACCAAGTTTAGAATAAAATTTATTCCAATCTAGTATTCAATAGAGGATAGCTCCTACACATCTCTTCTAATCCATCCTTGTATCACCTATCCATGAGTACCCAAAGGAAAAAAAACCACACATTCACCTCATGAAGGAAAAAATATGGGTCATCTAGGCTAGTACTAAATATAATAATTGAGATATTAAAAATAAGGAGTTATGAGATCAAATCTAGGTAAGATTGCTTGGTAGACTATTGGAATAACAAAATAATATGTAGTTATTGTTCTAGTTTCAAAAAGGTACAACAATTGAAAGTGGTTAGTAGAAAACAATAAGGAGATTCTCAAACTAATATCAATATTTCAAAATGGAACAATTTTAATCAAAACTAATATCATATTATTCAAAATGCAAAGATTTGTCCATTAGCACAATCAATCTAATATTTTGTCTTTGCAAGTGGCTAGGTGCCTAGTGTTATCCCCTCTATGAGAGAACGACACTTTCACTTATGGGGGTAACCAGTACCGGAGGACCTCTAGTTGTCCATTATCCACTATGCATGGTTGGGGGTCGTGACCCACCACATTTAGTGAGCTAAAGCTCTTAGCCAATATTTCAAATTTTTGTGTAAATATCAAAATCTAACAATATTTCAATTTCTCAATAATGTTCAACTTACAAATTTAGTTGTGGTGAACTTCAACATGAGGGAAAGGCTAACAATAAAATGTGCTCAGCACTTTGCAAAATTATATATGTGAAACTATAGAAGGAGGCAAATAGTTCAATAAAAAAATTGAGAATTTTGTACCTACTCCAAATGAGTATTCCAGTCAAGATATCCACAGAGTCAACGAGGTCAATGTATCATGAATCTTGTTGTTGTAGTTGATTTGGCCATGGTGTTCTCTCTGTTTAGAGTCAAGGTGGTATCTAGATAGCATCAAAGGTTCATAGGGTTACCTCCCACCCTGGGCACATCTGTTAGGACAGATGTGAGGAGGTCTTTAACCAAACTAAGTGACACCAACTACCCTCTATTTTCCTGACCAAAAACATGACAAGGTTACACGCTCGACACTATTTCTCCAAGGCTCTGTTTGACTAGAGATCCTACGGACATGCTGGTTTTGGTCGGAGTCACATGATGTTGAAGGTGGTGGTTGCGATTTGCAGTTGGCGGCTGCAATGTGATGTAGGTCAGCAACATAATAGGTCAAATAGAGGAGAAGGAGTAGGGCTACTCGTGAGGCCAAATCATGGCCTGAGTAGACGAAGAAGCCTACCTGGATTTCCAGTGGACCAAGGAGACAGGTGGGAGGGTGTTCCAGGGGTTTGAGGTGAAGAAGAAAGGGCCAGTTGTGGCTATGGAGGAGTAACTCATTGACGGCTGGGTTAGGGCTTAGTACAACGGTAATTAACTTAGGGTTTTGGTTTCGGGGGCGTTGGCGATGGTAACGTACCTATCAAATTGACTGGAGGCAGTGTGATGCTCTCAATAGAGTTCATCGGTCATTACATGTTCTAGGTTGTCGATTTTTAGGGTTATGGGAATATGGACAGACAATCAAAGGCCAATGAATGGTTGTCAATGGAAGAGGAGAGTCGTTGAAGGTAATCAAATTGAGAGACGAGGGAAGAAATAAAATATGATGCGAGGATTTGATCATCATTCCTATGGTAACTATATCGGTCATGCGGGGAAGAAGACCTATGCACGGGCATGGGTCATGGCTAGTTAAAATCCCATTTGACTTGTGTTACATATAGTTTTTATTTTATTTTCTTGCTCTTCAATCCTTTTTTATTTCATAACTCCTAAGTCATAGTTCCTTTTGACCACCAAAATTTTTAACCATGCCTTTAATTGGAATTATGCTGTATTTTAAAAATACTAACTTCAATATTTATGATTCTAAGGTGGCTAAAAATGGATTCCCTTAATTAATACATAATTACATATGTAGTGACCTAATAATTAAATTTGTATTTGTATGTGATTCCAATGCCAAGAATTCATATTTGAGCTTAGTTCTTAAATTAAAGGTCCCTAGTGGAATGGTTAAATTAAAATGAGGGAAATTTGCACTTTGGTGCTCAAATATCAAGAGATTTCAATTAAGTGTACATATGAATGAAAATTTAGCAAAGGGGATTTTAGATCTAACAAGATTATGAATAATAGATCAAAAATAAAATTTAGTACCAAAATCTAGTATGTTACAACTCTCCTCCCCTTAAAGTGGATTTCGTCCTCAAAATCAATTTATCCATGGTATGCCTAGGTACTATACTCCACCCCTTAAAAGGATTCAACTCGAAGTTTAAATGGGCATGCCAAATACAATCACTAGTACATAACCGACATTTAGTGTCGATTATTTAAGGCCTTTAGTGTCGGTTTCTAAACGACACCTATGTGGGCGACGCTAAAAGCCCAACCGTTATGCGTCAGCTCAAAAATCGATGCCAAAACCCTTCGCGCGCCACCGAAAACGTGCCAGCAGGGCACTATCAACGTTAGTTATTAGGTAAGAAACAGACGCCATATACCTTAGCGCCACAGAAGGGCGCCATCTAGGGCACTATCAACGCCGATTATTAAATAAGAACCGACGTCATATAAACCCCAACACGGCCGTGCTGGCCAGCACGGCCGTGTTGTCTGGTCCGCTGCCACGGCCGTGCACTCCCAACACGGACGTGCTGGCCAGCACGGCCGTGGTGTTAAGGAAATAGACGTCAGTTACTATTAGAAACCGACATTGTAATGATGTGGCGTCAGTTTTATACAAATAATCGACGCCTATTTTTTATTTTTTTTCTATCAGTCTGCAGACCTGCTGTATGGCTGGTCGCAGGATGAGAAATCTGCAGTTCAGTTATGAACTGTAGGTTTTACGGCATCCATTGATATCAGCCAACAATAGGCCACAAACCTACAAAATTAACAACAACAATATTCACACATTTAGCAATGCAACCTGCAGTTCCATTTGATTTTCACACATTTAGAAACATTCATGTAGCTAGCAATCTGTAGTTCCATTCATTTTCACATTTATACATATAGAAACATTCATATAGTAACCAACAGTTACATTCATTTTCACTCAGACACATGTAGAAACATCCAGACATGTAGAAACATTCACACATATATTATAATTCAGAAATTCATTTATAAAATATCATTCTTTAGTCATTATTCGCTATCAACATCCCAATTATATCTTAAATCCCCCACTACTTGTATGTCTGTTGCCCATTCTTCTCTTACTTCATTTAATTCTCTCGTCGTATAGGGAGCATGTACATCTGGTAAGGTCGTTTCTGTAGTGTGGTCAGTTTTAAACACATGTAAAGAGAATGATGTATATATATAATTAATGAGCTATAAATAAGATTGATATATTTCATATTATATATCTAATGAGACTATATAATACCTCAGTAATACAATCGATGTCCATTGCGGCATATTTGATAATCATGTGCATAAATCACATCACATAGTATCCACATGCCCATCCGTTGTCTTGTGTAGCACACTATAAATTCAAACATACAAAATATTAAAAAATACAACTAATTAAGCATTCTTCACATAAATAATATATACATATATTGCAACCGGGAACTTACTTTCACGTTCTTCCAAATTATTGGCTGGTTCTTTTTCATGGGGACCTTTCCTCCAGCCTTTTTGAACTCATCAAAACCCCTACATGTTAATGTAACACAGTACATTGCATAATTAAATAGTAATGTAATAACATATGTTAACGGATATGAAAATGAAATATTTCTCACCGGAATAATGACATTTTCATTATGTGTCCATATTTTGTATTTAATTTACTCCCCTTAGGATCTAGATAATAGACAGTGAACGTCTCGGGGATAATAACTAGTAACTCCCAATGCATACCACTAGAGGTAAAAAAGTTAAAAATTAATAACTCAAAATCCACAATAAAAATGTAATTTTCTTAAGTCCAAATTATAATAAGCAAAGTAAACTTACTCTATATTGAATGGAGCTATTATCATCGTCTTCTTATTTTGAGCAAAAATTATAAAAGCCTCACAGCAGTATTGTTGAACTGACGGAGGGTCTTTAGCTACTAGACTAATCAAAGATGGAATCAAAAATCCTACATGTTCGAATGTAAAATCTGCACATATCTTGTCTAAGTAGCTGCAAAATATGTATTAATTACGCATGCATTAATAAATAAGAAACCAGATCACCAGATCCTACACAAAGGTATATGGATGTATAAAGAAGATCTCACCTTATCCATAGTTCTATCACAGATGTATTTAGCCAATCATATCGAAACAAATCTAAAATATCTTGTATAAATAGTTTGCTTTCGTATGATTGACCTGTAACATCTGAATCTATAGAAACAGTTATAGGGAAATTTATATCATGTTCGCCTAACCATATTGCCATACCCCTACAGTTAGGACCTAACGGGATAGGTAGGTCATGTGGAACCCAACTGGGTAATGTAGGAGGTGGAAGTGGAGGCCTAGATGTTGTGGGTGTCTTCTTTTTAACATGTATATATATATATATAATAATAATAATAATAATAATAATAATAATAATAATAATAATTTCAGATCAACTGACATCATATACACACACTAACAATTTAACGTAATGTAAATTTACCATACAATTTTAGTAAAGATGACATCCGCTTTTAGCCACAATATCACTCTGCCTTCTACCTCACCAAGCGTTTCACAATCTGGGTGGGCATATGGCAATGAAAGATCCATCTACTTGGGAAATATATGTACTAGGCTCACACGAATCCAACCAGCTGGTAATGGAGACCCATGAAACATATCCCATGGTATGGATGGGTAAGCCGACGCCTCTGCAATGACATATTCATTAACTTTTAGACGACATGGCTTCAACCCCTACAAATTCTTGTGTAAAGAATGTTATATACATATATACATATCATCTTTTTTTGAAACGACTACAATTTCATATATACATATCATCTTGAAAACATATCATCTTGAATTAAAAAAATAGTTACTATGTCATAAAAATACTTACAGTGGATTTGCTAGGTGGTGGGTCTACAGGATTACTCCCAACCTTTGCAGTAGGAGTAAAGCCTGCAGTAGGAGACACCATAGGTATTGTTTGGTAAGTGGCAGTCTGAGATGCCTGCCACTTTTTCATTGCTTCTTCGAGTTTCCTATCAAATAGCTTATCTACCTATACATGGATAAAAGAAACGTCAAATTCTAATTATTGAATTCTCTTTTACAGTAACATCTACAAGGAAAAAATATGTTACCTCTTCTTGTGAAAGTCCCACTTTTGGGACATGTTTGCACTGGAATGGCCCAAAAAAAGCTTTGATGCCCACACCAGCGCCTGCAGCCCTAACACGTCCAGGATGCTCTGGGTTACCCAGAGCAACTGTCAATTCATCTCTTGTGCCCTCAGGGATGAACTTGCCTTGTTTCCTCAGCTCGTGCAGCTCCCGCTATTCGCCAAAAAAAATTTTAATTAAGTAAACACCACAAATAATCAATATTCGAACGATTGTTGTGAGAGTTGTATTTTACAATTTTTGCAGCCGCCTCAGCAGTTGCGAGCTTCCTTATTTCTCCCTTCTTATTTTGCCTCCCAGCTATCCAGATATCATGGCGAGGCAGAGGTGTGCTACCTATAGTGGAGGACTCCTGAGTAACAGTAGACTGAGCAGTAGCCTCATACTGTAGTCTTTGGTGAATGCCTGCATACCCCTTTGGACCCATTGTGTGGTCATGCACATTCAGTGCACACCTTGATCTTTGTGCCTCACTGAGGGCCTAGTTAGTATGCACATTAATGATTTGGTTAGTAACAGTAAATGTTAATCTTGAATAGGTGAATACAACATATATTAATGAGATTGGGACTGACGCCTAATACCTTGAATTCATCCGTTTGTCTTGAAGCAACAAACGTGTCCCATTCTTCTTTGTCCAGGAAGTTCCACTTTTCAGTGGCTGTCTTCTTCCTCTTGTCAGCTTCTTTTATGTATTCTCGGGTGAGATTTGTCCTATAGTTCCTTAGGACTCTCCCACAGCGTTGCATCACGCATTTACGATGCAGCTTTTCATCCAATTCAAATATACTCTACAAATTAGAATTGTTATTAACTAGTATCCAAAAAATTAGTAATCTACAAAATAGAATTGCAAATTAATAATAACTCACGCATAAATCCTTCCATATTATGTCTTTCTTCTCCTTAGAAACTTTATGCCAAGAATCTATCTTACAACCGCAATGGCTACAAGTAACATACCCAAGATATGAAACAAATGAATTGCGATTCACACCAGATGCATTTCCTGCATTATCAAAATCCACAACAAGTTTGGGTCCATTGCCCTTTTGCGCTATTAACTTCTTCATCATAGTGATGCCCCTTCTCCTGTCAACTTTTTGGTGTTGCTGATCAAGTGCCTCAAGTGCTTCAGATGGTACATGTGCATCATCAACCTAAAATTTGACAAAATAAACACATTTACAAGATATAACTATAAATGGACATATAGATATAAATATATGATATATTTTTAAAACTTACATTGTGAGGTGGCGCATTGATGTCCTCACCCTCATGGTAATCATTAGCACGGTCATCAGGAGAATGCTCAGTCATCTGAAAATTCACATTCACATTGTAAAGTTCACATTATAAAGTAATTCACATTGTAAAATTCACATTGTAAAGTTCACATTCACATTGTAAAGTTCACATTGTAAAGCTCACATTGTAAAGTTCACATTCACATTGTAAAGTAATTCACATTGTAAAGCTCACATTGTAAAGTTCACATTCATATTGTAAAGTAATTCACATTGTAAAGTAATTCACATTATAAAGTAATTCACATTGTAAAGTTCACATTCACATTATAAAGTAATTCATATTGTAAAGTTCACATTCACATTGTAAAGTTCACATTCAGAAAAATAAAACATATAAAATAATATAAACATGCCTCTAATATTGCAATTTTTTATCAATTAACAATCCTTCATTGTGATCTCCGCGCACATACAAGTCATCATTAGCTTCAATATTTGCTGGTGTTGGCAACCCAACTGAGAATGGACTGGAGTCATCATACTTATCATAGTATTGTTATTCATCTATAGGATCTTCAATGAACTGTCTTTTACCATGAAGAACAACCGACCATTTATCCTTTGCAGGATCATCGACATAAAATACTTGTTTCGCATGTGATGCCAATATGTCATCCTTCTCGCCAATCTTTTCAAAGTTCACTAAAGTGAAACCCAATTCATCCACTATAACTCCTTTGGTGTTATCAACCCAATTACATTTGAAGAGCGGAATTCTGAAATCTATGTAGTCAAACTCCCATATGTCTTCAATGACACCGTAATATGACATTTTAGCTTCACGTGGATGCTTATCCTTTGCACTTGCAAAAAACATAGTCGATGCTTGAAGGCTGACCCCACTGTTTTGGACGACACTCTTATCATCTTGGCGCTTTGTGTAATATGTGAATCCATTAATGTCATACCCTTCATAAGACATAATAGTCAATTTTGGTTTAAAGGCGAGGCATTTGATAGTTTCAGTAATATCATCTGGTGTTTCAAATAGTTGATGTAAGACTTTATTTTCAAACCACTTAATAAATGTCTTGTTATGCTCTCTAGCAAGCCATATTGTATTGGCTTGAGGATATTGTCTCTTGATGAAATTGGTATGTTCCTTGATATAAATGTTCACTTCATCCATGTTGTGTAAAATATACAAGTGACCTTGTTCCAACTGCTCACGGGTGATTACTTTCACACGTGATCCCAAAATTCCTTTGCCAAATTGCTCGTCAATATTCTTGTCATTATCAGGAGTGTCATTACCACTGAGAAAGTCATTGCAAAAATCCATAACCTCTCTCGCCACATAACCCTCGATAATACCCCCTTCAGGACGATAACGGTTTTGAACATCACTTTTAAAAAGGATACATCCAATGCAAGAAAACTAATCCCAACATTTTCACTTCCCTAGTCAAGTGGACAACAAGATGTACCATGATATCAAAGAACGACGGAGGAAAATACATCTCAAGATGACATAGGGTAACAACCACTTCTCTTTGCAATTTATCGAGAGTATTAGGGTCAATAACTTTGTTGCACAGACTGTTGAAAAAGAAACAAAGTCTGGTGATTGCAAACCTTACATGCTTCGGCAATATAGATCTAATTGCCACAGGCAATATTTGTTGCATTAGAGTGTGACAATCATGAGATTTAAGACCTATCAACTTCAGATCTTTCATTGATACCAATCTACAGATGTTGGATGAGTAACCCTGTGGCACCTTAACATTTACAAAACATTCACAAAAAGCTTTCTTCTCCTTTCTAGACAATGTGTAACAAGCGGGAGGTAAGTATGTTCTCCGACTTCCCATTTCATGAAATTCTGTTAATTCTGACCTTATTCCCATTTCACGTAGGTCCAGTCTGGATTTTATCCCATCTTTAGTCTTACCTGGTATATTCAACAAAGTACCAGTGACACTATCACATACATTTTTCTCAATGTGCATGACATCGATACAATGCCTGACTGTCAAAGAACTCCAATAAGGAAGATCCCAAAATATTGACTTCTTCTTGAAAAAAGATTTGTCACTCCGTGTGGCCATAGTACATTGTGATCTCTTACCAAATTCATTGACAAAGTCTTTTACTCTTTCATAAACAACCTCCCCTGGTATAGGTTTAGGTGCACTCTGTTCCCCATTCAATCCATTGAATGCTTTGCGCTTCCTATGATACGGATGAAATTTTGTAAGAATCCTTCGATGACCGAGATATACAGTCTTACCTCCATGTTTTAGTCTTGTTGAATCAGTGTTCCCTTCACATATAGGTCACGCTTTAGCTCCTTTGACACTATATCCAGACAAATTCCCATATGCTGGAAAGTCATTAATAGTACAAAACAACATAGCATGCAAACAAAATGTCTCTCTTCGTGAAGCATCATAGGTCATCACACCTTCACCCCAGAGTTTCTTTAAGTCATCAATCAAAGGTTCAAGATAAACATCGATGTCATTTTCAGGTTTTTTAGGGCCCGATATCAACAACGACAGCATTACATACTTATTTTTCATACACAGTCAGGGAGGAAGATTGTATATAACAAGCATGACTGGCCAAGTGCTATGTTGGCTGCTCAATGTCCCATACGGATTCATCCCATCTGTACAAAGCCCAAGTCTTAGATTCCTGACTTCTTCACCAAATTCAGGGTACAATAGATCAATCTTCTTCCACTGTGGGGAATCAGACGCATGTCGTAGGATCCCATCATTATTTTTCTTAACATTTGCATGCCACCTCAAATTCTTCACATCTATCAGATTGGCAAACAAGCGTTGAAATCGTGATATTATCACTACTACAGAAATAGCATTCAATGTCACTTTTCTGGGCGTCGGTTATTAAGGAAAACCGACGCCTTATATGTTAGGCATCGGTTGTTTAAGCAAACCGACGTCTATATTCAAAGACCAGCCAGACACGGGTACCGCTTTGTATTCAGCGTCGGTTGTTTATAACAAACTGACGCTGAAAGTCGGCCGCGAAATCCAAATTTTGATCAAAAAAAATAGTGTCATTTTCAGCGTCGGTCATGTAGGTATAAACCGACGCCTATGTGCGATGAAAATTTGCGCAAAAAGTGTCACTTGCAGCGTCGGTTATCCTTTTATAACCGACGCTGAAGGTGGTTCCCGCCAAACAATTTCATGAAAATATCGTCCAATTGGACGTCAGTTGTTGCAAACAACCGACGCTAAAGATTTTAGGCGTCGGTTGTTAAAACAACCGACGCTATTTGGGAACTTATACTCCACGATCGCCCGACTCTTCCCCTTTCTTCTGTTTCATTGCGAGCAATTACCCTATTTCTCTGCTGCCAGCGATTTCTCTCCGGCGATTTCTTCTCCAGTGCCATTTCTCCGGCTATTTCTTCTCCGGCGCCCCCTTCTCCACCACCACTCCTCCTTCTCCGCGCCCCCTTCTCCGCCGCCCCTACTGCCCGCCCCTGCTGCCTGCCCCTGCTGCTCCAAGCGCCTGAGGCCGCCGCCACGCCTGACTCTTCGGCGCCGCCTGGTGCTTTTCCACCGTCGTCGCGCCGCCGCAACCACCACCAGAGCCACCGGAGCTGCTAGCTGCTCCTCCACCGCCGTCGCTGCTAGCTACTTCTCCAGCCAGAGCCACCGGAGCCTCTGCCTTCTTCCCTCTGACAAGGTTGGTCTTCCCGCTGCTAGCTGCTCTGCTTTTTTATGCATCGATCAAATTGTTGTGATAAAAATGCATGTAATGTATTTGATTAGAGTTAATCTAATCTGGATGTTCATAATAATGGTATGTTAAATATGATGATTAGGGATAAATATAATGTCTAGTACACAAATATTAGATGATATTCAAGAAAACCCTAGTTTGATGAGCATGTTGTTAATCATGTTAATTATGATTCTTCTATATATTCTGATGTCATTATATAATAGGGTTATTAAACCAATGGTTATAACATAGTATGATCTTAATCTGATCTGGATGTTCATAATAATGTAGTATGTTAAATATGATGATTAGGGATACATATAATGTCTAGTAAAGATTCCTAGACCTTTTGTTTGAAACTATTGATTTCTTGATTTATTATTTAATAATGCTCTATTGATTAGGATTAACCATGTTGCCTGTACTTTATAGACATTTATTATATATAAGAATGACAACACATGTATTTGTTGGCCTAGAAACCCGTCCAAGATTGGCTCATTAGGAGTAAATCTTGGATAGTCCCCGGTTTGGGACTGTTCTTGAACACCTAATCTCACTTAGGATGTAAGTGTATAATGTGTATTGGGTTTTCGAGAAAATTTCAGTAGCATTTCCCCGTTTGTTCTCTAAGTACATATGTACTTAGAGAACAACGGGGAAATGCTGCCGAAATTTTCTTGAAAACCCAATACACATTATACACTTACTAGTGAGATTAGGTGTTCAAGGATGGGATAGGTGGTACACATTTATTATATATAAGAATGACATCAAATGTGTTTGTTGGCCTAGAAACCCGTCCAAGATTTACTCATTAGGAGTAAATCTTAGATAGTCCCCGGTTTGGGACTGTTCTTGAACACCTAATCTCACTTAGGATGTAAGTGTATAATGTGTATTGGGTTTTCGAGAAAATTTCGGCAGCATTTCCCCGTTTGTTCTCTAAGTACATATGTACTTAGAGAACAACGGGGAAATGCTGCCGAAATTTTCTTGAAAACCCAATACACATTATACACTTACTAGTGAGATTAGGTGTTCAAGGATGGGATAGGTGGTACACATTTATTATATATAAGAATGACATCAAATGTATTTGTTGGCCTAGAAACCCGTCCAAGATTTACTCATTAGGAGTAAATCTTAGATAGTCCCCGGTTTGGGACTGTTCTTGAACACCTAATCTCACTTAGGATGTAAGTGTATAATGTGTATTGGGTTTTCGAGAAAATTTCGGTAGCATTTCCCCATTTGTTCTCTAAGTACATATGTACTTAGAGAACAACGGGGAAATGCTGCCGAAATTTTCTTGAAAACCCAATACACATTATACACTTACTAGTGAGATTAGGTGTTCAAGGATGGGATAGGTGGTACACATTTATTATATATAAGAATGACATCAAATGTGTTTGTTGGCCTAGAAACCCGTCCAAGATTTACTCATTAGGAGTAAATCTTAGATAGTCCCCGGTTTGGGACTATTCTTGAACACCTAATCTCACTTAGGATGTAAGTGTATAATGTGTATTGGGTTTTCGAGAAAATTTCGGTAGCATTTCCCCGTTTGTTCTCTAAGTACATATGTACTTAGAGAACAGCGGGGAAATGCTGCCGAAATTTTCTTGAAAACCCAATACACATTATACACTTACTAGTGAGATTAGGTGTTCAAGGATGGGATAGGTGGTACACATTTATTATATATAAGAATGACATCACATGTGTTTGTTGGCCTAGAATGTGAACAATCATTGTTTTTTATATTACTTGTACATTGAAGGATTGCTAATTGATAAAATATCACAATTTTAGAGACATGTATGTTTATACAAATGCTAAATGTTTTCCTTATTCTAGTTGATACAAATGCTAAATGTTTTCCTTTTTAATGAAATTTTCAGATGGCTCACCATGATGAGAATGATGTCCATGATGAGCATGAAGTCCATGATGAGCATGCTGTCCATGACGAGCATGACGAGGATACCAATGTAAGTTCTAAAAACATATCCCGTATTTCTATAAAATTCATTATCTTCTAGTTATGTCATATATCCTGTATTTCTATATTGGCTTAATTCGGTGTGTTTATTTTTGTCAAATTTTAGGTTGATGATGCACAGCTACCCACTGAAGCAATTGCGAAACTTGATGCGCAGCAACAAAAACTTAACAAGAAAAGGGGTATCACTCTGTTGAAAAAGTTACTTGCGCTGAGTGGCAGTGGATCCAAATTGGTTGTGGAGTTTGATAATGGAGGGAATGCAATTGGAGTGAACCGCAATAATTTTATAAACTATCTTGGGGTTGTCACTCGAAGCCATTGTGGTGTTAAATATGATAATTGGCATAAAGTTCCTCAGGCGAAGAAAGACTTGATATGGAAAGATTTATGCGTGAGTTATTATTATTTGCAATTCTATTTTGTAGATTACAAATTCTATTATTTGCAATTATATTTTTGGTACTAGTTAATAACATTTCTATTTTACAGAATCTGTTTGCATTGGATGAGATGTTGCATCGTAAAAGTGTGATGCAACGCGCTGGAAAGATGCTTAGGAATTACAGGACAAATCTGAACAGAGAATACATAAGACAGGGTGATAAGAAGAAGAAGTCAGCCCTTGAACAATGGAACTTCTTGGACAAAGAAGATTGGGACAATTTTGTTGCTTCAAGAAAATCTGAAGAATTCAAGGTATTAGGCGTCACTCCCATTTTAATTAGTATACATTGTATTCACCTATTCAAGATTAACATTTAGTGCTACTAACCTAATTATAAATGTGCATACTAACTAGGCCCTCAGTGACGCACAAAAAGCAAGGCGTGCACTGAATGTACATGACCATACTATGGGTCCAAAAGGCTATGCAAGCGTTCGCCAAAGACTACAGGCGGAGTCTGCGGCTACTCAGGAGTCTGCGACTACTCAGGAGTCTGCGGCCACACCCTTCCCTCGCCATGATATCTGGATAGCTGGCAGGAAAAACAAGAAGGGTGAAATAAAGAAGCCCGAAACTGCTGAGGCGGCTGCAAAAATGGTAAAATACAACTCTTAGAGCAATCATTTGAATATTGATTATTTGTGGTGTTAACTTACCAATTTTTGTTTATGGTGATTAGCGGGAGCTGCACGAGCAGAGAAAACAAGGCACGTTCATCCCTCAGGGCACAAGGGATGAATTGACAGTTGCTCTGGGTAACCCAGAGCATCCTGGACGTGTTAGAGGTGCCGGCGCTGGTGTGGGCATCAAAGCATTCTTTGGGCCATCCCAGCGCAAACCCAGAGCGGGACTTTCTCAAGAAGAGGTAACATATATATTCTATTTTTATAATGTTACTGCAAAAGGAAATTCATTAATAAAAAGCTAATATTTGTTTTATCCATGTATAGGAGAATAAGAGAGTCAAGGATATAGTTGCTAAGAAGCTCAACGATGTGGTTGCTGAGAAGGTCAAGGAAGAATTGCTGCGGTGGCAGACATCTCAGGCTTCCAATCAGCCTATGCCGACCCACTCTTCTCCTGGTGCACAGACTGCAAGTAATCCAGGAGACCCATCGCCTAACACGTCTGCTGTAAGTATTGTTTATGACATTGTAGCTAGTCTTTTCAAGATGATATGTTTTCAAGATGATATGTATATATGTATAACATTCTTTACGTAAATTTGTAGGCATTGAAGCCATGCCGCTTAAGAATGGAAAACTATGTTGTTGCAGAGGCGCAAGCTTACCAGTCCCTTCCTGGGGCAACGTTTCATGGGACTCCAATGCCGCAGGGCTACATTCGTGTGAGCCCGATACATGTATTACCCGATTGGAGGGAAGTTGCGTTGCCATATGCCCACCCAGATATTGATACACTTGGTGAGGCAGAAAGCGGGGTCATATTGTGGCCCAAAGCAGATGTCCTCTACACGACTGAAATTGTAAGATAAATTTACATTGATTTAGACTGTTAATGTGTATATATGATGTCAACTGATCTGAAATTATATATACAGGTTAAAAAGAAGACACCAGGAGCACCTAGGCCTCCACCTCCAATTCCCGCATTACCAACTTGGGTTCCAGCTGACCTAAAATACCCGTTAGGTCCTGCTTGTAGGGGAATGGCATGTTGGCTACGGGCACATAATATACTTTGCCCTATAATTGTTTCTTTAGATGCAGATTATGCAGGTCAATCATACGACAGCTCTTTATTTATACAAGATATTATTGAGCTGTTTATGTATGATTGGTTGAATACATCAATGATAGAGACATGGATAAGGTGAGATCTTGTTTATACATCCATATACCTTGTGTAAGATCCGGTGATCTAGTTTCTTATATATTAATGCATACGTCTATATGTTTTGCAGCTACTTAATCGAAGATCATTGCAAACAATTTGCATATGATCATGTGGGATTTTTGATTCCATCATTGATTAGTATGGTAGCTAAAGACCCTGATAGTGTTCAACAATACTGTATAGATGCTTTTACAATTTTTGGTCATCAAATGAAGACGATAATAATAGCTCCATTCAATGTCAAGTAAGTTTGCTTTATTTATAATTTGGACTTAAGAAAATTCCATTATTATTTTGCATTTTGAGTTATTAATTGTTAACTTTTTACCTCTAGTGGTAGACATTGGGAGTTACTAGTTATTGTCCCCGGGATGTTCACTGTTTATTATCTAGATCCCGCAGGAAGTACATTAAACACTAAAATTGGACACGTAACCAGAATGGCATTATTCTGGTGAGAAATATTTCATTTTTTATATCCGTTAACATCTTTTATTACATTACTATTTACTTATGCAACTTAGTGTGTTATATTAACATGTAGGGGTTTAGATGCATTCAAAAATGCTGGAGGAAAGGTCCCAAGGAAAAAGAACCAGCCATTGTCTTGGGAGAACGTAAAAGTAAGTTCCCGACTCCCCGATTCCAATGTATATATTATTGATGTGAATTGTGCTTAGTTGTATTAATTTGTATGTTTCAATTTATAGTGCGCTACACAAGACAATGGCTGGGCATGCGCATACTATGTGATGCGATTTATGCAGATGATTATCAAACATGCCGCATTGGACATCGATACCATACATGAGGTATTATATATAGTCTCATTAGTTAGTATGAAATATATCAATCTTATTTTTATATTATTACTTATATATATACATCATTCTCTTTGCAGGTGTTTAAAACTGACCACACTATAGGCAAACGCTTAAAAAATGTACATGCTCCATATACGAGGGAATCATTAAATGAAGTAAGAGAAGAATGGGCAATAGCTGTACAAACAGTGGCAACTGTAAGATATAATTGGGATGTTGATAGTGATGATGAATGATACTTTGTAAATGAATGTTTCTGAATGTTAAAACATGTATTTGAATGATTCTATATGTGTGAACGTGACAATTGAATTGATGTCTGAATGTATCTACTTGTGTGAATCTTTTTATGTTAATTTTGCAGGTTTGTGGCCTGTTTGTAGGCTGATATCAATGGATGTCGTAAACCTACAGTTCAGAAAACTGAACTGCAGGTTCTCATCCTGCTGACCAGCCACAGCAGGCCTGCAAACAGATTTATAAAAAAAAATAGAAATAGGCGTCGGTTATTTACCGATAACCGTCAGCACAGACTTACAGCGTCGGTTTTTTGTTGAACACCGACGCCAAAAGTGTTCACGCTACAGGAAATGGGAGTCATCTAGGACACTTTTTTGCGTCGGTGTTTTAGTATATAACCGACGCAAAAAGCGTCCTAGATGACGCCGTTTTCTGTGGCGCGAACCCTTTTGGCGTCGGTGTTTTATAATCAACCGACGCCTTTATGTTAAATAGGCGTCGGTTTTTTAACCGACGCTGAAGTGTCCAACCTTTTAGCGGCGCCCACATAGGCGTCGTTCAGAAACCGACGCCAAAGGGGGTTAAACAACCGACACTAAAAGGCACTTCTGTAGTAGTGTATAGGTAGATACCACATCACCTTGGCAGGAGAACCAGTTTTGGACTCCCCCGAAGTCGTCAATTTATACTGTGACGCACCACATTTTGGACAATCTTTCAAATCCACATAGTCTTTTTGAAATAATACACAATCATTCAGGCATGTGTGTATCTTCTTGGCATCCATTCCCATTGGGCACAACAATTTCTTTACCTGGTATGTTGAGATTGGCAGCTCGTTTCCTTCAGGAAGCATTTCTTTCAACAAATTAAGTCAACAATGAAGTGAAGCTTTTGTCGCTCCATCTATTGTTAGCTTTCAACTTATACAATCTCAACATAGCGCTAAGCTTCGTAAACTTAGTACAACCTGTGTATAATGATATCTCAACATCATGCACAATGTTTCTAAAAATTGGAGGTGGATCGGTGTGCTCTACCCCACAACTATCCAGCATCGCATCAACGATGTCTACTGGAACTGGTTCATTCACATCTACATCATCATAGGCAATTTCTTCTTCCACACAAGCACTGCTATCGACATCCACTGGTTTCGGGTTTGAAATCTCTCCATGCCAGTGACATTCTGTATAGCCTTGTATAATCCTGTTACACATGACATGACTTTTTATTTTGTCACCAGTGCTGACTTTCAAGTTGTTACCGTAATGCCTACATGGACAGTAGAACCTATCTCCAGGTTTTTTCCTATGTTCCTCGGCAAATCTAATAAACTGGTCAAGACCAGAAATAAACTCTGGGGTGCAGCGATTGCAAATGGACATCCATGATCTATCCATTCTATTATCAAAGAGAAATCAAATATACAATACAACAAGATTAGGGTCTAGGGTTAACAGATTAGAGTTTTTGCATGGTTAATTAAAACTTTAGGCCAACAAATACATGTGTTGTCATTCTTATATATAATAAATGTGTACCACCTATCCCATTCTTAAACACCTAATCTCACTAGTAAGTGTATAATGTATATTGGGTTTTCAAGAAAATTTCGGCAGCATTTCCCCGATGTTCTCTAAGTACATATGTACTTAGAGAACAAATGGGGAAATGTTGTTGAAATTTTCTTGAAAACTAAATACACATAATACACTTACATCCTAAGTGAGATTAGGTGTTCAAGAACAGTTCCAAATCGGGGACTATCCAAGATTTACACCTAATGAGTATATCTTAGATGGGTTTCTAGGCCAACAAATAAATGTGATGTCATTCTTATATATAATAAATGTGTACCACCTATCCCATTCTTGAACACCTAATCTCACTAGTAAGTGTATAATGTGTATTTGGTTTTCGAGAAAATTTCGGCAGCATTTCCCTACTGTTCTCTAAGTACATATGTACTTAGAGAACAAATGGGGAAATGCTACTGAAATTTTCTCGAAAATCCAATACACATTATACACTTACATCCTAAGTGAGATTAGGTGTTCAAGAACAGTCCCAAACCGGGGACTATCCAAGATTTACTCCTAATGAGTAAATCTTGGACGGGTTAATTTCTAGGCTAATGAGTACATATCCACTACATGTATTTTCTCACTTACATTGAATCACTCACAATTACAGCATTATTAAATAATAAATCAAGAATTCAATAGTTTCAAATATGCAATAATTCACAATTAGAGCGATAAGATTCACTTTGTACAAACATACATGGCATAATTCAGGCACAATAGTAGGTGTGGTCATCGACCCGATTCAACAATATAATAATAATTTTAGAAGAGTAATGTAGCACAACATTATAGGCTATCCGATTATAATTGAGCAATATAGCACAAAATCAACCAACATGGCCGTACGTGCTACCAACACGACCGTGCCAACCTGCGATTTCACACACCTCGGCAGAGGAAGAAGAGGAGGAAGAAGATCAGAGCAGGTACCTTCGGTGGCGTTGGCGGGGAGAGTAGCAGCAGCGAGCAGCAGGAGTAGGAGAGCAGGACGCCGGAGCAAGATAGAAGGTCACCGGAGAAGGAGAGAAGGCCGACGGAGCTGGGGCAGAGGACAAGCGGCGGCGGAGGTGGGCAGAGGACCACCCAAGCGAGCGGAGCAGCGCGCGGCCAGAGTAAACGGCGGTGGAGGAGAAATCACCAGAAATCGCCAAACCCTGGAGTAGCAGCTGCGCGAGACAATGAATGAAACAGAGAAAGGGGAAGAGTTGGGCTCACGGGTGTTGTTAAGTTATCAATCGGCGTCGGTTATTGAAAACAACCAACACGTAAACCTAAATGTGTCGGTTCTACAAACCAATTGAAACCTATTCTTAACGATAGTTGTCAGTTTTTACTAGAAACCAACCGACGTCTATCTACATACGCCGATTAAAAAAATTGTTCTCGATTAATGACCATAGTCGTTGGTTTCTTTCTAAAACCGATGCTCATAGGGGTGTGAAAATTTTCATGGGAAAACGTGCGAAAACCCATAAGCGTCGGTTCTTGTATTACAACTGACGACCAAAATGTTCCCAATTTTTGTATCGCGAATAACCTTTCGTCGTCGGGTTTTTAGTAAATAACCGACGCCAGATGTCAAATTTTGGAGGTAATTTTTTTCACGTGAAATTTGGGATTTGGCGGTTAATTTTAGGCGTCGGTTGTTTATTCTAGAACCTATGCTAAATAGAAAGTGATACCCGTGTCTGGCCACTCCTCTCCGATATATGTCGGTTTGTGTTTTAAACTGACGTTGTAGGTTTTAGGCGTCGGTTCTTCGTTAATAACCGACAACTGGAAAGTGACTTCATAAGCCATTTTCGTAGTAGTGAATGCAGCATCCTTCACTTTCTTAAATTTTTACTCTACCCCTAACTCTAAGTTTTAAGGATTTCATGTGAACCCCTCTAGGGTTTTTTTCATACCTTCTTGATTATGACTTAGCTCATGAAATCGTCAAAAAAAACTCCATGAAATCATTTTCCTTTGTACGTATAATATTATAATGAAAATAGTTTTTTTGATGGGAAATTTTTTCGATACTAAAACTAAAATATGGCCAAAATCAATGTGATAAGTAAGATTGAATCACCTCTACCAACATTCTCCATCCTAACTATCTGACTCGATAGTGCAAATAAGATTTTCTTGAATCCAAATGATCACTGAGTATTTTCATTTATGACAAGGAAGAAGTACATTATTTTATATCAAAGGGGATGCCCAAATTCAACTTAGGGCTTCTAGTCTCACTATTCATCTTTCAACTACTACTTTGTTGAATAGTTGTAATCACATGTTCCGTTTTTTTGACATCCTAATTTGGGATGACAATTTTGTCTATGAGTTATGATTTACCCCAAGTAATAGAAATCACCTTGGCCAGGTCGGTATGCAAAGTGAGCAAACCACATCACTAACTAAGTGGATTGGGAGTAATTATGCCAGAACCATCACTAGACATCCTTCCTTAGACACCTTAGCTCAATCCACAAACATGGTGATGTTATTATATGGTATATTAGATAACTAATTATGCCCATGTTTCCATTTCTATTCTAGGTGAATAGGCCTAGCAAGACTAGGGTTGTTTGTAAACTACTTGCCTAAGTTTTAGGGGTACTAGTTATCTAACTCTAACTTCTAGGAGGCATGCATGAGTGTCAACTGTTCATAGCTCAAATACCATGTTGTAAAGACTTGATCTATACAATCAAATATTTACAAAATAATACCAAAAATACAAACAAATATTTATTATGATTATGATTTTACATCAGAGTCACAGAAGCTTTATTGAAGGCAATGTGATGCACTTAGTAGAGTTCACTGGCTGTTACTTGCTCCAGGTTTTTTATTCTCAAGGTTATGGTAATGTGGCTGACAATCAAGGCCAATAAATGGCCGTCAATGGAGGAGGAGAGTCGTCCAAGGAAATAAAGCTGAGAGAGGAGGAAGAAAAAGAAGATGATGCAAGAATTTGATTTCTACTCCTTTGGTAACTACCACTAGCCGTGCAGGGAAGAAGACATGCACGTGGGCCCGAGTCCTGGTCAGTCAAAATCCCATTTGACTTGTGTTACATATTGTTTTTTTTATTTTCTTATTATTTAAACCTTTTTTATTTCATAACTCCTAAGTTATAGTTCCTTTTGACCCAAAATTTTAGTCATGCCTTTAATTGGCATTATGCTATATTTTGAAAATATTAACATCAATATTTATGATTCAAAGGTGTTTAAAAATGCATTCCCTCAATTAATACATATGTAGTGACCTAATAATTAAATTTTGTTTATGTGATTTCAATTCCAATAATTCATATTTGAGCTTAGTTCTTAAATTGTGGGTCCCTAGTGGAATGCTTAGATCAAAATGAGGGCAATTTGCACTTTGGTGCTCAAACTTCCAGAAATTTCAATGAAGTGTAAATATGAATGAAAATTTATTAAAGGGGATTTTGATCTGATAAGATTATGTATAATAGCTCAAAAATTCAATTTAGTACCAAAATCCAATATGTTATAGGACCCTTGCTTGAGATAATTGTACTACTTCTCTTATTTCAATTAATGTGCCACTTCATTCCTCTTGAAAAAATATATTGATATATTATGATACAATTTTACAAAAATATGGTTGTATATATCATGTCTTCGTAGGTACCTAGACATGTCCATTCTAATTAAGTCCAAACCTCATAAGATAATCAAGGAACCAAGACTCTGGCATCATTGTCGTTGGTAGCAAAATGACCGTCAAAAGTGGATGACCCCACGATCATTCCACTTAACAAAATCATGGCATCCAGACCCAACACATATGTTCTCGTGACTGTGAGTTCCCTCCATCCTCCTCACCATGATTGTTTTGACGGAGTGAGTTTTTACATTATTTTCTCTTTCTTACAAATTTTCTTAAGTTATTTCCTAAAATACCCTCAACAATATCCCTCTAATATTTTGATCTTTTGGAAACACAAAATTGAAATATAGAAAATCTTAAATAACATTAGGGTAAAGTATATGTATTATTGTAATTAGTCGATAACCATGATCAGACATTTGAATTTCAATCCTAGATTTATACCATAGTTACATATTGACATTGTGAAGCTCTACTAAAATTTTCACTTTAAATGAATAAACCGTTTAGAATTTATAAGGATTCAAAATTAATGTACATTACATCATTTATTGAACCCTAGAACATAATTTGGTGGATAATTCGACTATATGCATGACATTTAAATGTCATGCAGAGGTCATTATGACCTAGGCACAGAACTTAAAGGGGCATCATATCGTGGTCGTTTGATCAAGCCGATAACAGATAGATGGGGAATCCAACGAAGGGGACATCGTACATATCCTCCCTCAAGACCCGACCTCAGCTCCAACAGCCTGAGCAACTATCCCCAATCACACATGACTTATATACACTCGCAATCATGATTCTAGTGGGATATTTTCCCTCTCCTCACTGAAACAAGCCCAACGATCGTCTCTGTGTTACCCCTCATCTTTAGAAAAGTGAGGACTGACTCCCAAGTACCCGCTCATCTTACCTGGCGGCGGCACCCTATTTATGGCTTCCTCACACGCCCACTCTCATACCTATATAAGGACTCCATTAGCACCGCCTACCTCCCTTTAACCATCCTTGACCCCTAATTGCACCCAAACCTGCCCCAATGCCTCCACCCTCAAGCTACCCCCACCTGCGCCTGACCTGGACCTAGGCTCACCTTGAAGGGTAGGCCACTGAAAAGCAACTTGACTCGGCCTGTTGCTCGACAAGGCTAATATTGTTGATCAATTAAAAGTCTCTGCAAGATGATAAAAGGTGGTTAGTGTGTTTTTATTTCTCATGGTTTATTAGACACCTTTCTTCCCCGCCTGTCCTACATTAAGCCGCATGATGGTCAGATTTTTGGTTATACATTTTAAAATGTGAACCCTAACCATCATTACCTAAAAGGAGAGAGAGAGAGAGATGAAGAAGTTATTCAATGCTAGAACATTGCCAACAGAAAGGTTGCTCCTTTCTAATCAGTTCTTGTAGTGTAACATGGAGTTCCCCTCATCTATGTGGATTATATAGAGATGCATACACTTTCTTGACCACTTTTAGAGAACATCATCAACATTCTTGCATTTTCTATTATTTGTGAGAAATGTTGCTAGATCTACACTAGGATAACTTATACCTCACAACCTTCCTTTCTGGTATATTGTTGGTGGTGGTATCTTCTTGTGAGAATGTGGATTTCATTTTTTTTCTTCCACTACTCATGATGCATACAAAATCCCTAAAATGTGTAGGGAAACTAGACCTTACCACCTCCTATCCAACCTTGTGAGGTCCAATAGAATATGGCATATGTAAGATCTAATAATATTTCACTAGTCTAGGTTTCTAGGAATGATACTCCTAATGCGCTTAGTGGCAAGGGATGGTAAGGGATGTAGGAGAAGGGCATTTCACCTCCTATTACATCCCATCTATCCATCAACAAATATATGTTTTAAGTGAATAGGTGAATATACTTAGCTACTTAGATCTTAAAAACAAGCTAGTAGAATAGATGTCTAGGTGGGAAGGAGGGCACTAGATAAGGATCAACTAGTTGACCTAAAGTTTTTTTTTCTATTAGCCTCCTATTCCTTATTTTCCCTATGCCTTAGGTGATTTCGTACATCACTCGTGTAAAAAGAGTTAGGAAATTAGGAAAAACGTAACAAATGTTAACAAATTCAAAGTGTTTTTCATATGTATATTCCCATCATGGCATCACAATTACATGTTTTACTCCAAATAACCCACTAAAAGGGGTTAGCTATTCGTAGTATAAGAAAGAACAAAAGAAAGGGGAGAAGTGGAGAAAAACTCCATGAAATGTGATGAAGATTACTTCTTCACTTCCAGCATTAGCTCCTCTTTCAAGGGTAGAAAGTATGGAAGAATGGATGGAAATGGTCAAAATCCTAGAAAACTAGGGTTTTGGGTGGTGATAGGTGCAGTGATAGGTGGGAGTAGGTAGGGTGACGTCTATGGGGAGTAAATGAGGTGAGTAAGTACTAGCCCTCAATACCAAGATGCCACTAAGGTTTATATAATGGTCTAGGAGCTCTAGGTTTAAGTGGTAGTAGTTTGGTAAAAGTAGTGTTGGGAAACACTAAGGGCTAGGTGAGTAAGACAACCATTCTAGATCAAACAATTGTGGTGGATAGGTAGGAAACAACCATGGCATGTGACCACAATCGTTGTGATATAGTTTGGATCCATAGAAAAATGGAAATTTTGGGATGTAAGTGGCACGACATTGGTGGATACCATGATAATGGTGACATGAATGTATTATGACCATGGTGGATATTACAATTGTGACGACCCCAATTCCTATATACTTTGCATGATGACATTCCTTAGTTTTTCTTGCATTCATATCTATAATATGTCAAGAGGGAAAATATAAGGGATTGTGATTGTCAACTAGTACATAATAAAAAGTTGGATCATTGTTCACAAACATCATTTAAGTAGCCACACAACTATCATTCATAAGGATAAAAGGTCATATTAAATTATTCACTGGAAGAGGAAATGAGTTCTTAAAGAAATAAAATACATCGGGCATAGATATCCTACACATCATTTAAAGAAATGAAACAACTAACTAAATAGAAATAAAGATGAGAGGTAGCCATCTTGCTAATTATTATCCATGAACATTATTTAATATCTTCAGTTACTTTATGGTGCATTACTTGTTCCTTGTACCTATAAAATACGAGAAACAAACGATCAACATAAAGTTGGTACATGGTTGAAAAATATTAATACTATGTTGGCATATTTAAAATACTTGAAGAAACAAGAAAAGAAAATGAAAACATTATTTAAAGTGTAAAATCAGGTAAACCCAAGTTATTAACCATATTTCAATGAACATGCATTACTATGGTGGACTTGGCACAACATCACATATATTATTGGACCCATTCCCCGTGTACCCTGTACCATTAGGGATCTCCCTGTGTATCATGTACCATTAAGGAGATTCTAGTCAACATTAATACTTTCCCTCTCTAATAGGGAGATTAATGAACACCATTTGTAACTAAATTTTGTTTTCTTTCTTTAATGTTCTAATATTTAAGGTGGATGAGTACCACAATATATACACATCCAAGCAAGTTTATGCAAATAAATGTAAGCAAGCACACATACTTATATCATCCAGCAAAACTAATCATATAATTATACCCACGTACCTTAAATCTCAGATCTGGATTTCACAAGTCTAGAATAAAGGAGTATATCACCCTAAAAGAAAATTAAAGACCTAATGTCATTGTGTGTTCTTAACACCTCATATCAGGATTTTGGATTCACTAGGCTTTTCATTTAAGGTCTTAGGTTTAGATAAGAGTATTATAGATAGGATCCCTAGGTTAGGAATTAGAGTATGGATTCAGATATTTAGGATGGTTAACTTTCCTTAATCACCATTATTGAAAGAGAGAGAAAATAGACCATTCATGTGGTGTTAGGGAATATAAGTCCACTATTAATCAATGACCTAAGGTTTTGGGTCAGAGGATACATGATTAGATTGATTCCTTAGGGTTTTTCATAAATATTGATCCCTATTCTTATATTCATTTTCTATAAGTTAATTAATAATAGAACATTAATTAAAGCTATAAAAGGGTACATTGATTCTAGAATTGGGTTTAGGTAAAGGTGATAATTTATATAGGTTCTCCTCATTTTTCTGAGCACATGGGTATTTTATGGGGAATTTTTGGACACTGGAATCATTTATTATTGGTTTTGTAGGATCAACCAATCAGAAAAAGGCTAGGGTTTTAAAAATAAAAACTTCATGGATCAGAGGAGGGATCTGGCTCTATGAATCCTCCTCTTAACTCGTGAGCCAACCTTGGTTAAGGGAGGGTTGAACGAGGGTGTGAAAAGGACAAGAATGCCCATGGGATCGAAATGAATGGGCGTGACAGGGTATGGTTGGATCAAGGATTTCATTAACTCAATTCATTTGTTGCTCGCGCCATGGCAATAGTGTGTGAAGGATACAGGGGATAGGTGGGTGGAGGCTAAGAAAGGTGGTTGAGGGTCTTTCTGAGGTAATGTTGGGATCACATGGTCGTGTGGAGTTCATCAAGCCAAATAAGGTCATTGGAGATGGACTATGGCCTATGTTTCAATCAAATAGGCGGCGATGAACTCAAAATGGAGTTTCTAGGTTTTACCGGCCCTTAGATTGGATTGAGGGATCAAATAGCTTCGCACGAGGTTCACTGACATCTCTTGATTCCTAATAAAGCATGAGGAAGTCATGGTCCCTTGGACGGTGACGTTTTGTCACTTGGTCCTAGCCGCTAGTTGACTGAACTCCTGGTGGCTACATAAGCTCGGCTGAAGGTTGAGATCCCTTCACTGTACTTTTGTGATGGTGTTGGTGCTAATAATTGGTTGGTGCTTCCCTTGAGGGAGAGCGGAGGTTCAAGTTCGGTGCAGGTGGGGGTATCTTAAGGGTGGAGACATTGGGGCAGGTTCACGTTCAATTGGGTGTCAAGGATGGTTAAGAGAGGTAGGTAGTGCTAATGGAATCCTTATATAGGTACAAGAGTGGGCGTGTGAGGAAGCCCTAAATAGGGAACCATCACCAGGTGATATGAGTGGGTACCTGGGAGTCGGTCCTCACTATTCTGAGGATTAGGGTTGAACTGGAGAGGGTCATTGGGATCATTTTAGTGAGGAGAGGGAAAATATCCCACTAGAATTGTGATCAAGAGTGTAGATAAGTTGTGGGTGATCAGAGATAGCCGCTCAAGCTGTTGGAGCTGAGGCCAGGTCTTGCGGTAGGTTAGGGATGAAGTCCCCTCTGTTGGATGCTCTTCTATCCACCATTGGCTTGATCTGATGACCACAATCTGATGCCCCTCTAAGTTTCACACCCAGTTCATAATTATCTCCGCATAACATTAAATGTCACCCGTATAATCGAATTATCCATCAACTTAGGTTCTAGGATTTAATAAATGATATAATGTACACTAATTTCAAAGGATTATAACTCCTAAATTATTTATTCAATTAAAGTGAAAATTTAGGTATACCTTCATGATGTCATTATCCAACTATGGTATAAATCTGGGATTGAAATTTGAATGTTTGATCATTGTTATCAACTAAGTACATTAATTGTTACAACCCCAATTTTTGGGTTTATTTTGTGAGAAATGTAATTTCTCATATTAAGAATGTTTGAACAAATAAATAAATAATAAATGGATTTTGTTTACAATATCCTTGATGTTTGTGTTGTGGGCTTTATTTGCTATTGGGCCCAAATAACAAGGGAATTCAATTAGTAAATGAATAATTGAATATTTGAGAAAAGAAAATGTGGAAACCTCTAGAAAGCAAATCCAAAGCGGATTTCGTGCCTCTTGGGTTCCTTAGGTTCCAAGGAGTCCAAAGTTGCAAAAAGAAAGCAATAAGAAAAGAAAATATTAATTAAGTATTTCTTTATTAAGAAAGAAATTGAAAATAATGGTAAAATGTGGAAAATGAGTGAAAAGAGGAGTAATTGAGTTATTCTTGGTGGAATTTCGTATTCTAAGGATTTCAAAGGACAAAAGGAATACCAATGAGGAAAATAAAAGAGAAATAAAGAGAAGTGCTCAAAAAGAGATATTTTAATGAGGAATAAACAAGATTATGGAAAATAATAGATAAAGATGCCTCTAAAAGGATAATGAGTATCCATTAAAAATTATTTCAATTTATTAGGGTTCCTTGAGGACCAAGGAATCCAAGAAAATAATTTAATAGCAAAGGAAAAAGAAACACAAGTGAGGAATATACATAATTGAGTAATAACTTGCAACTAAAGAAAGGGATCCAATTTCTTTAGATAATGGGTCCAAATTCGGCAAAATGAAAGATTAAGTTATTACAAATCTTCCCTCAAAATTTGGGCTTAAAAGGGTACACAATTTGAGAGATGTTGATTTTACAAAAATCCCAAAAGTGTGGACATTATAAAAGGAAAATGATGAATGTCACAATTTTGTTTTTCTACTGGGATTTTATTTGTTTTTGCGCGTGGCACAACAACCGTTGATCTTAAATCCAATGAAATCTACGTCATCACCCACCTTGCGCCAAGATAGGAAACTGCAGCAGGATAAGGGAATTTTGGAGGATAATTTCCTCACATCCTAGTGCGCGAGAGATTTGGGAAAGCGTCCCAACAAGTTCAAGAGAAAAATCCGCATCTAGACATCCTAGATCTTGCCTGGTTTGGAAACATGTAGCAGATATGCCTGATTGCAGGCTCCAAGGCAGCTGCCCTATACCCATACTCTATATAAGGGCGAACGAGACCAAGGGAATGACACCATCATGTTCGCAAGACTCCTTGGAGTCCAACCCATTCTTCACCAACCTCTAATTTCCCAAAGACCTTCTTCTTCTCCGCGCTCTATTGCTCATGTACGCTGCTGGCCAACAGGGCTAGTGTTCTTCTCTGTTTGTACTGGTTTAGACCAATTAGAACTCGGCTTCAGCTTCGGAAGGTCCAGGCGAAGGCGAGCACCCCTTTTCCTGCTTCTCTGACACCCCCAACTACGGGGTCAACCTGCCAGTTGACCAGGCGGGTGCCTGCTTCGCGGGCTGAGCGTCCAACAGAGGTAGAAGACAGTGAAGCTGGACCCGGGTCGCGGGTTAGGCGGACCTGAAGGAGGATACGCAAGACAAATCGCTGGAAAAAAAGAGAGAGCAAATAATGACGTGGCGCTCTGTGATTCGTCTGAAGGTAATTATTTCAGGAAATTCATATCAAATGATCAGTAACTCGGAATCAGACATGTTATATATGAATCTTACTCAAATTAATACAAGGAATCCAATAAAAATACTAGTATAGACTAGTTTTGAATCTAGTTCTAAAAGTGCACAAAGTTAAGTAACTTTAATGCTTTTCATGAATGAGAAACCCTAGTTTTAATGTTAGGGGATCGAGTAAATTGATGCACATGGTTTAAAGGAGTATTAACATGTTATTATTAAAAAGGATGATTTTGATCTAAAGGAATGATCTTCATACATTATTGACTTAATGTAAATAAATGTTATTTAATGGTCCTTAAAACCCTAATATTAGTAAATGTGATTCTTAATGGCTTTAAGTATTCAAAACTGTGAATAAAGTTAAGATATGATGTTTCTAAGCTATTTTGAGATTAAATATGTCTAATTATGGGTAGATATCCTTAATATAAAATTAGGGTTTTCTAGTGAATAAAAAGTGATTTTAACGATATATAAAGTTCATTTGTGAATTAGATTATAATGAACTATGAATTGATGACAAATGAGCATAATGATCTTGCCATGGATTAAAAGGATAAAAATAGTATCTTTAATGTAAAAGAGGCTTAATGAACTTGATTAATAATTGATGGTGCCTTTAATCCAAAATAGGGTTATATGTTGTTAAGATAACCTTAATATTGTATAATATATGAGATGATTAGGGTTTATGAGTAATGGTGTAAACAATAGGGTTTAGAATAATGAAATATGAAGTGAAACCCTAATTTCCAAGGAAACCCTAAAATTGGAATAGAAATCCTAAGGAATATGATGATATTGGATAAATATTAATAAAAGGAAATTGGTATAATTATTTTAGGATTCTGTGCATATTTGGTTGCTTGAATGGGATTTCTCTATTCTGGTTAATTCTGTCTCAAATCTGGAATCAAAGGTATGTGGTTACGCTTATGAATAATCGCTTTAGTTTTACGGCAATTTCCGAACGTGTTTATTGGTTGCTTGAAAATAACTATTGAATGTCTATTTATTTCATGCAACTATAAAGTGACTATGATTATCACTATAAATGTGCGTATATAACTGGCTAGATCTGAGTCCACCTTTGGGGCTTATAAAGGCTAAAAGGGGTAACCTAGAGTAAGGTCTAGGTTATCATGGGTTAGAAATTGGGCTACCAAGTGTAGCACCATGAGACCCATTAGCCTTCCATGAGTTAAGGAGTGGGCTACTTACGAGTAGTGCCATGTGACTCAACCCTAGAAACTAGTTCACCTATAGGTGGGACCATGAGGGGTTTAATGGGGATCTACCATAAGGAAGGTAGTATCCAGGTCCACTGCAAGGATAGCACAGAGGATAGGGTACTCATGGATTGCAGAGTTATATTTAAAGTGTAATCTTGGTTGTTAAATGATTAATTGAATGATTACATTGTTATCATAGTTGCACATTTATTGTTTTCCCCACATACCAGCTTTGGCTGACCGACGTCTTGTTTGTCAGTGTTTTATGTACAAGCTAAAAGGACGAACAGTAAATCGTCATATTGTGAAACACATGAAGTAAAATGCAAGGAGGATTAGTTAGAGTAGATTGTGTATGTGGATTGAAGTTTAGAAATCCAATTTTTTTTTCAAAAGGTATGAAACATTTTATTATAGCTTTTCAGTATAGATTGTTGAAATTTAATAATTGGTCTTGGTTAAGTGTCGAACCTTTGATCCGGAAGTTATGGGTGCAGCTTCGACCTCTCGGTCTCCCTTAATTGGGGGTTATCGGGAGGTGGGGTCATAACATTTGGTATCAGAGTGTAGGTTCCTCACTTAACCACTAATAATTATTATATTTTTCAAACTCCATAGAACCCAAGGGAGTTATTAGAGGATTATCCGAAAGACAGAGGTGTCTAAAAAAGGATCACGACTGGGGGCTGGAAATATTTTCCTCTGCACTGCTAGTTGGAATACGAGGACTCCCGGATCCGTGTGACTGTCTGGCCAAAGTCTTAGGGTATGAATCGAAATAAGATACCTTTAGGACTTTCTCATCTCATTCATCCCTCCTCATCACAATTTCTATTAAGGACCTTAAGGATTAGGGTTGTCTCTCTTCTCCTCACCCTCTTGAGGTATGGGTAAGGTTAATAAGGTCTAAGGAATCCTCCACCAAATTAATGAAAAGCATGTAAATAAGATGTCATGGACCTAAGCTGAATAGATAGATACATGCTTAGGTCGTATGGCATAAGTTGTCATGTCCTCCGAAGAGACATGAGGCGAGACCTTCTTATCAGAGGACAGATAAAGAGAGTTAGTCTTGGAGATAGAAATCTCCATTGCAAGTAGAGGCCTAGCACATCCTATGAGGATGATGTTAACCCTAACCCTAAGTGAAGGTTAAAGAGAGAGAGATGGCATGATGAGTTAGACCAGGTGGTTAGATGGACATGCTTTAGATGACATATGACCCATGAGAGGTCAGATGACCTAGTACCTCTGGCGACCCAAACCCTGGGAGAGGTCGTGCATGTTTGAGTGAAGGACAACTCCTTCATTGATGAGGTTAGAGAAGAACCTATGGAAACCCCATGAGCTCATATGGGCATGATAGGCACCCAGAATGTATCAGTAGTGTGCGTAATAGGAGGAAACCCTAGCTGGGAGAGTTTGATGGATAGATTAGGTGAGAAGCATAAGGGCTATGGATAACCTTAACTGAACATGAGTTGAGAAAAGGCTTCATCGAGGTAGGGGCACACTTTTGAGGTTGATCCATCCTGAAGAGAAGACCTCTAAAGGTGAGGTTAGTTGTAGTATTATCTCTAGAGAGATATAGAGAGAGTAGGAAACCCAACAAGGAGGTTGGAATCCTAGACTCTGAGATATGAAAAGAAGTCGGGGGTTGAGGATGATGTGACCTAATTGGGTGATAGTGGTCACCTAGAGGTTGATGATGTCTTGGTTGCCATGGGAGGAACCAAACCCAAGAGAGAGGATGAGGTTTCTAGTACTTATGTGCCTATGGTATAAGTGTTTACCTTCTGAGAAAGGAAGAAGAAGTTTTGTATACCCTGGAGAGGTTTAGTAATAGGTTATGAGGCCTTATACCTTGTTGTTTGTCCTTGAGGAGGACCCAACTCTAAGTGTTGCTTGAATTTGAAGGATAACAGTAAGTGCATGTCATGCCTATTGCATGCTTGATTTGCGGTTAAGAGATAGAGCATGCAGTTGGACACCTAAAAGTAAACCTAGGGTTCCTAGGCCTAAGAGGGGAAGTGGTGTACCTAATGCTCATGGAGAGAGTTGAGTTTCTATAGATGCGAGCATGGTACTTCCTATGTTAAGAGGAAAGGAAAACCCCTTAAGTGTAAAGTATGTTTGATGAACCCCTCCCAGCTAAGTTGTTGACATGGGAAGGTATGACCCTGATCTAATGTTGATGAATAAGAACCCAAATGACCTATCCTGGTTTAGTGGTCTTCTTATGCCTTAATAGCTTACTAGGGTTAAGCATATGGATGTAAACCCTAGACCTAAAGATGTTTGTGACCTGGTTGTCAAGAGTTGTAGTTTCCTCCCATCCTGGGAGCTGGACCCTTTGGTAGGGTGTATACCAGTCTTGTGGTTCTGAGGAAACCTAAAGGGGTCTCATAGGATCTTGAGAAGCTAAGTGAAAAGTACATGGTATGAGGATGAACCTGTATACCCATAGATAACCATCTCTAGGTGCATATGGATGTGTTACCATGGAGGTAACTGGCATGAGGTCTGACCAAGGAAGGTGGGTCACCATGACCCCGATGAAAGGATGACAGTCAGCCCATGAATACAGAGAGGGAGATGATGAAGGCTTGGGTAAGGTTCTAAGTTGAACATGTACTATAATAGAATCCTAAAGTCTATCCTAGGGTCAGGTGGGGGCAAGACCGATGGAAGTAGGAGTTACCTAATTCCCTAGTTGCACATGACCATAGGGTCAGGAGGTAATACCTATCATTGTCTGAGGGACATGGGTTAGGAGATTGATCACCTTCATGAACTCATGGGACCCAAAGGGCAGATGAGTAGGGCACTCTCTTGATGCATGAGGGAAGAGGGATGACCCCAAAAGTGTCGGCACCCTAAAGATCTACAGGAGGTGACCAAGGGATGTGGGTAAACCTCAGTAGATTCAGGACCAGTCTTCCATGGAAGTAACTTTGATATCGAGATGATTGAGATGAAGTGACATATGAGGCACGTTTCAACTTAGATTTAAAGGTGTATTGGCAAGGTGGGATGTACAATCTCTACTCTTGGAACAGGAAGAACTCTGTATTTGGACTGCAGCTAAATGCTTATTTCCTCTTGTTATGGGTGTGAGAGATAGGACATTACACATGTCATACACCAAGGATAAGAGATGAGGTAGGTTGGAACGTTGCCACGAGACATGGGGACAGAGAAGATAACATACCCTGATAAAGTGAATAATACACGGATGGTTTGCAAACACTAAGAGAAATGAGGTAGTCACCTTATGAGGATGTTTTTTTCTAGAGATATGAGTCATACAAGTTGGAGTTAGATCACCAAAGGATGAGCTCAAGGTGTTTTCAGTGAAGATAGACTTAGAATTTGAGATGATAAGTGAAATACATGGAAGTGTATGTCTTCAATGTTACCTAATACCTAAGGATGTGAAGTGGTAATGGATGCTCTGGTTGAGATATATCTGACTAGTTCGACTAGAAGCTAGAAGAGGTTGTTAGGATAACCCTAAGTTTGGAAAGGAGATGTGTTTGGCTGACTCTCAGATATAACGAGATATGTTGAAAAAGTTAATGGTTGTTTGGTTAGCCAGTCTAGTCCGTGATGCAATGAAAGGATGGTGGTAGAACCTCATATGCACTTCTTTGGAAAAGAAGGTGATGAAACCCCGACTAGAGTGGTTTAGGGGAAATGATCTTGAGGAATCATGACATAAAGGAGAGCATGATTTTAAGATCACCATACACCGTACTACCAAGATAATAAGTGACAGTAGGACTTTAGATAAAGTTGCATGTGGTATATGGCCATACAAGCTGAAGGTGAAGTACGAACACCAGAAACCCCATGCTTTGATGTAAAGGATAAAGAGTTCCCAAAAGAGAAAGGGAGTTCATCACTATGGAAGTTGTAAGTCTCCCCTAGACCAAGGAAGGTCGAGATGTGACATGGGGTATGATAGATCGTCTTACCCAGATGACATGAGAGACAAAGAGTTCTGTTAAGGGACAGATCTGGTTGAACTATCCATGAGAGAGATGGTCCAACTATACCATGATGTGAGTTCAAAGGTTCTTGAGTTTGACCTAGAGGTTCACTTCCATAAAGTGGAAGTAGGTACATGAAGAACTCAATGTTAGTATAGTTTATCACCCCTAACTATGGTTAGTATGATCCAGACTAAAGGGTCTGATGAGAGCATATGTGCTCAATTTGGGTGATAGTTAGAGACAGTTTTTGTCCTATGAAAGATGTGATGATGACCACCATAGCTAGTATCGGGATTTAAAGAAGCTCTATAAGGGAGGTTGTGTCGGTCACCACTTCAGTAAGGTGATGTTGGTGAAAGGACCATGTGATGGTTAGAAAAGGGCCACAGTGTGTGTAAACGAAGTCTCTTTGATCATGCAATAGCTGAAAGGAGCCTAGAGATGACGGGAGTCGTGAGCAGATACAAAGTAGACTGACATTCAGTTCACTGTGGAAGAATATGTGATATGAAAATCCAACCCCTCTAAGTTACCGCTACGAGAGATGAGTTCCTGATGCATGCGTTCTTTTGACATGGATTGGTGGAGAAGGTTCAGTTTGATCTTACCCCTTAGGATAAAGTAATGTGTGATGAGTTTTAGGTGTCCAATTTAGAGCACTATGTGAGGTACCCCGACCTTGTGTTGAGCAATGAACCTAGTGAGCACCAAGGGAGGTTGAAATGGCCTGAGTCACCTGTGCAGTTATAGATGCCAGGATGAAAGAACTCAGAGAAAAGAATATGTGATGATAAAGGTTCTTTGAAAGCATTGTGGGTAAGGTAAAGCCACATCGGGGCCAATAGTGGACATGGAAAAGTCTTATCTTGAATTGTTTGTCTACTTGATAGAATTTTGAGGACAAAATTCCTATAAGAGGGGAAGGGTGTTACAACCCCAATTTTTGGGTTTATTTGGTGAGAAATGTAATTTCTCATATTAAGAATGTTTGAACAAATAAATAAATAATAAATGGATTTTGTTTACAATAGCCTTGCTATTTGTGTTGTGGGCTTTATTAGCTATTGGGCCCAAATAACAAGGAAATTCAATTAGTAAATGAATAATTGAATATTTGAGAAAAGAAAATGTGGAAACCTCTAGAAAGAAAATCCAAAGAGGATTTCGTGCCTCTTGGGTTCCTTGGGTTCCAAGGAGTCCAAAGTTGCAAAAAGAAAGCAATAAGAAAAGAAAATATTAATTAAGTATTTCTTTATTAAGAAAGAAATTGAAAATAATGGTAAAATGTGGAAAACGAGTGAAAAGAGGAGTCATTGAGTTATTCTTGGTGGAATTTCGTATTATAAGGATTTCTAAGGATAAAAGGAATACCAATGAGGAAAATAAAAGAGAAATAAAGAGAAGTCCTCAAAAAGAGATATTTTAATGAGGAATAAACAAGATTATGGGAAATAATAGATATCGAAGCCTCTAGAAGGAGAATAAGTATCCATTAAATATTATTTCAATTTTTTTGGGTTCCTTGAGGACCAAGGAATCCAAGAAAATAATTTAATAGCAAAGGAAAAAGAAAAACAAGTGAGGAATATACATAATTGAGTAATAACTTGCAACTAAAGAAAGGGATCCAATTTCTTTAGATAATGGGTCCAAATTCGGCAAAATGAAAGATTAAGTTATTACAAAGCTTCCCTCAAAATTTGGGGTTAAAAGGGTACACGGTTTGAGAGATATTGATTTTACAAAAATCCAAAAGTGTGGACATTATAAAAGGAAAATGATGAATGTCACAATTTTGTTTTTCTACTGGGATTTTATTTGTTTTTGTGCGTGGCACAACAACTGTTGATCTTAAATCCAATGAAATCTACGTCATCACCCACCTTGCGCCAAGATAGGAAACTACAGTAGGATAAGGGAATTTCGGAGGGTAATTTCCTCACATCCTAGTGTGCGAGAGATTTGGGAAAGCGTCCCAACAAGTTCAAGATCAAAATCTGCATCTAGACATCCTAGATCTTGCCTGGTTTGGAAACATGTAGCAGATATGCCTGATTGCAGGCTCCAAGGAAGCTGCCCCTATACCCATACTCTATATAAGGGCGAACGAGACCAAGGGAAGGACACCATCATGTTCGCAAGACTCCTTGGAGTCCAACCCATGCTTCACCAACCTCTAATTTCTGAAAGACCTTCTTCTTCTCCACTCTCTATTGCTCCTGTATGCTGCTGGCCAATAGGGCTAGTGTTCTTCTCTGTTTGTACTGGTTCGGACCAATTAGAGCTCGACTTCAGCTTTGGGAGGTCCAGGCAAAGGCGAGCACCCCTTTGCCTGCTTCTCCGACGCCCCCAACGGTGGGGTCAACCTTCCAGTTGACCAGGCAGGTACCTGCTTCGCAGGCTGAGCGTCGAACGGAGGTAGAAGACAGTGGAGCTAGACCCAGGTCATGGGTTAGGCAGACCTGAAGGAGGATCCACGAGTCAAATCGTTGGAAAAAAAGAGAGAGCAAATAATGATGTGGTGCTCTGTGATTCGTCTGAAGGTAATTATTTTAGGAAATTCATATCAAATGATCAGTAACTCGGAATCAAACATGTTATATATGAATCTTACTCAAATTAATACAAGGAATCCAATAAAAATACTAATACAGACTAGTTTTGATTCTAGTTCTAAAAGTTCACAAAGTTAAGTAACTTTAATGCTTTTCATGAATGAGAAACCCTAGTTTTAATGTTAGGGGATCGAGTAAATTGATGCACATGATTTAAAGGAGTATTAACCTGTTATTATTAAACAGGATGATTTTGATCTAAAGGAATGATCTTCATACATTATTGACTTAATGTAAATAAATGTTCTTTAATGGGCCTTAAAACCCTAATTTTTGTAAATGTGATTCTTAATGGCTTTAAGTATTCAAAACTGTGAATAAAGTTAAGATATGATGTTTCTAAGCTATTTTGAGATTAAATATGTCTAATTATGGGTAGATATCCTTAATATGAAATTAGGGTTTTCTAGTGAATAAAAAGTGATTTTAATGATATATAAAGTTCATTTGTGAATTAGATTATAATGAACTATGAGTTGATGACAAATGAGCATAATGATCTTGCCATGGATTAAAAGGATAAAAATAGTATCTTTAATGTAAAAGAGGCTTAATGAACTTGATTAATAGTTGATGGTTCCTTTGATCCAAAATAGGGTTATATGTTTTTAAGATAACCTTAATATTGTAGAATAGATGAGATGATTAGGGTTTATGAGTAATGGTGTAAAAAATAGGGTTTAGAATAATGAAAGATGAAGTGAAACCCTAATTTCCAAGGAAATCCTAAAATTGGAATAGAAATCCTAATGAATATGATGATATTGGATAAATATTAATAAAAGGAAATTGGTATAATTATTTCAGGATTCTGTGCATATTTGGTTGCTTGAATGGGATTTCTCTATTCTGGTTAATTCTGTCTCAAATCTGCAATCAAAGGTATGTGGTTACACTTATGAATAATCACTTTAGTTTCACGGCGATTTCCGAACGTGTTTATCGGTTGCTTGAAAATAACTATTGAATGTCTATTTATTTCATGCAACTATAAAGTGACTATGATTATCACTATAAATGTGCGTATATAACTGGCTGGATCCGAGTCCATCTCTGGGACTTATAAAGGCTAAAAAGGGGTCACCTAGAGTAAGGTCTAGGTTATCGTGGGTTAGAAATTGGGCTACCAAGTGTAGCGCCATGAGACCCATTAGCCTGCCATGAGTTAAGGAGTGGGATACTTATGAGTAGTGCCATGTGACTCAACCCTAGAAATTGGTTCACCTATAGGTGGGACCATGAGGGGTTTGATGGGGATCTACCATAAGGAAGGTAGTATCCAGGTCCACTGCAGGGATAGCACAGAGGATAGGGTACTCATGGATCGCAGAGTTATATTTAAAATGTAATCTTAGTTGTTAAATGATTAATTGAATGATTACATTGTTATCATAGTTGCACGTTTATTGTTTTCCCCACATACCAGCTTTGGCTGACCGACGTCTTGTTTGTCGACGTTTTAGGTACAAGCTAAAAGGACAAACAGTAAATCATCATATTGTTAAACACATGAAGTAAAATGCAAGGAGGATTAGTTAGAGTAGATTGCGAATGCGGATAGAAGTTTAGAAATCCAAATTTTTTTTCAAAAGGTATGAAACATTTTATTACAGCTTTTCAGTATAAATTGTTGAAATTTAATAATTGGTCTTGGTTAAGTGTCGAACCTTTGATCCGGAAGTTATGGGTGCGGCTTTGACCTCTCTGTCTCCTTTAATTGGGGGTTATCGGGAGGTGGGGTCGTAACATTTATACATATAATTTATCCTAATATTCCTTTAAGATTTACTTGATTTCAAATTTTATGTATCCAAAAGATCAAAATAATAGAGGGAGATGGTTGAGGGTATTTTAGGAAATAACTTGAGAAAAATTGTAAGAGAGAGAAAGTAATGTAAAAACTCACTCAGTCACATTCTCCCCTCCTTTTCAAGATTTTCTTCCTCAAAATTCAAGCAACTTGAAATAGATTTGGATACTTCTACTCAACCTTAGACTTGAGCTCCCAGGTGGCGTCAGACTAATCATAGTGGCTCCAGAGAACTCTCACCATATCTATGCTTTGATTACTATACAGCTCCTTTGTCTTAGAATCAAAAATTCTAACTGGGGATTTAGTATAGGATAGATCGTCTTTCATCTGTAGAGGCTCATGGTTAAGAATGTGATTGGGGTCTTTCACATAAGGTTTCATATTAGATGCATGATAAAACATTATGCATGGCACTATACTGGGGTGGCAAAGCATGATGATAATCACATCCACCAACCCTTTCTAAGATATCAAAGGGTCTCACATAAAAAGGAATGATCTTTCCTTTGTTCTTTGCTAAAACTCAGATAGGTGTGACCTTTAGGAAGACATGGTAATCTTCTTTGAACTGACGTTCCTTTTGATGAGAATCTGCATAATATTTCTACCTATCATGTGCCCACTTCATTCTTTGCCTAATCAGTGCAACTTTATCTGTATACAGTTGTATCTCCTCATATTTCATCAAGTTGTGTTCCCTGAAGTCATCCCAGTGTAATGGAGATTTGTAGGATTGACCACAGAGGGATTCATAGGGAGGCATCCCAATACTCACCTGATAGAAATTATTATATGCAAACTCTACTAAAGGCAGATAGTGGTCCCATGAGCCTTCCAAATCAAGAGTACAAGATCGTAGAAGATCCTCCAGAATCTTTATGGTGCATTCTGACTTCCCATCTATCTCCATATGGTATGTTGTACTGAAGTTCAACTTGGTACCCAGTTCCTCTTGAACTTGCTTCCATATATTTTAAGTGAACTTTGGGTCCCTATATGAGACAATGGATGATGGAACTCCATGTAGATGTACTATCTCTCATATATAGAGATTGTCCAAATTAGATACTTTTGCAATAGTCTTTATAGGGAGAAAGTGATTTGACTTTGTGAGATGATCCATTATAACCCATGAAACATCATATCCCTTTCTGGTCCTGGTTAGCCCCACCACAAAATCAATGGTGATGTGTTCCCATTTCCATTCTAGGATTTCAAGGGGTTGTAGTAGACCACCTACTGTCTGGTGCTCTGCCTTGATTATCTAGCATGTCAGACATATGGAAACAAACTCATCAATATCATGCTTCATGCCCCTCCACAAGAATTGACGTTGTAGGTCTTTGTACATCTTAGTATGTCGGGATGAACTGTGTACTTTGACCCATGTGCCTCACTGAGAATCTTCATCTTCACTGTTGATTTCTCAGGAACCCACATACGGTTCTTGTATCGAAGACCACCAGTGAGACCCACATACAGGTGTGCTTGAGGCTTTGACATGAGAGATGAGAGTTCTTCAATGTCAGGACTAACTTTTTGTGCCTTAAGAAGTTTAGACAGAAAACCAAGCACGATAGAAATGTTTTTAAGTTGGAAACAATTAGACAGAAACTACGGATTCCAATCCATGAAATCCCCCATGTTCCTCCACTTGAGAACAGACAGAGATGCACTAGCGGCCCTTTTCCTGCTAAGGGCATCATCGGCTACATTAGCCTTGCTCAGATGATAGCCAATAGTGAAATTGTAGTCTTTCAGATACGCAATCCATCGACATTGATGCAGGTTCAAATCCTTCTAAGTCAGGATGTACTTTAGGCTTTTTTGGTCAGTGAAAATGTCAAACATTGCCCCATACAGGTAGTGCATCCATATTTTGAGAGCATGAATAATTGCAGCTAATTCCAAACCATGTGTGGGATAATTAAGTTCATTGGGTTTTAGATGTTTGGATGCAATGGCCACCACCTTCCTGTTTTGTTGCAAGACACATCCTAACCCATTCCTCGAAGCGTCAGTGAAGATCAAAAACCCTTCATTACCAAAAGGTAGAAATTGAATTGGGGATGATGTCAACTTCTACTTTAACTCCTAGAAACTAGACTCACAAGCAGTTGATCAGATGAAATGCTCATCTTTCTGAGTGATCTTAGTAAGAGGAAGTGCAACTTTAGGGAAATCGGGAATGAAGCAATGATAATATCTGGCTAAACCCAAGAAGCTCTGAATTTCTACAACATGTGGAACTTGTCCAATTTGACTAATATCACATATTTAGAGTTATCAATAATAGTAGTAATAAAAATTAAGGATCCTATCTCTACATTGACATTTATCGTACTCATCTATTTTGGGGAATCTGACGTTGACATTGGTTCTAGTATGCAATTAGGTATAGGTGACTACCCACCACAAACTTTTTGTGCCAATTTTTTTTGTCAGGTTCTGATACAATGCCATTTGGTCATATATTTGAAGGTGTCATGGCTTATCATACTCATATTAACACCTCACAATACATATATCTCATACCATATGCAATGGCAAGAGTGAGACAAGTGTGATAACTATATTTCTATACACATATCATCCCATCTACCATACCGTATAAGCTTGTGACCCATGCCACAAACATGTGGGGAAAATAGAGGGAATGCTATGTGCAGATCTCAAATTAACATGTGAAGAGCAAATAAGCTAGAAACATAATCCTAATTCATATCTCGACTTCTATCATTTAATTATACCTCTAGTTTGGATTATACTACCTTTCATTCACTTCTTCTATAATTAGAGATAATAATTGTATTTCTACATGTGTACTCTAGTCTCACTTGGCTTCAGATGGGTAATATAAATTGAGAATACAACCTTGTGGCCATCTACATATTGCTCTGATACCACATTGTAACACACTGATATCTTTATCACATGAATGAAAGATAAATTAATTTCTTTTCTTGGGAGTATCACAAACCCGATACTCCTAAGAATAATAATATATAACAACCATTACAGATTGTGTTTAAAAGAAATTTCATTATATTCTCAGAAAAGGAATCTTATTCAAAGAGCTTGACCATAGAAAATTAAATATAGGATATAGATGTGCGCACTTTGGAGATAGGATATGTTATCATGTAGATGACGTCCCACAAGCAATCCTTCTAAATATGCACTTACAAACACTGACCTGGATATTATTTCCAAAGCTTGAAATATGTGGACGTCTCGTCCCCATCCATACATACAAGAAACCTTGGGATTAGATTAAGTGGCATTGAATTCTAATAACTATAGGGAAACAACTGCATTGAGAAAACTTAAAATACAAAACTAAAGTAAACATCTTATATTTGCATCTTTCATCTTTCAATACCCACTATTTTATAGTAAGTCCTCTTATATGAAGAAAAACACCTTCTGTGGTATAGACTGCCTTCTATTAGTTCAATGCACATTCTATGGCATGAAATGCCGTCTAATCATACCATGGTATCTTCTAATCTTTTACATGAAGTTCCTTCTATGGGGAAAAATGCCTTCTATGGAAAAAAGTGCCTTTTATTTTGTGTACCAAAGTACTTGTGTTCTATGAGGATTTTGTTAGAATATTACATTATTTTCTTGTGTATTTTTTTCTACATTTGTTTATATCTTACTTTGTTTGTGTTTTTTATTTTATTTCTATTTCTAATATGTATCTCAAGCAACGAACATACATTTGGAGATTTTTTTTTCTTTTCTAGAATTCTAGAAAATTTCTAAAGTTATCAATTCTTTTCTAATATTCCATGAGTAATATGAGTTTCGGTATTCAAAGAGGAATTCTAAACTCTATATGATAATAAGAAATACATGTAAAGAAAATAGATTGTAATCAATATATTTTGAATTCTTATACTAGCATTTAAAACATCCATGTAGGATTATTATTTTGAATCTAAAAATTGAAAAAATTTATGTACAATACATTTGAGGGAATAATTCGATTGTACTACAATTTGAATGCTCTACATATAAGCATTAGACAATATGTCTAAGAAATTATTATGAGAAAGATCATTGGATTGCTAGTCTAAATATGTATAACACGAATTCAATGAGCATGGCCCACTTATCAGTGTTGGAGATAATAAAGTATTTGTCTTGGATTCCTTTGTTTGGGTCTTAATCCTTAATAGACTTTTCCTATCATTAAAACCCATCTGCATTAGTTTATCATTACGCATATTCCAACCAACTAGACATCGGTTAATTTTTATGGTTTTTTGAATGAACTCTTATATACTCAAATACACTTCTAATATCATCCTTATCTTTTAGTCTCACCCTAATAATCTTATCGATAGTATATGAATACATCATACTACTGGCTTTTTCTTACATATACAACAATACCAAAATTTTCCTATATGTATATAGGTCTACCATGTACTTCTTATAAACCTCTTAAGGTTGTGACTTCTTACCTATATTTATATCATATCTAATATGAATATGCTCTATCTTAATCACTGATATAGTACATGGGTGTTTCCATAATATAATAATTCTTAATTTCCTTACTAAGAGATTTGAGAAATTCTAATATTCCTAGTCCCTTTAAAAAGGTTAACCATCTAAGTTAGACATGAATTTAATATTCTCATCTAAATAAATTCATGTACCCAAACCCTAATGGACATGACCATACATATAAGATCAATCTAATTTCTAAAGCATTAGTCCATGTTGCATCATATCTTCTAAAGTTGTGGAGTGACGCTTCACTGGTGTTCAATGATGAGGATCACACCTACATCACCAATGTAACAAAGTATTGATAGATATGCACATAATCAATTTATTTACTTATCGTCAATAAAGTTACCTTATCTAGATCTTAAAATGTGTTGGCTAAATGGACATCTATAAATCCCTTTGTTTTGATTATGACAAACATTTCATTCCTATTAATCTAACGAGCTACTTGAGTGTGCAGGATGACAAAGCAACAAGGGAAAACCCACAAGCTTACATATTTATATTTTCATGCAATGTAATCACTGTTGTAAAAACTTGTACAAAAATATAATGTACAAGTACTTAGAATTGCATGTAAATCAAGCGTTAGATTTTCCCTAGCTAAACATCACAGTTAGACATGTCATCCCATTCAAATAGGATTACTTATGCACACTCACACACATAATTTGTGCCTAAATTGAAACCTTGAAACAGGATCAATCTCGGTCGACAAACTCCTCGACCGAGACACTCTCGGTTGACAAATTTCTCGACCGAGAAAGATCCAAAGTAACCGTTAGACACAACAGACAATTTAGTTGGCAGTTGGAGAAAGACGTTGCAAATCACTTGTTCCAGAGAGCCTGTCGGTCGACAAAAGTTCGACCGAGTAGGTGTCTCGGTCGACCATTTGTCGACCGAGATGGTCTCTGACAGCAACTGCAGAATTAATTAATTAGCCGTTATTAAAGCAACAACTTTGTACCTAACGGCTAGTTAAGCACTTAGAAACCCCTAGAAGTTGTCTAGAACGTCCTTAAGCATCCTTAGGCCATTCCTATAAATAGGACAAGCTATAGGACACCTAAACTCACTTGTTTACACTTGCTACACTTGAGAAACCTTTGAGCATACTTTGTGCAATCTGTTTGTGAGCAATTTGAGCATTGTGACAATTGGCCATTTCATTCCTTAGCTCATAATTCGTGTCCTATAGGCTAGTATCTCCTACCCACTACAATCACAAGTTCACATACTTGGTTAGGAGATCTATACGCTTGATATAGGCAAATCAAGCCTTGGGCTATAAAGGATAAGTTGTAATTTCTATTTTCTTTCTTGTTCCCTATTATTGTTTGTACTCTCCTTGCTACTCCTAGGTTGGAGGTTGCGGATTGGAGAGGGTGAAGATCTTCTTGGCGAAGAAGGAGACTTTGAGCTACTTCAGAAGGCTGGTGCAACGGGAGGTTACTTCTAGAGAGGAAGGCTACTTCAAGGGGGAGCTTGAAGTTACTTCATAGAAGGCTACCTCAAAGTTGGTGCACCTACTTCAGGGTGAAGGCTGTTCAAAGGGTGTAAAGGAAAGTATTGTATTTTGTATAAATCCTCGAGAGGTAATAAAATAAATACTTTCAAATCCCGGTTGGGTAAGCAACCGGGTAGTGGACTGACAACTATAGTATTTGCTATAGTTGGAACCACTCTAAACACCTGTCTCTTTCTTCTAATTTCAATTGTGGTTGTTTGAATTCAATAAATTGTTAAAATAATTCAAAAACTCTATTCACCCCCCCTCTAGTAGTTTTTCAATTGGTATCAGAGCAGGCTTCAAGGAACCCTAACAAGGTCAACCTCAACATTGAAGGGACACTTGTTGCTAGGCCCCCAGCGTTCGATGGTACAAACTTCCAATATTGGAAGAGAAGGATGCAATTCTACTTCCAAGGCATCAACTGAGATTTATGGAGAATGGTGTCTACTCCATATGTGCTTCCTCAAAATGAATTTGCGGAATGGGATGCAAACACGGTAAAGCTGGCCCAAATGAATGCAAAAGCTGTAAGTATTTTATATTGTTCTATTTCAGTAGGAGAATTTAATAGAATATCAAATTGTGACACAGCATATGATATTTGGCATAGACTGTCCATAACCTATGAAGGTACAGTCCAAGTCAAAAATTCCAAGATTAGCATGTTTAAACAAAAATTTGAACACTTTCGTATGGATACTAATGAATCAATTAGTGAAATGTTTGCAAAATTCTCTACTATTGTTAATGGTTTAAGTGCTTTAGGAAAACCTATTCCTGAAGAAGATCAGGTATCAAAGATCCTTCGTTCACTTCCTCCAAAATATAAGCCAAAGGTGACAGCCATTGAAGAAGCAAACGACCTCACTCGACTGAAAATGGAGCAACTTATTGGCAACTTAGAAGCTCATGAAGCAACTCTAGAAGAGGAAGAAAGAAGAGCACGTGAACTTCAGCAAAGAAAGAAGAAGGATGTGGCTCTAAAAGCTTCAAAAGCTGTCACACAAGAAAGTGAGGAGTCAAGTGAAGAAGAGGGAGAAGAAGCCTTGATAGTAAATGGTAAGAAATACAAAAGATTTAAATCTAACAAAATTTCCAGCTCTTCTTCTACCCCTCCTAGGTGCTTTGAATGTGGGAAGAAAGGGCATTTCAAGAATGAATGTCCTAAAGCAAAGAAAGGAAAGAAAAGCTCACACAAGAAGAAGGGAGAAAAAGCCTATAAAGCTGCATGGGACGAATCAAGTGACAGTGAAAGCGGAGAAGAAACTGTGGATTGTCTAATGGCAAGAGAAGATGATGAAAACTCTCAAGAGCTAAGTCTACTTGATCTTTCTAAAGAAGAGTTAGTCACTAGTATACAAGAAATTCATGATAAGTATGTTGATGTCAAGAAGAAACTAAAGAAGGTTATAAAATCAAATGATGAGCAAATTGCTAAATTAGACAATCTTTCTTCTGAAAAGAATAACATTGATCTTGAGAATTTATCTTTAAAAACATATTTAGATGATTGCACTAGAAAGCTACTCACTCTAGAAACAAATGTTGATCTCCTTTCTAAAGAAAAGACTGACTTGTTAGCTAAACTAAAAGATTTTCAGACTCAACCTATTTTGTGTAACCATCTAGACTATGAAAATATTATAAAAGAAAGAGATTCATTGCTATCTGATTTAGATCAAGCAAGAAAAGATTTACACAAGAAAATAAATAATATTGCTCAGCTGCAAAGAGAACTTCATGAGTTAAGAAGAAAAGATATACTTGATAACATTCTAAGCATTGGTACTGTTTTCAACGGAAGAAAAGGTTTGGGATATGCTCCAAAGAAAAATCAACCTAAAAGAACTCAAACTAGGTTTGTACCCAAGAACACAATGGCTAGAAAGAGAAATGAAGTTGACTCTATTACCTGCCATTTTTGTTTACGTCTTGGACACTATTCCTTTTCATGCCCTTATAAAACTAAGGATTCCGAATTAGTTTGGGTCCCAAAACCTCAAACTTAGTAGAGTCAAATAAAATTTAGTTGAGATATGACCAAAAAGCTCCATCTTGCTATTTATATTGTCTTATCTCAACTAAACAAAAGATTTTATGCTCATTGGTAATTTTCTGCATTATTGTACTAAAACAGAAACTTAGTCGGTCGAAGAATTGTCGACTGAACCATTAATCGGTCGAAGTATTGTCGACCGACCGAATGTCTGTAACATATCAAAATTTACAGCAATTATTTTGGTCGAAAATTGTTCAACCGAGCTACATTTCTGTGTTTTCTGGTTTTGTATTACAGTAATCTTCTCGATCGACAAATTGTCAACCGAGACATATGTCGGTCGAACAATTGTCGACCGACTGGACTTTTGATTCAGAACTTTTATACAAATCTGTATTTAAATGATTCTAACCATATCAGACCATCACATGGGTACCAAGATCTACATTTTAATGCAGGAATGGGTGGTTGACAGTGGATGTTCCAAACATATGACTGGAAACAAGGATGCATTCCAAACCTTTGAAGAAAAGAAAAGTGGAACAGTCACTTTTGGAGACAATGGTAAGGGCAAAATCGTTGGAATAGGTAATGTTGGTACAAACCTCGAAATTAAGAATGTTCTACTTGTTGATGGTTTGCACCATAACTTGATAAGTGTTAGCCAATTATGTGATAGTGGTTATGATGTGTTATTTAACAAAACTTGTTGCAAGTTATTAATAGAAAATACTACAAATGTTGTTTATAAAGGAAATAGAGTTGGAAATCTTTATATTCTTAAACCTAACTCTATGAAATCAGTAGTGGGAAAATGCTTGCTTGCAAATGACAATACCTTACAAATATGGCATAAAAAGCTAGGACATGCTAGTTCACATGTTATCAAAAAGTTAGTGAAATATGATCTTGTTCGTGGATTGCCTACTTTATCTTTTGATCAAGTTGAAAACTGTGAACCATGCACAATGGGAAAGCAGACCAAAACATCTTTTAAATCAAAACATGTACTTAGCACCAGTAGATCATTAGAATTAATTCATATGGATTTATTTGGACCAATGAGGACACAATCAATCGGTGGTAAGAGATACTGTTTTGTTATTGTTGATGATTATAGTAGATATACATGGGTACATTTTATTGCAACTAAAGATGATACTATTCATATTTTTATGCAATTTTGTTCCAAGATTGAAAATCTCTTACAAAATAAAATATGTACCATTAGAAGTGATCATGGTGGGGAATTTGAAAATCATACATTTGAAGAGTTTTGTACATCTCAAGGATACACTCATATATTTTCTGCTCCACGCACCCCACAGCAAAATGGTATAGTTGAAAGGAAAAATCGATCACTACAAGAAATGGCTAGAACTATGATGCTTGAACATAACACACCCAAAACCTTTTGGGCTGAAGCTGTAAACACTGCATGCTATGTGCTAAATAGAGTAACTGTTCACTCTCATTTAAAGAAAACTCCATATGAACTAATACATTCTAAGAAACCTAGAGTTGACTATTTTCATACCTTTGGCTCCACATGCTATATCTTAAATACCAAAGATGATAGAGATAAGTTTGACTCAAAATCACACAAAGCATTCTTTTTGGGATATTCCACTTCTAGCAAAGCTTTTAGAGTATATAACACTATATCTAGAAAAGTTGAGGAATCTATTCATGTTTCTTTTCATGAAGAATCCAAATCTGAAAATCTATAAATCATATATCTCACTAATCAATTCGAAAATTTAAACATACCAAACGATAGTGAGAAAGGTGCTACAAATAATCACCAAGCTGAACCACAACCTACACCTAGACTTATTAAAGATCATCCTCAAGAATTAATTATTGGAGATCCTAATGATAAAGTCAAAACTCGTTCTTCCTTTAAAGATGTTGCAAACATGGCTTTTGTTTCTATCATTGAACCTAAAAAGATATCTGAAGCTCTTAAAGATGACTATTGGATAATAGCCATGCAAGAAGAATTGAATCAATTCACTAAAAATGATGTATGAGATTTAGTTCCTAAACCACAAGATAAAACCATAATAGGAACTAAATGGGTTTTTAGGAACAAGCTAAATGAGTCAGGAGAAGTAATAAGGAATAAAGCTTGGTTAGTAGCACAAGGATATAATCAACAAGAAGGAATAGATTTTGATGAAACATATGCACCCGTAGCTAGACTTGAAGCCATTAGAATGTTACTAGCTATTGCTGCCCATAAAAACATCAAACTCTATCAAATGGATGTCAAAAGTGCTTTTCTAAATGGCATCATTCAAGAAGAAGTTTATGTTGCCCAACCACCTGGTTTTGAAATTCCAGAAAAAGGTGACTATGTTTATAAACTTAAGAAAGCACTTTATGGTTTAAAACAAGCACCTAGAAATTGGTATGAAAGGCTCAAGACATATCTTTTTGATAATGGTTTTTCTATTGGAAATTCAGATTTTACTTTATTTTTCAAACATATACATCTGATTTCCTAGTTGTGCAAATATATATTGATGACATTATTTTTGGAGCTTCTAATGATTCATTATGCACACAATTTAGTGATATTATGCAAAAAGAATTTGAAATGAGCCTCATGGGTGAACTAACTTTCTTTCTTGGTTTTCAAATTAAGCAAACACCTGCCGGAATATTCATAAGCCAAGAAAAATATACTAAAGAACTCTTAAAACGTTTTGGGATGGATCAATGCAAACATGCTACTACTCCTATGGCTACTTCTATCAAAATTGATAAGGATGAAAATGGGGAACCTATTGATGATTCCTTATATAGAGCCATGATTGGTAGTTTGCTTTACTTAACGGCTTCTAGACCGGACATTATGTTTTCCGTTGGTCTTTGTGCTCGATTTCAATCACAACCTATGCATTCTCATTTTCTAGCAGTTAAACGAATTCTTCGTTACCTAGCCGGTACTACTTGCTTTGGTTTATGGTATCCAAAAGGACAATCCTTGGATTTCAAAGCTTATACTGATGCGGATTATGCTGGTTGTCGACTTGATCGCAAGAGTACTAGTGGTGGCTATTTTTTATTAGGGAGAGCTTTAGTATCTTGGTTTAGCAAGAAACAAAATACGGTTGCCCTATCTACATCTGAAGCTGAATATATGGCAGCCGGGTCTTGTTGTGCTCAAGTGCTTTATATGCAACAAGTGTTAAGCGATTATGGTTTTAATCTTTCATCTACGCCTATTTTTTGTGACAACACGAGCGCCATAAACTTAGCACACAATCCTATTTTACACAGCCGAGCTAAACATATTGAAATCCGTCATCACTTTTTAAGGGATCACATCTCCAAAAATCATGTTTCCCTTCATCATGTTGATACGGAAGATCAATTGGCTGATATTTTTACAAAACCGCTTCCACTAGATCAATTTAACAAAATTAGGAAGCAATTGCTTATCACTCCTTTGGAAGATGTTTTCTTTGATATTTGTGCTACTTAAACAAAAACTCTTATTTCGCATCATGATACTTTGGCTTTTAAATGGACATCTTTTTTCATTAGATTTGATGGGATATCTAATTAAGGGGGAGTTTTTATTCTTAACGGTTATCTTTTTGAAATGACAAAGGGGGAGAGATAAATATAAAACTACAACTTAGTAATTATGTAAAACTCAATTAATGAGTTTCATAAATAAACTCTTGGCTTTACATTGAAAGTTGCTATATTCCCGAATGATCTGGATTTCATGTTCCATAATTCATGGGAATAATAAGCACACATTTTATACACAAGAGAAAAAGCTACAAAAGGTAATCTAAAGGTATGGAACTCATATGTTCTATATTTCCTTTATTTATAATTTGGAAATGTTTGTCATCTTCAAAAAGGGGGAGATTGTTGGCTAAATGGACATATATAAATCCCTTTGTTTTGATTATGACAAACATTTCATTCCTATTAATCTAACGAGCTACTTGAGTGTGCAGGATGACAAAGCAACAAGGGAAAACCCACAAGCTTACATATTTATATTTTCATGCAATGTAATCACTGTTGTAAAAACTTGTACAAAAATATAATGTACAAGTACTTAGAATTGCATGTAAATCAAGCGTTAGATTTTCCCTAGCTAAACACCACAGTTAGACATGTCATCCCATTCAAATAGGATTACTTATGCACACTCACACACATAATTTGTGCCTAAATTGAAACCTTGAAACAGGATCAATCTCGGTCGACAAACTCCTCGACCGAGACACTCTCGGTCGACAAACTTCTCGATCGAGAAAGATCCAAAGTAGTCGTTAGACACAACAGACAAGTTAGTTGGCAGTTGGAGAAAGACGTTGCAAATCACTTGTTCCATAGAGCCTATCGGTCGACAAAAGTTCGACCGAGTAGGTGTCTCGGTCGACCATTTGTCGACCGAGATGATCTCTGACAGCAACTGCAGAATTAATTAATTAGCCGTTGTTAAAGCAACAACTTTGTACCTAACGGCTAGTTAAGCACTTAGAAACCCCTAGAAGTTGTCTAGAACGTCCTTAAGCATCCTTAGGACATTCCTATAAATAGGACAAGCCATAGGACACCTAAACTCACTTGTTTACACTTGCTACACTTGAGAAACCTTTGAGCATACTTTGTGCAATCTGTTTGTGAGCAATTTGAGCATTGTGACAATTGGCCATTTCATTCCTTAGCTCATAATTCGTGTCCTATAGGCTAGTATCTCCTACCCACTGCAATCAAAAGTTCACATACTTGGTTAGGAGATCTATACGCTTGATATAGGCAAATCAAGCCTTGGGCTATAAAGGATAAGTTGTAATTTCTATTTTCTTTCTTGTTCCCTATTATTGTTTGTACTCTCCTTGCTACTCCTAGGTTGGAGGTTGCGGATTGGAGAGGGTGAAGATCTTCTTGGCGAAGAAGGATACTTTGAGCTACTTCAGAAGGCTGGTGCAACGGGAGGTTACTTCTAGAGAGGAAGGCTACTTCAAGGGGGAGCTTGAAGTTACTTCATAGAAGGCTACCTCAAAGTTGGTGCACCTACTTCAAGGTGAAGGATGTTCAAAGGGTGTAAAGGAAAGTATTGTATTTTGTATAAATCCTCGAGAGGTAATAAAATAAATACTTTCAAATCCCGGTTGGGTAAGCAACCGGGTAGTGGACTGACAACTATAGTATTTGCTATAGTTGGAACCACTCTAAACACCTGTCTCTTTCTTCTAATTTCAATTGTGGTTGTTTGAATTCAATAAATTGTTAAAATAATTCAAAAACTCTATTCACCCCCCTCTAGTAGTTTTTCAAAATGACCTATAATCCACATCAAGATGCTCTTCGTGTCTCAACTTTTCCAGTGAGCCCTTGTACCCCTAAATTTGAAAATCTGATCAACTTCTATTGATTTTAGAAGATAGACAAATTGAAAATTCTAACATGAGTAATTACCCTTTCCTTTACCTTTCTAGGACGGTGAGTCCTTGTAGAAATCCCACGAGATTTGAAACTTGTGGCCTAGAAACTATTGATAGACATGGGCCATGGCATTTGGTTTCTCTCTCATAGGTGTGCGATAAGGAGATTTGTAGCTCCATGAATAACATCAAAATAGTGTGTTTCTTCCTAGACTCCTCTCTTGTCTAAAGGTGCAACCCATAGTGTAGTAGAACTTTCTTGCACTTCAAAAAACCTTATTTCCCCTTGGTGTCTCTATCTCAGATACTAAGGGTATTTAGAGGCAAAAACCCTAACACGATGCCTTTGTCATTGCCAGGCATAGCCTTCTATGTTTCTCCTCTTTTCTCCCATCTTCATCCTAATATTTTGCTAAAAACTTCTAATCAATTTTTTTATACTTTGTTGATCCAACATATATGATTCATAGAGTCTCTCCTTTACTAATACCACACTAATATCCACCTATATTTGGTCTCTGGTCGAGTCCCTATTCTTTCCAACAGGGGGGATCTCAAGAATTTCTCTTTTTTTAGAGAGAGCTTCTCCAATGAACTATCCTATGCTCAACTGAGTTGAAAATTTCTATGAACATGTGGTTCATCCTCCAAGATCCTTATTTCAATGCCCCAATAAGCCTTTATACATTATTTTATTTCTATTTTTTTTAATTTATGCACTACTCCATGCACCCAATTGGTCTTAAATTTGATCAAAACTACATACAACTATTATATTCTTGTAGACAATAATCAGGGCCTAAGACATTAGTTAAATTATCCTACATTGTGTACTTTATTTCACATGTCCCACAACATAAGTCACATATTAAATCATAATTTCAAGTATGCATTTACCAAAATCCTTTCATCTCTTATATATGTATAATTAAGAAATAATACACGTCTTCATTTAACCATTCATGCATTAGAGAGCCTAATTTAGTGAAATTCCTAAATACACTTTGGTAGCATAGCTTGTCCTTTAATTATCACATTGTCATAAAACTTCAAAAGAACCTTAGTGCCATCATATTAATCAATATTATATATTGTTGGAGAACAATATAGCATCCCACGGTGCTAAATCTACTAAATGTCCTTAGATTCTAGTTTTGCATAAACTAACTCCAAAATGGTCTAAAACTTGTGGAACTTGACACTCTGGTCCTAATTTCATGTAATTAGAGTTTTTGTGAGTAGTTATAATATTTTTGTGAGTGTTTATTAAATTTTGAGGTGTGACAGACATATTCATCAACAACACATGTACATTCTTAATGTATTATTATTATCCTAATCTCCACAATGATATCCAACTAGGAACCTATACAAGAATGGATACTCTTAGAATACACATGTTCTCATGTTCTAGTCCTCAATATGAAATCACATGTCACTGAGTCATTCATTCTTAGGGTATTATTATATTTATTCATTATCTCACATTGAAGAAAACATAATAATTGGAAAGTCCTTTATTCATAATAAAATCAACTACTAAGTGTGCCATCCCAATCATCATATGACTGGCTCATAGGGAAAAAAATCAACAATCTCCCATTTGCACTAGAGTTAATCACTCACAAATCTAACTCCAAGTGATTTAACATTAACAACATGATTTTGTTGTGAATGCACTTTTTTCAATGGATCAACAACACTACTTTTGGCTAGTACTCTACAAATCTTCATATCTCCTTGATGTATGATTCTCATATGAGATGTTAGCACTATAGTATATGCTTGGAACACTGATATAATTTAGTTTCCTTAGCTTCTAAAATGACTCCATTTTGTCAAAGTATAGCACTACTACATCATCGGTGGATGGAAAGACTCGTAGTTAACCAATGAACTTCTTAATCCATATAGCTTCATTTTTTCACTAGAAGCATCAATATCGTCAACCTATATTATAGAATCAACATTTCCTCCAGCATGGAACTTTTCCATCTCACAACATTTTTGTTGAGGCCAAACACAAAACTTGATTGTGACTGGTAATCATCTTTTCTAGTTTGGAATCTTGCATCAGTGTAACCTTTTATGACCAACATGTCCTCGCCAAAAAATATAAGAAATTAGTTCTTAGTTCTTCTCATGTACTTAAGGATGTTCTTTAAAAAAGTGTAGTGACCTTCACTATAATATGACTAGTACTACTTGTCATGCTTAAAGCATAAAAGATGTCAGGACATGTACATTGCAGGGAAATATAGAGACAAATATGGAAGTGAAAACAAAAATTTTACTACCATATTCCCCTTAGAGAGCATATCGTGTCAACAACTATGAACTGGGAAGAAGGGATGCAAGGCATATACTTGGTCCCGAAGGAAGTCCAGTGACTATCCTTGTTGCACGTGCTACGTTCTTTAAGTTTCACCTAAATGGTTTTCGGTGGAGGCCTCCTAGTCTAGAACCATAGATGGTGATTGACAATATTCTCCTAGAGGGTGGCAAAGGCCTCCTCACCTCTACATAGTCCACACGAACCACCAATAACTCCTATTATTCTCTTAGAACACATAAGAAGGAGGTGTACCTTCTAGTCAATGTGCTAGCATTGACTTGCTCTCCCTTGTTGTCTCTCCCTTTTACAGGTAAGATTTGCTCAGGTTTTATGGAAACCTGTCACGGCCAACCAAGATCACTCAAAACAAAAAAAGTGATCAATTGCTAATTAAAAATACACTAGAAAACATGGTAAATTAAAACTGATTAAATATTACTATCATGTTCAGAAACATTACATAAAGGTTCATCAACATATGTACTAGCATATACCACCTCAGGTATTTACATGCATGTCCAATGGAATCAGTCACAACATGTATACAAAAGATGATGTTCTGCATATACTGTCATATAAAAAATATTTCCGTACTGCCATAAACCATGTGTCGATATACATATCATATACAAACCATCCCCTACACGGAATTGAGAGTACATTGATGACTCTAGGACTCTAAGACTACTATCTAACCTTCTTCTTCTACAGCTCTCCAAGATGCTCTCCTTTAGCACCATGACCCTGACCATGTCGTTGATGACCACCTAAAAATATATGGTGACCCACGAGGTGATACCCATGTCCCAGAAAGAGATATAACTCTTAACCAATGATTATTTATTATAGAAATCATCATTGTAAACATGATAAGAAGATTAAATAGATTTAGCATATTAAGCTAACTATATGGGTTAAGTAGGTTGAGCATATCAAACATAATAAGCCAGTTAACCAGATAGGCATAGCAATGGGTAAAACTAGCAATCATACAAATGAACATGTAAGATTATCATCTACTAAATAGGTAATATCTCTTAATGCATTATATAACAACTAAGAAGTATAAGAAGCAAGGCAAGGGTTAACATCCAATGTGATTTGTGTTTAACCCTAAGAAAATGTACTACATGACTGTGTTACATCTTTTATTAATCCCTAATGAGTTGAGGTATACTACTCAACTCCAACTGACCAGTGCTAACTCGAAATCAATGCCATAAAGATCTAGGAGATCCATAATCCTAAGATCTCATCCACCCTCAGTTAGTATGAGTCTGCCATAGCAACACATAAGGTCAAGCTACAAAATTTCCTAGACCACCCTTGGTATATAGGTCACGACACTAGTAAACAGCCTACTCCATCCTTAAAAGGTCACGACACTAGTGAAATCAGGGTATACAAAACCCAAACATCTGAGGCACAATCATAGTTGTCCTCAATCACATCATTTATATTTAATCATAATCATCTGAGATACAACCTCAACCATTCCCTTGCCAAGGTATGATCGCAGCCATCCTTATGAATATGCATGTACTCAATAGTATAGGACTCCAAGCTTCCACTAAGGGAGAACTCATTTCACCATCCAACAAGTCCCGATACTAGAATGGATCTATGGCACAGGGCAATACATGATTAGGGTTTCGCTTGATTAGTTAATGTCAATTGGGTAATTTAAGGCTACATCAATCAAGTTACATACACACCCTAAAAGAGTTCTACAAAAATAAGTAGGTTGCAACTTCAAAAGATATAAAACAAATGAGATATAAATTTGATTACAAACCACATGGTACTATTTCACTTCCATGTATGAGTCAATATTCACCATCATACCATTATGGGTAACAAATCCATGTCACATCATGATGAGGATAACACCTTAAGTAAGGCACAAAATCATGTCTAAGAACATAAGACCATTGCATCATTCCCTACAAGAGCATCATTCGATTTCCATGCCTTACCTAAGGCTCATCATACATCATCACATATGAGAGACATAAATTGATACATCATTACATCTAAGAGCCATGTTATCCATGTGACAGCAAATTAGGGTTACACTAACATAGAGAGAGAAAGTACTCTATCATCATACTAATAACACAAGAGGATATGTACCATCATCACCTACTTGTATTAGGGTTAAGTTAAGCATGATGAGTTCAATTAGCATTATCAATCAGCAATCTACAAAGACCTTATGTTTGTATTCATTCAAGGGAAAGGTAAGACTATTAAATCATGTCAAACCAAGCCCCTATGAATTAGGGTTACATAAGTCACAATAATCAAAACACTATAAATCATAAACTAGGAAATATATCGACCCTATCTAGGAATTCTCATCGACCACTAAGGGTTAGAGGTGTCATAGGCCGCTAAGAAACAAGGTGGTTGGTGACCACCAAAGATTAGGAAAGTTGGTTACCACTGAACTAGGGTCCACCATCTTCATTGGCCAATTAGGTTAGGTGACTTCAACAACCATTGAGGATGAGTAACATTGGTGATCGATGAGAACATAAAGCATTAGCAACCACTTAGGATTAGGGTTTTCAGCATCCACATCAGTTAGAAAACCTCTTCAACCACTAGGGCTCCAAAGTATAGCGACCATCAAAGATTAAAAAAACATAGCAACCACAGTGAGGTACAATCTCATCAACCCATCCATGGAGAGATCCAAAACTTGGTGGCCACAAAACATCCAAAATAGGATGGTTCATTAGGAAAATCTAATCATTAGATTATGAGAAAGGTAGAAATTAGTTCACAACATACAAGGAAAATTCACCGTCTACCATTCCAAGGAAACCCTAAAAATACAAGAACAAAGACAATGGTATACACATGCATTCAAGCACTAAAAACTTCCTTCACAAAGAAAAAAATGTGCACAAGGATTAGGGTCCATCCAAGAAGATATACTACTCAAGAATCATCATGTAAACATAAACCCTATGTACAAATTATTATCTTTCTACTTGTAACCACATTTTAGAGGTAGATTATGTGCATCCAAGGTAGAGGTAAGCAATAACAATGGAGAAAGTTCTATAATTCACCTTAGAGTTGATGTAAAAACTCCAAACATCAATGTAGATTGAAGAAGAAAGGTATGAAACCCTAGCTTGAACACCCTTCACTGCTAAGCTAGCTCCACCACCAAGAAGGAAGCAAACCCCAGGTAGAAAAGGAAAGAAAGAGATGTTCTTCAAGCTCTAACTCAAGTACTACCATGAACACCGTGGCTTCATATAAGAAGAGAAATAAGAGGGTATAACATCAAGGTAAACATAGATAAAGAGGGAAATCTCACTTGCCAAGACTAAGAAGTAGAGCAAGATAGCACCAAACGATCACAAGGGTAGCTCCAAACCCTACCTCAACATGCAAGGAAGATTGACCCATCTTCTTCAACCTTGAGCTCTTCCTTGACCACCAATAAAGAGGGGATGAGATTTAAGAGAAACCAAGGAATAAGAGAGAGAAGACTAGGTGTGTAAAGAGGTTATTTTCATGTAAAAGAGAGGGTTATATAACACAGGATTGGAGAGAGAGAAAGAGGTTTAGGTGTCATGCTAAACATGCCATGTGTCAAATAGATATCGAACATTCAAGAATCACACTCACCCAAGAAACTAAGGGAGACCCCACCAAGAAAAATCATCGACCACACTTTTCCAGTAAAATAAAATGATTGTTGAACCAAGATGTTGACGACCGAAGAGATCAAGGAATCCAAACAATCGCTAACCCAAGGTGATGTTGGAAACCAAGATGAATGGATAACCTCATTGACCACCAACCCTAGGTAGAACAAGGTAGCATCATAGACCGCCAAAAATCAAGGCCAAAGGAAAACTTGGAGATCACCAAAAAACTAGGTGTTAACATTGATCAAACACTCAAAAGGGTCAACCAAGGTAGGGCATCGATGCAGATTCTAATCTCAACACAACATGTCATCGCTCAAACCATGGTGTGACAAGATGCCCCAAAGCATAATCATATAAAACATGATATGAAAACATGTGAGTCATGAAATCATGTTAAAAGGTGCAAGGAAAACCCTAGATATGGGTAAATTGTAATTAGGTCCAAAACAAGCACATATATGCATAACTAGCTCAAATAGTGTCCAAACTGGACCAAACTTGAAACATAAACTTTTCACATGATATAAAAGAACACCACAAGGTTTGATTAAGATTATAAGAATCTAAAAATGATAATAAAGTATGTTCAACCAAAAAGAAAGGTCAGGGGTCTTATAGGCTCTCACGTTACCACAATGACGAGAAGATAACAATTATCAAAGCTTACTTTTGTATCTCTCAAAAGCCTCAACTACCCCTCTATTTATAGGAGGGTAAGGGTCAGGATTTATAAATAAACTGGTAGTTAAAGAATGAAATTTCATGAATTTTCCAGAACCTACAAACTATGAACCGATCAGTTCACCACAGAACTGATTGGTTCACACGTGAGATAATTGGTTCCACCCTTGAATGGATTGGCTCATTATGTTTCCTATTCCCATTCATATTGGATTTTAATATTTGACTAGAACAACATGATATCATAATCAATCCTTGATCCAATCTCATTGATCAACCAATCAGTCAATTCACAACCTAAAGAGGTCAGTTCATACATCTAAACTGATTGGTTCACAAGTTGAATCAGTTGCTTTAGAGTTCTGATTGGCAACCTTGTTAAAGTTTAATACTAACACTTTAGTAATCAAGATTAAATGATATTCATGAGTAAAATCCTTTTCCATGTGTATCCTATGTGTGTAACCTTATAGGTCCCAAGTTACGTTGGCAGTGAATGTCTGTAACTTATTTATGACATCACGAGAAATGACTGGTATATAGCAAGACATTATTTCTACCCAAGTAATTGGAAAGTTGGAGAACAACTTTGGCCTACAATCTATGATTATTGTTACAATGATCATATAGTTCCTTTATATCTAATATCCAAATTGAACTTGAGAAATAGAAACATCATCCTCTTTAACATTCAATTCATGTTCCTTGAACTAGAGCAGACTGTCTGAGATACATGTGAGCTCAGTATCACATATTATTCACATGATCATGGCCATGCATTTCTCAGTCTCTCTTATCAAGTGGCCAAGATGTCAAACTATTGTAAGAGGGATAAATCTCGTCTATTATTGGATAAATTGGACATTAATATACCCTTTGTTTTGATGATGACAAACATTTCATACTTGTGGATCTAACGTGCTACTTGAGTATTTCAGGGTTTAAAGGAATAAGGAAATTATACCAAGTGGGAAAATGAATATAAATGCAAATTAAAGATCAAATGTGTTTAATTATATAAATTATCATGATTGTACTCAAATGTAAACACTTGTACAAAATTATAATGTAAAATTACTTAGACATCATGTAAATAAAGTGTTAGATCTTCCGTATCCACTTATAACCCTTATATAGATTTCCCCCCAAAGTTAGAGTCACCCACACACATTGAAACACACACTTAGTAGGTGATTCAAAAGTCTAGAATAGGGACACCCTCGGTCGAAGAAATTGTCGACCGAGACACTCTCGGTCAAAGTTATTGTTGACCAAGAACCACCTTGATCAAAATTGTGAGCACTACTCAATAACTTATATAATTGTGCTCTAAATTAGTATTCGGTTGAAAATAACCTCGATCGAATAAGCAATGGTCTAAAGCTTGTGACTGTTACACTAGGTGGTTGGTAGTTGGGAATTGGAAATAGTCGTTGTAGTACTTTTTCCTTAAACTCAGGATCTATAGAATAAAATCTTGACTGGGACATAGACCAGTCGACCAAATTGTCGACCGAGCATGGTTCTGGATTGTTCTTTTCAAGCACGAACAAATTAGCAAGTGCTAGCCAACTAATGTACACCTAACAGATAGTTAAGCACTAAGAACACTCTAGACACTCCCTACAACGTCCCTAATCACTTATAAACCATGCCTATAAATAGAAGAGGCCTTAGGACATCCAAATCACCACTTGCAAACATAATACCTAAGCTACACTTGAGCATCCACTATTGAGAGAAACAAAGCTAGATTTCACTTCCCATCTTCATCCTTGTGCTCTGGAATTGTGTCCTATAGTTAAACTCCTAGCCACCACATATAGCAACGTCCATCCTAAGTGGATAGGAGATCTAAGCACTTGATATTGGATCAAAGCATCGTACTTGAATGGTTAAGTATTTCTTTCTTCCTATCTATTTCTTCTATATTGTATTTTGTTCTCCTTGACTACTCCTAGGGTTGGAGGATGTTGAAAGGAGGTTGCTTGCTGATACTTCAACAAAGTGAAGGCTGCTCCAAGGTATGCTTGAGATTACTTCAAGAAGGCTACTTCAAAGGATGTTGGATCTACTTCTAGGTGAAGGCTATCTCAAGGTTGTGGATGTACTTCAAGGTGGTGAAGGCTGCTCCAAGGATTTCTCGTGGTTACTTCAAGAAGGCTGCTTCAAGGGGGTGATGCTACTTCAAGGTGAAGGCTACTTTGAGTGGAAGGTAATTGTATTTTGTGTAACATCATTATGAGGTAATAAAATAAATCATTTTCAAAATCCAAATTGGAAACAATTGGGTAGTGCACTAACTACCTTTGATTTCAAAGGTAGGAACCACTCTAAATTGAAGTGTCTTCCTTGTTCCCCCTACTTCTTTGGTTGAGTGCTTTAATTGTTTCAATTAACTTTAAATTATATAAAAAATCTCTATTCACCCCCATCTATATCATTCAATTGGTATAAGAGCAAGTCTTCAAGGAGCCATAACAGGTCTTGAAGAATGGGGGACGGTGTACTTCACAACCTCAACCTTAAAGGAACCTATGTGAGTCAGCCACCACCCTTTGATGGAAGCAACTACACTTATTGGAAGAGAAGGGTGCAATTTTACTTCCAAGGAATAAGCTTGGACCTTTGGAGGATGGTATCTACACCCTATGTACTTCCCATGATGAAATATGCAACATGGGATCCAAATATGGTAAAACAAGTTCAATTAAATACAAAGGGGGTAAGCATTTTATATTGTTCTATTTTTGTAAGTGAGTTTAAGATAATATCTTCATGTGATACAGCTTATGATATATGGCATAAACTCTCCATAACACATGAAGGAATTACCCAAGTTAAAAAAACCAAAATAAATATGCTTAAACAAAAGTTTGAACAATTTCGTATGCTACCTAATGAATCTATTTGTGAAATGTATGCCATGTTTTCTTCCATTATTAATAGTTTAAGTGCATTAGGCAAATATATAAGTGAAGAAGATCAAGTGTCCAAAATTCTCAGATCATTACCTCTAAGATACAAGCCAAAGGTGACAGCCATTAAAGAAGCTAATGGTCTCACCACGATGAGGATGGAGCAGCTCATTGGCAATCTAGAGACTCATGAGGTAACTCTTGAAGAAGAATAAAGATTGGAAGTTGAACATAAGAAGGAGAAAAGGAAGGACATTACTTCTTGGGCATCAACTAAAGAAATCAATGAAATAAGTGGAGAAGATAGTGAAGAAGAGGCACTCATTATAAATGGTAAGCAATATAGAAGGTTTAAAACTAGCAAAACTTCTTCTGCTTCTTCCTCTTCCCTTAGGTTCTTTAAATGTGGTAAGAAGGGCATTTTAAAAATGAGTGTCCCAAAGTCAATAAGGGAAAGAAATCTTCTATCAAGAAGAAAGAAAAAGCCTACAAAGAAGCTTGGGATGACTCAAGCGATGATAGCAAGAGTGAGGAGGAAGTGGAATATCTCATTACCAAAGAAGACACGGTAAGATGTTTCATTACAGCAACAAATGAAGAAGAAAATGAGGTAATTCTTCTTAATTTATATAAAGAAGAGTTAGGCACTAGTATTGAATAATTACATGATAAATATGTTGATTGTAAAAATAAATTAAAAAGACTTAAAAAATCAATGAATATTTGTATGCTAAATTAAATGATCTTACTTTTGAAAAGGAAAGTCTTATGTATGAAAAATCTACTTTGAAATCATCTATTAATGATTGCAATATTATGTTGCTTGCTCTAGAAACTAACAATATTTTTCTTTGCCAAGAAAAGGTTGAATTTCTTGCTAAGATAAATGATCTTCAAACTCAACCTATATTCTATGTACTCATTCAGATTATGATGCTATTGTCAAAGAAAGAGATAGTTTGTTATCTAATATAGACCAAGAAAAGTTAGATATTAAAAAGAAAATGGATGAAATTGCTAATTTGCAAAAAGATCTTAGTAGCTTGAAAAACAATGACATTCTTGATAAAATCCTAAAGGACTTTTCTGGTCAAATTGGGAGGAGAGGACTAGGTTATGTACCCAAAGATAAATCTTATCAAAAACCTAGAGCTAGAAAGACACAACCAAAAACCAAGGTCATATATGTGCCTAAAGGAAATCTAGCTAAGAAGAGAAATGAAATTGATTTTATTTGTTGTCATTACTATTTACGTCTTAGACATTATTCATTCTCTTGCCCATACAAGAAAAAGGAAGTTGACTTGATTTGTGTTCCAAAACCCCTAACTTAAAAATGTTGGTCATAATATGAGATTTGACCTAAGATTCACTTTGAAATTTATAGTGTCTTATCTCAACTGAATTAAGCTTGAACTTATATATCCTTGATTACTTAATTGTTCTATCTAAGAATTATGGCATGATATGTTTACATTAGAAATGTTGAAATTACTGAAAATGCATAGAACTTAATGTTGGTCGACAAAATGCTCAATCGAGACCTCTTCCGATCGAAGACAAGCCCAACTGAAGGTAGTTCTGTCAAAATTAGTTTTATTGGCTAATCTTTTAGGTCAACAAATAGTTCGACCAAGAAATTTTTTGGTCAAAAATATGTTCGACCGACAATAGTTCTGATAAGTCTATTTATTAAGAATATAATTATCAGCTTGCAATTGAATTCGGTGACCCAAATTTGTAATATACTTTTCAGAGTATATTGTTCTGAATATTTGATTAATCCTAACCAAAAGGACCACTATATGGGGACCAAAACTTTATACTTTGCATGTTGGATGGCCTATAGAGATTGACCCAACAAGCATACAACCGAAAATAAGAAGATCTCCACATACATGGAGAAAAGAGTAAACTTATTGGTCACATTTGGAGAAAGGAAGTTTTGGTACAGTTTTCTCTGTGTTATGCGTAAAAGAATTACATCATAAGAGCTATGAAAATGGATATGGCTCATAAGAAAATATCAAAAGGAAAATTGATTGTAAACCTATGGACACTTGTTATTTTTTATGGCATAAAAATACTATTCATACAAGAAAATTTCTTAGAATACAATCATTACTTAAATCTTTAATAAATCTGAAACTTGTTTATTCTATGGCAAGTCAAAGTAAGATCTCTTTTCAAAACAAAAAAAAATTAGAACTCAAATTGAATTTTATCTACATGTGGACATGATGAAATAAATAAAGGAAATAGACATTGGTATGACTCATGTATTAATGGGTTAGACTTGAGGTCATAAGGAAATCAAACACTTCAAATGGATGTAAAAATAAAAGGATCATTAAAAGTGAAATATATGTCTTGAAACAAAATTGAATATGCATACAAAAAGAAGTTGACTGGTCACTTATGTCAATAAAATATTGTATCTTGGCTCATTATAAAGCTGCATTGATGGGAAATATGCAAAAATGCCTCTCTGTCGAAAAAGAGTTCGACCGAGGGGTGAAGTCATGGTCCACTGAAAATAAGCCTGACAATAATGATTTTTGTTAAATAAATCATTCACTTGCACCCAACATTGGTATATTAAATTTGTAAGTTGCTCATCATGATAAATACTTATAATAAGAGAAATTGTTTTGTGCAAGAAACAAGATTGCTTATAAAAATTGACTTACAATCTTACTTAATCAATTGATTTTAAAAGGTTATGATTTGAAATACCTTAGTATCTTGAAGCTCACTTTTATTACGAGATTAAGGGGGATCTCACAAAATTCTTGAATATCTTTATCTTAATTGAATTCTCTACACCATTAGGGCTTAACATCCCTTGTATTTGGTTAAAGATACATTTATTGATTCCATTATGAGCCTAAAGGAATCTCATATCATTTTAGGGCTTAAAATCCAGAGCGATTGGACGAAAAAGGTAAAAATCCCAGAATTTGCTTAGTTCTTCAATAAATCACAGTAAATAGCTCGAGTATCCGAAAAATAAGTATAATATACCAAACTTCTCAGAAAAATGCGTAGAATACAATGGAACTATAATATCAGGCTTGTGAAGCACGAATATCAGTGATATCTCATTAATAGTGAAATGCTTAATTAATGGATGATAAATACCAAATGATTATATAAAATTATGGAAAATTGTCAATAACTCTATTATCATGTCTAGAATACATATGATGTCAGTTGTGGTCATGATAATGTATGAAATCATGTAACTTTCTTAATATGGCTAATTAGGGCTAATAACCCTAAATAAAATGTATTAAATACATATGTGCTCTATAAATGATGAAATTTACAGAGTAATCTCATATCAGTATCTTGAACCTCAGATTTAATTATGAGATCATAATGATGAACAGAATCCATGTTATATGAAGATGAACCTTGATACATGGGTTGTAACCCTAATATGTATAATGCATATAAGATATGATTAATGGACACACAAAAATATATGGAACCTAATGTTCAGATGATGAACCTTGATAATGAGATGTAATCTGAAAAATGATACCAGTGAGATAATTATAAGAAGATAATACAAGTAATAATGAGAATACCTTAATGAGTAAGTGAAACACTAATATGAACACGACTAGGGTTAAGATGAAATATAAGAGGATAAGAACCTGATGATAGTTTATGGTCTTGTCTTGATCAGGTTTAATCAAGGATATAGTTGATATCACGAATATGTTGTGATTAAGTTTATCTCTTTGGAAGGTACGCCATTACCTCTTACTTGGCTTATTATGCAATATGCTCGTGTTATATGAGTAGTAAAATACTTGGCATATGGTATTGGATGAAATGATTGTTCTTGTATGATATGTTGTCTGATTTTCCATACTTATTGCTATGAACACATCAAACATAATATAAATGTTCCATCATAAGATAGCTCATAAACCACTCGGTGGTAGAGCGCATGCATAATGATCACAAACCACTTGGTGGTAGATCACATGATGTTTTTATAATGATCACAAACCACTTGGTGGTAGATCACATGATGTTTGTATAATGATCACAAACCACTTGGTGGTAGATCATAAGGCCTAAAGACGTCAAAGCCACTTGGTGGCAGACGCACGAGATGTATGATGGAAATGTGCTTAAAATATGTGTTCTCTTTTGCTAACGAATATCCTTGTGCAAGTATACGTTTTTCTTATATTCTTTTGTTACTGCCAAGTATATTAGTTTTATCTTATTACCAAGATATGATGAGAGGTAAATAAAAGACACGTAGGCGTACTCAGTACAATATTCTTGAAATATTGTGCTGACGTGTACCGCATATAATCTTTTGTTTAGGTTGTGGTTATGCTCTTGAAGATCCAGGATAGTGAGAGTTGTATGGCGAGTTGATGTACAGGTGGACCTGTTGTCTTAAGATCATGTTGTTTAGTTGTAGTACATGTATATGTTTTAAGTTTGCTGTTCAATATGTAATATCAAATGTTGTAACAATTCATGTTGTAATTATATGTTGAATGGTGAACATGTGTTGTGGTTTTACTTTTGTTCATGTGCATGTGCTACTGATGTATGTTTCCTTCTGACTCCCTTGAGTTTCTTCTTCTTAGCCTAGTGTGGGATGTTTAAATTGGGATTCTCGCTGAGGTGAGGGTATCAATTTGGACGTCACACATCAGATTAAGTTTTAGAAAATCCGGGGACGTCACAGGTGGTATCAGAGAAATTAATAACATTCATTGATCCCACAATGAGCCTAAAGGAATCTCATATCATTTCATGGCTTAACCTCCCTTGCAAATGATTGAGAAATTAATCTTGGTTTTTAAATTGTGGCTAAATTTGACATTTTTTTGAAGCAAACAATTAAGGGGGAGTAATCAATCAAGGGGGAGTCTTATTAACTTACACATATTATTATATGGTCATCTTTTTTAAATGACAAAGAGGGAGAAATAATATAAATCAAAATAAACGAGTTTCATGTTCTTTTGGCTTGACATTAATTGTTGCTACATTCCTTAAGAGATGGGTACTATGTTCCACATCTCTTTAAGAATAATTAGCACACACTTCATCAACACAAGAGAATATTCTCATTTTAGGTAAATCTCAGGTATGAAACTCATCTCATTTAAATTATTTTGATTATATTATAGAAATGTTTGTCATCTTCAAAAAGGGAGAGATTGTTGGCTAAATTGGACATTAAGATACCCTTTGTTTTGATGATGACAAGCATTTCATTCTTGTGGATCTAACGAGCTACTTGATTATTTTAGGGTTCAAAGGAATTAGGAAATCATATCGAGTGGGAAGATGAAGATAAATGCAAATTAAAGATCAAATGCTCTTAATTGTATAAATTATCATGATTGTACTCAAATATAAATACATCTACAAAATATAATGTAAAAGTATTTAAACATCATGTAAATCAAGTGTTATATCTTCCTTACCCACTTATAACCCTTAGATAGATTTCCCCCCAAAGTTAGAGTCACCCACACACATTCAAATACACACTTAGTAGATGATTCAAAAGTTTGGAACATGGACACCCTCGGTCGAAGAGATTGTCGACCGAGACACTCTCAGTGGATGTTCTTGTCGACCAAGAACCACCTCGGTCGAAATTGTGAGCACTATTTAACAACTGACACAATTGTGCTCTAAATTAGTATTTGGTCAAAAATAACCTTGATTGAGTAAGCAACGGTCTAAAGCTTGTGACTGTTAGACAGGGTGGTTGGTAGTTGGGAGTTGGAAATAGACGTTGTAGTAATTTTTCCTTAAACCCAGGCTCGATCAAATAAAATCTTGACTGAGACATAGTTCTATCGACCAAATTGTCGACCGAGCAGGATTCTGGATTGTTCTTTTCAAGCACAAACAAATTAGCAATTACTAGTCAACTAATATACACCTAACGGCTAGTTAAGCACTAAGAACACTCTAGACACTCCATACAATGTCTCTAATCACTTGTAAACCATTCCTATAAATAGGAGAGGCCTTAGGACATCCAAATCACCACTTGCATACATAATACCTAAGCTACACTTGATCATCCACTATTGAGAGAAACAAAGCTAGAATTCACTTCCCATCTTCATCCTTGTGTTCTAGAATTGTGTCCTATAGTTACAATATCCTAGCCACCACATATAGCCACGTCCATCCTAAGTGGATACGAGATCTAAATGCTTGATATAGGATCAAAGCATTGTACTTGAATGGTTAAGTATTTTTTCTTCCAATCTATTTCTTCTATATTATATTTTATTCTCCTTGACTACTCCTAGGGTTGGAGGCTGTTGAAAGGAGGTTTCTTGGTGCTACTTCAACAAGTGAAGGCTGCTCCAAGGTGTGCTTGAGATTACTTCAAGAAGGCTGCTTCAAAGGAGGTTGGAGCTACTTCTAAATGAAGGCTATCACAAGGTGGTGGAGCTACTTTAAGTTGGTGAAGGCTGCTCCAAGGATTGCTCATGGTTACTTTAAGAAGACTTCTTCAAGGGGGTGAGTCTACTTCAAGGTGAAGGCTACTTCTAGTGGAAGGTGATTGTATTTTATGTAACATCCTTTCAAGCTAATAAAATAAATCACTTTCAAAATCCCAATTGGAAACAATTGGGTATTGGACTGACTACCTTTGATTTCAAAGGTAGGAACCACTCTAAATCGAAGTCTCTTCCTTGTCTCCCCCTCCTTATTTAGTTGAGTGCTTTAATTGTTTCAATTAACTTTAAATTATCCAAAAATCTCTATTCACCCCCTCTAGATCTTTCATCTACACCATTCACAATCATCCCCATGTGTCACAATGTATTCAAGCATCACCTTTATGGTAATTCTTATTCAAGGTCACGTTGGATGATGTCAAAGTACATCAAATGATATTTGATGAGTGTAGTGATTTCATGTCTGAAAACTACAATCAGTGCCATCACTATGAGATCTGATTCTAAGTTTCTATGATTTCCATACATCACTCTCAAGGTGGGTCTATCGGATGCACTATTCTCTAACAAATATTTGTATGTTTGGTTTGATATCACATATCATGACTAATGAGATTTTGTTGTCAACAAACACACATGCTAGTATTGCGTGTTATTTCTATCTATTGTCTTCCATAATAATAACTGACTAGGGACAAAACAATTAATGTATACACTTTTAGTATGTGTATGATCTCATTAGCAAGTCCTCAACCTAAAGTGATACATCATCGAGTAACACCATTCTTTAGACATTTATTATGTTACATCATCATCTTGTAACTGAATAAAATAGAATAAATGGAAGATTTCTTTTATTATTAATCAAATCATATACAAGATATGCCATTAAAATCATCATATGATTGGCACTTTGGGAATACATACCAACAGACTCCCACTTGCACTTAGAGCCATCACCCATTAACTTAATGTCAAGTGATCTAACATGACCTTCAATCTTTTACTGTGAAAGCAATTTTATCAAGGGGTCAGCCACATTGCTTTCAGTTGGTACTCTGCAAATCTTCACATCTCCTCATTGTATGATCTCTCATATGAGATGGAACCGTCATTGTATGTGCTTGGAACATTGATGTGATTAGGGTTCCTTAGATTGTGCAATAGATCCATTGTTGCCACAATATAGCTCTACTGTGTCACTAATTCTTGGAACCACCCCAAGTTTAGAAATGAACTTCTTCATCCAAACACCTCGTTTGTTGCATTGGATGAAGAAATATACTTGGTCTCTATTATAGAATCAACAATGGTCTCTTGCTTGGAACTCTATCAACTTACAACTCCATTGTTTAGGCAAAAAACAAATCCATACTATGATCTATAGTCATCTTTGTCAGTTTGGAAGCTTGCATTGGTGTAACCCTTTACCACCAACTCTTCCTCACCACTGTAGACGAGGACTTGATCCTTAGTTCTTCTCAAGTACTTAAGGATGTTCTTTACGGCAGTCTAGTGACTTTCACTGGGAGCTGAGTAATACTTGCTAGTAAAACTTAAGGCATATGAGACATCAAGGCAAGTACATAACATTGTTTACATTATGGATCCATTTTCATATGCAAATGGAATCTTGTTCATGCACTCTTGTTCTTCATAAGAACAGGAGATTGAGATCTAGAGATACTAACACCATGAAACATGGGTAACTTTCCTCTCTTTGAGTTCTCCATTCTAAACCATTTTAGCACTTTGTCAATGTATGTTCTCTGGATTAGGCTAAGAAGCCTTCTAGATCTATTACTATAGATCTAGATTCCTATGATATAGGATGTTTTGCCTATGTCCTTCATATAGAATGTATTTCCTAGCCATGTATTTACCATCTATAATGTAGGGATGTCATTCCCATCAATAGTATGTCATCCACATACAATATGAGGAATGCAATCATGATCCCACTAACCTTCTTGTAAACATATGGTTCATATTCATTTTGACTAAAGTCAAACTCTTTCACTTTTTCATCAAATTGAAGAATCTATCTCTAAGATGTTTGTTTCAATCCATTGATTGACCTTTGTAGCTTATACACTATATTTGTATCCTTTGGATTTATAAATGTAAGATCCCTAACCTTTCTTAACTTTAAATATATTTTGTGTATCTTACTTGGATTCTTATTTTCAAAAAAATAAAGTATGGATTATTGACATGCTATAAACGTGCACATAAACGCAAGTGTACGCGTCAAGTAATATAGGCCTATGTGAGGCCCAAGTCGAACTCAGGAAGACGTAGTATCAGTGACTACTACTAACTACGATGCGAACATCTAAGCCGATAAAAAGGTTGGATTTAAGTTAAACAAAATAAAAGAGAATTAAACAAAAATTAATGGTGATTGATTCAAATGGTATGGATTCCTTAGGATAATTGATTTCACCACAGGGTCTCATTATACCTAATTTCTACCAAATTAACCCAAATTTACTCTTAACCTGGACAGAAATCCTATAGTCAGAATTGTCCACTTCCATAGTGCAATTCACTACCTAGATCTAAGCCAATTCCACTTCCACAGCAATTTATATCTTAGTCTAGGTGCATTATTGAAGACTTTGGATTTCTTCCCACTAACCGTACATTACCTTTTCCAAGGAATGATTAGGCTAGTGTATAGATTATGGTTTTCCAACCTTTAATCCTCCTTCCAGAGCAATTATTAGTCTAATATTCTACCTATGGTAATCAATCATGGGTAGATCATTCAAAACATAACTATATATCCAGGAATAAAGAGAAATCTATATTAATTCATGCAAAAAGTCAATACAACGATCCCCCGAGCTACTCCCAGGTCCTAAGGAAAGGAGGGGATTAGTCCTACATGGTTACCAATTGCGAATACATGGAGAGAAAGGAGAAAAACGTGGGAAACATAAATGAAATTCATGTAACTACTGGAGAGATGATATTCTAGATGATCCTCCTCGAGAAATGCACGTTCTACAGTCTTTAGATAGAAAAAATGCACGTCAAAGGTGCTCGGATCACCCAGTTGGTGGCCTTTGGCTCCGTTCTCCTCTCTCTCTCTCCTCTGTGGCTTTCATGCGGTTTGTCATCCTCCCCCAGGTCTCATCATCCTTTCTTAGGTCATAGGGCCAACTTACCGTACCACATAATGTGGGTCGTTGGATCTGGATGATCAAATTTGATTGCAAAATCCGATAGAGTCGGTACCACTGACAGGATGGTCGGTGGCATTGACGACTTCTAATAGAGGGCATTCCTCTTCTGAATCGATCCACCGACATGTTAGTCATTAGCACCAAGTTGGTACTTCTGCTTGGGCTGCACCACTGATTCAATCTTGGTACCACTGACAGGATGAGTCGATAGCACCGAGTCTGCTACTTTTTTTTACTGGCTACTGATGTGATCTTGGTGGCACCGACGAGATGGGTTTGTGGCACCGAGACTGCAGTGTGTATAGAGTACCTGAAAAGAGCAGAAAAATGCACATAAGTATGGGGAATGCATAGAATCATATAAATATAATAAAATAAGTATAATTTGATGCAAACAAAGTGTACAGGCCAACAATAGTGAATTATGCAAATAAAATCAAGAAAATGAATTATATGTGCACAAAATAGATATAGAATGATCCTGTAAAAGTGACTCAAAACTTGTGCATCAAACTCCCCTTAGCTTAAACTTTGCTCATCCTCAAGCAAAAAAACCTTTGGATCTAATTGAGATAAGTCAGCTGAAGGACATAAGTGCATAAAGTACATCTAAAAATTCCCCACCTTCGGTCCTCATACCGGCCCTCAGTGACCATTGAACACTAACTACCATCTAGGTGACCAGAAACCTCTATAAAATATGTTCGTCTCCCAATCAATGAAACACTACAATTAAAGTAATTAATATGATAAACGCGTTCGATTCATACTTGGTGCAACATGTGATATCCTATCTATGTTGCTCATTTTCTCTAACTACCATCTACATGGAAGCAGTTCTCTTGATAGAAAATGAATGAGGAGAAAATCAAATGAGTGGCCTGTTGATAAGAGCAATAGGTGGTCGAGATGGGTGGCTATGGAAGAATCATGAGCACATCAAATCATCCATGCAATCAAAATTATGATGAACCTATGATGATGAAAATTATTAAATAATCCTAATGCCTAATCATTAAGGTGGAATGATGCATGCAACTATTATTTCATCTCAATATAAGACGAAACATCTACAAAAACTACATCATGTACTAATTCTTCCTTGTGACACAGGTAGGACTATGCCCTTTCTCCCTCACTTTTTGTAAATATACTCAATCTTTTTTTTCTTCTTTTTTTCTATTTTTTTTCAAGCCCCCTTTTCAACATACTATTACGGGCTTATACTTCCACTACACTTTTCTAATCATGACACTATTTTTTTTCAAGGGTATGGGCAAAATCACTACCTTCTCGTGCTTTAGAAGAATAAACTTAGCACATGATGATATTATATGCTTTATTTAATATAGTTTTAACTATATGAACAAAGATGTTATGCAACTAACTGGCATGCACCAAAATTTTGTTGTGCATGTATGATTTTCTATTTTTTTTCATTTTTCACTAATGCAAGCTAAAATAAACAACTATGATGTAAGGTCTACTATGCAATGTAAATGCAATCAAAATAAAGAATGATAATGTGTACTCAATCTTCTTATGGTGGAGTGTAAGGTGAATGTATGTGGTGGATGAGATCACATGACTAAGAGATAGAACCTTTAGAGAAAAACATATGTCCCTCTCTAATGACATATGTACAATGTAATCAAGGGGTTTCTCTCTGCGATTTTAGTTTAAGGTCACGTTAGTGTTTGGTCAATTCGGGCTCAACAACCTTGTCAATCACTTTCCTTGGACAAATAAGATGGTCATTCATATCCCCATGTCCTGAAGCTAACTTACCCAAGAACTTACTCAGCTATGCACCTTAATTACTCACAAGGTAAGCTCACAAATTTTTAAATTTACTCAATTTTTTTATGTGCACCCAACCCCAGAGATTGACATACTCAAATGAAACCAGGCATTTACTTCTCCACAAATTACACTAGATAGATTGTTGATCCTATGAAAATAGTAGACCTAAAAACGAAATGCTAAAATGAAATAATTAAGATAGAAGTTGTTCCAGCACCCCCCCAAGCTTGAATGACTATGAACTCATAGTCAAAATTCCAACTTAAGAGGTGGAATAGTGATACCCGACTAGTATGATGGTGGTGGTTGTCTAGGGTCCTGGGGTGGAAACATCCCCTGGAAATTTGGATCAGAAGAGGGCATAGGTGGTGGAATTTGATATCCTCCAAAGTATCCCTGAATCCAATAATGGTCAAAGAACGGTTGCTGGTATTGCTCCATCCTCTGCATATGCTAATGCATGGTCTCTTGGTTGGCCAAGAGAAGACGCTCATTCTTATAGATCGCATGTCGGTTGGTGTACAGCTGACCCTGCACATCTTGAATTGTAGCTAGAGATGTGGTGTGTTGTTGTTGAGCATTCTGAATATCCTATAGCATGGTATACATGCCTTCCATGGAGTAAGCTTCCTCTCCTTCCTGATAGGGTGGTGGGGTAGAAGAAGTGGAGGCTGCATAGTGTCGTGGGTGCTTTTGCAGAGCTACTCAATGTGTGATGGGGATGGTGAGATCCACCTCCTCCACTACATCATCACCCAACTACCCATCTTCATCATCATCTCCTTCTTATTCTTCTTCATCTTTGTCATCAATGTCTGGCCATCTATAGTGGTCAACTTGACTGATGATGAATACATGATTAGGTAATTGATGCCCGTAGTAGACGTCATTGACCGAACAACTTGCAAAGAGGGTGTTGTGGTGAACAATGATAAGACCTACCTTCTTGAAGTGTGTGTGGACAATCTAGTGCTTAGATTGCAGAAGCTCCAGTGTAGAGAGATCCCGACCTAAGTGGAAAGCTATGGAGTTGATAAGTCCCCCGAAGAGAATCGACATGTTCCTCCCTACATTTTGCTTCACCGCCATCACATGCGTGAGGAAGAATGCCCCGAAGTTGATCGGCCTCCTCTCCAGAAGCTAGTAGAGAAAGTATAGGTCTGGCCACTGGACCTTCCCCTACCCTTGCATAGACTTGGAAAAGATTTTATTTGTGAGCATGTGATGTAGCACCCGAGCAAAGGGATGTGCAATGTCAGTGATGGAGCTATGGTTCCAGCTTATCTTGTAGCCTTCTGGCACCATCAAAAGATCCTCCCATATGGATTTGTAGTTGACATTCTCAGGATGGAGGCATGGGGCCATCCATAGATCTCGTTGAATGCACAAAGAGTCATAGAGTGGTTGGTGTTATAAAGGAGGAAGTCCACCTTCCCCTCTTTCCACTCTCCTCACATTGGGCGAACTCGATCAGGGGTCACACATATCTCTAGGGAAGCCATGAACTCGAGAATGAGCTCCTTATATGTAAGCCACCCACTGAAGAAAGGGTTCGAGGCCTCGTCATTGAATTCTTGTCCTTGGAGGACAGCCTCCAAGTTGTCGGTGAAGCCCATGTCCTCCATTATCTTTCAGTCTCCATATCTTATCGGAGCAAATGGCCTTTTTGCGAGCTCCTTGTACACCTTCCACACCTCTGGTGAAGGGTGACGTATCCGGGGTCATGGCGTCAAACTCCCAGAAGAACATGTCGTCGAGGGGAAAGCTTCTCTTCCCCTTTCCATAGGGCCGATGAGATAGGAGAAGGGGATTGAGAAAGTAGAGCTCAGTGCAGCTTATAAATGCTTGGTGTAGTCACCTATACTTGGGGAAGAGTGGTTCTTGAAGGTGTGGAGAGAAACACTTCACCACCTCCCCCTTTTATACTTGCTTCGCGACCCACCTGATGTTGAGTTGGTGGTACCGACTCTGGGGCCTAGCTGTGGCCTCGCTGCATTGACGACTGTCGATGCTCCATCTGTGAAAGTCAATTTGTCTCAGTGTCGGTGGCACTGACCCCCAGTCGGTGGTACCGACTTGTAGCGGATCGGTGCTACTGATCGTTGGTTATGGTCGAATCTGGACCATCGATGGGGGCTCCCTCAGATTGGTGATGTCATCCGTTAGTGGCACTAACAAGGTGGTCAATGGTACCGACCCTGTCAATTATCTCAGTGCACTAATACACCTACTGAACCTAGAGTATCCACCATGTCGGTGGCACCGACTCACCTGTCATTGGTACTGACAGTTTATCAGTTAGCTGCCTGAGATTTTTCTATAGTTCTTCAGGGATTTCAATTCCACCGACTGGGGAGTCAGTGGTACTGAGTCTGTTCTTTCTAATGGGACCTCTCACTGACCAGAATTTGGTACCACCGACTCACCTAGTTGGTGGTACTGACCTACATGTTCAAGAACACTCAAAAAATTGATCAAGGTATCTTCTTTTAAAAAAAATTATGGAAAACTAAGTACAACTAATCCAAAGCAATGCAAAGAACTGAAACAAAGTCCTAATTGTTGGGTTTCCTCCTAACAAGTGCCCTTGTTTAATGTCCTAGGCTAGACAAGTCCATCATAAGATCAATTAGGAGCAATGAGCTTTACCTCATGCTCCTTCTTGTTAAAGTCTTCCCCAAAGTAATGTGTTAGTCTTTGTCCATTAACCAAGAAGGATCTCTCTCCATCTTTGATTCTAACAGCCCCATGTGGAAACACTTCCTCAATAACAAATGATCCACTCCACCTAGATCTCAGTTTACCTGGGTGTAATTTTAACCATGAATTAAAGAGAAACACATTCTCTCTTGGACAAAAGATTTTCCTTGATATATGTCGGTCATGTATTTTCTTAGTTCTCTCCTTGTACATTCTTAAATTTTCATAAGCGTTCATCCTAATTTCATCTAGCTCATTTAACTCTAACATCGTGGTCTTGCCAGCTTCATCAATGTCAAAATTGAGCTTCCTCAACGCCCAATGAGCTTTATGCTCTACTTCCACTAGGAGATGACACGCTTGTCCATAGACTAGCCTAAAGGGTGTAGTTCCTATCGGTGTTTTATAGGTAGTCCTATAGGCCCATATCACATCAACCAACAAGGCACTCCAATTCTTTCTACTAGAAGATATTGTATTCTCAAGGATCTTTTTATTCTCATGATTTGAAATCTCCACCTACCCCTAAGTCTGTGGGTGATAGGGCATACCCATGCAATGCTTCACCCCATATTTGTTTAAAAGTGGCCCAAACTTCCGATTGGTGAAGTGTGTTCCGCCATCACTTATGATCATCATTGGAACTCCAAACCTGCAAAAATGTGATCTTTAACAAATTTTCACACAACAGTGGCATCATTGGTGTGGGTTGGAATTGCTTCCACCCATTTTGATACATAGTCTACAGTTAGTAATATATAGAGGCTAGAGTTAGAGGACACAAAGGGTCCTATGAAATCAATACCCCATAGATCAAATACCTCTACTTCTTGAAACACGTTCAACAACATCTCATGTCTCTTTGATATATTACCTGACCGCTGACATGTGTCACACCTATGCACAAAATCATATGCATCTTTGGATAGGGTCGGCCAGTATAAGCCGCTCTCCAAAACCTTTGTAGCTATTCTTGAACTGGCATGGTGTCCACCTGTAGGTAGTGTGTGGCAATGTTTTAACACACTATCATTCGCATTCAGGTACACACCTCCTCAATATGCCATCCTTGCACTGTCTCGACAAAAGAGGCTCATACCAAAAATAGTAGTGCAATGAATGAAAGAATCTCTTCTTCTCTTGGTAACCCCAATCATCGGGTAATTCCTTACAAGCGAAATAATTAACAATGTTAGCAAACCATGGATCCCTTTGCTTAAGGGCAAACAGTTGTTCATCATGGAAAGTTTCTAGAATGGGTATATTGACATCCTTTTCATCTACCCTCTCCAGTCTAGACAAGTGGTCCACCACTACATTTTCAATCCCAGCCTAATATTTGACCTCAATGTCGAACTCCTGTAGTAAAAGGATCCATCTAATCAGTCTTGGTTTTACATCCTTATTCTGCACCAAGTATTTAATTGTTGCATGATCAATCCACACCACCACCTTAGCTGCTACAAGATATTGCCTAAACTTCTCAAAAGCAAACACAACAGCCAACAACTTCTTTTTAGTAGTGGTGTAATTTAGTTGTGCATCATTAAGTGTTTTTGATGCATAATATATAACCGTGGGAACTTTGTCCAAGCATTGTCCCAGCACTGCTCCTATGGCATAGTCGGATGCATCGCACATCAGTTCAAAAAGTTGGCTCCAATCTGGAGCCTGCACAACTGGTGTGGAAATGAGTTTCTCTTTTAGGATTTCAAATGTTTTCAAACATTTTTCATCAAAATCAAACTCAACATTTTTTTCTAATAATTCAGACAATGGTTTAGCAATTTTCAAAAAATCCTTTATGAATCAACGATAAAACCTGACATGGCCGAGAAAACTTCTAACCGTCTTTACCGAAGTTGGTGGAGAAAGTTTCGAAATCACCTCTATCTTGATAGGATCTACCTCTAATCCTTTGTTCGACACCTTGTATCCCAGCACTATGCTCTCACTAACCATCATGTGGCATTTTTCCCAATTAAGCATTAGGTGTGTGTCCTCACACCTTTGCAAAACTTTATCCAAATTATTCAAGAAATCGTCAAAAGATGCTCCATGCATAGAAAAATCGTCCATAAAAATCTCAAGACATCGTTCCACCATATCTGAAAAAATCACAAGCATACAACGTTCAAAAGTGGCGGGTGTGTTGCACAACCCAAATGGCATACGGCGGTATGAAAAAGTGCCATAAGGACATGTGAAGGAAGACTTCTCCTGGTCCTGAGGCTTGATTGAAATCTGATTTGTAGCCCAAATAACCATCAAGAAAACAAAAGTGGGAGCGACCGGTGAGCCACTCCAAAATTTGGTCAATGAACAACAACGGGAAATGATCATTAAGTGTGATGTTGTTCAATTTGTGATAATCTATACATACTCACCACCCTATCACTAACCTAGTTGTTATTTGTTCATTAGATTAATTAGTAGTGACAGTGATTCCCCTTTTCTTTGGTACTACCTGTGTCAGATTAACCCACATAGAGTCAGAAATAGCATAAATTATACATGCCGATAGGAGCTTAATTACCTACTTCTTCACTACCTCCCTCATGATTGGATTTAAGTGACACTGAGGTTGAATGACTAGTTTTGCTCCTTCTTCTAAACGAATCTTATGTTGGCACAATGTGGGGGAGATCCCTTTGATATCAGCCACAGTCCACCCGAATGCACCTCGGTGGTTCTTTAGCACTGTAATCAGTTGTTCTTCTTCTGAGACACTCAAAGATGTGGATATGATGACCATAAGCTTATCCTCTATAGCTAGAAATGCATACTTCAAATGAGGTGGTAGCAGTTTAAGCTCTGACTCAAGTGGGCTCAATAGTGAAGAAGTCAGTAGGGGTGGCAGCGGTCCCAAATCCTCGAAGTGTCTTGTGTCGTAACACGGAAAAGAGTTCAGTAGCCTTGCACATTCATCTAGTGACCGGTTCCACATGCACTCATCCCTAAGGTTCATTAAGCATGCCTCTAGCGAGAGTTTTGGATGTGTTTGTACTAGAGAATCCTCTACAGACTCATCCACAGTGGATGAACACAAATCATCATGTTCGTCATCTGGGTACCCTACTGTCTTGGCAAGTGAGACCACCTTCATGTTCTCCATGATGTCTACAACTAGTGTACCCTTGTCTACCTTTGTCATTACATGTGCCATGTCCAAAAATGGCCTTCCCAAAAATAAAGAGATATTGTTATCCATGTGCATCATCATATTACATTGCTCTTGATCCTTAGATGACTTTGAATTGTCTGGCATATTGATCTCAAACCTATCATCTTTAATTCCCATGGCCAACTGACCTCTACCCATTTCCAGGATCATATCAGTTGTTGCTTGTAAGGGTCTTCCTAGTAATAGTTTGTTGCCATGGTCATCCTACATTTCTATCACCATGAAGTCTACAGGAATGACAAATCAATCCTCCTTGACAAGTACATCCTCGCAAATACCATAAGGTTTCACAACTGAGTTATCTTCCAATTGGATTGTCATGTTGCTCTTCCTAGATGTCTTGAGACTGAGCTTCCTAAAGGTTGATAGGGGCATCAAGTTGATACTTTCCCCTAAATCACAAAGTGGCTCCCCAAACTTTGTCTTCCCGATGTAACATGTGATGTTGAAACAACCAAGATCCTGTCTCTTTGGGGGCAGTGTTCCTAAAATGAAGGCACTGACTTGCTCTTTCAGCACTACTACCTCAACATCTGGAATCCTTCCCTTCTTGTTAATAATATCCTTTAGAAATTTATCTTATGATGGTATTTGCTCAATCACATCAATCAATGGTATATTGACAGAAAGCTTCCTAAAGATATCTAGAAATTTCTTGAATTGTTGATCCGTCTTTGTTGCCTTCAAGTTGTTTGGATATGAAACTGGTACAGTCTGTGTTCTTTGATGTGGTGGAACATATGATGTCTCCCTTTCTACTTTAGGTTCTTGATTTTTCCCTTTCCATGTATTGTCTGCCTCAATTTCTGCTTGTTCTAGATGTGCCATTGGTTCACTATTGACATTAGGCGTGGTCACCTTAGGTTCTGTAGTCCTTGGAGTCAATGTCTTCTTCCAATTCTGCAGTAGTATGGCCTTGACTTGCTGGTTCCCAGTTGGAGTGTTAGTATTTCCTGGAAAACCCTATTGTGTAGGCTTCTTCAAGGCCGCCACATCTGCTGCTAACTGAGACAAAGTTGTATCAAAACTCCTCATCTGAGCTCCTTGATTCTGGAGATCACGTTGAAAGTTATTTAACAATTGCTCATTCTATTTCACTATCATGTTCAAGATTTCATTTGTGTTATTCTCTACTATAGGATACTGTTGCTGATTATTCATGTGTTGTTTCTACTGGTCTAGATCTTGTAGGAAATCGTTTGGATCTTTCCAAGAAAACTTGGGATCCTTCCTCCACAAGTCATCATTGTTCATATATCCTTGTTGGCGGATATACTTCACTTGTCCTTCTTCATTCGATGATTTTTTTTCCTTCTCTAGCAGCTTCCTTGCTATCAGGTCTAACTTCTCATTCAGAGTGGTGATAACTTTGGACTCCCCTATGCTTTTGATATGCTCTGGATGATCTCTCTCATTGCCCCGTGCCTGATTCTTTGCCATATTTTTCAGAATCTCCTGACACTTAGAGGGTGGGTTTTTGAGAAAGAACCCCGTGTCTGCACTGTCTAAAGTGACCCATTCATTTTTGTGGATCCCAAAGTAGAACATCTTGACTTGGTTCTCCAGATCTATCCCATGATGAGGGACTTTCCTAAGCATATTCTGAAAATGCTCCCAAGGTTTAGAATAGGATGCAACTGCCTGTTATTTGAAATTGTGAATGTTCTTCACCAGCACGTTTGTCTTTTCCAGAGGAAAATACCTTTCAAAGAACATCTCGATCATCTGATCCCATGTCTCAATCGATTCCTTTGGCAGGTTGTGTCGCCATTCTTTTGCCTTGTCTGCCAGTGATGATGGAAACAGATTTAGATAAATAGTTGTCTATGGAAACCTATCCACTTTCACCATGTCACAACACTCAAAAAAGTTGTTAATGTGTGCTACCGAGTCTTCATGAGTGTGCCCATAAAAAACATGTGACTTGACGAGTGCAATTAGCCCTGGATCAATCTTGTATTATGCTACATTCACAACCTATTTCTTGATGGGTCTCATCTATGCAGTTGAGGAAGATGCCTTAATCATCTCCCATATTGTCTTCTCAGCCACTGCATTACCATCCCCCATTGCTTGTTGTCTGGGTGTCAACGGTATGTCTTATGATGGATTTGTTTGAACTATAGATAGTGTTAAGGTTCCAACAGAACCTTGTAGATCCTCAATAGTGATTGGGACCTCTGGTGTAGATTCTCCATAGTCTGTGCTCCGTGTTTTCACCATGCACTAGTACCTAAAAATGTGGAATCACATTACTCACGATACTCAATAGATATATGCAATGTTGTTCAATGATTAAAAAAAAATATGAGAAATAAAAGGTGGCCTAGAGTGGCTGATCGCAGCACTCCTAGTGCTGATAACTTGTCGTCTCCTCAGCAACGGTGCCAAAAACTTGACACACTATAATCGTGCACATAAACACAAGTGTACACGTCGAGTAATATAGGCCTATCTGAGGCCCAAGTCAAACTTAGGGAGACGTAGTCTCAGTGACTACTACTAACTACGGTGTGACCAACTAAGCCAATAAAATGGTTGAATTTAAGTTAAACAAAATAAAAGAGAATTAAACAAAAATTAATGGTGATTGATTCAAATGGTATGGATTCCTTAGGATAACCGATTTCACCATGGGGTCTCGTTATACCTAATTTCTACCAAATTAATACAAATTTACTCTTAACCTAGACAGAAAGCCTGTAGTCAGAATTGTCCACTTCCACGGTGTAATTCACTACCTAGATCTAAGCCAATTCTATTTATGTAGCAATTTATATCCTAGTCTAGGTGCATTATCGAAGACTCTGGGTTTCTTCCCACTAACCGTACATTGCCTTTTCCAAAGAATGCTTAGGAAAATGTATAGATTATGGCTTTCCAACCTTTAATCCTCCTTCCAGAGCAATTATTAGTCTATTATTCTACCTATGGTGATCAAGAATGGGTAGACCATTCAAACATAACTATATATCTAGGAATAAAGAGAAATATATATTAATTCATGCAAAAAGTCGATACAATGATCCCCCAGGCTACTCCCAGGTCCTAAGGAAAGGAGGGGATTAGCCTCGCATGATTTTTAGTTGTGAACACATGGAGAGAAAGGAGAAAAATGTGGGAAACATGAATGAAATTTGTGTAACTCCTGGAGAGACAGTATTCTAGATGATCCTCTTCAAGAAACACATGTTATGCAGTCTTTCGACAGCAAAAACACCCATCAGAGGTGCTCGGATCACCCGGTTGGTGGCCTTCAGCTCTGTTCTCCTCTCTCTCTCCTCTCTGGATTTTGTGTGGCACGTCGTCCTCCCCCCAAGTCTCACCGTCCTCTCTTAGGTCATAGGGCCAACTTATGGTACCACATAATGTGGGTTGTAGGATCTAGACGATCAAATCTGATTGCAAAATCTGGAAGAATCGATACCACCGAGAGGATCGTCGGTGGCACCGATGACTTCTAATCTTGGGCCTTCCTCTTATGAATCGATACTACCGACATGTGGGTCGGTAGCACCGAGCCGGTGCTTCTGCTTGGGCTGCACCACTGATTCAATCTCAGTACCACCGATAGGATGAGTCAGTAGCACCAAGTCTGTTACTCTTTTCTGATTGGCTACTGATATGATCTCGGTGGCACCGACGAGATGGGTCAGTGGCACCGAGGCTACAGTGTGTATAGAGTACCTAAAAAGAGAAGAAAAATGTACACAAGTCTGGGGAATGCATAGAATCATATAAATATGATAAAATAATTATAATTTGATGTAAACAGAATGTACAGGTCAACAATAGTAAATTATGCAAATAAAATCAAGAAAATGACATATATGTGCACAAAACAGATATAGAATGAGCCTGTAAAAGCGACTCAAAACATGTGCATCGATTATGGTTTTATATCTGTTCATAAATCTATGTCAAAATTTTGTTTCAATTCTGACTCTGTTTTCTCTAGTTATACGATTTCAAAAACTTTTGCAACTTTGTGTAAATTACCACTTCTGAGGGTGTAAATATAAATTTTAGTACCTTCTGAACATCTTGGTTGCTTAAAGTTTAGGTGGTCGACTAAAATTTAGGTGATCGCTTAAATTTTTTGAGCTCTTGGTTGCCTAAAATTAGGTGGTCGCTTAAAAATTTTTGGACCTCTTAGTCACCTAAAACTTTGGTGGTTGCTTAAAATTTTTGGACCTCTCGGTTGCCTAAATTTTAGGTGGTCACTTAAAATTTTGGACCTCTTGGTCGCCTAAAGTTTAGTTGGTCGCTTAAAATTTTTAGACTACTTGGTCGCTTAGATTTTTAGTGGTCTCTTAGGTTTTTAGTGGTTGCTTACTTTTTAGTTCTCTCTAATATTTTTAGTGATCGCTTAAAATTTTTGGATAGCAGCAAAACATACACCCACTTATAAATACCCTTACTCTTCCTCTCTCTTTCTCTCTCTCAACTTTTGTGATCTTAGTGCCATTTTTTTGGAGGTTGAAGGGAATCTCTGAGGTCAGTGATCACATAGTTTTTGTGGATGCATGTGTGATAATTGAGGCACCTTGGGTTGATCTAGAGCCATTGATCATCCCCCTTGCTTCTTTTATGTAAGATCTCTGCACTTTCACTAATTTTCTTACCAATCTTCACCCTCCTTCCTCCTATGGTTGAGTTTACTTGGTGTTCATGTTGGAACCCTATGCTTATGGTCTTGAGAACTATTTTTCTCTCTCATCTTGTGCTAGTTCCCTTCTGTCCATGGAAAGAGGAGGCGTTCTTGGAGCTTTGGTGGACTGAGATCAACATCTTGTTGCTGGTTTTGAAGTTTTCAACTTTAGATTCTGGATCCCTTCTTCTATACCTTTGTTTCCCTCTCTAACTAGGCGAGTTATATACTTTGAATGTATTTCTTTCCTACCTTCTAAGTGCATGTCTTTGATCTTACTCTAAACAATCATACTATAAGAAAAGATGGCCTTTTATATATTGTTTCACACGAGAATAGTGTTAAAATACATTCTTTGGATTTCATTAGCTGTTATGAACATTTTCCTTCTGAAATATGAGCTTTTCTTTACACATGCATGGCCTGAAATTTCGAAATATAGGTATAATAACTCCTATAAGTCATGTATTTGTTGTTTTGGTACCCAATACTTAGGAATCCGACCCACACTTTAAGTATTACTATATGGTGGTTAGAAAATGGTATTTTTAATACATTTTTTGGTCTACAAAAATTATGCAAATGATATATTTTTAATACTTTAAATTAATATTTTGATGTTGAAAAGATCGTTAGACACCACTATATTGCTGAAGGTAGCTCATTCATGCTAGGTGTTGGTCACATAAATTCTCATTCCTTGAAAATGTCATAACTCTTACATATGATGGACGTTTATGCTGAAATTTGGGGATATATCTTGTTGTTGACTTGTTAAACGCTATGCAAAAAAATTTATGCAAATGATACCCCTATAAGAAGTTATAAATGTTTTGGTAAAAATGGCTTTTTGGGCTATTTTCCACTTTATATAAAGTTTTAGTCCTATTTATGAACATTAATGGACAAGTATACCTTGATAGAGTGACATTGAACATATTTCATACGTTTTCATCTTTGGGAAATGTATCAAACAAATTATTTTGTGCACGCACTATAGGATCTTATATGTAACTATTGATGCAGTCCAAAATCACTCCACTAGCGTAACTAATAAAATGAAACCTAACTCATGTAGTGCCCTGAGTCCATAGAATTATTCTAGTGTCATAACTTGCTTAATAGTGAAACTAGTATTTTGAAAGGAACTAAGATTCATATACCTTTAGGTATGTGCAAGTGTAGTGAGGATACATCCATGCTATCCTAATCCCAAGGTTATTGGAGAGTGATCGAGGTTGTGTCTCGGTTGTAAATGTAATTCAGGGAAACTATGGTTGTAACTCAGATTTGAGGGTTGAACACCCTGGTTTCTAGTGATGCAACCTTTTTACCTAGGGTGAACTAGGTTGTATTGTAGTTGGATTGATATGCCACTATGGAGGACTCATACTGGTTGAGGAGAACAAATCTTAGGATTCCGGTTATCCTAGATCTTATGCGGGGTTGATCAAGACTTTGTACTGGTTTGAGTGGTACGCGTCAAACCACGCCAGGGCTTAATAAAATACATAATATGGTCGTGTGGCATATCTATTTGGGTCATTTGTCAACTCACATTAGATGATGTTTCTTACCTTGCTTTCATTGAATTGTAAGATGGTTTGAATGTGGTAAGAGAAATCAATTGTATTTATAATTCTAGCTCTGTTTGACCTTTTGTGTAAATTATATTAATCTTTCTATCATGTAATATTATCTATTTTAACTATATAATATACATATCTCTAGAAACAATAGATGTTTTTAGAAGTTATATCTCTTGTTGGGACAAGGGCCTCACCTCGTGGGCCACCACATCCTTTTAATGTGATCATCAACAACTCCATCAAACCAATGGTAGTGAGGAGGAGTAGCTTGGAGATCAGTAGAGTCAAAAGGTATGTTGGGTTTTGTAGAGTACTAGAATTGTCCCTGTACTCTCAGGTTCGGGCAGGGGGGTTTTACATCATGTATATCAACTCGATTTTTTGGTTGTAAGCTTTGGTTCATGCTTTATGTAAATTTTGTAAATATGTGAACAACATCTTTTGTATACAAGTTGTGGTTGAGGCCACAGAACTCATGTAAATTTTCCTAGAATGAATATATATCTGAAAGATTGACCTTTGTACAAATGACCCTTAGAATCGTTTGTAATTTTTATTCAAATTTTAATTTTGTACCTTTTTGGAATTGTTTTGAATTTTTGTTCGGCATCCGCTTTGAATAATCGTGAGAAGTTTTCCAAATTTATGGATTCCGTGAGGAGGATAGAGAGGTCTACTTTGGAGAAGCGAGAAGCCAGAACAAGCAAGAGATCATCCCAGTTCCAAGGGCAATCCCAGCTTCAAGAATCCGAGGTTTTCCTCACCGCAACAATGACAACACCAGCAGGGGTAGACTTTTTTTGAACCAAGGATACAAGTTCGATCATAGTGGTCTCCTAGTAAGATTAGAGGTCGTAGTTTCCCGCCAGTTGGGGGATGCAATTCAGCTTCGGTGTTTTTGATAGGGCCATCTAGGTCGCAGTATGATACAAGAACATGCTTCAAGTGTGGTTAGGTTGGGCATGTGATATGGTCTTGCCCCATGAAGAGTGAGGAGGTGGCACAACAACCAAGGTAGATCTAGGAGGTCTCATAATAGAAGCAATAGTTTAGTAGTTGTGGTAGTAGAGGTCATGGATAGGCATCGTAGGTAGGGTCTTCAAGACCAGCTAGTAGAGGTCAAGGGCAACAATAGGCAACATATAGGTTCTATGCTATGAGCCAGTAGAAAGGAGTGGTCAACCTACGGGTCGTAATAGGTCAGATGGAACTTTTTCATTCTAACTTATTTACATCTACGTATGTATCTATTTTAGTTGACACAGGTGTGACACACTCATCTATCACTAGAGAGGTGATAAATAGTTGTAGCATGTCTTTATGTAGTAGAGATGATAGCCTCTTTTTAGAAACCCCTTTGGTTGGTTTCTTTTTATTACGGAAAGTGTGTACATCATGTATTCGTTCTTTACCAGGGGGAAACATTCAAGTGGATCTTATGCCACTTGATATGCATGGATTCGATGTGATCATGGGGATGGATACCTTAGATAAGTACAAAATTGTTTTGGATAATAGTTCTAAAGTTGTAATGTTTTGTGATGGGGTTGTCTCTTGGACTTTCCAAGGAGATACAAGTATTCTTCCTACCTGTCTGGTCTTAGTTGTGATAGCATATAAGTTGATGAGACATGGATGTGAAGCTTTCTTAGATCATGTAGTGGATACCAAGGTGAGGAGTCCTAGTATTCAGTGGGTAACTTTGTTGTTTGAGTTTGAGGATGTTTTCCCAGATGAGTTTCCTAGTGTTCAACCACCTAGAGAGATTGATTTAAAATCAATCTAGTCTTGGGACACAACCCATAGCTCAGACACCCTATACCATGGCACCAACTGAGATGAAGGAGTTCGGAAAACAATTTCAGGAGTTGTTGGAAAAGGTTTCATACAGATGAGCACTTCCCCTTGGGGTGCTCTAGTTTTGCTCATGAAGAAGAAGGATGGTTCTATGAGGCTTTGCATAGATTACTTCCAGCTGAACAAGGTTATAGAAAAGAACAAGTACCCATTTATAAGGATGGATGATATATTTAATCAATTCATAGGTGCTATTTTCTTTTCTAAGACAAATTAGAGGTTAGGATGTCATCAATTGAGGATCAAGGAGGATGACATACCTAATACTACTTTAGGACTAGGTATGGTCATTATGAGTTCGTGATTATGCCATTTGGTCTAACAAATATGCTGACAGCTTCATGGACCTAATGAACAAAGTGTTCAGATTGTACCTGGACCAGTTTGTGGTAGTGTTTAAAGATGACATCTTGGTATACTCCAGAGACAGTTAGTAACATGATCATCATCTTCACCAAAGTTGGAGTTGTTAAGGTATCATAAGATTTATGCCAAGTTTTGTAAGTGTGAGTTTTGACTGACTGAGGTGTCTTTTCTGCGTCATGTTATCTCTATAAAGGGTGTATGTGTATACCCTAAGAAGGTGGAGTTTGTGTTGGTGTGGCAGCAGCCCAGAACACCAACCGAAGTTTGAAGATTCCTGGCTTTGGCAGGTTACTATAGGAGGTTCATAAAGAACTTCAGTGTAGTAGCTTTACCTTGGACCAAGCTAACTAGGAAGGGTATTCCTTTTGTTTGGGATGACAAGTTTTGGTGTTCTTTTTAGCTGTTGAAGGACAAGTTGATGAAGGCTCCAGTTTTGGTGTTGCCAAAGTTTGGGAAAGGCTACATCTATTTCTATGATTCTTCAAACAGTGAGTTGAGATGTGTGTTGATGCAGTACAAGAACGTTATCTCTTTTGCTTCTCGACAGCTTAAGAAACATGAGGAGAACTACCCAACTCATGACCTATATCTAGAAGCTATGGTTCTTTATTTGAATATTTGGAGGCACTATCTTTATGGAGAGTAGTGTCAAATCATCACAGGTCACAAGAATCCATAGTACATCTTTTCAAAGCAACAGTTGAACACGAGGTAGAGGAGATAAATGGAGTTGATCAAGGACTATGACTGTATAATAGATTATCATTCTGGGAAAGAGAATGCAGTAGTGGTTGGTGCATTGAGTAGAAAGTCATATTCATCTTCATCACATATAGATAAAGCACAGTTGCACTCCATGGCATGTCACAAGCTAAACATTCTAGTGTCTATGACAACTGCTATCCAACTGATAATGACATCACATAAAACCATGTGAAAATGACTAACCATAGAGAATTACCAAAAATCACTAAAAATTAAAATTGTCTTCCATAAAGATTCATTGACAGAAACTTTTTGCCAAAAGTCCCAAGGCCATATATACATCATGGCTTACTCCATACATACATCATTCCTTCATATTGCAAGGATATGAGATATCAGTTGTTTTACCAAAACATTTATAAAAGGTGTTCTTAGCCAAAATCTCATATCAATCATAAAATCGAATATGAAACTATCCCCCAAGGACCAGAGAGTATAGGGATGACACATAGGACTCTATTTCTACCAGACTCATAACAGCACACTCAACTTGAGTTGTTACTACTATCCTATTGTTGATGTCGGCTCTCAGACATGATCTCTGCCTCCTTGTATGCGTCCACCTAAAAATTTGGGGAACCCGCAGGGTGAGACAACAGTCCCAGTGGGAAATATAACCCTCCACCACCAATATTATTATCACAATTAAACCTTTATTAAGGAGAGAAAAAGAAACCTTTATTGAATTAAACATGTATAACTATTGATCATATGCAGGTTAGAACAGTCTCATCATCTAAATAGTTCAAATATATATAACTGAGCAACAGATCATTTAATCACTTTAAAAAGGAATATGAAGAACATGTATAATATTTATCAACTATGACATACAGAAGCAATAGAAACCTCATTCAATGTTTCTATATTTGAACCTTAAGAAAATATTCTACACGGCTGATTACATGTTTCAACAATCAATCTTATGCCTTCAGGAGATGAGGTATACCGCTCATACTCCAACTGACCACTGATAAGTAGCATCAGTGCCATACAAGGTCCATGGAAGAGACAGACTCTATGACCTATACTTCCTCAGTCAGTACGATAATGGCAGAGACATTATGAGTCAATTTGCAATTTAGCTAGCCTGGGTATAGAGGCTCATCTCTATAGAGATACAGTGCATAGCATGTTCTCTGTTCAGGGTATGACCTTTATTCAATCCTGCATATATATATATATATATATATATATATATATATATATATATATAGAGAGAGAGAGAGAGAGAGAGAGAGTCATGGCATGCAGCCATACTCTTCTTAGGGTATGGATTTACCACCAATCTCGATGTTTCATTAGAGCTATGACCTACAACCACACTCTTTCTAGGGTGGCCTATAGCCAATCCTAAGTTTTGAAGGAAGCAAGGAAATACTCGTCTCGCACCCTCGCATATTAAAAAAAATGCGCTCTGAGTAAAACTCATTTCACCATCCAACAAGTTCTGACACTGAATGGATCTATGTCTAGGAAAACTACATTTTTAGTTTCACTTGACAAATTAAGTGCATTAATACATCTTTTAGCTTCAATCAAGTTACAAGCATGAATTATAGATGATTTCTACATAGAAAGGTGTAATATGTTTTTCAAGGAATTTTGTATCAATTGGAACACATCTTGTTACCCTTATCCTGTGATCTTAATCTCTTCAACATTTTATTGGAAAATCTCATCCCTTTACCATTATAAATATCGTGATCACATGTTTTGGGTATCAAACCCTTAGTTCATTATTGAACAGTGTTACCTCTTATCAGGCAACAATCATATCTAGCTCATCAGACCTATGATATATGTTGTATAAGTATTTCACATGTCTCTCTAAGCCTTGTATATTCTGTATCATTCTAAATCATCATAGCTCATACTAGGCTATGCTCATCATCTCACAATACCTGCATGGTTATGATTTCATGGTAAAAAAACAATATCAAGTAATTATGATCACCTCTGATAATTAGGGTTAGGGTTTCCCCTTATAGTTGATTAGGGTTTTTAAATTCATATTTAACAACCAACCCCAACTTCACATCATAAGAGCTTATATTATTTCCATAAGTATTCAAGCATACTTAATTACTCTCATCAATTATCATTAATTGAATATCAACATGAAGTATTACCTTTCTCATCTGTGTAGTATAGGTTACTCTTTCATCCTTACTAGGATATTGATTCCAACATACTTATTACATTGGTTTAATCCTCTTTAGGGTTATCGACCTACACTTATTAAAGTGCATCCATCTCATTACTTCATAGTATATCAATTGATTATATTCAATGTGTATCGGCCTACACTCATCAAGGTGTATCGGCCTAAACTCGTCAAGGTGTATCGGTCTACACTTATCAAGGTGTATTGGCCTACACTCATCAAGGTGTATTGGCCTACACTTATCAAGGTGTATCAGCCTACATACTAACTCTTGTGTCAGCCTAGACACATCTACTTATGTTGGCATATACACATCTACTTATGTCAACCAAAGCACATCAAAGAGGTATCGATTTAAATGTGCTTAGGGTGATATCAGTCATGAATCACATCTTGGTATTTCACCTTCACCATACCTTGGCGTGTCACCTTGTTCTTACTTTAACATAAAATTTTCACCTCACTTAAACATAACACCTTGACCTCTCTTTAGGGTATCGACCATCCTAACACTTTGTGTATCGCCCATAGTGTACTTTAGGGTATCAGACATACTACTATCTAGTGTGTCGGCCTAGCCATCCCTTTGTGTATCGGCCATTGCTATCACTAAGTGATATCGGCCTAACCATTACCTAGTGTGTTGGCCATGACCTCAGGGAGTGTGTTGTCCACACTTACACATGGTGTGTCAGCCTAGGTGTGTCGGTTTAGTCCCACTTGAAGGGTGTGACGGGCAACACCATTTGAAGTTTAACAGGTAACACTACTTGAAGTGTGCTGGGTTGTTAAAGTTTAAGGCATATCAGGTTGACTACATATCTCTTCTCATCTTTAGTATATCGGTCTTCCCTCATATTTATCCTTAGGTGACAGTCTAGACAACTGCAAGAACAATGGTCCTTTGCATGTAACAAACTAGTAAGGAGTTAGGACTCCTAGTGTATCAGTTTAAGGGTGTATCAAGTAGCTAGGGTTAGGGTTTGCCATGTCGGCCCCTTACTCAACCAAGGTGTCATGGTTTGATACTCCATCTTGCAAGATATCCTTCTAGTCATGATGGGATAGTACCCTCAAGGCATATTGTTCTAAGGTCTCAAGCATATCGGTCTTGCTCTTCTAGGTCATGACAATTTAACAATCATATTGGTTTAGGGACCACAAGTCATGATGACCACCCACAACATAATGCATGTGCCAACTTTGTCATCTTCAAGCTTTAACCCTTCATTCCCTAACACCCTAGTTCATGGATAATAGTCCCATATATCCTTTAGATCTCATAGAACCATCATTCAATCAAGGAAAGTCATAATTAAAAAGGAATCATCAAGTAGTGCATGATGGAAGGTGAATAATAATAAAGTTGAGTTCAAGTTATATAACCCATCTCAAAATCACCACTAGATCTTCAAGCTTCAAAGCTCCATGTTCCCAAGGTTGAATATGACTTATCAAAAGTCCAAGACTTTGCTTACAACACCTCTATATGAAAGAAGATACCATAGTTAGGAAGTTGGTGAAGAAGAAAAAATATAGAGGAACCATGACCCGAGAAGCATAGTCCATCCAAGGTTGAAGATGACCATAGCTTCACCTTAGGCAAGATGTTCGGCCTTACTCTTGATTCTAATCTCCTAGGGTCGTCCACCAAAAAGGAGATGGTAAATAAGTCAAACACTTTACTTGTTTGTGAGAAGATGGGCTTATATAGTTGAGGTTCATGACAGAGAGCGTGTGCAAGGTGTCATCACCATATGCACTTAGGTGACACATTTCCATGCATGGTGAAACCATGCAACCATGATTATCTCATCATGAAAAACTCTTTTGGATAACTCAAGGATGAGATATCGGTCACTGGGTATCTTGCTTGACAAGATATCACAACCCAATATCACTTATGCACAACCGATACAACTTTTGCAAGGAGCATCTAAACTGATAGGATTTATCCACAAGAGGTGCTTAGCCCGATATGAATAATTCCAAAAAGTTACTAAACTTGTATCAGACCTTCTCTATGGTTTCTAAACTGATAGTTACTCCCATATACTCTACATAACTCGACACAACCTCATTTAGGGTTCAAGATACTCAACATTCTTTGGTTCTTTCACCACGAAGAGTGCTATCACTCAACCAAGACTCAAACAAGGAACCCCATCCTTTATCTCTCTTCTAGTTGATTCTAAGAGAGATAAGGGACACTCTAGAGGTATTAAATTGCACATTAACCCCATATTCTGGGTACTTCGTAATTTGCACCAAAACTATCATATATAGCTTAATCAGCCTTCAAATAGGCTCTAACTTGAAACTTGAGCTCTCCTTAAGTCTTAATTACTTTTAAAAAGATTAATACAAGGTTGTAATCATATCACTTAGGAAAAACTTCTAGGGTTATCCAAAAACCCAGGTCAGGGTCCTTACATTGTCACTTTGACAGATGAATGTACATTTGGAGGTTTCCTTGTTGGTAGGTTTGTTGGCACAGTTACTGGTCAACCTAATGTTTAGACAATAGATCAGAGATGCATAGAGGGATGATATTGTGATACAGAACTTGAGATCAGAGTTTGGCAGTTGGAAGCATGATGGGATTCATGATATAGATGATGGGATAGTGTGTTTCTACAACAGAGTAATGGCTCCTGATGTTGATGGTCTGAGGGAGATGGTTCTTGAATAAGCTCATTCCTCAATGTACGTGATGCAACTAGGAAGTACCAAGATGTATCATAACCTCAAGGACTTGTATTGATGGTCAGATCTAAAGTGTGATGTAGTAGAGCTTGTGACCACGTGTCTGGTGTGTCAACATGTTAAAGTTGAGGATCAGAAGCTTGCAAGAAAGTTGTCGCCTTTGCCAATCCCATAGTGGAAATGGGATCACATAACCACGTGAGGCTTTATATGGTAGGTTTTGTATGCCACCTCTTTGTTGGTACAAGATAGGGGAATATCAGTTGTTGGGTCATGAGTTGGTTCAGCAAACTATAGAGAAGATCAAAATAATCCAGTAATAGCTAAAGGCAGCTCAAGACAGACAAAAGCCATATGCTAATAACCAACATAGACCTTTGGAGTTCTAGGTTGGAGACCATGTGCATCTCAAGGATTCCCCTAGGAAATGTGTGTTGAGGTTTAGTAAGAATGGTATGTTGTCTCCTAGATTAATGGGACCATACCCTATCATAGATCGAGTTGGGAAGGTGGCATATAGGTTAGAACTACCACTAGAGTTGTATTGGTACACAACATGTTTCATGTTTTGATGTTGAGGACGTTCCATCCTAGCACAGAGCAAACATTGCAACCCATGGAGGTGGAGTCAGAGGAGGATGTTACCTCGGTGGAGGGTCTAGTCTTGATCTTAGATAGACGTATGCAGAAGCTTAAGAAGAAGGAAATCACCTTAGTTAAGGTGTTGTGGAATCACCATGGTGTCGAGAAAGCCATGTGAGAGTTAGAGGATGAGATGCATAGGAAGTATCCATTCTTATTTTCTTAGGATTTTAGGGGCAAAATTCTTGTTAGGGGTTTATGATTATCAGACCCCTAACCTTAGTTAACACTTAAATATAACTTTTTTGTCCTACTTGGCTTCTTATTTCAAAAAATGTTTGGACTATGGTTTTATATCTGTTAAAAAAGCTATGTCAAAAAATTGGTTCAATTTCGACTCTATTTGCTCTAGTTATACAATTTCATGTAACTTTTGGACCTTTATGTGAATTACCCATTTCTGAGGGTGTAAGTATAAATTCTAGTGCCTTCCAAACATCTTGATCACTTAAAATTTAGGTGATCGCATAAAAATTTTGGACCTCTTTGTTGCCTAAAATTTAGGTGGTCATTTTAAATTTTTGGACGTCTCGGTCGGTTAAAATTTTTGGACCACTTGGTCGCCTAAAATTTAGGTGGTCTCTTAAAATTTTTGGACCTCTTGGTCACTTGAAACTAAGGTGGTCTCTTAAAATTTGTGTACCTCTTGGTCGCCAAAAATTACAGTGGTCGCTTAAAATTTTTGGACCTCCTGGATGCCTGAACTTTAGGTGGTCACTTAACGTTTTGGACAGCTTGGTCACTTAGATTTTCAGTAGTCACTTATATTTTTAGTGATCTCTTAGATTTTCAATGATCGCTTAGATTTTCACTGGTTGCTTAAAATTTCTGGACAGTAGCAAAACATACACCCACCTATAAATACCCTCCCTCTTCCTCTTTCTTGCTCTCTCTCATCTTTGGCGATCTTAGTGTTATTTTTCTAGAGGTAGGGAACCCTTTGAGGTCAGTGATCAGAGAGTTTTCTCGGATGCATGCGTGAGAATCAAGGGTCCTTGGGTTGATCTAGAGTCATTGATCATCCTCCTTGGTTCTTTCATGTAAGATCTTTGCTCTTTCACTCATTTTCTTATTAACCTTCACCCTCCTTCCTCCTATGAAAGAGTTTCCTTGGTTTACTTGCTAGAACCCTACACTTGTGGGCTTAAGAACTCTTTTTCTCTCTCTTTTCTTGCTCTAGTTCTCTTCTATTCATGGAAGAGGAGGCGTTCTTGGAGCTTTGGTAGACCGAGATCAACATTTTATAGCTGGTTTTGAAGTTTTCCACTTTGGATTCAAGAGTTTTTCTTCTCTACCTTTGTTTCACTCTCTAACCAGTAAGTTATATGACTTTAAATGTATTTTTTTCCTACCTTCTAAGTGCATGCCTTGATGTAACTCTAAAAAACTATAATATAAGAAAAGATGGTCTTTTATATATTGTTTGACACGAGAATGGTGTTAAAATGCATTCTTAGGATTTCTTTAGACCTTATGAACATTTTCTTGCTGAAATATGAGATTTTATTTACATATGCAAGACTTGATATTTTGAAATATAGGAATAATGACTCCAACCATCAATGGTGTTTTTAACACTTTAAATTATTGTTCTAATGCTGAAAAGATATTTAGACAAAACTATATTGCTGAAGGTAGCTCATCATGCTAGGTGTTGATCACATAAATGTTCCGTCCTTGAAAATGCAATAACTCTTACATCTGATGGACTTATATGCAGAGATTTGGGTTGATATATTTTTGTTGTCCTTTAATACTCTACAAAAAAATTTGTATGCAATTGATACCCCTATAGGAAGTTATTGTTATTTTGGTAAAAAAAATGGCATTAGGGTTGTTTTGTGCCTTAGATAAAGTTTTAGTCCTATTTATGGACATCAATGGAAAATTATACCATAATGGAATAACACAGAACATATTTCATATGTTTTCATCTTTGGAAATTTCATCATAAAGAATATTTTGTGAGCACACTATAGGATCTTGTGTGTAACTTCTAATGCAGTTTGAGATATGTATTAGTTTTTATCCATGGTAACGAGTTGCTTGAGAGAAACTGAGTCCCATAGTTATCAACATGATACACATGAAAAACCTTGTCAACTTGTTCACAGATGTTTATCCAAACCCCTAAGAGATGGAAACCTTCATATAGGCCCAAGATATTACCATATCTCCATCTAATCCATCTGGTCCATACCATTAGGATGAAAAAGAAACTTGTTGAATATTTTGATTATGCAAGTAGAGAATATGCCCTTAGCATCTTTGGTTTTGCAGTCAATCCTTGTTGTATTTTTTTTCTAGAGTATTATATAATATACCATGGGTGCCCCACTACAAAAAAAGTATAATTAGGCTTCTTATGATGTTATTTGATGGGTTAGGTATATCACATGAGTCACCCTAATACCGCATAATACTCCGAATGGCTACGTAGACTAGGATAAACTAGCCAGCCAAGGATATATATAGCCCCACCCAGGCATCAATTTTGTCATGGATCTTATCTCTAAATTCGTGAAGTCCTTGTATGTGTTTTTCTTATTGAAATCAAAATCCCCAAATATCATTAGGAAGAGATCCTTTTCCCACACCCATGGATCTTCTGAATTGGCCCCTCCTATTGTATCATGATTTTGAAGTGTAAATCATCGATTCATTATCAATAATTTAGTGGCCACTCTCTTGTGATGAAATACTTGAACACTTATAATCCATTGGCATGGCCCAGTGAGAAAATGAGGACGTCATTCGTGAGAATCAAACGAGACTTCACCTTGCTACTTTTGACTTTGAAGGGCTTAATCTTGTCCCTATTTCTTACTTCTATGTTGATGTTTGTGAGACCTTCCATGACCACTATGAAGATGAGTGAAAGGGGATTACCCTATCCTAGGTCATTGGAAGACTCAATGAGACCAACATGTGCCTCGTTAATGAGTATGAAGAAGTAAGTAGTCTCCATGCATTGATGCATAAGACAAACTCACTTATCAAAGAACCCAATAAACTTTAAGATGTCTTGGAACTTTCCCCATATAACATGATCATATACCTTAGTAATTTCCAAATTCAGACACACTTGTAAAGGATCATTCTCACATTGAGGTTAATAAGGAACTCTATATCAAGGATAAAAATCTAAGATCTTTCTCCCTTAAATAAATGCATTATGTCCTTCAGATACGATGGAAGGTATAATATCATTAACCCTATTATATACAAGCTTGGATATGGTGTTATACAATATTGATAAGCATGTCTTTGGTCAATAATCCATGATAAGAAATCCATCTAAAATTTCAAGAATTTAATTGATGAAAGATTAATTCACATCTCTAAACACCTGACAAACATTGAGGAACCATTGCACCACACTAAACATATCATGCTTGATAGTGTCTCATGTGAATTAGAAGAATTGTTTTTGAAGCTATTGCACCCTGGAGCCTTGTTAGGGTGGATTGAAAACGCAACTTATTTTACTTCTACATCAAAATATTCTTTACATGGGTCCTCATTCTTAGTGATCATGTGGTTAGTAAGTATTGAGAGGCTACATCCATGAGCATGAGGATTTTAGTTGTAGAAGTCTTAAAAGAACTTGATGTCATGGTTGATGATCTTTACTTTACCATCCACCACATGCCCATGTTTATTAGTGAGCTCATGTTAAGTCTTCCTCGACTCCTTTTTTATGGTTGAATGTTACACCTTGGTGTTTGATCATTGTTGGAGATCCATTTTAGCCTACCCATTTTCCATAAGAATGTTATGTTTTCTCTGAATTATGTTATTTGTAATTCATTCCATATATTCTTTCATGGCTTTGAGGGAAAATGGATCCTCTCTCAACCTGGTGGTAATGTCTATTAGCTAGTCTTCAAACTTTTTAAAAGGTTAACCTTCTTTTTATATCAGACCTTTAAGCATGTATTGGTGTTTTGGGTCTTATTTAAGGTGAAAAGGATAGGATTAACTCTAGAGGGAGTGTTCCAACTAGTCTTGCCCACTTGCTTGAAACCAGCCCAATCACACCATTGGTTGAGGAACCTAAAGGGCATGGTGGTCGGGTGTTCTTGAAGAGGTATACCCTCATCCTGATGGGGTCATTTAAGGGGTGTGAGTCTAGTGTGGTCATAATATTAGGGAAGACATTGAGGAATGTCTCTGTGATGGCCCCGATCCAGCAAATTAGCAATGTGATTTCCTAGCCTCTACTCATTTGTATGTTGGTGACACGTCCTATGGTAATGAGCGTGTGGAGTATCACTTCCATGGTGTTTTTGAATTTATCCGATGACATGGTCAAGAATGTGAAGGCCCTCATATATCTTCCTCACTTTGTGGATTTTGTTTAGGTCATCAATTATCAACCAAGGGATCCTCTATTGGGAGGTTTTGGTTATTGTATACCACATTCTATCTCTATTTATAGGGTCTCACCATAGATTATGGAAATGATGCATGTGAAGATATCCCTATTGAAGAATTTGATGATGGCCCCATGATTAATAATGTTAATTAGTTCCATCTATGGATAGGATTCCATTTGATAATTATATTTCTCTCTCCCTCGACCTACTTCATATTGGACATTAAGTGGTGGGA